>CAJNOJ010000030.1:0-616100 GCA_905250025.1 Adineta ricciae
GAGAGCGAGAAGAAGAGAAGAGAAGAGAAGAGAAACGAGAAAGAAAAAAAAGAACAATGCTTCTTCTTTCTTCTTTGAATTCTACAATTAAGGTAATTTTCTTTCGTCTTTCTTTTCCGGGATAATTCTCCTACTGACAAACATGAGCATGTTCATTTCATTAAACTTGAAAATAAAACGAAATTCTTTTGCCACTCAACAGTACAAAAGGCACTAGTTTTTGATTTGTTCTGTTTCTTTTCATGTGTTTCTCCATCCATCATCACCTCAGAGACGAGTGTGAATGTTTGCTCAATTTCTCAAAGAAGAAAAAGAAAGGAAAAATTGAAAAAGAGAATTGTAAAATTTCACATGTGATACACTTTTGTTAAAGAGAGCCAACAAAAGAAAAATCGATGGCATTACAACCACGTAGTGCAAATATTTTGACGGAACCACTCGCACCAAATGCTGAATGGGTCCATGAAAGTTCAGCCGAAGTAGGTCTCATTATTAGTTTTCTTTTACTTCGTTATCCTGATGATTACTGTATAAATTTGTGAACAGTGTGATCGATCGCCTGACCCGTCGTTTTCAGTGATTAATCTTTCTCGCTATGGGAGGTGTCATTGGTTGTGAGAATCGATGAGCTGCAATGACGAACGTTCACCCGCCTCTTGACTTCCAACATAACAGTCAGGTCACGACATGATGCCTATTATCATAAGCTTACCTTTCGATGATGTAATAGACAAATACGGATGATTTTCTTGTTACTGTTACCCAGATGTGTCTATCCTAAGGGTTGATGAAAGCAAGAAAGACAAATCCGTTCATGCATTTATTATTCAATTGATCAGCACGAGAGAAGAGACTTGAACTCATTATGTTGATCGAACAACGGATTTGATTCTCTGTTTCTTTCTTGATCAAAAGATTTCTTATCATCATCATTAAGAATTTCCTTCATCTCTTTTCTTTTCTCTATTCATCGAATGAAATTAGATACTCTTCACCTTTTCCATTGATGTGTCATCAACATGTACACATACGAGTTTTATGCAATCGACTCTATATTATGACGAAAGAATGAAACATGTAATTGTAGGTTGAAATTAAATTATATCATGGTCATACGGGAGCAATCAATTCATGCCAATTGATCGAAGACAAAAATTGGCTTATTACAGGGTCAAATGATAATACAGCTCGTGTATGGGATTTTAATAGTGGAAAGCAAATTCATCTATATAAACTTAATCATGATATGGCAGATATACCAGCCGTACGAATGAATCAACAGGGCACTCGGTATAGGAGCGATTCTAATTGAATTAATAAATAGTCAATGACTTCAATTTTCCCTTTCGTTATCTTAGTTTATATTCATGTAGTTGGGACAAGACCATTCGTTGTTTCGATGTTGAAACAGGCAAACAAATTGTATATTGATATGTTTCCTTTATTTTATTCACAAAATAATCAGTTGTTTTTTATTCTTTAGTGGAAAGGTGTTCATGAACAAATTGTTACTAATTGTCAAGTGTCGCTTGACGGCAAATTAGCATGCTCAGGAACTGATTTAGATAGTTTAGTCACAATATGGGATGCGGAAAGTGGTCTTGTTACAAGTCGCATACCGAATGTTCACGAATCAACAATCACCAGTTGTCAATTCAATATCGCTGGCGATCGAATCATCACGACATCCATGGACAAAACAACGAAATTTTACGATCTTGTTTCCCAACGTTCGACTATGACATTGAAGTAATGTAAAGATTGATTGGATGTTGGCCAAAAGAGAATTGTCTTTGTATTTAGGGGCCATGAAGGTTCGGTTTCACAATGTGCATTCAACAAATTTGAACGCTTGTATGCAACATGTTCATGGGATAAAAATGTTCTTCTTTACGATGCTACAACTGGTAGCTTTAGGTGAGCGACAAGACAATTAGCTCTTGCCATTCATTCGAGCTCGGTGGGTGCTCAAACTAATGAGATGGCCTTTTCAGATGTTCATCTTTGTATACTCCTCCTTCTTTTCTACCTGCTGAGCATGTCAACTGTTCAATTGATATGTATATTGTTTTTTTCTTTCGATAGACGCGAAGGTCCGACCATATTACCCAAAGTACATGAAGGGTCAGTAGCGGCATGTCACATGTCGAATAATGGCAAGCTCCTTGTTACTGGAGGATATGATCTGCGAGTTGTACTATGGGATTTAGAAGCAATGACACACAAAATTGTTCTACGTGTGAGCAGATAAAAGATTAACATTTTACCAAAAAAGAAAAAAAAGTATTTCATTTCAAACAGGGACATGCAGATTGGATTAACGACGTGTGTATGACAAGTGATGATAAATGGATTGTATCGGTGTCTAGTGTACGAAGAGAAAACTTCGTTGAAATTCAATTATTTTTCTGGTACTCATTTTTGTAGGACTGTGAAATTCGCTTGTGGCATATCGGAAATTGCGATAATCGCTTAGTGATGGACAATAGTAAACTGTTGAAAATTGTCAATGTAAGTATTCACTATGATGCACATGCCCTATGTTCGAACTTGTTGAATATCTAGTGTCATCGATGTGGAAAGAATTTCTCGTCGAACAAAATCAAACGTGATGAAAGTGAAGCAACGCCAGCAGCATCAGCAGTACTTCTATGCGTTTTTTGTCGTCTGGAACAAAAACAAACGGTCGCACCTACTCACACTTATTCATTAGATGATTATGATCAGCCAGCTTTCAATGAAGCGATACTGTACAAGTAGAAAAGATTGACAATAATCAAATGCTTTCTTTATTAAAAGGGAATAAAACTAACGTTTTGAAATTTATCCGATCGGATACTTGCCATCTTGCTTTGTCCGTAATGTTCACACTTATCTGTCAAGTAAAGCTATTCTAGTGAATTTTTCATCGTGAAAGAATCTTAATAACATTGTCGTATAAACAAAAGAAAGTATGCAATTAAAGGACATGCCATTAGTAAGATATATTGCTTCCAACCTGCCTAGTAAAACATGAGAAGGTTGGAAGAATTTCTTTTTTCCCCTTTCGTTTATCCTTGTCTGTCTATCTGTCTATCTTTCTGGATTTCTTCAACCTTCACATGGCTCGCACATTGATCGATAACTAATGAGTAAACCTTGTGAGAACCTTCAGAAATCAAGGAATCAAAGCAAAATTTCAGTTTATGAAAGAAATCTATCGTTCGAACGAATCAATGGATATTCTTTTCACGAAAAAAGAACTGTAATGTATTAATATTAACTTGAGATTATTGATCTTTCAAGGTCTATCTGTCTTCTGATAAAAACCTTGCACAGACATATTTATTCTTCTCAAAGTCGTTGATGCTTCAAGTGAATTCTCATGAGAACATTGGATCCGTTAAGTGATAAACAATTTCTTCTTCGATCATGTTTTATTTTGTAGGTCAATTAGAGAGAAAATATTTGTATTTTTTGCCCATCTAAGGCCGAGCATCTGCATACAAACATCATAATAAAGACCAGAAAAAAAATCGAGGACCTGAAAAAATATATCTGATATTCTCCTTGATAAACTTGACGTTTTCTCTTGTCTTTTCAATGGCATTGTATGTGTGCAAGGTCTTTTCGATCGTTCTTCAATCTATAAAGACATCATATTTTTGTTCTCGGTCTTTTTTTCTTATCCAAGGTCTACATAACAACATTACACGATAAGGATAACAACAACAACAATCATAACAGAAGAATTCTCTCGCGTTTCTCTTATTACGAGACTGGATACAGTTGAAAATCAGATGACACACACGCGTACGTTGAGATTGGAAAACACAAGCGAGAATAATAACGGATGTTTTTGAAGGTTTTGTCACCAATAAGCAATAGAGTCATGTGAGCGCCTTTGCATATGCAATCGCAAAGCAAAAACACGACTTCACCTTCACCGAGAAGGAAAAAAGAAGGGAAAGAGAGAGAGAGAGAGAGAACGGAAAACAACAAAAGTGACGTGAAGGATTGTGTAAAAGAAAAAAAAAACGAGAAACATTTTTTTGCTTTCGCTTCGTTTAGAGCGCATGCAACCCATTTCGATTAAGGTCATTTGTGTACCAGAATCCTTAGTACAGAGTTCGATTTCTCTGCATATGAACATTAAATCTGACGACAGACTAGCATATGAGCCGAATGATCTTTTGACACATGAAAATCTCAACAAAAGAATCCGAGCGATTGTTAAGTATGATCATGTGTGCTTATCGAACATTAGGAGCAAGTATGATATCTAAACTTCTTATTAAGAATTGATTATATTCATCCAAGGTTAACACTTTCCGGTGTCATTTACACAGAGAGGTGTGTACCATTTATTTAGTTCTTCTCTTCATCGTTGTTTCTAGCATTCAAGGTCATGAAAACTTATTTTTATATGCCCTTCTTTCTTTCTTCTCTCTCTCTTTCTTTCCGAGTCCCATTCATTCATGAGCATCGGCCGAACGAGACTCGTATTTTGTCCTTCTCTTCTTTCTTTCTCCAGGCTCTTCTCTGTTGTTGCTGTTTACAGCATGGATGTTTATGTATAAGGAAGAAAGAGATAGAGATACACAGAAATCGACTCTCATATTCCTAATAGATTCTGTCATTTTTTTCTTCTCTTTAGATGTACACCTCAATGACAATCTTGCAACAATTTGAAGAATATAATCTATGTTGACTAAATATCAACTACTTCAGTTGCATTAAAGTGGTACGTATGATTTTTGATTATAAATCAACAAGATAACATCGAGTTAACTGTATACATGTCTTATTTCAAGGTAATTCGACAATAAATCGATGAATTTAACAAATGATTCTAGTGAAAATGACAATGACAAAGAATCCTCAAGTGACGAAGACGAAGACAACGAAAATCTCTTGATTCATTCGCCAACAGTTCTAGTAGAAAAATTCTTTTCCGCTGATAATCTTAACGAAGAATTCGATAGCAGTGATGATGATATCAGTGATATTGAAAACCGTTCATTTTCGATTCATCATTCACCGCGACAAAATCGTCTGTGTACATTATTAAGACAATCAAGTCCACTTGTTCAATTAAAGTTAAATCTGCTCGAAAAGACTCATTCTTCATTGCGACATGCAAGATCCGACAGTGATATGTCAAAAGAGAGAAATGATCTATTTCGTTCACGTCGTCTCTATTTACCATTGTCGTCAACAAATGAATTACAAACCCAAATAACTAATTGGTTGCAAGCAAGTACTTGCTTGATTGATTCGATATCGACATCAACATATCATCGACAATGTTGGTCACAGTTACTATTAACATATTTTATTGAACGACGCTTCGTTAATTTGCAATTCATTCTCTGCACACATTCGATATTGTTAACAACAGTTAATGAGGATTCATGTTCGATGCACTCGCATGCATGTGTACCAGAAGAGGATGCCTATAAATTATGTTCAATATTACAGAAAGGCTCGCGGTTTAACATTGATTCGAATATTTTCGATCATATACGTCGAATTATTGTGATTAAAAGTATGCAAGAAGGTACGATTAGGATTTGAAAGAGAAACTCGTTCGAAGAAGTTCTTTCCTTTGTAGCCATTAATGATAACGTACATTTGCAAGAACTTTATGTCAAGCAACTAACCGGCCTTAAACAATCGCTGAATCGACAGCAATCATCGATGACCACTATACCATCCATATATTCTAAACTTCTTCTTTTTCTCTCAAGTCTATATTCGATCAAAGCAGAAACGATGCAAACACTCTTTTGTCAACATCTTCTACACAATCCGACGTATTCCTATCTTGTTACTTCATAGTTTTTTCAACTCTTCTTCGCTTGTTCTCTTCTACTTCTTCTTCTTCGTTCTTTTTTCACTGAAATTTGTCTATGTGTGTGCTTATTGTGCATCCCGGTTGACGATTTGTATGTTGAAGTACAAATTGTCGTCTCGGTCAGATCATGTAAACGTTTGTAGGTGTATGGATGTGTATGTGCAGCAAAACGGTGAATGATTTCAGAAAAAGAAAACTTCTTTCATTTTGTCTATTGATGACGATGACGTTGCTGATGATGTTCGGATGATCTTCGTAGGTGATATAAAGTGCATAGAACTAGATGAATTTTCAACTTTTTTGTATGTTTTAATGAAATCTTGATATTTCAACAGATTACTTTCTGCTTCGTCATCAGTCGATATGACAAGATTGAAATGAATTCGTCTCTATCTCTTTAGTAAAATCATCGTTCGAAGGCTCGTAAGTCATTAGATGTATTGCATGAAATGAATTGATTGAAAATGACATATACTTAGGCATCCATGTCTGCAATGCTGATGGGTGATGTCTACTTCTATCTGTGCTTGTTTATCATATTTGATCATCAAATATTTCAAGATTATCATCGGTTAGATAAAGAATCTGTCAAAATCTATCGACTACCATTGAAAAATATTTTCCGTTAATCATACGAACAAATTCTCTCGCGTTCGTAAGTCATCGAACTTTCTTTTCGTCTTTTGCAACACAGAGAACAGAATTTCTTACTAATCAATAGTTTATTTTTATACATTTTCGTTGTTTTCACAAAGAAAAGTCATTGGATCAAAAAGAATTACATTCGACATTTCCATTTGTTGGAATTCATACAAAGTACAAAATCAGAAATCATTCCACACCAACATTGACAGGCATATATGCAGAATTTCTTCGATGATCGGAGGAAAGTAATGTTGAGCTATTTCAATGAACTATTTGTAGAAGAGTTATGCAAATTAGACGATAATGTTGTGAAACGAGATTGAAGGTGGACTGACGGGTGTGGACCTGCTTTCGTCCGCACAAGTTCGTCGATTTTCGGTGCCATTTTGAGTGTAAGTGCAACTATACCTGCGCACAGAAGAATCATTAACAGTCCGATAACAGTGATAATTCGAGTAATGAGACGTTTTTTTCGAGCGGCGGCTGCGACCAAACGTTGTTGTTTCATTTCTAATAAGTTCGGTGGAAGCCGTTCGATATTAGACACAGACGAGACTCGTTTAGAAGAAACATCGACATTTGATTTTCTCTTCTGTTGAAGAAAAGCAATATTCGCTTGAGAATCATTACGATCATTATTACCAATAAGCCCTGTCGATGGCGAACGAGATTGTGAAGAACTCTTCGTTGAATTAACGACTTGCATGAAAAACAAATTTAATATACTAAAGAATAAAGTCGAGATATTTCAAAGAAAACGGCTCGGTTAGTAAATGGAATTCTTCACTGGATTAATTCCTAATCAATACTTACGAAAGAGAAAATATCTTGTATATGTGTGTGTATTCAGAATATTAGTAGGAGAAAGTGACAATCGTTGACTGGTTAGTGGAGGAAAACTTTCCAGAATAAAAACAAGATGATGAATTCGAGAATGTAATAACTGAACTCTGACTAGAGAATATCCTTAATTCGATTATCGACCAACTAATGACATTAAATGTCATATTTACTTCGAAAAGCCATTATTCAGCAAATCATCATCATCATGGTGTTCAATAATCAGTACGTATAGGCACGCGAAATGAAGAAGAGAGAGAAAGGATTCCCAATGCGAAATAGTTCAAATTTCCTGCACTGGCTTCGCTAGTAGCCAATTATAAAAAGCTCGTATTGTTACTACAGAGGAGAGACAAAAGAGAGAAGAAGAAAGAGAAAGAGAAAGAGAAAGATGATTGTTTTCTGCTCTCGTACCGTCAAATGTTTTCTTGCAGGAAGTTTTATTTTCAGTTCTAGCTTCTTCGACACAAAAGCAAACAGAAGTATCTTCAAAACATTCTCAGTTTTTTTTAAAAATCCAAACGTCGGAACACAATGTTGTCAGACGTCTTTCGTCTCTCTAGTGTCTTAGATGGAAACACGAGAAGAAGAAGAAGGAGTGAACGTGAAATATTAACGACAGAAGCAAATTGAAAAGCATTTCTGTATGAGCAGTCACATGTAAAATAAGTTATAGTGACGCACGAGTAAAATATATATACACATAACGATCAATTGTTGTGCAGCTTTCTTACTTATGACTCCATGCGAAAAGATGAAAAAAGCGATCGATGAGTAGAAAAATTCATGTTCAGTGCATTGATAGAAAATAAATAAGCACAAGTATGATAATTACCGAAGTGATTTCCAAGCTACGAGTAGATGAAGAACAAACAAATGTTTGGAAGAATTATTAATCTATTTTCATCTGTATAGTATCAAACACCAATCAATTACCTAATCGACAGATGATAAGCAAGTTCTCGTTTCACCTTATTCGTTGTTTATCTTACGGATATATATTCGATTCGATCTGCAATGCCATTTCTGATGACGATAGAGTCAGAGTTCTTTGTAGTCGTACGCAAATTTGACAAAGAAAAACGGAAGTAAAAGATCGTGCGACGAGAGATTTAGATAATTGATTGTCATTCTTTTTCCTCGAACAACATAGGGTGAAGTATTGTTCACAAGGTTTACTTTCGTCGTCTTTCTTCTCGAAGAAGACCTTCGTGACGTGAACTGATATGATGATTTCCCCAATGTGCGTGTTTAGCGAAAATAATAAGCAAATCATTTTTAAATTATTCAAGTTAACAAACCAGAAAAGCAATTACGAGAAGATATTCAGTCTATCTCACATTCCCTTCCATTGTTTTAAAGACACCAGTGAAGGCCAACGTCATGTTTTTTACCTTGATGTTTTCTCTAATTTAATTTATTAAGCAACATTGAAGAAAGAACGAAGAAAAAGACTAATAGTTCAGTTTTGCACGTTTCATCTGTTCGTCGGATCTATCTGAAGCCGATGATGAATGAAGACGTTTTGTTTCTGCAACTACACCCGAGTTTGTTTTCTCGTCATTCAAATCCTGAAAATGAATATGCACTCGAAGAATGGTCTCGCCCGTAAAACATTTTGCATACCGTTGAAGGCTTTTCAATAGCTTCTATTAATAAACGATGAACTTCTTCGATGTTCTTGTCAACTGAGTCAGGTAGAACTTTACAACTTGCTCGAATGCCTTGAATATCTCTGCAAGGAAACCTTGAGAATCAATCAGGTCGATTCTATCAGCAGATGACCTACCTCGGTAATAATTCAGCTAGATGCATCAGCATTAGGTCAGAAAGAACAAAGCTGGAAAGAAAACAAATGAAGTGTTAAGTGAATAAAGAGCTGAACGAGTTCGTATTTATACCTAGGGGATTCATCTTCTTGCCGTGCAATCTTATCACGCCATGCATGGAGTGACTTCAAAGCGGATAGCTGGTTACTATCGAAAGTTGTTTTCCGAAATTTTGTATAGAGAATTTTGTAAGCCGTTGGATCAAATGCTGCTTTTTTGTATAACTAGCAAAAAACAATGGGATAACAAACTTTTTCTAAAAATAGGTCGCTTGACAAAACATGAAAATCGCTCGTCAAAGTTCAGAATAAATACTCTCGAACAATCAATTAGAACCTTCCTGTTAAGTCACGTTCGTCTATGATTACACGGTTCATTTTTGTAAAAGCATGTATGTCAACTTTCATCATCACGTACTTTTTGACAAATTATTTTAGATTTCTTATAAACTAAGCGTAAATTTTCCGCACTGCCCCCGCTCATATCCAATAGTTGATTTCGTAAATGATCGTAGATGTAGAGAAGATAGTGCGTATCCTCCCGAGCATAACGTATATAATCACTGGGTAAAGGTCTAAACAAACGAAGGAGAATGATATTTTTGAGTTTTTATCAACTAAACCTTATTCTCCAATCAGCTAATTGAAATTGTTTGCTTGCATCAATATTACACAGAGTTTTCAATAGATATGCGAGGGATAGCGTTGGTAATTGAAGTTCTTTCGCTGCTTGGTGTGTATCAAACATATTCACAACGTAAATACCGAAATCCTTTTGTAACCATTCAATATCCCAATCAGCACCGTGGAATACCTGTGATAGTCAATCATAAAACTCGTTCCATGAGACGTTAATTAACAAAACTACTTTGAGAATCTTCGGATTGGTGAAAACATTGTTAAGAATAGATAAATCATCTCGAAGTAGAAGAGTATCAACAAGAAAATCCTCCGTACGAGATGATATTTGCATTAAACATGTAAATCCTTGATAAGACCGATACGAATGATGCTGAAATAAACAATTTACACCATTTCCATATCGGATTCATAAGCTTTTACCTCTAAATCAATGGCTAATTCTGTTTGTAATTCAATATGATCCATCATTGTTTTCAATTTCTCGCTCGTGTCAACAAACAGATATTTCGTGTCGTCCATTGACTTTGGAAACTAAACTGGCAGTATACGAAAGTATGTCCTGTGGTATCCTTGACACTTACTTGTGGTTCTGTTCGTTTCAGAAACGTCTCGTCAGGTGCGAAGACTTCGATTTCATCGAAATACGGATGATCTAATCTACAAATGAAACGATATTTGATTTTCTTCCGAGTGTCATACTTACAATTCAGGATGTTGTTGTAAGAGATCAAGATTTCCCGGTTCCAAATCTATTTGCATCATCATTGCTAGGAAAATATTCTATATGCTATAGATCAAATGACATTCAAGAAGATTTTACCAGGTAAGGGTGTAATTGCATTTGGCTTCGTTCGAAGCTTTGGTACGAACGGTATTTCTGCAGCATTATCTATTTTATACTTGAATTTCAATTGAGGTTTCTCTAAGACTTGCCGCTAGAAATCATCGAATCGAATACTAACATATTTCATCTATCCAAATCTATTTACCATCGTTGATGACACCGTCGACTTGGTTAATCCATCAGCTTCATCGAGTGCAGATGCCTAACTTAGAATAAATGAATAATTAATCAAAACACGTGCTGTTAAGAATGTATTACAATTCTTTCGAATAATGTGTCATTGATGTCAACTAATTGCTCGAGTTTTTCATCGACGTCGAGGTGATTCCAATTCGAAGGTTGAATAGGAGATTTGATTTGATAAATCCTACACAGATGAATTATTTTAGGAATAAAACAAGAGTTCAACCAAACTACCGATTTAGTATACGTTCGCTTAGTCGATTGATTTTCTCTTGACAAGAATCGATCGACATGAACTGTTCGAAATTTTCCACTCCTAATCGATTCGATGTTCGAATAACATCGATTACTTTTGTACAGATAGTCTAAATACGTATAAAATATGAATTTTGCACTCTCATAATCAGCAGCTGTTCGTTTACTTGTTTATATTCATCAACACTATTAAATAAATCCAAAAATTTTCCAGAATTCGTCGCAGACATGTTTCATCTAGTGAAAATATAAACGCATTTATTTAACACATGTACATAACACTTCACTATGTTTTTCTCTTTCGTTCTTTTGACTAAACCCTTGATTATTCATTCTTCGCCCACGCATATTTTACGAGTTCACCTCATGCATCTGCTCCTTTTAACTCGACGAGGTTAAACGAAGTACGAGAGTGTCACAAATCCTTTTAAGCAAATGATGACTCATACTGAGATTTATATAGTTGACAGAATATGTGAGTCGAACTAGTTCATTCATATCGAACCCGATTTTAACAAGCAATATGCGTTCAATCTTTGTTATAGCTATTTGTATTGTTTTCCTTCAATTGGAATATGTTCAATGTTACCAATCGAGAGCAAAACTGCCTTCAATGAGTGATACAGATGCATCACAATGGTTAGCAATACGAAGTCTTCCACGCCGTTTTCGACAACAATATCTAGCAAACCAACAGCCCGACGATCTCAGTCAAGCATTCGGACAGTTACAAGCCATGAATGATAATGGTATTCGTCAGTTTGATAGTCAATCTATAGATGGTATTCCAATGGAAGTTCTCTACGAATTATCCCAAAAAGGTGGAAAATACAAATAATCAGAATATCTCCTCTTCTTTTTCTATCATTATGATGTTCTCTTACATAAATAAAATCATAAACATATTTCTAATCTTGAATTGCACCTACTGTCGATGGTTATAAACAAATAAATTGATTTGTGTATCAAATGAGCTGAATGACACATCCGTTAGAAATGTCTATGCACGCCATAGGTGGTCAATAAACATTCTTTCGTCTTGAAAAGAAGTGGGTCACGTTTTGACGTAAGAGATGTTCAACTTGTTAATTGTTACTTCTCATTTTGTTTCTGAAGGCGATTATCTCAGTTGGATATCAATGAACATTTCCATTCTTTCTTGTATAGAGATGTTTTGAAAATTAACGAACCGAATTCAACCTCGTCGACTCATCTTACGTATGTGAGTGATCATTTATCAATGTTGAAAAACATATGTTGCGTTGTGCTGTCCTCTCTGTCTTATCAAATAAGCATTTTAACATATGGTAGCATAGTTACGAAATAAATCCACTCGTTCTTGTTTTCATTTCATACATTAGCATGTCAACACCAAATCATGTCATCAAAACATACATTCAAGGTGAGAATTGATCCCATGTGGATGATCTAATTGATCAATCAGCGCATCTTTTCACACACATACTTCTTTTTATGAAACAACGGTTCCATTCCATTAAATATTTCGTCACGAATCGCGAAGTTTCCTTTCTCTCAACTAACTTGCATTGAATTGTTGATAGTTTTCCGAATATTCCAATACTTAAAGTGCCGAACTCTTGACACGTGCTGTTCTCGACCCTATTACTGGACTGTAGACATGCGCCCGGCTTCGTGTATCACCGACAAGTACTAATTAGAATTTCAATTTCGGCTTTTTTTTCTTATCTTTTCTTTTCCTTCCTTCTCGTCTATCCTAACCAATCACATTCGTTTCTTTCGTTTATCGATTACATTCAGTTGAGTGTGACCAGTCGTCATTATATCAAACAAGAGAATACGGAAAGACATACGATGGAAACGCAACAATTAAGAACCATGCTTTCGATTGAAAAATCTGATTTCTCTCAAATACCAATGAAATCTCATCCCAAACGGCGACAAATTTCGGATTATTTACATAAAGTTTGTAGTGAAACTAACTTTGAAATCGAAGACTTATCACTTTTTTCTTTAGTTAACCGATGATGAACGAGTGTCAGATGATATTTTTGCATTAGCAATGAATCTGTTCGATCGTTTCATTGCGAAAAGAACTTCTTTTCAATCTGACGATCGCTCATTGAAACGAATCGCTTTATGCTGTTACCATATATCTAAAAAACTACGCACAAATATTGTCAACAATAAAGAAAATGATCAACTTTCTTCGGTATTTTCGAAAGAGAATTATGATGACGAAGAAATCTTCGTACGTATGGAAATCAAATCATTCATTCCAAATGATCGATATTCTCTTATTTAGGATACCGAGAAAATGATTTGCAACGTATTAGATTGGGATTTAGCGGCTGTTGTTCCACATGATTACATTCAACATTTCTTACCATTTGAAAATCAAATACAGATCCGTTCGCATGTTCACATTCTTCTCTCGATTGCAATCTGCGGTGAGTCAATAATTCTTTCACAAGAAAAAAAATACACAGCTGTTTCTCTTTAGAACTGAATACATTAACAATTCTTCCGAGCCTTCTAACTTGTGCATGTATTAAAGCAGCGATGAATGGTCTTTCACTAAAAAATTTTCATCATATCGATGAATTTATCTTTCAAACGATCGGTTGTAAGAAGATCGAGCTTCTACAAACTCAATGTATGATTGAAGATTTTCTCCAATCGTGTATACAAACTCTGAAACAAACCCCGCGACGTCGCTGTTTAGCACCGATTGAAACCAGTCCTCAACAACGAACCAGAGTGAAATGAACTCTTGCTGATTTAGTTTTATTTTGCATTTGAAATAAAGAGAAATGAATATTTTCGAAGGAAAGATTAGATCATTGGATAAGAAAGACAAATGAATTCGTGTTAAGAGGATACTTAACATTTCATTTGACATGACAAATGACTCTTGACTGAAATATCCTGTTCGGGAGAGTGATGACGAAGTGTAATCATTCAGAACTGAGAAAGGAAACGACTGGTGAGAAGAAATGTATTTTCAAATAAAAATTCATCCGGACAGAACGACAAGGGCAATGATTCGGTAAGCTATATTGATGCAACGTCGTTAACTACGACTTAAACATTATCTTAACATTTCTCTCTCGAACAATCCTCTACGCAAATAAAATCAGTTTCTTAGAATGAAACGAACTATCGTCATTGATTTCTTTCTATTTCAGCTTAAGTTAAACTGCATGCATCTACACATAAATCTCTCGTTTGGTATCAGTGAAAAACAAAACATAAAATTTGATTAATTGTTTGTTAAAGTAGTTGATGACGAACTTCTCCCGAGTAGTTTACATATAAACGAGAAGGTAAACATAAACGAAAAGAAAAAGAAACAGATATACATTGAATTTATATGGCGTGCAAAAACATAGACAGAGAGACGCGTATGTACGAAAGGATTTCTCTTACTGAGGAACAACCGAATTTCTCGTGTATGTCTTACAAAAAAAAAAGAATGAAAGCAAAAACAGTAGTGAATGTTTAATATCTCGGTCGTTTTCTATTGTATCCCTGTTGTTGTTGCTGTTGATAATGAAAATCGTCGCCGCTTGGGCGTGTATAACCACGTGCTACCTGATTGGTCGTGTATGCAGCATCGGTAGGTGGTGCGCGGGACATCAGTGGATTGGGATCTGGTGGGTAGCTGTTTTGCTGAAAGTCATTATATGGCATTGTATTTGTTTGTGATTGATTTGAATGATATACATTGTTTACAGGAGTAGTAGGCATATTATATGGATGATTGTATGCATCTGGGCGATGCATTGGTACATTACTGCGACGACGATCGAGTTCCTGAGATCGAAGTTCGTCTATTCGACGAAGATCTTCTTGACGACGTAACAATTCTAGAAACGACATAAGACACTTACCGGTTTCTTTCCATCAAATCTCGAGCAAACTCAGGTGGATCTTTATCGGATCGTGTTCATATGTACTTCATTCAGAATCACATAAACTGTTCAAAGGCTTTCTCGATAGTGCACGAAAGAAGACAAGCAAGTAAAAGCTGATTCAGACTATTAGCACAATCGGATACAGAGTCAATATTGTCTGATCGAGTTATCTACTTAAAAATAAAATATAGCGCACTCTAGTTTCTCATTTTCTGTACGTATACGATAAACAGAAATCATGAACACTGACGAACCTTTTTAGGATTTCTACAAATAGGAAAAATACGATCTGGTTAGATCACACGAATAGTCACTAGGTGCAATAACACTAGTATTCATTTCTGCCGCTTTGATTACAGTGTGAAAAATTACGTTTTCTAGATGCACTCTGTTTGCCCTTACCTTCTCGTAAGACTTGCGACTGATGTTCCAAATACATTTGATCGATTTCGGTCTGTAATTGTTCAGTAGCATATTGCATGCGTTTTTTAACTTCTTCTAATAACTGCTTTTCTTGTAATTCTAATTGTTTCCATTTTAGACTAATAGTTTGTTCAATACTATTCATCTCAGCGAAGCGTGGTCGAAGTTCTCGTTCTCTAAAGTGATAAAAATCCTCCGTTGAAGCACGTTCATCGATGAATAGTCATGTTCGACTTACTTGATATATGCAGGATTGCGAACTAACGACTTCTCAGGTAAGCCGTCCTCATCATCTCTGATCTCCCATGGTTCAACTATGACAGGTCTTAATTCACTGCACAAAGAAAATAAAGTTATACACTAGAAATTATTTGGAATATAACTATTACCTTGTAAGAAAAAAGCAACGTTCCGTACATTCATTGAGACATTTTTGTGCAGATGGTTTCTTCTCAAACTCAACAATGCCTTCGCCGATCGATTTTCCTCGATCGTCAACGATTACAACAGCACGTTCGACAACACCAAAGTATTGCTCGAATGCTTCCTTAAGCAATTCATTTGAAACATTTGGTGATAAGTTTTTCACTTTTATTGTGGCGCCTTGACTTGCAAAACGGATACGAAGTGGCTTGCCACGTAAGATATAACCATCAAGATCGTACTTCGCTTGTTCAGCTACGTGACGTGAAGTCTAGAAGAAGAAGAAAACTGATCAATCAGGTTTACTTATAAGGTTTGCAAACATACAAGTTTGATAAAACCGAAACCACGTGATGGATTGACAAAGTATTCGACAAGTTCACCATATTTCTCGAATAATAGTTGAAATTCTTCTTGAGTTAAATCCGACGGAATGTTACCAATAAATAAACGACAGCGACCACCTTGTGTTGGCTTCTTTTCTTCATTGATTGTCTTCTTCTCGTCGCTCGTTGTTTTCTTCTGATCACTCGTGATCTTCTTTTCATTATTCGGTGGTTGTTGTTGTTGTTGTTGTTGTTGCGAAGACATAGTAACAAGCTGTAACGTTGTATTTTAATGTTAGAGATTTTACTACTCTGGCTACGAAGAATAAATAATTGACCGAATTCGACTGCATCATAACGAAGAACACTAAATGCGCTGATTGGCTACTCTATTTAAATACTTCTCAAATAGTAAGGAAGCATCATAAAGCGGTTATTCTGATAGATGTCGCCCGCATGCTATGTGTACTAACAGAATTGTTATTCTGGACTCTGAACTAGACAAGAAAAGCTTACAAATGCAATGGTTTATATAAGATTTATTCAATCAAATTAATAGAGATAATAACAAATCACCTGTATAGAAAAAGAAAGTATCGTCCGAATAATCCATACTGTCCGCTACTGATCAGATCATTAGCGCAGTTCGAATTCAAACTATAGGATCGATCTTTGAAGTACGATGACGCATTGTAAACAAAGCCAATGCACCGAAAGCTGCAAGAATTGTAGCCAGAAGATCAAGTGCAGCAATAATATGATTTCGTTGGACACTTTTCGGTACCCAATTATTTTCTACTACACCCCAGAAATAAATGATGAAAACAACCCACGGTGCAAATTGATAAGCGCACTTTTCTACTAAAGCTGCATTGAAGTTTGGTAGAAAAAAGAATATAGCTGCGATAGCAATTGCCAATAGTAAAACGATCGTGCCCGAATTCGCCATTAATAGTCCGAGGCGAACTTGAAGAAATAGATCAAAGGCGAGAAGAGACCGAACAGCTAGAAATGAGGACTATATGCTTAGTTTATGACAATGAATTCTTTCAAACCTGTCCAACATGTGAAAAATGCAACGCCATTTTGAGCAAAGAATCGAAGACACCATATATCCCGATTACTGGAAAGAGAGTTACTTATATTTTTGATAGGCAAACGGACTTGACTCACAATCCTTCTGTTTCATAGATTTTCTTATTAATATGAACATTGTTATTCACAATAAACAGAGCAAGTGACAATAGTAGGAATGATACCGCGTAGGGAATCCACGTCCACTAGAATTTGCAAATGCCTTTTCGATAAGAAAAACTTTTCAACTTACGATGATGTATTTTTGTTGAAAGAACACTAACCAAACTGCTGGAATAGCAAAACCAACGATGTAAACAATGTAGAACGCTGGCGATAATGTATTTGGTGATAGATATAAATAACCAGTTGATGATCGACGATAAATGAATGTCAGAGAATAAAGAAGCCAAGCAAGCTACAGCGAGGCCGAAAGTAATCGATTTAAGAACATAATTAAAAAAGAATCTTACCTGCCAGATATAGTTAATTGCATTCAAACATCGATAAACCCAATCGGATGGACTAACTTCATTCAGGAGCAAATCTTCGGCACGAAGTGTACCATTCTTGTAAGCATCTGAAAACATTTCATTACAAATTTCACGAGATTCAATCCAGAAGTTAACTTACAATTAGAACCCCGTTCAAATAATTGATAAACAGCAATATAACCAATGAATAAAAGAACTGCACCAAGTACAAATGCTAATCGGATATAATTATGTCGATATTCACCTGCTGCAAGCTGATTATTTACTAACATTCTTGCAATTGATTCTAAAAGTTGACAGGACTAGTCCGAACAAACATGATAAGTCAATAACACTGAAGAGCAAGTAAAAATACGAATGCATTCTACTCCAACTGATCTCCTTCTATCAGTTAAAAGTAAAGTGAAAATATCCAGCTCATCTGAAAACTTGCACTGCTATTTTTTCTAGCGATGCATCAAGATAGTGTATACCTATTCTCAAATATACTCGTGATAGATTAGAACCAAGTGCAAAAATACTAACATGATATTCATAACGGCTAGAAATATATACAAATAGTACAGCTGTTGCCCTTTGCTATTCTTCGAAATAACAAAGAAAACAATCACAGAAAGTTCCGCACACGTCACACAATGCTTTCATTAATATCTTTATAGCAATGAATCAATAAAAATGTTTGAATAGGAGGAAAATAATGGATGATCGAAATCATGGAGGTATGCTCATCGCCTTCTTTTATAGAAATGCTTGTTTATGGAAATCAAATTTGACGAGAACGTGTCTATATTGGCACATCGTTTAAAGCTTGATTTTGAAAAATCATGCTTATAGCAACTGTGAGAACTTTTCGCCCTATGATGGCGGATAGTTCATTGTCTCTCGATATTTTATAGCAAACTGAGTAATCCTAGTTCTTAATCAAGTTACACACATATATTTTGTGGGTATAAAGTTTAAGTATGATTCTGAATAGACACGAACATTTGCATTTGTCATCTTTTGTCTGTATCATCTGAAAAATAGTGCATAAAGATATGCATATAGATATATAATATACCACCAACAGCCGGTCTATTCAGTAAAACAATGAAAGCAATTTTGTCAGATGAATTGACTTCTGATCTGTACGTGTGGAAATGCTGAAGTTTTTTTTTTTCTTGAAGAGACTTTTATTTTAGATCAACTCGGCAAGCAACCAACGCAGAAAAACAGAAAGATGAATATTCCAGCACGCATCATCGAGTGTCTGAACAACAGCACATTCTCCATTTCGCTATATTTTTTGTTTTAATAGTCTTCGGTTTCAAAACCCGATACTAGTATAGTTTCATTTATATGATTCAATGAATTTAATTTGAATAATGTATTCGTCATTCCAAGAACCAGAAAAAACATCATTGCGCTGATAAGTATAAACACGCTGAGAAATAAACTTTGACCAATACGCATCTTGTACAGTGCTCGTTTGTATTGTCTTCCATCATCGATAACTTTCGTTTGAGAAAGAGTTATTAGCAAATCACTAATCGCTGGTGGGCAATAGCGAGCTGCTGTTTTATATGCATCACCACGACTTATAGCTAGAATGAATTGCCGTGTTGGAATTGAAAATGATAAGTGATCGACATCGACATGGATCATTTGATCAGATGGAATATGTTTCAAATAAATCAATCGACGACGACCAGCAATATGAATGACAACATTCGATGGAGTATTTGTTCGGTTTAATCGTTGTTCGCTAACGTCCAACTTTTGTTCTTTTTTCGCCTGCTGACTAATTGATCCGACAAGTAGAAGAAGTTGCGCTTGTGTGCTAAAAGGTTTATACGTTGGACTAAGAGCGAGAATATCTGGTAGACGTTGTCGGACAATGGCCCATTTCGATGTCATAGGTACGTCATCTTCAAACATTTGATTATCGTAGAATGACAGTATGGATGAGTGTGAGCGCTGCGGTTGATTCAATTGGTTCATATAGATTTTTTCATTAATAACTGAAGTACGTGCCTTCGATGACTAAGCAGGAAAATATGTTTTTAGCAGTTGAAACTTCATTTTTGACATACATACCCATCGACGAGACCGAAAAAATCGATGTTTATATTGTTGTCGAGGAAATCCTTCGCTCATCTTCGATATTTCCTATATGTTTGAATGAGAAATCAAATAATTGGTTTTCATGTATCCATAGGAAAACAGCTTTCTACTAGGTAACTGTATAAAGTATGCTTCTATACACTTTATATTAGTATCTTGTCCGTAATCGACCATGGATATTTTCCAATTAGATAAATAGCATAAGAAAAACAGAAGTCGTCGTTTTCTACAAAAGCAATCATCGTTGATTATCAAGTTAAGACAAACTCATTCGATAGAACAGTATGGAAATCGATACAGTCTTCTATGTCCGTCAATCAGTAGAAACGTCTTTCATATTCATTTCCGCATGTCATAAAAACGACATGAAGACTTGATCTTCTAGTCACTTTATGAAAAATTTGATTTCCTTTCGATTCACATCACTTACGTCACAAAATAATTCGAAGTTCTTCCCGCAATTTGTCCTTAAAGATAAGTCTTTGTCAAAAAAAGTCCTATTTTGTTCTGCGCCGAACATAAATTACACCACATTCTGTCGTTTTCTCAGGAGATCTAACCTTCATTGGTGATTAATTATATCTCGCAATACTTGACATGAACACTAACTAATCTACCAATTTCTTGGTCTTTACCAACCTTTAGTTCAGCTTGTTTGATTTCTCTCTTTCTCGCTTCAAATTACCAATTCGAATGAGGTTTTTTCTTGTTTCATTTTTCTTCACCAGTTGCCTTCCGGAAGGCAACTTGAAATCATTACACATGAACGAGACAATTTGTATTGTCAAACGTCAATTGGTCTGACATGTATTTAAATTGACTTCAGTTGTAAATTCTAACAGAAAACAAAATATTTGTTTTTTATCAAAAAAATTCTCTTAACATATTTCTTTCGTTTAATTTCATGACATCTGTTCCAATAGAAAAACAAACGCGAAACTTTCATTCAGTTAGTATACAAAGCGAAAAGAAGAAGAAGAGAAGAAATTGACAGCGTGAGAGATAGGAAGGGAGAAATCGAAATCGAACAAAAGCCCAACGAATGAAACAAATTATACAAAAAGAGAAATAGACCAAATAGTTCCGCATGCTAAACTGATTTGCACGGGTATTTACCGATTATCACTAGACAATAAAAATTATATTTTCTGACTGAAATTCTTAGATGAGCAACCGACCCGCAGCAGCTCATTTGCATTTTTTTTATTGGATTTGCTTACGTCCGTTCGTAGCCATCGTCATCATCTGAGGCAATTGCTTTAACTGCATAAGTTCCTGACGTCGATCGTTTTTTCTTCTTCTTTTTCATTCGTCGATTACTTCCAGTTTTGGATGAAGACGATGGTACCGAACCATTACCACTATGACTAGAACGAATGTTATCAGGGCTGTTCGAATCTGATGAATCATGCAGATTTCCACTTGCATTATTGTCACATTCACGTAATTGTTCAAGCGTAATGATATTGTACTGGGAATCAAACACAGCTGGTGTTAAATCATTCGATGCTCGAACAATACGTATCGCATGGACTTTATCACGTAGAGGATTCATTGTTGATGGTGTTCCATCACGTGTACGACAAGCGAAACAGTTTGTCAAAGATGACCAGAGACTAGATGTTTCATTCGCTGATATCTTGCTGTCAGATAAAAATTTATCATTGTGATTGATTTGTGGATGAGACAGATGGGAATTCTTATTGCCAGCGATTATCGTATGATTACTAGTTCCACCACCACTATTATGATGATGACGGTAATGTCCTAAATTACTAGTGTTAACATCCGATATCGGAAATTCATATTCCATTTTTTGCGAGTTTTCACCATGAATTAAGCGGGCAACATTAGGTGATTGTCTACGAAATGAGGAGGGAGCGTTAAAACCGCCGAGACCACCGAGTTCGGGCGATTGAGACGATTCGGCAGTGCCCATTTTGACATCCTAGAATAGAGAAGATGAACTCAATAGAATGAAAATGTGCATTAATATTTGATAATGAGAATTAGTTTCTGTTTTTCATCAATTAAAGTTAACCGAGTACATGTGAAAGGAGAAGTTCGTTTAGAATTCTACTCGTTTTCGTATGAACAGATTTTCATCGAAAGGAATCTGGTTACAATTGAACAATCTGGTTTTATCTTTACTCCCTTCTGTCTCTCTCTCTCTCTCTCCCTGTCTTATTCTTCTCCACCTTTTTTGCGGCTCAAACAACTCATACTCTATACACGCAACGCAATCACATGCAAGAATCATCATACCAGAAAAGAGAAAAAACGAACGACAAAGAAAAATGGGAGCATAAGAGCGTACGTCCGAAGTGTATGAGGAAAGAAACGTTGTTCATCGTAACATAGCATAGTGCACATTAGCAAAGGGTGAGGGAGAGAGACAAAGAAGAAAAAGAACTAGAAGAAAACCTAAACGCATCCGCCTATATATTTTTTCTTTTCGTATATAATGATGATGATGCATTTCTTTTTTTTCTTCGTTACTATTTCTCAGTTTTACATTTCTAATCGACATTATCAATGTCTTTTCATATTACGAAGATCCCTCTAGCTGTATCTGTTGAAAGCCAAATTGGCATTAGACATATACGCTTGACGACGTCATCTCGATAGAATACGATGCTATTACTAAACAAGAGAAGAAAAAACTCATCAAGGATTAATCGGTATTTTTCTCATGTCGTTCGTCATCGTTCTTGTTGTTGTTATTTCAATAACTAGCGCACGTCAACTTGTGCCGATCTATTTGTTGATCAAGTACCGTTAATCGGAGCGTGTGATAGCCCAACTTAATTATCCATTCGCAATAGAGAAGAAGAAGGATGTGACGGGACCAAAATCGATCATGTCTGATTTTCTCTTCTCTCGTACGCATAAAAAAGATAGCACATGCTATGAATAATGTGAAAAAAAAGAACGTTCTTCATATTGAACTTGTGATGAGAAAACTAATGTAAATGATTTATTACAAATCGATACAATAATTTCTATGTTGACAATAGAAATTGTTTTTTCCCTTTGTAACTTCATGAAAACATCCGATTACTTAATAATCAACATGAATCAAACAAATATTATTTCCCTGTCTCATTTATCCGTCGAGATTTGGTTACCCTGGTCATGTTTAATCCGTTCTATTACTTTCTCATTTGTTATTATTAACGTTTGACAACATCATATAGGCACAGATCGAAAGATGGACGTTGATATGCATTGAATATGTACTTACTTGGGACGAGGAATAAGTTTTGAGAGAAAAAATGCGT
This sequence comes from Adineta ricciae, assembly GCA_905250025.1. Classification (NCBI taxonomy): domain Eukaryota; kingdom Metazoa; phylum Rotifera; class Eurotatoria; order Adinetida; family Adinetidae; genus Adineta; species Adineta ricciae. Next base: position 23,094 of record CAJNOJ010000030.1, read on the forward strand.
TTATATTTATCGTTCTATCTAACCAAGCGATCTTGTGTGTGTGTGTGTGTGTGTAACGTGTCGTTGAGCGACTCGCGTCGATGGATCACGAAACAATGACGGCGATGATGATGAGCGGAACACACCAAACGTAATTATGAAACGGACGTAGCAAAAGAAGTAGCAGTAGCAGAAGAAGAAGAGAAGAAACAGAAGAAGAAGGATAGTCGTCTCGTTTCTTTTATCATGTGCATTTTGCTGATGTTGCTGTCTTTGTTATATGTTTTGTGTGTTGATGATCTCTGGTCTGTATAGTCTGCGCAAGCGGCACTATGCTCAATAAGAAAATAACAAGCTTTCTGTCTCTATCTCTCGCTGGCGTAAGAGGCCTATACGATTGCTCATCGAATGAGTAGACTGACGGGTAAGGTCTTGTGTGCATGCTCTTTCTTTCGCTTTCTCGATTTTCAATACAACATAAGAGCGAAAGAAGAGAAAAATGCGGCAACGTTTTTTTCTCTTCTTCTTCTTCTCTTGCTCAGTTTCTCCCTATCTCTAAGTTCTCTCTCTCTCTTTTGTTTGTGACAACGAGGCACTACAGCTAATTGGACCAATGCTGTTATTGCAGTTTAGTTAATATCGATGATCGCTCTAGCTTGCTATAAAGTATCTGATGACGTCTTAAATGATACCACCAACGCTTCTTGCCGTCGCACGACATATTTATTGATCGGTTGCATTTTAATAATCTCTTGGAAGAAATATATATATGTGTGCGTGTATGTACGACTATTTCTAAGAGTTTCCAAAGAACCATATCAAGTATAATACTTACGATGCAGACTTTTGAAAGAAAAACGAATAACACAACTGAGAAAATAAATTCAGTGATAAAACACCTGTAATTCAGAATGGTGGAAGCGCTGTAGCTTAAATACTTATGGTTTACAACAATATATGTACTTGAGCAGTTCTCTCCTGATGAGGTCACTGTCTTACTGTTAAATTAAAGTCATACATATTCAGGTGACAAATGAAAGCAAAAACAATAAACGTGTCGCTGAAAACAGAAACGATAAACAGTTTTACTATCAACATTCGACAATGGAGAACAAGATAGATAACATCAAAGATGCTCCTGCTCCGTGGACTCTGGAAGGTCAAGTTGCTTACCTATTTATTCATGGATCACGAGCAGCTCAGGATTCATTCAATGAAAATCCTGACCCTGTTCTTAGTCCATTCCGAGGTGGTCTCGGCGGGCTAATGCTTGTTCGTTATACCGACTCACCCGTTGGTCCCTACGATGAATTGATCTTCTTGCCTGGTTGCTACCAATTCGGTGACAAAACATATTACCGCATATCACAAATCTATGTTTCATCTCTCGACTCTGTCATTAATGGACGACGCAATTGGAATGTTCCGAAGAAACTGGCAACATTTCGTTGGAATGATAACAATACACACGTGAAAATATCTCTGCCTGATCAGACTGAACCATTTTGTACGATACGTGTTCAACCCCGACTCTACTGTTTACCTATTGGTACTGGACTAGTTCCTGAAGTATTTCGGACACTACTTCAGCCACCATTAGAAGAGACAGAAGATAAAAATGCATATTTCAAAATTGTTCCATCATGTAGTGGATGGTTTCGACCTATTGTTCGACTACTTGAATTTCAGACGGATGGAAAAGAAATTCCATCTCATGAGCAAATACCTCTGTATACATATGGCGTCGGCTATGAAGCATTTACACTTCTCTTTCCTAAAGCTGAACTAACTTTGCATTGAATTTTTCTTGTATTTACACTAAAAGAATTGCAATAAAAGTGATCAACATAATGTGGTAGACAAATGAATGTTTTGTTCTTTCTCAATGCCTGATTCAAGTAACAAAAAGCCACTAATACTTACTACTTTGCTCTGGTTCAATTGATCATTCTTGTCATTAGGTCGCCAATTTATTTGACGTCTATTCCAGACTGCGAATTTTATATCTACAGGCAAAAAACAAAACGATTTTTTCATTCATTCTTCATTGCTGGTAAGAGTACTCCCAGAACATCACGCCGAATACGTCTCTGACAATCGATCACATGGGGAGAAATAGAATCGAACGCGCTATAGGGAATTTAATATAACTAGTCAGATCGATAGATTCTAGAACACTTAACGAATCTTGTCGTAACAATAAATATCAAACAAATCAATAGATATATTGATTTATCTCGACAGAACTTTTTTTTCCAAAATCATTATGACGCACATCTTCGTAACTGTCAGAAACAGAAATAATGATAATAATAGAAATAAGCAACTCGTGCGATAATTAAATAACACAGATGGAAATCATTGGGCAAATAAGAACATACTCGGAGGACTGTACACGCTAATTTCTTCATTTATAACCTTGTTCTATATATAAACAAGTCGATAGCGATTGTGATGGACGTAATCAAACGCAACAAAACGAATTCGTAACTATTTTTTCTTGAGTAAAATTTCCATTGTCTTCTTGAAGTTTTTCTTCGGTCTCTCTCGGAACGTTTTTCATGTTTGCTATCATATGGAAATAATAAAATGACAGGTGTTTGTTCTTTGTCAGTTTCCATTGGAAATTTTTTCCAACAGAGCAGCCAGATCTCGCCTGATGCATGAAATTGATTATTACGTTTCAATGCCAAGTCAATATGTGAACACTGTTAGACGTCATCGATCCGAAATGACGTACGTACTACTTGCTCGCTAATTTCAATGTTGATTGATCAATAGCGACATCACAAGATCTACGAAGATATTAGATAAAACTAACGTGTGTATGTGTAACATACATGCGTTTGTTTATGTTTTATTTTATCTTCTCTTCGTAATAGCAACAAAATGGCGAATACGGCTCAAGTCGAACATGAAATATCGTTATTAATAAATTTCATCCGCACGATTGGCAAATCGAATCCATCGACTGGCAAATATGAAACTACGTTCGGCGATTTATTTCGTAATGACGATGTGCAAAATACGTTCGAAAGTTTAGCAGGAACGCTGAAGGCTGCTAAACGTCGAAAAGTCATCAGTTATTCATCAGAATTGCTTCTGCAAGGTGTTCATGATAAAGAATTGATCGTATTAGAGAAGACGGAAAGTTAATCGTTTAGTTTTTTTTCTTAACGCTCTTTTTTTATTCGCTAATAAACAAATCACAAATCATATCACTGATTTGTTCAACAGATGCAACAAAAAACGAATCAACTATTTAGAAGAAAGACGAGTTTTAAAATAGTCCGGATTGCTTTCAATGAGCCATTCCGGTTCCACTACTGTTATGTCTCTGAAAAACAGGAGAAAAAGAGTCAGAAGGTTATCAATCAAAACAGCGTACCGTATAAATCGTTTAGTTGTTTGAATCAATTCAGTGAATACAACTAAAGACGGTTTAGCACCGAATAATACTGAACTCGGATGTATTTTCACAATATGACGATCATTAATCTGAAAGAAAAAAATTGTCAATGCTAAATTTTGGGGTTTAAAGCAAAACTTACAGTTCGATAGTCGTTCTCTTTAAAATATTCGGCAACATTCATGAACAATCCTTGCGCAAGTGCTTGCCTAAATGGTGAATTTTCTGGAAATCTTGCAATTGACATTTTCCTCTCCTACCGAACAAGACGATATTTTGTTCCACAAGATTTAATGTTCAATTGCAACTCAATACAGATGCGTCTCAATTGTTTTCGTATCGCACATGCTCGTAGAAGATTCCGTCGATTGATTTTATTTGCTTGACACCATTCCTAAAGATTTCTTCGGTCAGAAAAACGAAATTCTATGTTAATCAGAATCTTTACTTTATTTTTCTTATTGGATATGAAACTTTTATAAACGTTCAACAATGTAAGATGATCACCTTCATTCATCGTAAATTTTTGCCGTTGCATTTTCATTTTTTCATTTAGGTTCGACGACGTGAGGAAAATCGTATCGACACTCATTATACTAACCAATTTCAACATCTCCTCTAGACAATCGAGATCAGATGCAGCTAACAAACATCTTGACAACCTAAAAGAACGCGGTGGCGTTCATTTGGCTTTTGCGAATAGCTGTCACTCACTTCGGATCGAGTGGAAAACAAGCCATTTTTCTTCCATCGTTAGTCAACTCGTATGTATTGTCAGTCGAGGCTTGAATTGCACGAAGATAGGTCAATTCACGCAGAGCAGCAGCTATTGATTTCTCATCTGGCTTAGAGAGAAAATCAAATGCCGAAATGTTGGTTATTCCCATAGCGAGGATCTGTAAGGCAGCTGTTGCTAAATTGCACCGAAGTAATTCAGGTATGGGTGTCGATGGCAATTGTTCGAACTCTTCTTCTGAAATCGAAGAATTTTAGTAACTAACCAGTTTGGCAAAGCTGGGACTTTTACCTGTGTACATGCGATAACATGTTCCTGGACATTCACGCCCAGCTCGTCCGGTACGTTGCCATGCTTGTGCTTGAGAAATGTGCTGTACTTTCAATATTTCTAGGCCGGTTTGCGGGTTGAAAATTTTGGTTTTCACACGACCACAATCAATCACATGTCGAATACCCGGAATGGTAATCGAGGTTTCACCGATATTTGTCGACACAATCACTTTTCGAATATCTAAATCCAATCAGTTACGAATGTTCTTTCGAAAATCAAACTGTTCCTACTCTCCGATGTTTGTTTGAATACAAGCATTTGTTTGACAGTTGTCATATTTGCATATAATGGTAAGACAATAATCGGTTCTAATGCTTCGGTTCCGCTAGCAACAATTTGTTTGATACTTTTACATGTCGAATCGATTTCATCTTGTCCGGTAAGAAATATTAGTATTCCCTCGTTCAATGGTGTTGATCGATGGATCTATTCGAAAAGACAAATGATAAACTTTTCTTATTGTTTTCTGATTTTCTTTACTTGAAACAAGGTGACTAAAGTTGAATGGATGTAATCCGTTTGTGGTTCTTGAGCATGAAACACATCGATGGGATATTGTCGACCTTGTAAATATAAGACAGGTGCTTGATTAAAATAATTTGAAAATAAATCCACATTCATCGTTGCAGACATCACAAGAACATGTAGCGGATTCTTTTTTGAATTTTTGCGATAATTTAATGCTTGTTTAACAATACCAAAAAGAAGATCGGTGTGCAATGTTCGTTCGTGAGCTTCGTCAAGAATCACAATCGAATATTGTCGGAGATATGGATCGAGTAATGCTTCACGTAATAACATTCCATCAGTCATGTATTTGATTTTCGTTCGACGACTAATTGCTTCATCGAAACGAACACTGTAGCCAATTAACTCGCCACATTTTTGATTGACTTCACTCGAGACGCGCTCAGCGACGGATATCGCAGCAACACGACGCGGTTGAGTGCAGCATATCAAATATTTATTTCGTTGAGATTTTTTAGTCATCATATGTTTCAGTTTCTTTTCGCGAGCTTCGTAGAGAAATCGTGGAATTTGAGTTGTTTTGCCACATCCAGTTTCACCAAGAAAAATACAACAATCATTGCTAAATACGGTTTGAACAATTTTTTTGCGCATCGAATGAATTGGAAGTTGACTTGGAGAAGTCAACGGTTTGAATAAGATAGACGAAGATTCCTGGCCGTCGACAGCCATCAGAGATTGATGATCAGGTGGTGCTTTCACCATCGAGAACAAAATGAGAAATATTGAAGATCACAAGATTAATTTGCTTTTCATGGACAAACCAAACTATTTCGAATGATTTTGATTTGCTAAAGAACTTTGTTTTATTCTCTAATAAGCTTGTCTCTTCGATTTCAGCTGCATAAAGTGACCTCTATTGAAAAGCGTGGCCACTTAATGGCAATGACAAGTAAACTTCACTTGCAGATAGAAAAGAAGACGTACGCTTCTGTTCAATTTGAACATGACATAAATTCATTAATCTGGGATGAAAAGTCCATCGAGTAGAACTGCAGGTTACCGCTGAGTTCAGCGTGTCGAAAACGTTCATGTACAATCACAGCGGGTGCAGTGCTCGTTTGAGAATGAATCAAAGCATCGTCAGCTTTTTTTATACTTAACTTGATTTTATTTATAATGAGCAGACAATCTGGATATATCATTTTGCTTTAGTGGAACAAGCACTGTTTAACATTTTATGCACAAAAAGAAAAACAGCACGAAAAAAAGAACACGATTGTAGACAAGTGGAAATTGACAAAAGATTCTCAAATGATATTCGATTAGTATTTGACTAGATGGAAAGAACAGAACGAACGATAATGAGAAGTAGCTAACAGGAAAAATAGAGTATCACTATCATACATAGATTGTGTTATATACAAATATTTATATGTATGATGAGCATTCTCCGATAGTATAGTTCATATTTTTCGATGGACGTATGTGTTGATCATTGTTTTATACATCACCAAGCTAAAAGTAAAAAAGAAAATTGTTCAGAAAGAGGAATAAGCAGCTAGATGAAGCAAAGCGTAATGTCCTGCCTGATTTCAGAGAAAGTCTTCATCAGGAAACAATCGAAAGGAAGTTGATTCGGGACGTCTATGCTATTAACATCTGAATTATGAAAGTTTTCGAGAATGCCTATCGATTGTTATACCTTTGTTGTTGATGAGTGACTGTTTGTTTTTTCTGAATGATGTTCGCCGTTCATCATTGGTGTTGTCTGATGGTCGCTATTCAAAGAAAAGAAATTTATTGAAATTCGAATCGTCGAAAAAACCTTACGAATTCGTTGTTTTGTGTATTCCATCAAATCGACAAACACGCAGGACAATACAAATAGTCGCGATGGTAATAGCGGCCAAGACAATAGCGAAAATAATGCCAATGATAGCCCATTTACTTGGTTGAGTTTTGTGATAGTCGGATATTATCGATTCCTTGCGTTGGCCGTTCTCTCCTACAGAAAATACCAAAACCATTTCTCCTTTTGTCAGATCAGAATTTCTAACTTACGATTGTTTTCTCGATTGGTTTTAATTCGAAATTTACGTTCAGCAACACCAGCTTCATTATACAATTTAACTATTACAATGTAACTCGTATCGGCTTTCAATCTGGTCAATTGGTACTCAGTAATGGGTGCTTCAATAGAGATCGGTAAGCTCAATGGTTCTTCGTAATCTAAACTTTGTTTATCTTTTGCCTAAGAAAAAGAAAGAACTTTCCAAAATCAACTATCACAAAATTCTAACTTGTGCATAGAGTATCTCCACACGAAAGATCGGTGCTCCGCCATTCGATTGAATATTCCAGGTAATAGCACAGCTATCATCGTTTGAACAAGTTCGATTGGCATTTTCATCGACAGTGAAATCCGCGATTTGTTTATCCAATGTTCGAAACTGTATTGGACCTGTCGGTTGACCCACACCAGCTTGTGATTCGGCGACGACTATCAAATTGTAATCAGTATTTGGTTGAAGATTGTCAATCTTGATAATTTGTTTTGACGACACTTGTGCTAAAGACAGATCAATCGGTTAGCTTTAACGAAGGAAAAATTTAGCTACCTGGAACCATTAATGTTTGCAGCTGACTATCTTTTGCATCTTCTAAATCATATTTAAGAATATACTGTACGATTGGAAGGTCACCCATCTCCACTGATTGAATGAAGATCTCTGCGCCAGTCGACGATGGTTTCACTTCGGTAATATTGACTTTTTTCGGTGGTTTGGCGCGTTGGAGAGTAAATGAATGCCGACCGATACGAGGATTCAATGCACGACACTCAAAACTTAAACCAAAATCACGTTCGGTCGCCGTGTACTGAAATATGGTCAAAAATTTTTTTTTTCTTTTAGAAAAGAATGACGTCTGGATTGTACTTACCGAGAGAACGCTTTCAAACAGCGTCGATCCAAGTTGCCTTGTAGTTATGTCATTAACGCCATTATCTATATCAGACGCAAGTATACGTCCTTCGGGATCTTGAACAGTTCGACTCAATTTAATCCATTGAATTTGTGGAGCAGGATACGATTCAAACAAACAACGAATAATCGTACGATAATTCGGAATGGTAGAGATGACGTTAATATTTGGTCCGACATAAATTGGTTGGACTAAAATTAACCATGAAACCTTTTCCAGCAATGATCAGTCTAATGAACTTACATTTAATGAGAATACTAGCAATCGAATAAGTACTATCAGCGAGATTCTTCGCTACGCATGAGTAATTGCCAAAATGTTCACGTTGGACAGGATTAAAATTTAATTCAATTAGTTTATTTGTTTCCAACTGAGTCTTATCAATAGAAATGTCATTTGTTGATTGAACAGGTGTATTATTTAGATATTGCCATTCCATCGTCAAACCGTCGACTGAACCACGTTCCATTCGACATTGAAATGATACACGTTGAGCATGTTGTGGATCATAATTTATTTCCATCGGCGGTATCATCGACAAACGTGGAGGAACTAAAATACATATCAATGAAAAACGTCTTTTTTCACAAAAGAACGGTCTTACCAATGACATTTAAATTATATTCCGCTCGTTGTCCCTTTCGATCGAATTCATTAAATGCTTGACATGAGTATTTGCCGTTATCAGCTTCATCCACATAGTTGATGGTCAATTGGTTTCCTCGTACAACTAACTTCGGTACCTCACTCGCACTCACTGCTTTCTCCTAAATGAATAGACATATTGTTCAAAAACATGAACTTGATACTCTTTATTAAACAGGAGAAAACACGCGCACACATACTACATTCAAAGCATTGTGTCAAGCAATTAATTACATCTTTTATCTATATTTCTCTTATCACTCACAGTTCGCTTTTCGCTCGTTCGGATCACTTCCGACATTAAATGGTACAATACCATCGTTAAATTCAACGGGATCAGTTTCATTTCATCTCCCTGAATGTACCATATAAATCTCCATTGATTATTAGACAAAAATAGTTAACAAGATTAGTTTTAATGGGTCAAACACACATTCAATTACCGCAATAGTCAAAACATTGATCTGAACAAACAAAACATACATTCATGCATTGTACAAATACTCAAAAGAACGAGACTCGATCATGCTTTACTCATTGATTTTACTTTAATTAATCGGTATTCTTCTTTCTAGATAGTTTAGAGATACTTAGTCTTCTAGATTCAATTGGGTTTCTTACCGAACCATAGAACCATAGATACTTCGGCTCTGGTAAACCAGAAGCTTCACAAGTTAACGTCGCCGTTTTCTTTTCGATCGCACATGGATTTGCACACGTTACACGTGCTTGACTGATTAGCTCTAGCAGATAAAACATTGATCATACCTTATCTTTAAGTACATGAGAACGTTCTCAAGACATACTCGAAACAACAACAGTGATTGGATAGTCTCTTGACTCTCCAGTTTCGAGGACGTCGGCACGGCACCAAAATGTATCATTATCAGACATATTAACTCGATTGATACGCAAACCATTAGTGACCACTTCATATTTAGGTGATTCTAATAATTGAATCCACTCTCCAATGTTTGTTCAATGATAAGAATTGACTTACCTATGCGAAGTTTTTCGGGACCTTTGAACCATGAAATTTCCGCAACTGGACTGGCTTGAACATGACATTTAATGGTAGCTGCTTCTCCTAATGCAATGTATTGAACGGGTTCTGCATGGAAAATGGCCGGAACTGAAAATAAAATATTTTGTTTTCTGGATCAGATTTCACGTAAAATAAATTACCTTTGACAATCATTTGAAATGACCTTTGCATTGCCTGACCATTTACATCCGTTCCAACACATTCCCATACGCCTATTTGATCATCAAACTAGATTTCGATTCGTATTTGTCAAGCAAAATACCTTGATCATCAGTCGTCAAATTTCGAATTCTCAACCGAAGTCCATTCATTTGTCGTTCAGCAATGATTCTGTTAGAAGCAAAGATTGAAAAACATGCTTTAGAAGATCTCTAGTTACCGTTCATTGTCATTCTCAGATACATCCTTGTGTTGTGGTGATCGCCATGCAATGATCCGATCAGTTGATTCACCCGTGCACAGTGCAATGAATGATTTATACTGATCTCTCGTTAATGAGGTATCACTTGGTTTAATAACCAATTCAGCACGGATTAGACAGAGAACTATGAAAAAGAATACAACAGATCGAACAAGATACAAGTCGTCTTAGTTAAGTAAACATATACTTACGAATATTCAGTAGTAATATGTAAAACATAATTCAACTATTTCAAAGAATTTTGTCAATCTGAATGCAGAAGCAAAACATCAATTTGAATACCTGGATCGATAGATGTACGCAATCAAGAGTTTATATACGTATGCGTGATTGTATATATAGAAGTCGTATTATGATTAACTATGAGATCTTTACCGTCGTTTTGATGTAGAGAAGAAGAAAAAATGACAAGCGTTTGCCTTCACACGTCCGGTAAGAGTATCCAAGCGTAATTGTTGGTATTGTGAAAAGAAGAGAGAATAAGAGAGAGAGAGAGAGAGAAGAAAAAGTAAGGCGACGAATGGACAAGTTTTGTTCAAATTACGCGCATTTCTCCTTCTGCTGCTGAAATCAAACCTCGTCATATCTATTGCGTAAACTTCCATAGCTATGCGTGAATACATTGTACACCCCAATGTCTTAAAAGGAATCAAGGATATCATTTATAAAAGAGGAAAAAATGAAGTTTATTTGTTCATTGAAAAGCTTCACTGAACGAACGAAAAGTAATGAAGTCTTTTGATAAATGATAGATAGCGTGGCAAAAGGTAATCACAGTCATGCACTGGCTATTAACTTTTTCGACATGATGTATATAATTATGAGCTATGAAAACAATTTTCAATGGAAGCATGTCACTTCTACCTGAACTCATCAGCCAGAGAGAGTGTAACATATGTTCAATAGGAGATCGTCGATCTTTCGAATAATCATCAACTCGCATATACGCGGTAGAGATCAGCGAAACAATGTGTATCTAAGTGCTCGAATAATGAATTATTGATCAAATCATACGATGGACAAAAACGAACGAACTATGTATGTTCACATCATGAGATTAGCGTTTATGTCTATATGTATAGAAAGGAGACAGAGAGAGAGAGTGCGCGCAAGAGAAGAAGAAAAGTGGTGTATTGACACACGAAAAAGAGAAAAACGACATGTATTTTCTCTTTCTTTTTTTCATCATCCTAATCGCAGGAGATGTGTGTATAAAAAAGAACTTACCTTGATAAAGAATGAACTTTATTTCTCCTCCTCTATTGTTTTTTTTTATAGCAGAAGATTAACAAGCAGGTGTGCGAAGCAAAACGCATGCTATCTATCTGTTCGAAAAACAACATGTACATGTCTTGGAGACAAAAGGCATTATTAAGACTTTTTCTTCGCTTTCACTCGCTCTCTTGTTTCCGTCTTGTGCACAATCGATACAATTAGCTAGCTTTAGAAATGTTTGATCCTTGCTTGAAGACATATGGTATTATGAGCGTGCTCAGTACGCTTGGAGAAATCAATGCTATTGAAAAATCGGAAGTTCGAATAAATGCTAAATGATTAACGTTCGTCTTTAGTAATCAAATTTAGCATATGTTTTAATACGAATAGTCATGTTGCTCGAGTTGTTGATTGTCGGTATGATAATTACTTTGATCTGATCAACAGTAGATTATAGGAGGAGAAAGTAAACTCAGAATTTTTTTCCAAAATAACAAGACGAGTTACCGACTGTCTAATCTAACATGCGACATGCCGATAAATCTCTTCACCTGATTCGATCATTATTTTTCCGTCTGAAAAGAAACTAATCTACTTCTTCCTCTCATCATTCTAATTGACAATTTCAATGAGGAAGAAAAATTGAGAACGAGACGAGTAGAAAAGTTCACAAAGCATTCTTGGACAGCATCAAGAATCGATGAACAGACGATGAGGAAGTTTAATTTGTCTAGTACATGGAAATCAAATTATCCAAGTGACCTAAGAAATCTTGATTGATGTCATTCACAATACCAGATTACATACTCTTTTTTTTTCTCATTCTCAGTAAAGAATGGCAATTATCTTTAAGTGTAAATCTCACAGGACTTGTCATCAGAGACATTGTCTTCAACAATATGAAGTGCTAATTTAATCAATGATCCATCCCATCCACACTCCTGTTCACTAGTCACAGCCGTCGTTGAAATAATATTTGCATAACGTGATCGACTTTGTGTCTGCTGCCACAATTCATCGCTCCTTCTCTCCCTTATTAATGCGTGTTTGTTCGATCAATTTGAATATTTTTTTTCGCAGACCTTTGTCTCTACAGTTTACAGACAGACACGAGGAAATACTATTTTAATAATGACATTCATCTTCATATACACTCGTTATTTCCTGACGTGAGGAGAGCGAACACAATTGATATATATTCTGTTTTCAAACAAAACTAATCTGTCACTACTGCAGGTGTTAGCATTCTAGTAATAATAATAATAATGGCAAGAGAGAGAGAAGGGCGTCATCATCACGACATATATACTTGAATTTGAACAACTGTCCGATAGCCATGATTTTTTAACACGCACATATCAAAAACATCTTCAGGCAGGGAAAAGAATCCAATACATATTGACATATTGAATCGGAAGACGACACGAATATGTTTTGATTAGATTATATCATATGTAAACATTATCAATAATATACGTACATGTATACATCTGGACAGTCAAAACAAAGGTTAACCAATGATCATTCATTGGATAGGATTCAATTTTTCTGTCTCAAGTAATCGAAAGTATAAGCTAAAGATAAACAATCTATTGTAAGCCGAAAAGTTAAATAAACTTGTAGACAAAACTTACTTTGACTTCTTCTAATCTCATTTGATCAAAGCGATTCGGTTGATTTCAAATAAAAAATCATGAAACAAATATGAACTCACTTCCTCGTCAGGTGATGTCATAGTTCCTTTTTTAATTAAAAACGTATTTTTTTCATCACTTCCCTCATGTAAGCAATAATACACCAAACAACATACCAGTATTAAATCACTCAAATATAATATGAAGGCCGAACGATACTTCCCATGATCTACCCTACTGTGGGATGCAAATGACTCATACTTGGATAAAACAGACACTTTGTCGGATTTTGCCAGTCATTCTCGCGTACACAGACGTATTACTTATTCTATTGTTTTCGTAGTCTGAGTCATGTATGGATAAATTCATGGGAACCCATCCATTTTTTTGAGAGTCGGTGCAAAAGTTTAGGTATGAGTGATGTGGACAGCACAAAGCTACAGTATGTAATACTGGTTGTTGAAATTTAGTAATTTAATACTCGTACAAAACTTATCATCTCTACACTATACCAAAGAGGATTTTCCATAGGATAATGTTGTTTGTTTTTCGATGGTATTTTCCAACACACACACGTTTTTTATGTAGTATATAAGTGCGCAATTTTCTCTTCGGCAGCACTCTTGCGATTCACATATACAAGAAAGGAGTTACGACGATGGCTATGGATACTCTTTCAAGAAGCTTTTCGGATCACACACTCAACTTCGATGGAGAAGATAGTCACAAGCGCCGAACATCTGAGCATTCTGATAAAAAAGTATGTAACTTATTCATTTAATATTGCTGATCACCATTCAGATAGCGAGAGTATGACTAGTGACCTGACAACATGAGAGACAGATGGCAGTAAAAGTCACCGTTAGTATCTTTCTGACAATGAGCATGATGCTAAGCGAAAAGATTAGTTCTAAAGTAATTTAAATCTTCAAAGAGAAGTCTGGCGACGATGTTAAATTTCATTAATTGAAATATTCAGTTCGTTCTTGTAGATTTTCCAGAAAGGTATGCACTGAATTTTCCGTAAACATATATATTACGACATGTGTCAGCATCGTTCTGTATATTGGGTCTTTTCTCAGACAGTACACTATATATACCTATGTCTTCTAGACACGTTTCATTTTATTTCTTATGACACTCAATAGACGAAACTTATACGATTGCTGCTTACTTTGAATCACGAATACTCAACACTATCTTTCTTTTTAGAGTGATTTTGAAGAGATCAATATTGAAAGCAAAAGCAATGTGTTGGAAAACCTGACTACGTGTCCTCTAGCCGAATTTGGTTGTACTGGAAAGTTTACATCTGATTGTGCACGAGAACATTATACTACTGAGATGCATCAAAGAATATTGACGGATTTAGGAGAAAAAAGTATTCGTAATACGCATAGTCTTCTCGGTGACACAAATAAAAAATTAGATTCAATGAATTCAGATCATTCGAGCATAAAAAAGACAATTCTTTTAATTGCTGAAGGAGTCTCATGTTTAAACGATGATAATTCGCAGATTCATGCGAGTATGATTCGATCACAAGCTATCATTACGGAACAGCAGAAGGAAATCGAAAACTTAAAACGTTCGATTGAAGAAACATCGCAAATAGTTAAGTTTGCGCAAGTGAATAGTCACATGTTAAAAACGGATTTGGACACAATAAAGGAGATAGTGACAAATTCATCAAGTTCGTCATCTTACAATGGTTCATTTTTTTGGAAAATTACCAACGTTACTGAACATATGGCGAATGCGAAATCAGATCAACAAACAAGTATCTATTCGCCACCGTTTTATTCTTCACCAACTGGCTACAAAATGTGCATGAGATTATATTTTAATGGGGACGGAAATTCTCGAGGAACGCATCTCTCGCTATTCTTCGTTTTAATGCGGGGAGAATATGATATGATCTTGACATGGCCATTCTCTTATAAAGTTAGTTTCTGCCTACATGACTTATCGGGCAATCAACATCATATTATCGATTCTTTTCGACCCGATATAAACTCCAGTAGTTTTCAACAACCTCAAACTAATATGAACATCGCTTCGGGAATTCCAAAATTTTTTCCTTTATCCATGCTTCAAGCGACGGATAATCCATACATACGCGACGACACAATGTTTATTCGATGTATCGTTGATTTTGATTCAATACCTAAAACTTGCCTACCGTATGTGGCTAATCTGAATCCTGCGTTGCCCGTAATGGTACAGAAAAAATTGATCGAAAATGAAATTGAACGACGCCATAGAGAAGCATCAGAGAAAGCTCGTGAGAAAACGAACGATCTGACCGAGTCTAAATAAAAGTTTAATCTGTAATTATTATAGCAAAGCGACTCACATGTACAGATAAAACGACTTATATACTTTCTGCGATTAAAATTTCGATACCAGTGACCATATAACATTTTGTACGCCTTTAATCAAGATTTTGCTGTTTGGAGCGTTATTAAAACAAATTTTTGTATTTTCTTACTTTTGGTTTTATTTAAATAAAAAGTTTCCGATGATAAAAAAAAAAGAAAACTAATTCGTTATCGATGGTGAATCCTGCTGCTCGTCTTTTGAACGCATCGGATTCACCACATGTTCATTGAGAAAGTGTGCACCCGCTTCATATTTACTTACGCCTATCAAATGTTTCGCGATTGTTTCACGTGTACCACCATGAGTATAGTTATGTTCTTCGGCAAATCGTTGCTGTTCAGGCTCTAAGACTTTCTCGTTATACTCTTGTATCTTATCACTTGCAGCAACGACTGCATCTTTGACTAATTGCGGTGCAGTGACAGCGATTTCTTCCAGAGCAGAACCGATTTTTTCTTTTACAGCACGAACTGGATGCATAGCTGATACGTAACGTGACACGTTGTTGTAAAAAACCCAATATTGAAAAAAGATAAGGTATTTCTCTTTCATATACTTCAATGACATCATGTTATCTGATAACATACATGAAAAAAAAAACAAAATCTTATGAGTATGACAAGCTTTTCTTTGAAATATCCAATGTAAAATAGAACACACACACACCTAATTCTTTTTTTTCCACATAAGCAATGCAAAAACAACTAATAAATGTCTATAAATAAATGAAGGTAAATGTCAAAACAAACTAATGTTGTAAAGAATAAAGTTCCAATGCATATTGTCGACCGACTACTAACCATTTTCTCTCGCTGTTTATTCGCAATGATCGAATAAAGTTGTCTTGATGAGAAAAAAGTAGTAAACGAAGAATTTGTCCATCCGGTGTGATTAAACAATGGCCGATGTCGACATTTGGTATCGACGTCTTTGCAAACCAATAACCATGAAGATGTAAATCAACAGGATAGGAAAGATTTTCGTTGGCATCTAGTTGAATACGATGAAGAATTTGTTCAGTTGACAGTTGTACTAAATCAATCATTTGCTTAGCTTGAATTGATATAGCAAGAGCTAAGATTTTATTTGAATTTAGTCGAATTGTAGTTACACAGATGTTTTTCTGGCCTTTATATACACATAGCGATTGAAGAAATTCGTAAGTTTTCAGAGAATAACGACAAATATTCGATCCAAATGAACGATTGATGATTAAATCAGTCCCATTCACTGCCATAAACGATTTACGTTGACCTTCTTGAATGAACTAAAACAGTCTCTTGTGAACTTCGATTTTCGTTCGGAAAAATCTCACCTGAATTTGTTGAACCGGTTTTAATTGCATTTGATCAAGTTCCGTTTGATATAATTGATTTGTTGTCAGAACCAAAAATCGATTTAAGTGTGTTGACCAAACGATCTCTTGAATATCCATTGATACTAGGATGGATTTCGTGTTCGTTGTATTCATATCAATCAGATGAAGTTGATTATTATCGAATAGAAGTATATGTGTTGAAGAGACATCATAGAGAAGGCAAGTTGAAGTAAATTCCAATCTTTTGACTAGATTTTCCTCCTGACCATCGAGTATTTGTTCGAGATTGAATGTTTTTAGAAAAGATGATGTTTTCCAACCGTTGGATTTTGGATGATGAAGTCTTTGTGAATGAGATAGGAAAATTTTCTTTTTCAGAGCAATTGGATTGGAATTTTTCACGACTTTCTTTGGTGAATTTGGAGAGGAGGACGAATGTCTACAGCCCATGTTTCTCTTTAAACGAAAATGCGTACAATAATATAGTTAGAGAAGATTTCATTGAAAGGAAAAATCGACTGTTAACTGTGTATACATAAGAGATGCTGAACGAAGAAAGAAAAGCGTAGTATACATTCGATTTACTAGACACACGTACACATCTATGAAGCCTGGAATAAAAGAAAGATGACTCATTTTGAAAGTGTTCTTCGTTAAACTTGACTGTCATATCTAACGCGGCGAAAATTCGATAGAAAAGATGCCAACAGATCGCAAACGATCGCGCCCGTGCCAAAGATTCCGAGAAAGGAACCAATGCTTGTTGTCGTTTGAAATAAATCAAATTGACCAGCTTCGCCAGTAACAGACACAACGATATGTATGTTGTAGATTTGAGTATGTAGACGATGCAATTCTTGATCATTGGGTCGAAAGAAGTGCCGAGAAATGAGAAAATTCGAACCGGGATCGTACGGATTGGAATCATAAGGTCTGACATCTAATCGTTCGAAGTTGTAAGTCGGCTCGCAATATTTGAGCGGAAAATCTAAATTACATTTCCAACTGATACGTATTTCAATTAATGATCCGTAGAAGAACATGGAATCGTATTCATCCGGGTCAGTGTTGGTCATTTGTAAAATTTTCAACAGACGAAATTTTGGACATAGAGGATGGTCATGTTGATCATATTCACATGTGTCTAAATACTCTCGGCTGAGTTGTTTCGAAAGAAGATTATATCGTTTCACATCTAATTGAGTGAATTCAACAAAATGTTTTATGAATATTATATAATCCAATGCTTCAAAATTGAAATGAGTACGTGATGTTGGTAATTTAAACCAACAGAGACGATTGCGATAAAATAGATTGCGTTGACGATGGTATGGAGGTAGGATACAACGCGACCGATGGAAGCATTGGTGTTTTGTCGAAGGATATAACGTAGAGTTTCTTCGTAGAGTTGCATTATGACAAGATTTGAGTACATGTTCCATTTCAACAACACGTGTTGTGATCGTTACGGCAGCGTTTTCGGTTGCAGGAATGATGAAATCATTAACGTCATAGGAAGTCCTTGTACAAGTTGAATTCAAAAAAGAATTCAGTTTTATATTCGTACATGAATCCGCGTGTTTCACTTTGATAGTCACGGTTGAAATTGGTGAACGATCGAAGATTTGATAAGATGAACGTTGAAACATGAGACATAAACAAGCCACAGCAAGTAACAGTCGAACCAGTAATGATAGGAAACCAACCCATTTGACTTCGAAACGTACAACTTTAGGTGCTAAATAGAGAAATTCTCAATGTTAATTCGTTGTGGATTACCATACGAGGAGATCCCCATGTGAACTCATCTAAATAATAAACTAGCCGCTTTCAGATGTGTCTGTTTGACAAATTTAATTATTAAAAATGGTATCGTGCTCATGTTAACTTTTATTCTAGTTGTCAAGTCCGAGGGGAATGCGAGCTGCATTGTTTGCGGAAAAGAAATGAAGATTCGAGCACATAGAGATAATCCTTTAACGCGTTGGGTTGACTCGAATTCGTCAAAATATTTTACTTAACAAAATTACATATTTCTCTACATCAGGAATCACATTTTATTGTGATTTTTCATCTATTATCTGGAAAATTTAGTACGGTCAATTTGATTTTCGATTTCGTTGATTATCACTCGAACCAACGCATAGAAATCCAATTGTCTATACCAAATTTTTCTTTTAAAAGGACGACTCCTTTTACAAAAGTCTCCGTTAATGTCATTCTCCAAAATCTATTCAAAGGATCGATTCTTACTTTCGTAATAGGTTAAATTTTCTAAAATACAATTGAACAGACAGCAGCGTTTATTCTGCGGTATCGTTGTTCTGGATATAACTTGCTTACTATGGTGCATATCTAATACTTTGCTTGTTATTATATTCACTAAATCTTATGCGACCGGAAGGTAGTTGGCATTTTATCGAAAGAAAATGTTGCCGATCGACGTGCTGATAACTCTTGACAAATGTTTGTTCATGGATCGGCAAGTCACTATGCGACATAACGCTAATAGATTCGACATCAATATGGATAACAGATAGACACGTCTGAATGATAGACCGATAGCTGGTAATAGTTTGTCTTCTTTCTTTTTCTTTTTTCTTTCTTCCTTTCTTTCTATTCGCGTTGAAAGGTTCCAGAGATGTTGATGTTAATGATGATGAAGAAAAAAAATGAGAGTATGTCATTGGAGAAACAGAAGAAAAAAAAGTCAAACTGGCGAATATTTATTAACAATAGTAGTAATCAACTCAAGAAAAGGAGAGAATATTTGTGTATTATTCGCGTTTAATGACATCTTCGCTTTACCTGACATCAAAGGATAATTAATTGATCAGAGCTGCAACAGCATTAGTGCATCGAGAGAGAGAGAGAGAAAACGATTAAATAGGTTTGACAGTACTAAATAACTCATCTCTGTATGATTTATTCCCATCTATTCAATAAAAAAGAAATATATGAATAGCTGTAGGTGAATAATTCAGCGGCGGAACATGATTACAACCGATTATTTTGATGAAAGAGTGCGATAGAGAAAATAATTATATTGATCGAAATCATGATTTACTTGAAGAAAATAAGAGCAGACTATATAAATTAAATGATATTGTGAATATCAATAAGAAAAACGAAACGGGTATGGAATTGGCAAATAATTCATCGAGAAAAACAGCTGAAAATAATTCATCTGGACAGCAAAGACAAACACTTCATCCCTGGTGGATTGTTCTTCCGGTAATTGTTGTATCGATGACAGTCGCTTCAACTGATCCAATTCTAATGAATGATCTTATGATACGACGTTACCGACTTGAGTATGGAGTCACCAATATGAGTTCACCAGCGAGTGAAACGGCTTGTAATTCGGATGCTTCTCAAAACGATTCGACACTTTTGGAGAAAGCTACCGAAGTACAGAAAGCAGTAAGTCGTTTGAATATATTAATGGCTGGTGTCGGTGCATTACCAGCGGTGCTAACATACGTCATACTTGGTGCTAATTGTGATCGAATTGGGCGTAAGCCTCTTATACTTCTTCCATGTATAGGACGAATCATTCGATTTATAATTCTTTTATTACTCGTTGAACTCAATCTTGGTGACATTTGGTTTATTATATCGACTGTTATTGATGGTTTATTCGGCTCAAATAGTGTTCTTTTGCTAGGCGCGATTGCCTATATAACAGATTGCACGACAGATAGTCAACGCTCACGTGCGATGGTACTGGAAGAAGCCGCTGTGGCTTTAACACGTATCTTTCCATTATTAGGCCTGGGATTTTGGTTACAAAAGCACGGTTATACATTGCCAATGTCAGTGCTGTTGGGTTTGAATGTCGCAGCATTGATTTACACGATACTTCTTCAACCAGAGTCACATGGTGATAATCATCAAAATATTATTCAGGTTTTCAAGAGATTAGCCGACATACGTCTATCGCCGATACGTGGAACGTATCGAGTCTTTCTCATAAAACGTCCTGGTTATGATCAACGTAGAATCATCTTATTAACATTAGCCCAAATCGGACTTTTTATTGTTTTATTTGGTTTTGCAAGTATCCATCCACTTTATCTCTATGGTAAACCGTTATGTTTCGATGTATTAGCCTTAGCGATTCTAACAAGCGCACAATTTAGTTTGATGATAATCATATCGATTGTTCTGAGTGTCTGGAAGAATCCATTTACAAACTCATCGTTATTACCATTTATTGGCGTTTTCTTGTACATAATTCATTTAGTTTTATTCGGTCTTGCTCAGAAAACTTGGTTTCTCTACGTGGGTAAGTGAAGAAATTCGTCTTTGCAAGGTGAAGCAAAAAATAAACGAAAAATTCATTTTAGCTGTCTTTATTGGTTGCCTGTTTTTTATTGTTATGGCTGTATTGAGATCACATTTGACGATATTAGTGAATGATACTGAATTCGCTTTGGTGTTCATTGCCACTGGAATTGTCGAATCAATCGGCTCGTATGTTGTTGGTATTGTTGCTAATGCGATCTACGCAGCGACGATTGATGTGTATCCAGGCATAATCTTTTTCATCCTAGCTGCTATTGCCATTATTCCATTACTGATTACCGGGTCAGTATGATAAATGTTATTGATCCTGTCTTATATGTCCTTGCTTTTAGATATCTACTCGCTTGGCCATTGTGGAGACGAATACGTAGGATACCAAGCGAACGTGTTGAAGAAGATGTACAAAAATCGGCCATGGATATTGAAATGAATACTGACAGTCCGGTTTTTGAAACAAAACTTTTATAGGACCAAAGAGTCCATATGTATGAAATATTAATATACTTCTGTTCGTTAAGCACATCTTATTTGTTGACAAATCGCTTAAAGATAATGATAATTACGACATAAGACTATAAGTAATTAAGATCGAGTCCAACATTTGATTAATACCCATCGTATGGTTGTATGTTGACACGAAGGATACAAAAGACAAATATCTGCTAATCGCTGATATAATCAATTTCTAGAGAGCACTCTTTCTTTTACAGATATCGGAAAACATCATTCTTACCAAAGAAAGATTTTTTGTTTGGAAAATACACAGAACTTGTCGACCTACTATTTCAGCGTATAAACACGGATACATTTGTTTGAAGTTTCTTTTTGTTATTTCCGTTAGAAAAATCCATTATAAATTATTTAGAATCATAAATTTCTCAAGAAATTGACTATCATAGTTTCGTTCTTTGAGTATGATGTGTTTACATCTCTTAAGAGTGCTTTCTCCTACGTCATTAAATAGTAATAGAAAATTAATTATTTTGAAATCAAATGAATGACCTACAGGCTGTTTTCCACAAACAGATGTCAACTTAATCTACTTCCTTCTGATTCAGTTTTGCGTTTTTAACATAAAACTGCATCTCATTTGTTTGTCTCTTTTTTTGACATACGATACACGATGTTAACATGATCACAAACAAGCAATGAAGTGCAGAAACAAAATATGATTTCAAAAGCATAAACAAGACAAAAAAGAACACCGAGATAGTTTTGAACCGAGCTGTGAAGAAGTGAATACAACGAAGATGCTATCTTAGAATCGAGTAGTCTGGGGATTTTGATCATTAAACTGAGCAGGTTGAGATGAGCAAAACGAAGAATATCTATCCAAGAGAATGAATTTTCAGTTGAGCAAATGAACAATCTTCAAAATGACGACTCATCAGTTAGAATATGTTTCGAATTGGCTGAAGAAATCGTATCTGCGTGATCAAACTGTGAAAGAATCCGTGCGGATGACGAATGTTTTTCATCGAGAGTCGGGAGATGATCGGTATTGGATGTGGTGGCTGAATATTGATTCGAATATATTGGCGGATTCTCAATAGCGAATGGTGAAGGTGGCAGTGTAGAGTTTTGATTGTATGTTTTCGTTTGCGACGATAAGTTATCGATTTCCATTGTAAAGGACACGTCGCACGCATCCTGAGCCTCGAGCATTTCTAATAGAAGATCAGCCTGTGGTAACATATCATTATTACGCATATCTAAGAACAATTTCATTAATTTTGTGCTTAGCATCTTAATATGCGGTAACTGTAATAAAAGAGTGAAGTGACGTAACGAATTGTCATGGTAAACACTTGGGTTTGCATCACATGTGTATTGTACAGTTTGATAGATTTGGTTTGTTAGAACACGAAATGCTTTTGTTGATGAAAGCGTGGCTGGAATTGAATTTATCAATATCGTCGCTTTCAATGCGATAAATTCATCGTGTGTCGCACGCGACTCTTTAAACACTTGAAGAATATTCAGTAAATATGTACATATTGAACTTAAGATCGGACTTGATAATTCACGTTGACTGAATCGTAAGATAAAACATGAAATTCAATAGATTAGGTCAAAGTCACGGCAACTTACCGTGGGATGATAACATCAGGGGCGAATTGAAGTGAATCATCATTCCGCTCGTGTGAACGTTCAATTATATCGAGAATTAAAGTATCCAACCAACTATGTTCAATCATTGTTACTTGTTGATCAAGTGTTAATGTCTCTGTGTAACCTTTATAGCAAAGAAAACAAACTAGAGATTGTGAACATGAAAAGTAAAAATATCTACCTGGTATTGCTTTTGCCCAATTGATGAGAACAACTAATTCTTGGTCGAAAATTTTCGCTAGTAATTGAAGGAAGTATTGATCATCTAACGGACGGTTTGGATCGATTTTAGCCGGTAGATTAAGACGTGACGCTTGTGACAAAGTCATGAGAAATTCATGAGTTTTGATCGTAGACCGCGCTGGCTCCGGTGCCGACTACAACACAAATAGACATCTCTGAATGGATCGATCGTACAAGTATCATTCCTACCTTGGCGGTTTGTAGAGATTGCGGTGAAACAAATGCATTACTATTGTTACTAGTAGTAGGATTTGGCTGAGAAGCAGACGGCGTTGTCGTTGCTGATAATCGTTCGTGAATTGTCGATAACGCCTGATTCTGATCTGGTTTATTTGATGTTCCATTCGAATGTGATGAAGTCGAGGTTATTTTACAAACCGATACAGCTTTCTTTCGATACTTTCGCTCCCGTCGCGCTGTACCTTTAGTCATTCCAACTTCATAGCATCGTCGTAAACGACATGCTTGGCAACTCTTCCGACGATGCTTATCGATCGTACAGGTATTTGTCGCAGGACATATGTAATCATTTGTACCTTGTATGCTTCGTTTGAAAAATGCTTTGCACCCTAGACGTCAAGCGAAATAAGCAAACAGTGTACTTTTCAGAAGTAGTTACCTTCGCAGCTCCATACACCGTAATGGTAACCAGAAGCAACATCACTACACACCGCCTTAAAAAAATCAAAATAGAAATACGTTTTACCGGTTTGATTGATCAATTCTACATACGCATTGACGTTTTTCTTCGTGTGATATTGAGCCTAAACAAAACAAAAACAACATTCTAAATTTAATGTCGTAACAGAAAAAAAAACAACGGAGTTATCGACTTTTCTATGTATGCAAATCTTGCTATTGTTTTCTACAAACCTCTTTCACTGTCATGTAATAGCATTGCTGATGAACTTTCCATAGGATTATTCCTCGTCGATGTTAATTCGTCATTTTCTCCCGTTGATGTCGACGAGCGGTAATGATGATATAAATCATTCGTGAATGAATTATACGGGACAGGACTAAGAGATTGTTGTTTAATACTGGCTGACATGTTTCTTTAAGGTTAAACAAGCATTGTTTCTAGTTCTTTTCTTTTGATTTCGTTGGATAGACAACAATCTAAGGTGATTGTGATATAAAAATACGTATGTTGCACGAGTGTAGCAATGGCAACAAAGAGAGAGGAAAGCGACCGAAACCGAGAGAGAGAGAGAGAGAGAGAGAGCGAAGTAAATAACAAATGTATAATATATATACTCGTGAATGACGTTGTCTATTTTTTTCCTATTCGACAGTATTCTTTGTCGGTTTGTTTTTACAATTACATGTAGCGCGTCTATCAGCTCTCCAAAGTGTTTTTATCTTTTCCGGAGTTCTTATGAATGACGGGAGAAGAGAAAAAAAAAGAGAATTAAATCTGATTCACAACGAAATTCCGTTGTCTAACGATATTTTTTTCGAATGAAGACGGAGGAAAAGTTTGTCGATCGGGAAAATATTCGACTTTATTTATATATATATGGGTGATGCACGAAAAAAAAACGCGAGATTCCATGAGCGTGCATGCAAATAATATAGTTTCTATTATGAATTGCGACGTGAAGGACGATGTCGACAACGATAAAAAGAAAACTGAAGGAAAAGAAAAGGAGAAAAAGAATGTGTATTTGTCAGCAAGCTTATTTCTTTGATTTTTCTTTACATATTTGTACCCAGCAAAAGCGCATGTATATATCTAGTGGAGAAGTCATCGTGTTCTTTGCCCTGTATCATTGTACAGCTGAATAGCGTCTGTATGTGAGATGCCGACGATCAGAAGCGTTAAAGGAAAGAAATTATCGACAAAGAAAAGCCATGTGAGCGGTTTTTTTTTCTGTCAATCAATGACAATTAGAAGAGATTTTTGCGTGGTAAGAAACGCATTTGCTTACCCTTATTCATTTCGAGTGATGCCGACGTATTTTTCAGTTTTCCATCTGATCGAATTTGATGTACACGATTATTTCGATCTGTGTCCATGTGATTTGCTGCTCCACTGTCAGAATCGATCAGAGCGTGATCTCGATGATTCATTTGCGTTTCATGATTGGATGTATTATGAGAATTATTTCCCATGGATTCATTAATGAATTCAAGCCACGATTGTTTCTTCTGAGAATAGTCCATTTCCAATATCTACAAAATCTCGATACAATGTTGTGCTCAGTAAAGGCAAGTGTTCGAAAGTACAGCTCGATTAATATTTAACGGAAAGTTCTGCAAGTATAGAGATGAATAAGTCGAATGAATGAAGAAATGAATGAAACGAATATATATTGTAAAACTGTCGAAAAAGATAAATACATAAACATCACAAATATTAAACATAATCTTACTCATTCATGCAGAGCAGCGAAATGTAAAGAAAGAGGCGAATGTAATTATTCGATATTTTGTACATGAAAGAAAAGGTATGATGACAAGATTAACTTGTCGTCATAATTTGGCCATGAAACGATATTACTTGTATATTTTTCATTGCAAACGCATATTCAGATTCGAAATATTTCAGAAAATGCTTCAGTCGCATATCGATGAGTTATCAATCATTAACGCATTTATTTATTTTTCTGAAATTAGAAGAGTTTTCTGCGTCGATACGGTCACTAGGTTCTTTCTCATTTTCAAGTTATACCTATACGTTGCAAACCATTCGAACATTTTTTTAAGGATAGTTTTACGTCATCAACGCAAAATAATCGTACTTGTTTTTTTGTTGTCTCGTACTTTTCTCTGTTACCTGTAGATCATAGGCTACAAGATGCATGTAACACGAATGATTATACTTAAATTATAAGAATTGGAGGGAGGAATAACTGAATTATGATTATCAACAAACAGGATCAGAGAGATTAGAATGATGGCATTAGTTGTATTGCTTTCGCATCTGTATTCATCAAGTGTTGTTCATTTTCATAAGTTTTTTGTTCGAAAAAACACATCTGATACAATGATTAAAATTAGCATGAGTGGTGACAACCATCTCTACATTCCATGTCATTAGACTGGATGACAGGAAAGAAGGAGCTAAACCTTGCCGAGTGCTATTAGTAAGGATGGTCTCGTTGTATGTTTGCCTTGACTAATTGACAACGAGTGAAAAAGAGAGAAAGAAACTATTGATTTCGTTCTTTCGTTCTTTTTTTTTTTCATTTGCTTTGCTTTTTAAGACGCTCTAGCGATATTTATCAGTACATTTTCAACTTTATCACACCGTGACACTCTCTATGGTTTCGCTTCAATAGACAGACGAAGTCTATGACGTGATTTTTCCAAATAACAATCAGTACTTACTTTTTGTCAACAAAGAAAATTATTCATCCGACGGGCAACATCACCCTTTCTTTTAGTTTTATTCCAGATTCCAGAATATTTTTCAATGAAATTCCCGCAGAGTTAAAAGCTCTACTATCGTCGAATCCTGTGTATTATTGAAGGAAAGAGCATTATCAGCAGTACTTCAAATAATACTGAATAGTTGAAAAAAACCAGGTGCAAAGGTCAAAATAAAGCCACTCGATCTGCAAGGAAGGATTACGAAGAGTACAGAAGTACTGGAGAATTTGAAAACAGCCGAAGACTTGACTGACACAAGCGATAATATTGTCTTAACAGGAAAGGTTTTACGAGTCTTTTGTGCTTCTATCAGAAGAATACGACAAAAAAACAAGTTTTGTTTTTACACAAAACATTGAATGCCGAGGGTTACAATAAACCAAATAACCACTTGCCACATTCAATGGCAAGTGAGAGTATAAATACGATTGATGTGTCAATGACCAATTTGTACATCTTCTCGAATAGCAAATGCGGAACGAAAATAATGACTTATTATAGAATGTATATCCTTTCTGATTAAGTAAATCCATGAATTCATATCGAACAATTACTTGACTAAAATCGAAAAATATTCAGAACTTTTTTTTCTGTCATCACAGGAGAAGAACGTCTTTGTGCAAGTTTTGAACATCCTGATATTCTTTTGGTTTAGAAAGTCAGGTATTTTTGTCTCAACTGATTGTGATAACACAACCATAAAAAAAACTATCACATTTATAGTTCATCTTTTGTTTTGTGAACATAGCAACTGTTACCTTTGCAACATCCGAAGTGTATGCCGAAGAAGAAACAAGCGATGCTTCTTTTTTCCTCTTCAGCTATCGCAATTTTCATATGAGCTTATGAATAATTAGTAAAGTCGACAAGTTTCCCACACTGAGAATTAAAATGGCATTTTGTAACGTGTTGAATATACTTTTTGAAGCTTTAGTATCAATCAATTTTCATCAAGAACTTTTGGATGCACTCCTGATTTTTGCATCCTATTATATAAAAAGATAGGGTGTTGTAGTATTAAAAATACCTTGTCAGGATTCATTTTCTATTCTCGAATAATCTTCTTACCGTCACCACAACAAATCTTCACATGAGCACCTCTTCATTATGTTGATTAGTTTACATGACAACCGGGCGTTTCAGCTTGTGACGCGTCAAACAGGATGCTTCCTGTTAGAAACACCGAGGAGAAATGGAAAAGAAGAGAGAGAGAAAAAACAGCCGAGTCATCACAATACAAAATATTTCATTTTCTATGTGTCTTCATTATTATAATCATCAAAGAAGAAATGTCGTCGTTAACATCCAAAGAAATACATCAATTATCAGAAGAAACTGGCTTTAGCAAATTAGCCATCCAAGATTGGTACAAACGCTTTATTTACGACTGCCCCACTGGTAGTATCTCAAAAGAACGATATTTGAATCTCTATCGTTCATTTTATCCTCGTGCACGTAACTCCGACACTTATGCTCAAATCTTTTTTACAGCTTTTGATGAAGATCGTGATCAAGCATTAAATTTTCGTGAATTTTTACGCGTCGTTGCTGTTACGCAAGGTACTGATGAGAAAGCCAAACTTGAATTAGCTTTTAAAGCCTATAATCGTAATCAAGTCGAGACTAATTTACCACGGAAACAGCTACGTACTATGATTATTGCGATATTAGATCTTGCTGAAACTTCTGATGAAGATGAAGAAGGTGGATATGAAGAAAAACGCGAGAAAATTATCGAATGGACTATGAAGTGTCTAGGTTTGGATGAGAAAGCTGACATTTCGAAGCGTGAATTCATTCGTCGATGTCGAGATGACGTGAACTTATACGAATTTCTCTCATTTCGATCTGTACCAAAACCGAACTGTCCAGATGGGGATTTGAAAGGAAAAGAAAAATACAAAATTTCGATTACAACAGGCTCCGAAGGAAAGAAATTAGCTCGAAGTAAATCGTCCGGCACTGACGCCAATGTTTACCTAGTTCTTCATGGTGAAACGAGTAGTTCCGAATCCATTCATCTACAACACTCTCAAACATACAAGGATTCATTCGAACATGGTCATACCGATATGTTCACACAGTTTTTGCCTGCATTAGGAGAAATTAAAGGTGCAACACTTTGGCATACAGGTGACAAAAATCAAGGATGGTATGTCGATAACATGCTAATAACAAATGAAGCAACAAACACGACGACATATTTTCCTGTCCAACGTTGGTTAGATAGCGACGAATATGACAAAATGACAAAGGTCGAATTGATTCCCAACCAACCACCTGGTTATGCTGAAGTGAATGACAATTGAACATTGGAATATTGTTTTCCTTTCTTGCTTGTTGTATGCATATCTTAAAAACTGGTTCAATTTACTTCTTTTTCTGCTTAAATAAATCATTTCTCGGCAAATCTATTTATTTTGATAACTACGTAATATACAGTTAAATGAATGAAGCCATACTAATCAGGCAACGAACTTTTTTGCGTGTATGAACAGAAAAAAACACAAAGTTTTCAATCGAACAGTTAGTTGTGACTAGGAAGAACGGTTTTTTAAAGTAGATTTTGCTATTTATAATTAAGGAGATCATTTTCATTCTCTTCGGCAATTGACATCAATGTAATTTGTCGCTGACGTGTTGAACACGTTCGATAGCGTGCAGTGTAGTGAACTTGAACATGCGTTTTAGTAATACTAGTTTGTTGTTCACGATTCTGACGAACGGATCCGCGTCGAGTGTATAGTTTTGCGCGACGATTCTCGTGTGGTGAGTAGTTTGGAACAGTTTGATTGAAATGCCAGAGTAATTTCGAGAAAAATTTCCATATTCGCTTTCCAGCTGTACATTTATGCAGCTTGACTAATGTTCTACAAACATACAAGTCGGATTGTCGAAATAAGAAGATTTTTATCTATATTTTCATACATACAATTTCGAATTCGATTTTGTTTTATGGGGCATGATTGATTAGCAACTCAAATTTCGTAGCAAACTGAATGAATCAAAAGGAAAAAGAAATTTAGTTTTTTATATGTGATGCATGTATCGATGGCACACATGTAAACATCGCTCACCTCTTGATGTACCTCAGCTTCAAAGAGTTTTGTTTGCTTTTGAAATGCACTTCTGAAAAAAAGAAAGGATTCGTTTAATGTTTTATGTCCTTATATGACGCTCATAGAAAACGTGGCTGTGAAAAATGAAAGAAAAACAGGGTTCTGATTTCTTTCATCTTCTTTTTTTTTCAAGTTTTTAATGGCATAGTCTTGATTTTGCTGTGAATGAAACGACCACGCTTGGCATTTCCAGGGCAGACAAACAAATTCAGAACAAAATGATATATATTTCAAGGCAACGGATTAATCGCGAAGGAGAAAAACAACAGAGACTAAGAGTAGACGTAAAATCAAACGCCTGAATAAACAGAAAATGTGCATTTTTCGTTTGTTTTTGAGTTGTCTTAGGCAACGATATACATACTTAGTTGTGAAGATGGAATTTGTGCTTTGTATCATGTGACACGTCTACGAAATACTGAGTGTTTGGATTGAAAGAACGAAAGGCTAAAAATGGGTTTAATGTAATAATTTTTACCGTATGCGATAGACACGAAAAAGTCAGACATGATGGAATGTTCTGATATTAATACGCTGCCTCGTTAGTTTATCAAAGCGATAAAGTACAGGAATTTTTATTTTTTTAAAAAAAATATTATATTTACAACAAGTACTATTTTCATCATGTACAAAATTCTTTAAACAACAATATGTTTGACAGTATGAATAAAAGCTAATGACAAAAAAGTAAGTAGAATAGCCGAAATCAATTGCTGTGCAAGTTTCAATCTAAAATATAGAAGAATTGTAGTAAAATTTGATATTCAGATCGTTTCATACCTGAGATTTCGTTCATAACATTGTGTCATTCGATCCATATCGTCTTTCAATAAGTACTTTTTCACACCAAGAACATGATTTCGGATGTATTCAACCCAATTAAGATCTTGTACGTCGAAATTGAATAACTAGAAGTATTTACAAATAGAAATTTAGAATTCTAAATCGAGCGAGATCTACCTGACGATCGATTTCATTCGTACTCATAATATCGAACAATTTTTCACTATTTTCACTTGCAAACGTCCAATTGTTATTGGAAAAGAAGTCGAGAACTTGTAGAGATTTCGTCATTTTATTCAACAGACGAACGAAACTAAAACAGCCGAGCATGCCATCGAGTTTTGACTTTAGGAGAAAGAAACTTACATTGGTTTATTTTTCGTGATGATCATAATGAGATCGAGAAGATAAGCGAATATGACTTCTTGGAAGAAATGTCGAATTCCATAAACATATCTATGTACGAACAAAAACAAAGGTAGAATTATCGATCGAAAAGACAAGAAAAACTTACTTGTTTGTAATCAGAGTCAATTCAGGCCATCGCAAACATCGTTGAAAAGCAATTTTATGTGAATCAAGTTGCTCAGCAATAATATCAACTAGAAAACATCGGATGAATAAACAGGATGAAATTGTCAGAGGATCCTTACTGTATTGCTGACTAGAAACAGATTTGTTGTTACTTCGTCGTCCTGCTGCACAGCAATGAATGACCGGTAACATATCGGCTTTTTGTCGTAAGGGTTGCCTCGATGCTTGCGTTGCTGTATGCCAGGCAAGAGTTATCATCGTATTGATAACAACATCAGCTGGAATACAATTTGGTTGGATTGTTGGATTGGCATTCATCACACGCATAAAGCCAGAAACAGACTAGAATGAATCATTCCGGTCTCGGAAGCTTTGTTCAACAAAGAATCAACTTACTGCAACAATGATGCCAGTGTAACCGCTGTAGTTATCGATAAAACCCTAAAATGAAAACACGATGACTTTGACAACAATAGAGGAAAGAATGCTTACAGGAACTGGTTCTTGCCATGTAGGGCCAATAATTGATGGGCGGAAAATAGCTGAAACGAATGAAAGTAAAATGAAACGATTCATTCATTTGAATAAGGAAGTAGCTTACCAAGAGGTAAATGTTGAGCATGTGTATTAAGATAGGCTTCAGCTAAACCTTTTGTGAAAGTATACGTATTGGGTAGATGACGGATCAATTCTGGGGTGATTAAATCTAACATTGACGTATCCATCCATTCACATGCTTTTAACAGTTGTTCAGGAGCGATTGAAGTGGGATAGACAGCTTCCTCAATATGTGATTCATTGCAATTAGCATATGCTGTAGAAACATGTATTACTGCCTGTGATGGATAAAAAAACGAATTGAGTATGATAAACATGTCTTGTCTTTTCTATTTGTTACCTGAACCGAAGCCATTTTCGTGCATAATTCGATGAGTTTTGCCACAGATCCGACATTGATTTGCATCGCATTTCTAAATTAGCACAAACTCGAAATGAAGTAAAACATATCATTGCAAAAATTTACCTCAATGGTTCATCAAATCGAATAGTTGCTGCAGAATGAAATACAATGTGACATTTTTCGATCAGGAGTGCTTCATCAGTTTTGCTCAAACCAAAATTAGGTAACGTCACATCGCCCTCCATAGCGTTGAATTTTGATGCAAAATTAGGATTAATCAAACGAATCGTATCGAAGAGCTAGAAAAGAGAAATATTTTAACAATTAGGACACACAATAATTTGTGAGATTACGTACCGGACAACTGCATAATTTCGTTAAGCGTTCTTGAGGCGTAACATTGTGTTTACCTCTGATCAATACATGAATACGATCGATGTCTAAAAAAAAGAATCGATTAAATATTCTTTATGAAGAATCTAGTACATACCAGGGCATGATCGAACTAATTTTTCTAACAAACACTTTCCAACAAATCCGGTCGCACCAGTGACGAAAATAGTTTTATTGGAGAAAAATGTTGCAATAGCACTAGTGGAATCTTTGTGAACTAGTTCGCTCATATTTGGAGCCATTTCGATTGTTTACTCAAGGGGTTTATTTGCTTATTAGACACAATATGATAGATATATATACATATATATATATATGTATTTATAGGACTCATAATCATATGACACAGGTAACGCACGATGGGAAATCTGCGCAATTGTCGGCTTTGTAAATTATAATGCGTTCGTATAGCTGGCTAATCCTGCCTACACATATTTTTATTACGCATCACAAATGCCTAATTACATATGCGCTCATGTGAGACCACACAAAATGAAAGCTATATATATAGATGTCTGCTCTTATCGTATCAAAACATGAGCTAGATATTTATTATTGTCATGTTAGCAATAAGCGATGTCCTCACTATTTCAGTATTTCGAAGCGATTATCCAAATAATGACACAAAATTCGAGATTAATCTTACAAAGATCACGAATTTTAACTACACCAGCGTCCTTAGCACTTTCTTAATTTGGACATTACGTTTACTAATATTAATTGGATTATATGCAATGATGTGCACAATTGCTTTAATCGAATTCCATAGTGATTATCGACCAACTAATCAAACATTTACCATGGTTGATATTGGTTTCAGAATCACTCAAAACCTACATGATTATTTAAGTGATCACTCGACTCTTCATCATTGGTTAGCCTTTCTCAACACCATTGGCGTCGATATCTTGTTGGTATATACAGTGATAGCAGTGGGTTATTGGCAACGTCGACCGGGTATCGTGATCGTCGAAACCACAATGTTCCTTGCTCGACTGGCTTGTGGATGGCTAACACAATTACCTTATGCCAGTGACTACCTCCCAAGTGAACATGATTTTCCAGATTGCTTAACCAACAGATTCCGAGATGCAACATCACTTAGTGATCAGCGACAACACGCTAGTTTCTTCTACTTTTTCAGCGGACACGTGGCTCTAGTGAGTCTCGTTGCAGCTCATTTTAGTCAATCGAACCAACGAAAATCAGCTAACTTATGTCATCTATTCAACATCCTACAAATGATCAGATTATTGGCGACCAGAGGCCATTACACGATAGATTTAATCGGCGGTATAATAATCGGATCTTATGCACATAGTTTTATAGAGAATGTAGATAAGATCTTAGCATCATATCAGCTCGTTGGACATTTAGTTCGAAGAAAATATGTGAAAATGAACTGATAAACATTTTTTGTGGATATGTGTTTTTTTGTACAAATTAAATATAAGCTATTCTGTTTTTTTTTCAGATATATACTCAAATATTTACTATGATTTCACTCGTTCTACTTGCCGTAGTCCTCGGACTCTTCATCTATTTACTATATCAACCAATTTGTCGCGTCATTTATCAGAAGAGTGTCTATTCATCCACGATACTCTGTCCACGAAGTCATCCAATCTTCGGGGTTTTCTTTCATCTTAACGGACGAATTTCTAAAGCTGGTAAGTTTCTCTTTGTTTACTTTTTGCACTGACAAATATGCAATTCTTTTAGAACAATTTCGACGTTTACTTTCCTACTGGTACGAACATCCGAATGAACCTGTTATATGCCTTTGGTTTTTCATTTGGCCCTTCCTCCTTATCAATCGTTCAGATTACTTAGAGGTAAAAATTTCTAATTTTGAAATAAGCTGAAATAACCACCTGAATCGTAGCCGTTCCTTGGACCAAATACCAAACATATCACAAAATCAGTTCAATATTCATTGTTTAATGACTGGTTGAAAACTGGTCTGTTGACAAGGTATATGCGAAAGATACCTTGAAAAATAGAACTTATCGACTGTTTGTTTTCTAGTACGGGTGCGAAATGGAAAGCACGTCGACGTCTCATCACTCCATCCTTTCAAAATACTCACGTCCTTACCAATTGCTTCACTATATTCAATGAACAAATCGTTACTTGCATGAATCGTTTGCAACGTGTAGCTGAAACTGGTGAACCAGTGAATCTTTTCGAATACGTCTCAGCATGGACACTCGATGTCATTTGCGGTAAGGTTGCATCAGATCTATCTTATTTCGAACAAAATATTCTCTCGTTGTAGAAATGGCTATGGGTAAAAATGTCAACGTTCAAACGAAAGAGTCAGATTATGTCAAAGCAGTCATGAAGTAAGTTTTCATTTGAATATGCCTGAAATATTAAATGAAGACCTGTCGCTTTATCAGAATTACAGATATCATTGCCCTTCGTATTCGTTCACCTTCACTCTGGTTTGATCCCTTCTTTGCATTGACTGCTATTGGTAAAGAACACGCACAACAATTGAAAGTTGTTCGACAATTTACTCAAAAAGTGAGACGAATTACTCTAACGTTGACCAAGTAAAAACTTTTCTCGCACTCATAGGTGATCGAAGACCGTTTTGAAGAATTTGAAAAAGCTGAGTTCGAACCAACACGTATGGCCTTTCTTGATACTCTACTTTCAAAAATGAAAGATGGAACATTGTCATTGGAAGATGTACAAGAAGAAGTTGATACATTCATGTTCGGAGTACGTTGTCTTGTATTCATACAAAGACAAAAAGCATTTTCATGATTTTTTTTCGAAATTTGTAGGGCCACGAAACAACTGGTACGGCATTGAATTTTGCTTGCTGGATGATTGCTCTACATCCAGATGTTCAAAGGAAGTTATACGAAGAAATGAAATTGATTTTTGGTAAATATTTCATTTTTCTCCTTGTGTTCTCATCGAACATGAATTTATTTTTATTTAGGCAATGACATAACACGACCATGCACATTAGAAGATACGAAACAAATGGAATATCTCGAACAAGTCATCAAAGTAAGTTCTGATCTCTTCGAATGAATTTCTTTTCCTAAATAATCGAGTCAACTTTAGGAATCACTTCGACTTCTTCCTTCCATACCCGTCATTGGACGAGAAATTCAAGAAGATTTTGAATATGGTACTATTCTTTGTTGTTGCATTAAACAAATTTAAATATTGTTTTCTTTTCCTGCTAGATGGCAAGAAGTTTTTGAAAGGCAC
Organism: Adineta ricciae; assembly: GCA_905250025.1. Lineage (NCBI taxonomy): Eukaryota > Metazoa > Rotifera > Eurotatoria > Adinetida > Adinetidae > Adineta > Adineta ricciae. Next base: position 58,666 of record CAJNOJ010000030.1, read on the forward strand.
TACAGTAATGATGTTTCTCTATACGATTCATCGCGATCCACGATATTTCCCCGAACCCGAAAAATTCGATCCCAGTAGATTTTCGCCAGAAAATATCCGACAAATACCACCCTATGCTTATATTCCATTTTCGGCGGGAGCGCGTAATTGTATCGGTAAGGACTATCTGCTGATTTTTGACAACCTAATCTTCTATTTTGCACATTTTAGGACAACGATTTGCTTTGCTGGAAGAAAAGGTGTTTCTTTCTACATTGCTCCGCAGATATCACGTATCGACGGATCAAACTTATCGTGATTTTGAACCAACCGAAGAGATCATTCTTCGATCAAGCAATGTGCTCAACATCAAACTTTCCCCGCGAAATCATTTCAATCATTGATATTCTTTTTTTTGTATATACACTTTGCGTCTAGTCATCGCTTTTTTATTTATATATTTATTAAATATACTTGCTACATATAAATCTCACTGTTTCGTGTTTATTTTGAAATCGACAATACTCGTAACAAAAGAATCAACATAACTAACAGACTCAAAACCTACTTGATCACAACAATTAGTTTGTAAAAAGGAATTCGTTGAAAGTAGCTGAGAATATTATGATTCACACGTGTACTGGCAGATCTAAAAGATCGACAAGAATTCGCATTTGATGTAACATCTTTAAAACAAGAAAATTTTTCTCAAAATTCCGTTATAAATGGTAAAGATGTGTCTGCTAAAACTGGTATCTTAGAATTCGCGTGATATATAAAACAATCCTTCATAAACAATCTATTGGCTCGAAGACATGTATTACATTCGGAGATTCAGCTAGTGGCGGCGCCCAGGGGAGAGGAGGCGAGGGGCTGAGCCCTCCAGAAATTATCTGAGCTTCACCCCAGTTTTAAATATTTTATGCTTAAGTATGAGGGTTGGGCCCCCCCCCCCCCCCCCCTCAACACTCACTCAAAATCCTGGTGCCGCCGCTAGATTCAGCTGGTGAACGAAGCATACATTTGTTATTCCAATAATAGTATCTGTGTGAGAGTTTATGCACAAATCTGGCGATTCCTCTGTCTCCAAGGATTATTTTCACACACATATTCATTTAGAAAACCAGTTATGATTTATTCAGTTGCTTAGAAATATTAATTACGAAAGTCAAAGTCAAATATCATTCCATGATTCATCTCAAATCTGTTCAAATGCATATCCGGGTGCCTGTCTTAACACGTTCTGTCGAGTATTAAAACGATTAAAGAGATCATCTTCTGTATAAAACATTCGCCCTCGTCCTTCAAGAAGATTGTACATCAGTCAGTTCATATTTACTCGAACCTCACATACGTTCAATAAAATTGTATTGAATATAAAATCTTTGTTCAGTGAGGCACAGACATTCTTCTAATATTCAATTTTTGGAATTGATTTTCTAGTCACCCACACCCTGCGTGACTGTTGCTTTTAAGATTCATATTTCACTCGAACGAAACTATCTCAGACGACGTACACGTGGTGATCGGACCATAATCTGGATATATGATTATAATCACTTCACCATAGAAAGAAAGAACGAAGTCGTCGGATGCATGATTTTATCTAGTCGTTTCTGGCAATAAACATAACGATGTAGTGACGATCATACTGTCGATATTTACATCGGGTCATACACAACGTTGTGTATCACATACAGATCTATCAGATACGTTACTGCAATTATACATCTATTCGTTTCGAACGGCAAATAAAATAAATGGAGCCTCCTCGAAAAATTCCCACAGCTTTCTTTGAAATTCGCCGAAGTAGATCTCATTTTCGTCACCGGATTTAAACATTTCGTATAGGAAATTTGTGGAATCGTATTTAATACCTTCAGATGGATCCATCTATTCAAAAACTTGAGTCAGTAGTGATTGAACTTATCAAAGAATGGTTAATGCAGGAACCCAGGTCGATCATTCCGGTGACTGGATCCGTTTAAACCTGAGTCGATTTCAGTCGGAATTCGGCGGCAAGGAAGTCGTCAGAAAGTGAACTTAACCGGGCGGAACCGACCGAGCCACAATAATCTGGGTAGTTAACGATGATAATACCTCTAGGCCAAAGAGGTTTGATTGGTCAGTTTGTATTTTAATTATGTTCTTCGGACAAATGAGATATTTATTCCATTTATCCTTTGTCATTATAGTCTGTCGTCGATATTTGAGTAAGTTCATTCCTTCTGCTATGGGTCAACAACGATCTCCGACAGCTTTCAAAGTTCGTAGACTACTAGTTCTGTGATACTGTTAGCTAATACATCTGTGTAGTGCTTGATGGAAAGAAATGGAATATTTCTTCGGTTTTGTCACTATTTATCACTAAACATCGTGTTTTAATTTTAGGTTTATCGTGTAGAACATGAAGTGAATGCGAGTCCTATAGAACTGGACGATGTTGGCGTAGACAACACGTCATGGACTTACGATGATTCAGCAGGCATTCGTGATTATTTTCGATTTTTTCGTGGAAATCATCTTGCGGCGCGCTTAATTGGTCAGACTTTTATAGTGACGTCAAGGTCACACTAGGTGCAATTATGATCCTTCTGTGGAGTTTTCTGTTCCTAGTATTTTCTTCGTTGAGTAAGGTCATGAAGAGAAATTAGTTTTTTGTTAAATAAAGATACTATTCATAAGAGCACCAAAGATTATCAAAAGAATCATGAACATCTTTCTCATTTCTTTTGCAAATTATCGGTTAACACGCCAATCAAGCATGTACAGCTAGAAATTAGAAATAGTACTCATTCTGATCAGACTTGAACAACGTTAAGCTTCACCATTAGCACTGAGTTTAACAAGAACTAAACTGTATTTTTCGATCGACTAGTTCACAAAGTCTTTACGATTGAAAACTATTTAAACAGGTACTACTTGTAATTGCTATTGCTGCATTATTCGTCTGCTAAAGAAAATGTAGTTATGTTTTGTGTCATTTCGTCCGCATTAGCATGTGTCGAGCGGTTTTCTCTTTCGCCTATTTCTATCTCAACACAAGGTAAGTAAAGTTTGCATCATATTCGGGTGTTTTTGAATGTTTTAATTTTCGAAGGGGATCACGGGAAGAAGAATATAATTTTGCCAGCACCTCAAAATAATCAAAAATTAACGAATCAACAAATATTACTGTTGAAAGGCTTTTTTTTATACTGAGTGGGCTTACTTGGCCGTAGGTACAAAGTTGTCTTAGAGTCATTTTTGTAAATGAGTTCAAATAATTAGATAGAGTTTTCAAAAAATTTATTGACTATATACAAAATTACATATCAAAGGGAATAGCATAAGAGAAAACTATAATTGAGAATCACCTAAATCTGTCAATTGTCGTCGGACCAATTCTTGGTAAACACCATTCTCGATTGCCATTAATTCTTCGTGCGAACCTTGTTCGACCAGTTTGCCTTTACAGATGACGAAGATTCGATCGCATTTTTCAAATGTGCTCAAACGATGTGCTGAGATAAGTACAGTACGTTTTTGTTGATTGTTTTGAACTAATGATTCTTGAATCTGAATGAAAATACGAAACATTATTCGATTTTTGCGTATAAAACTCAATCATGAAACTCACCAAACGTTCACTAATTGGATCTAAAGCAGATGTAGCTTCATCGAGAAGGAGAATATTTGGTTTACGGATAATCGCACGAGCAATTGAGACGCGTTGTTTCTGACCACCAGAAAGTTGAGTGCCCCGTTGGCCACATGGTGTGTTGTAACCATCGACGAGACCACTGATGAAGGTATGTGCATCTGCTTCTTTCGCTGCCGATTCAACGATGGCATCCTGTTCCACGACTGCAGCTTCACTCTTCTCTTGATTCTCGTCTTCGTTTTCATCCATGGCGTAGAGAATATTTTGACGGATTGTTCGGTTGAAGAGAATAGGTTCTTGACCTACCAAAGTGATCTGAAAGAAAGTATTGCGATGAATGTTATGTTTTTTTTCGGAAATGTCAAATTTTACTTTTTGATGAAGATATTTATGATCATATTCTTGAATTTCATGACCATCAATCAAAACCTTTCCTTCATTTGGATCATAGAAACGTTCCAAGAGATTCAGACACGTCGATTTACCTAAAGAGAAAGATAAGTTATTCAAGATCATTCGATAAATTCGAAATCTTACCAGAGCCAGATGGTCCAACAAAAGCGTATGTTTTGCCGGGCTCGATTCGGAATGAAACATTCTGTAAATGCACAAGAAGAAACATAGAATAACACTCGTAAACAAAAGCGTCAACTAACCGAAATGGCTTTTTCATTGGGTCGTGCAGGATAGGTCAGTGTCACATCTTGAAATTCGATTTCACCGCGAAATTCGTCTGGTTTATAATCTCCACTCGGTTTTTGTTCTATAGATCGGTCAATATATTCAAATACTGATTCACTTGCACCAGCAGCTGTTTTCAACGATGAATAGATTTGTGAAATATCCTATGATATACAATACACAACTCATAAAGACACAATTTATCCAAGTGACACTTACTGAGAGAATAGGGCCGAGTGCAAGTTGACACATGATGAATGATAACATGTCAGAGCCAGGTAATCGATTTTCACGCACTAATTTAGCACCGTAAGTTAATATTGTTGCACTTAGACCGACACTTCCCATCTATGATGTAGAAAAGGTAAACGTTTATGAAGAGGGAGAGAGCTGAGATCGATGGAACTTACATCGACAAACCACTTTTGTACGGAAGCTAATCCTGCTTGAGCAACGAGTGCTCCATAGGCTTGTTGCAGAATACTCGTATATCGTTTGATTTCACCATTTTCATTTGCAAAACTGCGTACTGTTCGAATACTTTGAATGGCTTCTTCGGATACTTCCGACGAATCAGCCGTCAGATTTTGCACTTTTTCCGACACACGTCGACTTGTATTACCACTTAATTTAATAACGACAAGAATAACAGGAGTGCCAACAATACAGATCAATGTTAGATAAGCATTCAATTTGAACATGACTAATATGATACCGACTAGAATAGAAAACAATTCTTTCATAAGAGTACTAAAAACATACAAATCGATGTCTTACTAAATTTGAACACGGAACCAATACATTGCGAAACATTATTTGCAACAGTTGTACTCATGATTTCTGTGTCATGATTGAGACGCGAAAGTAGTTTCCCACTTTCATGTGTGTCGAAGAATCCAATTTCTTGTTGAAGGTAAGTCTGGAACAGTTTTGTACGTAGACGAATACTCAAACGTGCTACACAAACTGAAAACACCCATAGACGAAATCCACCGAAGAGAATACTAGAAAACAAATCTTTAACAACTAGCTTATTGTTAGATGATGACGTACCCAATAAAATATGCACCAACAAATAGAAGAAGGTTAGTACGAAACTTTGGATATGGGTCTTTGTATGCCACGCTTGATAGGAGACGACCAGTCAATAGTGGAACGAAAACTTCAGCTAAATAGAAAGAACAATGGTATTTATTCGATCCAGAACACATTCTTCCAATCGGCTTACCAGATGATACGATGAAAAGAAAGAAACTACCCAAAAGAATTAATTTCCAATCAGAGAACGAATAACGAAAGAGACGGCGAAGCACACGTTGCTGTGGATTAGATTCCTCAACGACCTCTAAATGAAGAAAAAACAATGATATCATTACCTGAATTATTTCACCTTCAAATGGCGATAACGATCATAGGAATAAAGCTTACCTTTGCTCTTCTTCAATATTTTCACTATACTAGTTAATCGGGTACAAGCAAATACCATTTTTGATATCTTTTTGAGAATACTATGAACAAGCCAGTGAAACAGTGTTCATATATATATACGATTTAAATGCGTTGTCACTTGTGCAGTTTGGGAGGATGGGGGTGTATGATCATCAAAGACTGAGTCAGTGGGGACATCCACATTTCATTGATTTTTGTTCTTATCCTTTCTTCATACGTCACATGACTAATAAAATAATTTACGCTAGATTATTATTAGAAGCTGCATTGTCAGGTAGTAGGCTTTTTTTTTCTTTTGCGTTTTACATCTTTACCTTTCACCCACATAAACCGATCTGTATATATATATATATATATTCTGCATAAAACCAATATACATACATTACATTGAGTTGCGATTCGTACCATCATAAGCTAAAAATATCTGTTTACATGGATACTTTCGGATTACGTGTTAAACCATGGATACAAGACATTGATGGTCTGTATCATCCACTAGTGTTCGATTTCGAACGTTCATTTGGAAATAAAACTTTCGCAAATTCCATTGGTGATTGGATGAATCAATGGTGGTCGTCGAGCATAGTGCTTGCAATTGTTTATATTGCTTTGGTCTTCTACGGACAAGAATGGATGAAAACAAGAGAACGTTTCGAATTACGCCGACCACTTATTCTCTGGAATGCCTTCTTAGCATTGTTTAGTGCTTTCGGAATGATTCGATGTGTTCCGGAAATGTTGTACAATTTGAACAAGGAAGGTCTAGAATATACGATCTGCAATCGAGATAATATCTATGGAATCACAGGATTCTGGTATGAAACGACTGATTGATGTGTATGAAGTTTTATTTTGTGTTACTATAGGATTACAGTCTTTTGCTGGTCAAAATTGCCTGAACTAATCGATACACTATTCATTGTTCTTCGTAAACAGAAACTTATCTTTCTTCATTGGTTTCATCATGCAACAGTGATGATCTATGCTTGGTACAGGTACGTAGTTCCCTCAAAAGAAAAAGATTCTTTCTCCAATAATAATCTATTATAGCTATCACAATTGGACCGCAAGTGGTCGTTGGTTTGTATTCATGAATTATACAGTACACGGTGAGTCGATTCATTGAGTAAACGTTCTCATTTACCTTTATCTGACTCATTTAGCCATGATGTATTCGTATTACGCATTTCGTGCAATGAAATACCGCATACCAAAATGGATGCAGATCAGTATAACTATTTGTCAACTCTTACAAATGGCTGTTGGTTGTTTTGTAAATTACCAAGCTTACACATACAAACAACAAGGTCACGCATGTGATGTAACCTACTCTAACATCGGCTGGTCATTTGCAATGTATGCAGTCTATTTCGGACTGTTTCTTCACTTCTTCTGTCTGGCGTACTTTCCCAAGAAGAAAGCAACTGGTAAAGTCGAGAATAGAACTATTGGAGAACAGAAAACTGTTCACAAAGAATCAACGGTTGACTTTCTTGGTCAGATTATCCCAATTGGTCTGTTGATGGTTTCGTTAGTGTACAACATCCTGTATCCAGTATCATCCATTCTGAAATATATGAGTTGGTTTATTTATACGGTCATTTTAGTTCTTTATGTCAGATCACGAGCAAACTCAAAGGAAAACTCGTCATCGTCACCTTTCAGCTTTTTATTAAGTAAAAAATCTCAATAATGTAAATAATTTGAATTTGAATAATAAAATTTGCACTTCAAACTAATTTACCACAATCTTTTGCAAATCGAACGACTAAAGTAACAATCTAAGCTTTATATCTAGATAAGAAGGGAAAAAAAGCAAAATCTTCTCTCATATTTCATTTCGATTAAAAACGAAACCATTTCCTTTTCTTATCTTCTATTCTCCATTCAATTCATTCACTAAACGAATACCATGGATTCGGCAACAGCAGTAAGTATATTGCTCTTCAATAGCGATCTTTTCGTACATTTCTCTTCTAGCAATCGTATTATACTGGTTACAGTTCATTTGATCGCTTTCTCACTATTTCTTTCATGCATAATTATCTTCTAACATGGTCATTTGCATTTATCTGTTCATTTATACTTCCTATATTATATCTTTTCGCTCCCGGATCTCTTCGAACGACGCGCTCGACACATTTTCTCCTTATTTGTATTGTTGCACTATCGTACACGTTCGCTCTCTATTTTCAAATCTATCTGGTCAGTTTTAGTGGTGATTTAAACCTTCCATACCATGCATGTCGCTTTGTGATTTATATATCAACCTTTGCCAAACCTATGGGACTTTATTTAACATTACTATTCAGTTTCGAACGAGTATATACAAAGATTCTCTCGAAAAACTACTTGCGTTCAAAATTAAACCAACGATTATTTCAAAAAATATATCCATTGATTACTCTCGTAGTTTTAATTCTGATCTTCGGTAAGCGGCTATACGATGTTTTCCAAATCTTACCTCATAATCGGACCACAGTATTCGAACAAACTATTGACATATCCAACAATTCATCAAATGATATTCCCGACGTGAATGATAATTCCACCGATCAAAATATGACCATTTCGTGCTGTTTCAATACATTGAATGCTCAGGCATATTCAAAAATGCTCACATTCCAAATTTCACAATACTGGTTTGAATACGCAATAGTAGGTATATTATTCACTATGTTTATAACTATTCTTATCCAACAATATTCGTCTCGACAAGGCAATTCGTTATATCAATTTAGCGTGAATACAAAGTTTTACTTATCTCTTTGCTCATGTGTCATTGGCTCGGAAGCTGTTTTGTTCGTTGTTCATTTCATCATTAAAAAGGCAGATAACACTAATACAGAATCGGCATTGATATCCATTCAATGGATGTTATTTACGTTTCATCTCCGTTCTATTTTTCTTCCTGTTATCGTTTGTATTCTTACTTGTAATCCATTGAAAGAATTTCTCTATGAACTCTTCATCACTCGACCTTACACAGAGAATGTTGAAGAAACCGATACAATCAATGAGCGTACCGATCCATTCTCTTCGTCACAACGACCGAATGGACATTTACGAGATAGATTTCGTCGACCATTTACAAGTCAGCCGAAAAGAAACGAAACACAAGATAACTTATAGTTTGACTTTTTTCCAATAATCTTTTTCGAATGAAATTTAACGTCAATAAACATATTCGTATACGATCTATTCAAATCTGGAAATATCATCTGTAATGGAGACGATTAGGGTTTGTCTGAAGAATGATACATGCTGAAGATATGTATCAGAAATGACATGCCATTACTCAATCCTTTATTTGAAAAAATAAACATTTTTGCCGTGATAAATGATGGTCTAGCTAGCAACATATATCGACAAGCCGTTTCTCGACATGAGCATTTCTAACTTGTCCTCAAGGATGAATCAAAACGGTAGAAAACCATATCTATTCGAAAAATCTTACACTTGCCAATTGATGACTTGAAAATGCAACAAAGAACGCTATCTGCGTCAGTTTAACTTACGATATACAGAAGCCCGGAAAGTTCCTTCTAGATGAGTCATTGAGTAAACAGACAACGATTTCCATTGACAATGAAAGTCTTCTGGTTAAGTTCTTTAGTAAACATCGCACATTTTGGCCATGTCTTAAATCTACGTCCACTTCTGAGTGCAACGCTAACAATCAACATGTTTGACTAGTGCTGAAGATCTTGCCGAGGATTCTATATCAATAGTAAATAAATGTCGTCTGCTAATTTCAAGTGTCAACTAATTTTTGCTTTTCAAACATTAGATCAAATCAGGAGTTCCCATTTGAAATTGCCGCGTCGAGGAAGAACATATGTCATGCGCATGAACGTGCTGTAATAGAGACAGATTTATTTTCAAATACAAGACTATATATCTTCCGGAATCTTCCGCGTTGTATTTAGTTCGCATAGGTAATTGATTATTGTCAACCGTCATATGTTTTTGTTTCAATTTGGTCTTGACATTGAAGGAAAGATCTTCATTTAATATTATTAATCAAAACTGATCATCGCATCAATCAAATGATAATGAAGAAATATGATGATTAGAATTATGTCAATTGCTATACAATCTCTAGTTCGAAAATGAATAGATGGTTTCTATTTATTTGTTTGTTTTAATGAACAGAAGATGTTGCCGATGGCATATGGTCGATCATTGGATGTCTTATCCTTTAGTCGCTTGCACCCTGATGTGTATTTGCTCTTCTTCTTCTTCTCTATCAACGAAGCTTCTCTATCTATAGAACAAGCGTAAAGATATTGAGTGATAATAGAAACCATTTTCTCATTGACATTTTCAGTGAATTACATATTATTGAACAGACATATTGATATCTCTATCTTCTGTGATTGGAAAAGTCAAGATTATCTCGTACTGCAACTCTTCACAGCACTCTAATGATGATGTAGGTATGTTGATATGTTACATTCTTAAACAGAATTTCTCGTGTAGAGTCTAATAAATTTCACCTAGAATAATAAAAATCAAGAAATTCTTAGAGAAACATCGTCGCATAGAAATACACAATAGCATAAAGAGTAAACCGATAAATATCACTTTCACTTCCACGCAGAAATGTAATTTAAGCGCAGAGCAAGTTAGTAGTCATCATACTGGCAAATAAGTAATTAATTAACATGAATGAAAGAGTCTTAAAGATATAATTAGTGGAACTTCTCATTCACCTGAAATTAATGGGAAGAAAGAGAATGTTGAACAGATTTTCTCTTCAATAATCTTCTTTTCGGTATGAATGGATATATTTGGAGAAAAATAGAAAATAACAAAGTCTGAATAATTCAGTGTGCGGTACCCGACCTTCTTCTGCTAATAGTATTATTCACAAAGACAAAGTTCGATCAATCATAAGAAGAAAAGAATTTGATCATAATCACCTTTTTCTCCTTTCCGGTCTTTTCTTTTTAAGATCTTGATTTGCTCCTTCTTTCTTCTTTTTCCGAATGCATGAAAAACAACTAGACTATTGAATTGAATGCAAACGTGCACGTTGTAATCGATCCATCGATGCAACTGACATCGATCAATCCTTATACATTTCTTTCTTTGTTCTTTTCTTATTCGCTCTACTTGTAACTCTCACCCTCTGTTCCTTTCCACCCACCCACCCCCCTCTCTCTTTTTTTCGTCGTTTGTTACATTTGTCGTTGTGAGTATCCACTTAACAAGAACAAACGAGGATGTATACGCATGAATCGCGTTTGGATGATCGTGTTGGATGGACGATTGTTGTTTTCCGCTGTCGTCCGTACCAATTCGACGACAATGATGACAGGAAAAAGCGAGTGAGAAAAAAAGAACACTAGTTGTGTTGACGAAACTATCACGACGTAAAAGGAGTCAAAGAAAAGGGAATTTGACTGTGTGTGTGAGAGAGAGAGAGAGAGAGAGAAGAGGGGAGAAAGCGATCATTAGAACAAAGCCTTTCGTTGCGTGACACAGTGACGAAGAGGAGAAAGAGAGAGGGAGAGAGAGGAAAAGACCATCATGCAATCGCTGGATTTGATGCTGAGGAGTTAAAAAAGGGAACCAAGGCCTTTCGTAGGCAATTAGACAAAGCGGTGATAACAAAAGCAAAACAAAAGGACAACAGAGGCAGTTTTTGTTGTCTATTGACTTCATCTTTGTTTCATGTTTCGCAATAATAGATTAAAATAAAAAACTGTGACTATAATCAATAACAAGAAACGAACCTCTGACGTAGTTTCTCTTTTGTGATTCTCTCTCTCTCTTTCGCTGGCTCTCTACGTCTCAGTTTCTTTATTGATAGAGGTATTAAAAAGAGGAAAAGATGCGTATGTTTTCATATGTAAAATCTTGTATGTAATAGGAAAAAGGCTCATCTTGCTCGTTCTTCTATCAGAACTCTTTATGGGATAACCACATACACACTTTCTTTTCTTTTTTCTTTCGACAATTTCTTTTTTCCTTTTCTTTCTCTCTTGTTGTCTCGCTATGTCTTTCAAATAACAAATCATAATAACAACCGCAGACCGACCGACCGACCGCATTGATGATTAAGAGCGACAACGGCGAGAAAAACCTACCATGTCGCAAATACCACTATCAACATCGATCGACAACTAACATGACAGTCAAGTTTCATCGACGACAAACAAGCAACCAGACGAAATTGAGCAATCAACAATTCAAACAAGTATTAAGATTATCATTCTAGTCTCTCTATTTTCATCTCCTTAATCAACACAATCAAATATACACAATAAATATTTCGTTGGCAGCATTGTTCTCATCTCAACAGCAATTCCGTGTTTTCTTCTCTTTTCGTTTCGCTTCTCGGTGCGCATCAATATCAACATGCATCTTGAATTATTTCGATTCTACCAGCTAAGGTCCTTGATCCATACAGTGAGTAGCTTTACAAAAAATTCGATTGACACTTCGAATGGAACTTAACACATGCGTACTCGCGAGAGAAAGAGAACGAGAAAACAGAGAGTTAACAAGATAATCCGCATAATGGTTGAATATACATGTCGAAACAGAGGTGTCAAGCATCTCTTTTAGGCAAATTATTTGTCTGTCAGCTATTTGAGATAGACAAAAAATACAATATACTTTCCTCATTCTCTTCCAAAGCAGAAGATAAATGACGACAGAAGGCGATTCCAATAAAAAGATCTATGACGAAGGTAAATTTTCGATTTGTTCTTTTTGCTTCTTTCTCGATCGACCGAATATATGTACAACCAGTGAGTATTGATTAGTATGTGAAGCAGAGTTGAACGATAAAAGAAGAACTCCTACGAACGAAAGAGGCAGAATAAGAATTCCTCAAGCAAAAGAACATTAAGAGAAAACTTCCGTTGCCTTCATTAATCTGATACTTCTAATTATTGACATGAAATCTGAAACAAGGTTTTCCTACCTATACATAAAGATCTCTCTCTCTACACTGGCAAATACAGGCAAAACAGAAGAAACAAGAAAGAACCTCGAGATTCGTGTTCAGTCATTCGCACTGTTGTTTCTATTCGGATGCTAACAGGAAGTAACATTCGTAATGCTCGATTAGTCTTTTAATGTTGAACGCGTGATTTCTAATTAAGTGATTTTCATGGTTTTCTAATTCAAACTTCTTCAACTATTTGTCGTTCACTTGTAAAGCAGTTCATTAGTTTCGCCGATTCTCCTCACTATATACCTAAGAGGAAAAGAAAACTACATAAAGAAATAATGATTTAATAAGCAAAAGAAAGCAATGGTGTAATATTGCCTAGCGGTTTTTTTCTACAATATGTTCGATCCTTCTGTTCTTCTCTTCGCTTTTCCTTTGTGCTATTAATAGCTTGCAGTTATTGATGAACTTCTTTTTCACTCGTATGATTCTTCTCTTAATTTCTTTCTATATCTTGTTCTTAAGAAGGAGAAGAAGTCAAGGAACACACTTATTGTTCTTATGATTAATGCTCTTGGTGTCATTTACTCTAACTTTACCCATTTGCTTCTTTTGTTCCTTCTTCTTTTTCCCGTCTTCATGGAAAATATTTCAGACCTAACTCATTTCAAACATTTTATTGTTTTAATTATCAACCCTTGACGAATAACCTTTCACTTCCTCTCATGTGAAGACACATGGAAATCACACTGTCATCTTGAGAATCCGTTAGTAACAGTGAGAACATAATTCAAACCATACATCGATGCTCAGTTCTTGTTGATGTAATTAACAGAATAATAATAATCATATACACATTTCTTTCTCTCATCTAACGATACATTTGTACCCAGATACTACAATAGATTGGATCTTCTGCCATAATCATATTGATTTCCGATATTCTTACTGATAAACTATTGACATAATACGTGTTTAACATCGAACATGGCTTCTCTTGTTCTGAATCCATTCGAAATAATCTATTATTAGGCAATGGTTGATGTCTAAATACGTAGGCAATCGGTCGGAACTGAACAAAATCGATTTTTCCAAATTTATTCATTTTTCTTGATATTTGACAAGCAGAACAAAAAAAGAAAGAGAAAGAATAGAAACTTGCGTGACAGACGTACTATATATTCGTTTATGCGTATGTCCGACTCAATTAACTTTCGACTTAACTTCCTCTGACATATACACAACTCATGTCTGGTTAATTCAGTTAGGATTTCAATGATTGCCATGTTCTTGTTGCATTATTGAGAGAAGGTTTTTTCTCTAAAGGTACTCTTGTGCGAGATAGTCAACATCTTGTTTTCGATCTGCTTACAAATATTCGGTATATACATATAGACAGTTATGTGTATGTATTTATATGTATGTGACAGTCGACATCAATCTAATTGGCACTGATGTTGTTTTTCTGGAAGATAAGTGTGTAGTTATTATTGTGAAAAATAAAAAGAAGAGAACGGAAGCCAAATGGTACAAAGGAAACTAAGGCAAGTTGAATAAATTCTTCTAATCGCTTTAAAATAGTTTAGATTATCGAGAGTATGTTAGGGATGTATTCATCTGGGAATGACACATGACCTTTTGTTATACGCTCTTGTAGCCTTGAATAAGTTTAATGCGCTTGCTCATACTTCTTTGTATTTTCTGAATACATTCGCCTGCGGGTTCGATCAAGAATTGACATGAGACTTTTCTAAATAGTGTCTCGATCGAAGACTAAATATTTAGATTTCCGAAGCGATCTCTCAGATTCGTTTATCAATCTTTTATTAGACATGAACATACGCTGAACTTCATTGTTGATCTGAGGCAAATATTAGACAAGTTCTCTTCGGATGCACATTAGAACATACTACAAATCAGAAAGGTTTTCTTTGTACTTCATTATGCATTAACAACTCTCCTTAGAGATATTTCGATCATAATAAAAATTAAAATACATGTAGTTTATCTTCTGTACTGGGAAATAACAGTGAGATAGGAAGATGAAATCCGGAAGGAAACGACAATATGTGAAAGATTGAACTCATTCTTTTTGAAGATCATGATGAATGACTATGTAAAACCACAACATAATAAGAAGCGAGATTCGTCGTTGTTTTCATTGCTGAATGTATATATATATATATAGGCAAGAAGTGTCATTGACAGCGACGACAACGGGGTTTCTTTTTTTTAGATTTTCATCCGAATAACACTTTTTCTTCTCTTTTTTCCTCTTCATCATCTATCTGGTGTTTGTTCGCTCGTTCGATGGGGGGAGAGAGCGAGAGAGAAAACTAGAGTATCTATGTGTGTGTGCGCGACGTACGCATACATAAACTCGCTAACAGCAAGCAAGAGAAAGTGCAAAGAATGAACGATTAAATAGATGTAATTAGATGTTAATAATAATTGTACGACGAATCGATCGGTCCTTGTAGATTTTTTTGTGTGCGTCCATGTACCAATTTCTATACGAAACAACAACTATATCGAACAATATTATATTCAATTGACACATGGAACAATTAATATCTATTTTCTCACGATTATCTCATTTTCTCTATTTGTGTCGATTTGATCATTTCAATGATCGATTATTGACAGAAGAAATGTTGAGCGTGAGGACGATATGAAATTGTTATTTTTTCTTCGGATTAAGATTTTCACAAAAGGTATGTTTGTTCGTCGTTCCTATTTCAATTAGAATTACACAGCAGTGTACCATTATAATAAACAGATTATAACTTAGAGTTTCTTTCCCATACTATAATTTACTAGAATATTAATATTCACATCGTTGAATTTCTGTTGTTTTATTTTCTTCTATATGGAATGCCTCGAAGAATGTCTTAATAGCACTGTTTAAAAAAGGTAGAAGAAAGCTGAGAAGAGAAGTAAATCGCAATAAAAGGTTGCAGTAATAAACGATTATATGAGAAAGACGAAGGACAAGAAATACAGAAAACCTACGACATGATAGAACAAATAAAACAATCATGTTACTAATGAATGCATACAATAGTTCGTCATACTAGCGTTCGAAGCCACCTTTTCTTTTCGCTTCGACTAGGAATTGTTAACGATCGATTAAAAAGAAAAGAAAAGATGAGACACTATGAAGAAAATATTCTTGAGAATATGAAAATGGAATGCTAAGTATTTGCAATCCACTTCAAATGTCATTCATGGTTTATAGAGTCGTAAAACGAGAGTCTTGTTCCATATCAGTGAGCTTCAGAATTTCATCGATTGAATGAAATGCTACTTGGACTCGCTGCGAGCAATTTATTGAACAAATCGAGCGATTAGATTGGTTGCAAGGTAGACAAGAAAAAATGTGCGATCATCAATAGAGAAGACGATTTTTTCTTTTCTCGTTTAAAATCTGATCAAAAGAAAAGGAAGACAGGGGGGGATTAGGAAGAAAAATCAGATTTTCATGTCAAAACGATGGTCAATCATCGACATTGATTAATCGGTCAGACTTAAAGGTAAACGAAGGAAATAGTAATCAGTCAGTTTATTTGAATCAGTGGACACATGAGTAACAAGCGACGGGCCATGGCGGTTTCTTCGCCGTTTTGTCTAAGGTGAGATTGAAAGGGAGAAAATCAACATTCATTTCCTGTATAATTGTTCTTTTCAGTAACTAATGGATCATTTATTTTTTTTCTCTCTATTTAGAGCTAATGAACAAAGCTCCTCGACAGAAACGAGCTGAAATCCAGCGGTATGTTGAAAAAGAAACACTACACAAGCTTGACAATGATTTGTACTATTTGATCATTTCCCTTTTAGCTTAACTAGTATCTCTAATCTCCGAACAAAACAATTAAGCAGTAGTGCAGTTGGTAAACGAGGCCACGAAGAACCAGACCGTATCGAACATTTCGATCTTGAACTTCGACCAAGCAAATTACACGATCTTAAAGTTGGCGAGTTTATTAGTGGAGGCGACAGGTAGGCAAGAAAACAAAACAATAGTTGTCTAGGATTGACATCGAGGAAAAAACTACATTACGCCAAAGAACCATTCATGCTTCCGGTAAAATATTTATATATGCGATCTTCAGACAAGCGCACGTTCGATCATCGTTTTTTCTCTTTCTTAAGTTCAACAATAATGGTTGTTTAGAAGTCTAGAAAGAAGTGAAGAAGAAAAAGATTGGAAAAAGCATGACAGAAGGAGAATAATAAGAATACGAGTAATCTTTGCTGTTCTTTACATATGGGTATTTCTATCTTTCTCATGACAAATAGAGTTGCAAAAGCGTTGACAATGTAAAAGAACAAAAAAAGAAGAACGAGGAATAGAAAATGCACGACTGGTTTCTTCGCAAGACGTTTGACGACAATAACATAGACCAATCTTTCTTTCGCATATATGTTTCTAACGGTTCTGCTAGCCAAGGGTGTTTCCCACACATATGTGCGTGTGTGATTTTTGCCACGTTATCTCGACTCATCACGATGACACACTGTTGCCGTCATATCGTCATTGCTATTGCATACGAATAGTAAGATAAAGAAAGTCCAATCACCGATGGAACGATCTTCTAATTATCATCATCATCATCCAGATAAATAATGCATTCACTTTCGACTCGAACATCTGTGTGAGTAATTTCTCTTCGTTTCATTTCTCGTTTTTTTTTACATCCATGTATGTGACGTAAGGTAATCATTGGGCAGAAGCATGTCAGGTCAGACTATCAAATGCAATGTTTTTCTTTTCATCGGTGAAGTGGACAATGGATGGACATGAATATTTTAGCAATTACATATCTTTATCAGTCCTGTGCTTCCTCTTCGTTTTTTTTTGTTGTTGTTATGATCGCGCCTGTTGATGAGCGGCGGCAGTACAGGAAATATCGGCAGAGACAAAAGAAAAGGACATCATAACGAAAGATCACTATCTATTTAAACAACGGTCGCATTTCTCAAACTGACGTCTCTCAGAGAAAAGAAATTCACACTAGCTAACACACAGGAGAAGACGATGTTCTTATTTGTTTTAGTAATGGAATATTTACTAAGTAAGTTAATTTATTTGTCGAGCTTTTTCTGTAGATAAATCACACGAGAGCGATGGGATTTAAATTCGCCTTTAGAAATATCTGCGAGTCATTTTCTTCGTCTCGCTATCTTTCTCAACAAATAGAAACTCCTTCGAGGGCATCTTCCAAACCTTTTTAATCTTCAGATAAATAAAATATGACGACTCAATGAATCGATGTTATTCATAAGGGATTTACAGAATGAGAAAGCTGACTTGGACTTTTTATGAGCCTTTTATCTACTAACAAAGAAAACCGTTTAGAGTTTAAAAGAGTCTTTTCCTTTCCTTGCCTATTGAATTCAAATTGAAGCGACTTTTTTCTAATCTCTAATCGTAATGAAATTGTAATTCATTCAGGATAAATCTAATATTCGACGCTAATCTCGACTAGATTTTCTGGTTAATAACATCTCATTAGTCAACTGATCTGATCTCTGATCGATACGCGGCCAACGACAACTCGATTAGTATCGTTGAGAACAAATCCGACTATGTTAATCTAAACGTTATTTCTCTGTAAGTGTATATGCTCTTGACAGATGTTAATAAAATCTTGCTGACTTTGTCATATTTTATTCGTCGTCAGAAAAACGACGCGAACGACACTGACATTGATTTTATTCCTACTGTTGCCTTAATTGAACTCGAGTGGCACGAACTAAATAGAAAACTGATTTTTATGATTTTTTCAACCTTCTACTTCTCTCATCTCGTTTTTCCTATTTATTATCATTATTTGCTCATGTTGTTCAATCACTACAGAACGAGTTTTTCCTCAACAGTGAAACACAAAGCGGGTATTAATAGATTTTCTTCATTGTTTGTTGACAAAACGAGAGAAAGCAAAAACGCGCGCACACACACACGAGAGACAGCGCGAGACAGAGAGAGAAAGCGAAGAAAAGAATAGAAAAGAAAACTAGAACTCGATCCAATCAATGTACTTACACACCGCTTGAACAAAACTGATTCTTGTCATATGGGAGATGAGTGATGTTTCATCAATGCAATCGAAAGATCAACTTATACTTCAATTGAGTGATAATCACCATGATTTACAGTTTTCACAGGTAAATATTTCGCACATAATTTCGTTTTGCGTGTTTTCGAAGTGCATCTAAGGCGACCTTGAAAAAAGAATTGCCAGAAGAGGATAGAAATTGTGAAGGTGTCAACTGATGAGTAAGATTTCGAACGGCTAATAAAAATAATTAATACCTTTGATTGAAAGAGGAAATGAATCACGACGTACGTCGACTGAATGAACGAGAGATAAATTATTATTGATCGAAAGGCGGAGAAAGGAAAGAGATTCGTTTCCTCTGTCTATATATATACATATCAAAGAAAACTCAATTAGAATGTAACGAAGGTAAGGAATATCTGAGAATGAATAAGCAAGATTAAATAAGAAACAGATCCGTTTTTTGTTTTGGATTAATTCTAATGAAGATGCACGCGGACGGATGAATCGAAGGTTTTATCCGAGAAGAAAGAGATGCGTTCTATCTTTTGATGAAGCTTTTCACAAGGCAAAATGGAAGAGAACATTCTCGTCGAAGTGTAAACATTGACAAGCTTGAAAAGCAGACTTCGTTTCATTACAGAAATGGAACATTCCAGTAAAACGACAATTTAATTATCATTAAAAGTATTTCAATAAATAAAATTAATATCTTTTTCCATCGTTTTGTTTAGAAATAAGAAGAGAGAGAGAGAAAAAGAAACTTTCATTAATTTGATCAATAGTCTAATATAATATGTTAAGAGATTATGACGCTGTAGGCTAATTGTTCACTCTGAACAGATCATATTCGAATGGGAGTAATATTAATTATTCTATTGTTTAAATATTTATCTTGAAGGGAGAAAAAGCGACCGTTTAGCATCTATTCAGTAAAAGATGTTTATAACTGACTGATTCTTTTCTTCTCTTTTTATTTCAACACGAAGAAAAAAAAGAAAATCGAACGATGATAAAAATATTTCCCTGTATGATAGCATGATCTCTAAGGTTTTATTTCATGTCGATTCCTAATGTTGACTATATTGATCTTCATAACATTTCTCTTTTCATTTCATTTCCAGTATGGTAGCGGGCTTTCTCGATGCCATCGCCAAAGTACGCCAATTTCGATTTCATAACGATGACGATATCTACGATCGACTATCCAGACGATTTTCCGTGGTGTTACTTATGTTATTCACCGTTGTTGTATCGACGAAGCAATATGTTGGCGATCCGATTGCGTGTTTTGCTCCAGCACAATTTACCGGTAACGTTTAACATCTTGAATAAATGATCATGTTTAACGAAAATCTGATAGAACTTGAACAGATTAACGAGCCTTTCTCAATATTGATCTATAATTATAGACGAGAAATGAAAAACAAACATAAACGACATAAAAGAATCTATTAAACACGCAGAGAGAGAAAGTATTCTATTTCTAAATAAAGCGTCGAGTGAGCATCCGACCGGATCCGGATTTGAATGTGTCGAGTTCGAGTGTATGGAAGAGAGAGAGAGAGAAAAGGTTGAAACATGTACTTCCTGATAGCATATGACAACATTTCCTCTATCTAGGTTCACATGTTGAATATGCCAATTACATCTGTTGGATATCGAATACTTACTATGTCCCATTCGAAAGCACATTACCAGCTAGACATGATGAACGACCCAAACATATTGGTAGGTTATCTCATTATCGTTGATATTCGTTGTAAGAACATGTCGATGTTTCTAGCCTATTATCAATGGATCCCATTTATATTACTTTTAATGTCCGTACTTTTCTACATTCCCTCCGTTTTATGGCATGCTCTAGCAACAAAAACAGGTTTTGATATTGCTAATCTTGTTCGAACCTTACATACGATGGAGCAATTGAATCCTGATATTCGAGATCGAACACTCAGATATATAGCTAAACATATTGATCGTGCTCTGGAAATTCAACGTGAAATGGGCACAGGCTTTTTTTCTCAATTCAAACGTATTATACGTCGTCATTGTCCATTTCTTGTTATCGGTCGTGCTCAAGGCAACTATTTAACTTTTGTCTATTTATTTGTCAAACTATTGTATATTTCGAATGTTATTGGTCAATTATTTTTACTTAATGTAAGTTATGCTTGCTATGCATTACTGTGGTTGATTTCATGAGAATTTCATCTAGATTTTTATGGGTTCAAATTATCATGGTTATGGTATTGAAGTGTTAAAGAACTTCTTATCAGGTCGTGAATGCTGTCGCTCAGCTCGATTTCCTCGAGTTACAATGTGTGACTTCGAAATACGAACGATGGCTGATCATATACATAAACATACGATACAGGTACATTCAAACAAGCCGATGACTTTTGTTTATCTGAACGAAAGATTTTTATTCTCTTTCATCTAGTGCGTGCTTCCTGTGAATTTATTTAATGAAAAGATTTTTATATTCATATGGTTTTGGCTTGTCATTGTTTCCATCCTATCTTCATATGGTTTTCTAATATGTATATGGCAACAAATCTTACCATTCAATCGTGAACATTTCCTTAAGAAATACCTGAAGATCATGAACCGAATAACGCGTGAGGCGTTCGATAGGAAATTATTCAATACATTTTCGAACAAATATTTACGACATGATGGCGTATTAGTCCTACGTTTAGTTGCAATAAACACCAATGATGTTATCATGGGAGAAATTATGGTTGCATTATGGGATAGTTTTAAACGAGCACAAGATGCTGATGGTGGAATATTTGTGTAATCATCAAAGTATCTAGTCAATAATTTAAGCCGGCCAGATTAATATAATTCTCTCAGGAAATTAATCATCTGTTCCTAGTCAAGAAATATCTTTGTTTTCCTTGTTTTTCTAATAATCGATATCTTTTCTCTCTCTCTCTCTCTCTATCGATCTATCTATCTTCTCCTATTCAAATCGACGAGTTTCTAGTCGTGCAATCTACACGAAGTTCTATTTTTTGTTCGTTTCTTTTTACTGTGATATAAATATCAAACAGACAAGAAAAGATTTGTTCGCGCGCGAATATGATCTTGATACCTCCTGACTATAAAAAGACGACAAGTTAGTATTAGCAAACTAATCTCCTCATTTTCTTTTTCTCTCACATTTTCTTGCACTTTTTATTCCCTATTTGAAAACTGATGACATGTCACTGTGTGCGTGGTTTCTCTCTCTTGTTTGTATGTAGGTGTGAGTGTTTATTTTATTTTTCACTTTTTGTTTTAATATCACTGAACAGCAGAATAACAAAGAAGATATATCGACAAAAAAACTAATAAAATTATTGAATAACTCGAAAGTTCTCATTTGATTTCCAGTCAGGGACATTATATATATATATATTATGATTTCCCAAGAATATTCCAAGATGTTGGTTTTTCTCTAATCCTCAATGATTTGTCAATACATTCACGGGGGGATTTTCAGGAAGGTTTCGGAGTATAATAGAACAGATTAAATATTTAAATGATGTTTTTCGTACGTAAATAACGAGATTAAAGGTTTGGGAAATAAAAGATAGATTTACTCAATCCAGCGTGGGAAGAATAGATACTTTACAAATAAATCGTTTCAGTGGGATGTTAACTATCAATTAAACGTACTTCACAAATATGGAAAGAGTCTTCTTCCTCTGTCAATGACATAAATTTGATGAAACGAAACATACGAAAACCATCAGGAAACAATTGTGTGCGAAAATAAACGATTTTCTTTCGTTTTTTATATGTAATACCTAATCGATTGTGCGCGGGAAGCGTTAACCACCGATAGCCGTCAAGCGAGATGGAAATTTGTAAGCGCTTTTGTAAGGATTTTCTATGCGAGTATTCAATAGTGAATGCTAGATCACCACTGATTTGAATCGTTTGAAAATCCAAGCCATAGAAATCGCCTCGCTCGACTGGATGCCGAGTTTTCCAGCACGTCTCTGTATTGTTATCGACAGCATTGGCTGTGCTAAAGTTTTCGAAAAACTTATGCTCGTAACGATAGGGACAAGTCGGCTCATTCGGTAGATTACTTCGTGTGCCGCGTTTGATATCGGTGGTGATATTGAATGGAATTTCTTCAACATCGTCGATAGGTAAACAGTTGGTAAAGAAAATGAATCGATCATTGTACGAGCAAGGAGATTTCGTATAGGTGACTAACGAATTTGTGGCACGTTTTCGTTCGAATATTTTTGATTGTGGAGAGAATCTAAGTGTCTTTTCTAGAATTTCTATGGAGAGAATCGACGCCCGATGTTGAATCATGTCGAAATCGTAGTTTTCGAATGAGGACATGGCACCTTCGTCGGAGTGTATTAAACGACCATTAAATTGAGCTGGTATTTGATTCATCCAAATGGAAAAGAATTGATCGCCTTGTCGAGCAAGATCTAATGAAAACAAGTCATTTCATCTTCAAGGAAAATCAACCTTCACTTACCTCGATTTTCTTCACTGTCTAGAAAATAGTCTAGATATCCCAGATGTCGAATGGCATTTTCTCGAGAAAATATCGATCCGCAGCCAATCCAGCTGAAACCTGTATGTAAATCGATTTGCGTATCAAAAAATGTCCACATCACATTTGTGAAATAGGTAAATTGATCGGTCATCGCGTGCAGAATCGTTGGCTCAAGCAGAAAACTTGAATATAAACTTCGAACATACATTCGCACATCCCAGTCATCATCGGCGTAGAAACAAGCGTTCGTTTTTGCTAATTGACATGCACGATACTTCGCTTGATCTTTAATATTTTCGGGAGAGTTAACAATTTCAATACGATCACTTGACTCGACTAATAAATCAGCAACAGTTAAGTTTTTCTTTGGATTGTTATTCCAGATGATTATATGAACGAATAAATCGTCGAAATCAAGCATAGTTCGAAGAAGATCCCGAACGCCAGTCAAACGCTGCCAATGAAGGATGATACCAGTCAACTGATACCGCTCTTTCAATTGTCTATGTTGATGTAATTCCGATAAAATCTCATAATTACTAAAGCCACTCTTGAACAACGATGTTATATTGACCCCAAAGGAAAAAACAAGATAAAATAGTAGAAAAATAGTAATAGCCGAGAGAATCTTCGATTTCGAACGGTACCAATATCGCATGTAGTTCATTTTAACATGATCAAAATCTCGCGAGGAAAAGAACGACCGAAAATGAGAGATATCTCCGTAAAACAATGACTTTCTTTGCTGCACCTTCTCCTTATCTTCAAAATGATAATCATAACGTACAGAGATATTTACTACCAAATGCAATTCGGTATATCATTCACTAAATGCAAAACGCATTTTCGCTATTTGAAAGTGACATTTTTATGATGATTTATTCATCTTTAACAAAGTCATTTCCAAACGTAACTAAAGTTTAATATGACAAATATCTATTTTTCTTCGAACTAATTGTGTTGTATGCTTGCATGCGACCTCTATATTGCTATAAACATTGAATGTCTTCATTGGTTACCATAACTAGCTCTTGAGTCATATAACTTCGATTATTTATTTCTTTTTTTCACTTCATTTATTCATTATTTGGACATAACTCAAATAAAGATGGTGACAACTACGACTAACCCAGCTACATCAGCGGTTAATCCTCGCGAAAAAGCTCTAGAAGATTTCCGCAAGAAGATCATGGAACATAAGGAAATCGAAGCTCGATTGAAACAAAGTAGAAATTACAAAGACTAAAAGGATATTCGACATTGTTTGGTATTTCGTTTAGTGCGTGAAGATCTCCGTACGTTAACAAAAGATTACGATAAAAGTGAAAATGATCTAAAAGCATTACAAAGTGTTGGACAGGTAATTTAACGATTCGCTGAACTCGCCCATATCTTTCAAACGAGTTATTCTAGATTGTTGGAGAAGTACTGAAACAACTAACTGAAGATAAGTGTAAGTTCAAGGATACTATATAAGAGCCGTGATTGGTGATATATCTTGTCTTTTTAGTTATTGTTAAAGCAACAAATGGTCCGCGATATGTTGTGGGCTGTCGACGACAATTAAATAAGGCAAAACTACGTCCCGGAACTCGTGTTGCCCTTGATATGACAACACTAACTGTTATGCGGTACTTCTTAATCAAATTATTTTGTTGTTCGATTCATTGACGCTTTTTAGCTATCTACCTCGAGAAGTTGATCCTTTAGTTTATAACATGTCACACGAAGATCCAGGTAACGTTTCTTATGGTGAAGTTGGTGGTCTAAGCGAACAAATTCGTGAATTACGTGAAGTAGGAACTTGAGTATGATTATTGAAAATGTTTATCAATTGACATTTAGGTTGTGGAATTGCCATTGACTAATCCTGAACTATTTCAACGTGTTGGCATAACACCACCCAAGGGTTGTCTGCTTTTTGGTCCACCTGGTACGATCAGAAGGACTTGCAAATCTAGCTTTATATTTAATTGAATATTTTCTCTTTATTCTAGGCACGGGAAAAACCTTACTAGCTCGAGCAGTTGCCAGTCAGCTTGATTGTAACTTTTTAAAAGTTGTGTCAAGTGCAATTGTCGATAAATATATTGGCGAAAGTGCTCGAATGATTCGAGAAATGTTTGCGTACGCGAAAGATCATCAGCCATGTATTATTTTTATGGATGAAATCGATGCTATCGGTGGTCGCCGATTTTCAGAAGGTACATCAGCTGATCGAGAAATTCAACGTACATTGATGGAGGTTGGTGTTTTAATCTTGTTGATCTGTGAATAAATTTCATTTTTAGTTGTTAAATCAAATGGATGGTTTCGATACATTAGGAAAAGTTAAAATAATTATGGCTACCAATCGTCCCGATACACTCGATCCTGCTCTTATGCGACCTGGTCGACTTGACAGAAAAATTGGTATGTGTAAAAATACACTCTCATTTCGAGGAAATGCTCGCATTTTTATTTTGTTCAGAAATTCCATTGCCAAACGAACAAGCTCGTCTCGATATTATCAAAATTCATGCAGCACCAATCGCAAAACGTGGTGATATTGGTAAGCATAGTCTTATTATTCTCCTCAAATTCACTGTGATTATACTTGCTTCTAGATTACGAAGCTATTGTTAAATTGAGTGATGGTTTCAATGGTGCTGACTTACGAAATGTCTGCACTGAAGCTGGTATGTTCGCTATTCGCGCTGAACGTGATTATGTTCAAGAAGAAGACTTTTCCAAAGCAGTACGCAAAGTCGCTGAAAGTAAAAAATTGGAATCGAAATTTGATTATAAAGCCCAAGGCACTTCTTAAAAGACTGTTTCATTCGTTTTTTTTCTTCTTCTTTCTCTTTTCCTCCTTGTGTGTATGCTTTATGTTATTATTTTACTAAAAGAGAAAAAAATCAAGAATAAATTCTAGCAACCAAGGAAACTCATTCGTAAAGGACGAGAAGATCTAGATGATGAGAAGGGAAAATGCATTTTATATTAATTCGACACGGACGTCGGTCAATCGCGCTTGATTTCTCATTTCTTTATATTCATTTGAAACAAACAGAAAGAGAACGCACATCGCCATTCCCTTGATTATCATTTGGTTGGTTAAAAATAATGAAGGGAAAAAGGACGTGCATGTTTTGTCTAGGGAAGAAGGAGGTCATGAAGCGGTCAGCACTAGTAAACGACGTCCTTTTTTCTTGTTCATGTGTTCATTTGCTACTTTTACAAAGTTCAGTCTACGCACAATGCCTGCTCGTCAAGCAACAGCTCGTTATTGCTTGTATCGGACGTTCGTTGATACTTATATGAAAGCACATGCAGATGTTCCACGAAAAGTAAGAATGAAATAACTGTACTGAACGTATTCATATGTTGTCTTGCTTATTAAGATTTCTCATGCTGAAGCTCAAGCAGAATGGAATCAAATCAAAAGCAGTGAAAGTCGTGTCCAAGAGAAAATTGATGAATATATGGAGAAATTTAAGTCAAGCAGCGCAGCTGGCTTAAATTTTGATGATAAGGTGGACGATGCCAGTGTTGAAGATGATGATAAGGACGATAATGGCGATGATGATTATGAACCGAAGAAGAAAAAGACTCGTGGACGTAAGAAAAAAGGTGAATCAGGTGTTGATTCGGAGAATGGTGGTCGAGTAACGAAAAAACGTCGAAAACGAGCCGAATCATCAGATCCCGAATTTGAACCCGAAGAACCAGCTATAAAACCGGCAGAAAAGATTCGAACAGCAACTGAAATTCTCGCGAAGAAGACTAAAGCACCGGCGCAAGACAAAGTCTCGAAAGAACTGCATGAAATCAATGAACGCATTATTCAATTAGTTCAAGTGAAAAATATGGGCATGGCAACAAACGAGCAAGAGAAACAGTTGAAAAAACTCCTGGTCGAGCAGAAAAAGAAAGCCAATGATTTGAAACGGTTGAAGGCGGAACAAGCAGCGAAAAAGCGTTATCGAGAAATCAAAAAAGTAATGCATAGACTTTGTCTTTTACAGCTTAAAAATTCTAAAGAACTTTTTGATTTTGTAGAGAAAGATCGAAGCATTGTGTGAAAAGAATCCTGAATTAGCTGCTGAATTAAACAAGATCTATCGGCCAGTGATCGGTCGACCACCGATCGAAGAAGATTGTCCAGATTTATTACAAATTATCGAAGAAATTGCCAAAGTTGGTGGTGCTGCTGATGATAATCGACGTTCCCAAACCATTCGACCATGTTTGACCTTAGATGATTTACGAGAGAAAATCAAAGAACGTGGATATGACATCAAACGATCCACACTCTATTATCGGTAAGGCGAATGTCTTCAGTTAACCATCTCTATTTCGTTTGTTTTGAAAAAGACTATTACCACATCGCGCCAATTCAGTAGACGGAAAGAAACATGTTCGAACAGTTCCCGTCCGTTTGCGAAAAGCTCTAAATGATGAACATGGTAAACACGAAGGTTAGTTCGAAATGATTCGCAAAAGATTCTCCATGTGCAACTTGACTTTCTTCTAGACGGTCATTTCGCCACCGCAACGATTCGTTACATCAAAGATTTAGCCGGTATATTCGGTAACGACGTTGTTTTCTTCCTGTCACAAGATGATAAGTGTAAAGTACCGATTGGATTACCTGCTGCTAAAATACAAGCACCTATGCTTATGCATTTGGACTATCGTGTTCGTCTACCAGATCACGATTGGACTGTTGCTCCACGCCATCAACTAACTCCGAGTGTTTATGCCGGATGTATGATCAATGATAATAATGATGTTGGTTATTCCGGACCGACATACATTGCTATTCGTTCAGCCAAACACGATCGAAGCGATGCAAATAGTCATGCATGTGATTTCGATCGCTTAGTTGGTTTGAAAGAATTCGAAAAGTCAGCACGAGATTATACCGGACAAGTCAAACCAATCGTTATTATCACAGTTGATGGTGGTCCAGATGAAAACCCTCGTTTTCCCAAAACGCTCGTTGCTGCCATACGAAAATTTCGAAAGTATAATCTCGATGCACTATTTGTCTTAACACATGCACCGGGCCAATCAGCTTACAATGTTGTTGAGCGACGTATGGCACCGCTTTCACACGATTTGGCTGGTCTTATTTTACCTCACGATCATTTTGGTACGCATTTAAGTGATTCAGGTGTGACTGTTAATCCCGAATTGGAAAGAACCAATTTCAAAAAAGCTGGAGAAGTTCTCGCCGAAGTTTGGTGTGGGTCAGTTATTGATGACTATTCTGTTGTTGCCGAATATATTGA
Source organism: Adineta ricciae (assembly GCA_905250025.1). Taxonomy (NCBI): domain Eukaryota; kingdom Metazoa; phylum Rotifera; class Eurotatoria; order Adinetida; family Adinetidae; genus Adineta; species Adineta ricciae. The sequence continues at coordinate 87,182 of CAJNOJ010000030.1, forward strand.
TCCACCTGCGTCAACACCCGATGAATTGCGTGTAATTGATGTCAAACTTGTTATGAGCAACATGTTAAATCAGTAAGCTAGTTCTCCTTGATGACTTCTACCTATACTGTAATTATATTATCTGTTTTAGGATATGTAAAGAAGAAGAAGACGAAGAACCAATCGAACGTCGAGTTCGTCAAAGTGACGAATACTATCAAGAACAAGCTCGACCGCCACGTTTTATATCTGAGGGTGAACCAGTGAAAGATGCACCGAAATATGATATTGATGAGTAAGTTTCATGTGGTGGATGAGTCTGAATTTTATTGTTGTATGTAGATATTGGTGTGCAACACATGTTCTTCAAACTCAATACACCATTCAAATCGTTCGTTGCAATTCAATTTCATGCTGTGGACCATGGCGATCGAATTATATTCAAGTCTTTCCTCACCGTTTCCTTCCTGCACCCATTCCGTTCGAACGTACACCACGTGGCATTGCTATGGCTGATCGTGATTATCAAAAAGGTGTTTTCTACGGTTCATTAATTCAGCGTATTCAATTCCACGGTGTTGTAATGCAATTTACTCAAAATGATATTCTACCATTCGATTATTGTTGTTCGAGTGTGCGCAAAGAGTTAAAACGACGCGTGTGTTCGATTTGTAAACAATATATTCCTTCAGCGTATCGGATGAAGAACCATTATAAAATCCATCAAGAACAATATGCATCGAATTGTTTGGAATATGACCAAAATCTTATGTTTAACGAAGATGGTACAGTTAATGATGATGATGATGATGAAGGAGAAATGTTAAGTGTTCAGCGACCATTGCCAGGTGTGACAGATCCGGCCGCGAATGGAGTTGTTATTTTCTCTGATATGTTAGATTGGCTCAAATCTGATTTCGAAGAATTGGATCTCAAAGAACAAATACTCAAAGAAGATATTAAGAAAAAACAAATGCGTTAAAAACAGTCATTCACTTTTAAAATCTTTTGTTGGATATTGTGTATATTTCTAGGATTCTTTTTTTGATCCTTTTCTTTCAATTGGCCGTATATTTAGTTTCAGTTTTTCTTTTATTGTAGTTGTTTTAATTGAAACAAGCAAAATATATGTCATATGTGAATGCAGTAAAAGCGAAATGATTTATCAATCTAGAGTCAATTGATCTCTGATTGCATCGTACATCATATGAATGTCACCAAAGAAACTGTACGTCGGATAAATGAATGCAGCTGGTTTATTGTGTTCGAAACCGAAATGACCAATCCACGAAAATCCGTATCCCAGTAGGAGTGGAATCGCTGTTTTGATGAATGAACGTGTTAGAAGCTTTCCACTGAGAAAGTAAACTGTGAGAAATACCGCTACTTCAGATAGACCAGTAGATAAATGACGAGAGAATGGAATGGTAGCATAAGCAGCTAGACCACCAGCAAGAAGTGAAATGGAGAGAATCGGTGTTGTAAGAAGATAAAGAAAAAACAGAGTTGTGCCTACGTAATGAAATTGTCGAGTCGTTTTTTGACTATGTTCAGTCAGATAGAATGGATAGAATTCTTCAAATGTAGCATATGGTTTTGTAGACGAAATATTTTTAGATAAATAAGTGTTTAACAGAGGTGTATTGTTGTTTTGTATACTGATGCCGGCTAAGATAATTACAGCAGTGCAAAGTATACCGCCATACATTGAAGTCATGTTTGAGTTCGTGAGTAATTTGATTCGTACGAAAAAGAACGATTTCTAACTTTTTTCACTTACAGGTAAAAAACGTTTAGATTCGGTTTACATATCTTATCTTTGATATGATACCAAGTGTTTTGATGATACTGGGTTGGCCAGTTCCGCTCTGAGGTCGTTCTCGTCGTCGAATTTTTTCTCACCTAAATAATTAGAAAGAGAACGAAAGAAATGGTAGTCTGTTGGAGCCAAGTCAGGAGAGTAAGATGGATGTGGGAGTGTAATCCATTCGAGCTTCAATAATTTTTTATGCGTTAACTTTGCAACATGAGGTCTAGCATTGTCATGCGGAAAATAAATTCTATCCTGCTTCCCGTGAAGTTTTGCTACAACTCGGTCTAATTGCTGACAGTAGAGATCAACAGTGACGATGCAGCCAATAGGAAGAATGTCCCAATGAATAATTCCCTTGACAACCCACCAAACGCTCAGCATAATTTTCTTTGGATGAAGTTCATTCTTGGGCGTTGCTACACCTGCTTGTTCAGCTCCCAGCCACTGCCGCTTGCGCGTATGGATCACATACAATACTCACTTCTCATCACCAGTAAGAAGAGTGTGGAGCCATTGGTAGTTGCGTTGAGATGTCATCAACTCCATATGAGCGTCAACCACGAGTTGGAGCTGACGTGGTGATAACTCATGTGGAATCCAAATACCCTATTTCCACGTTTAGCCCAATTCTTTCAGGTGTGTTTCCAGTGTAGTACGAGCACAACCGAGTCGCTTTGCTAAACATCGTGTAGTCAATCTGGGATCTTCTTCGATGAGCTGCTTCAAAGCATCCATATCCACCTCTATTGGTCTTCCGGAGCGAGGTAAATCATCGAGTTCTAAATTATCAGTCCTGAATCAATTGAACCAATGTTGCGCTGTATGAATGGCGGGTACATCCTTGCCCATCGTGCTGCATATGTTGCGAGCTGCGCCCGTTGCTTTGTGACCCAAACGAAATTCATGAAGCAAAAGTACTCGCAGCTATCTACGAGATATCTTGAATTCTAAGTGTTCATCAACGTCCATATCCATGATTTTGTTATCGCTCGGAAGAAATTCGTACTCCCTTTATATACTCACAATATTGAAACTTCAAGACCTTTCTTGACAATTCTAGGAAAATTTAGGAAAAAACGCAAAAACTTTCTGACCAACCTAATAGATCCACCGTTCTAATAAACGTGATTGACGTCAACTTATCAATATGGCAATTTTATATCAAATTTTTTCGAATCCCAAATCTCAAATCTTTGTGCAACTAATGGTTATCGAATCCAACTGGATTTGATAACGAATTTTCGGTTCCGGATTTGGATTTAGTACATGCCTGATAATTCATCCTACCACAACGACTAACTAAAGTATGATGATATGCACATGCGCATTTGTAGACGTTATCTAGAGAGTCTTACAACATCCCGACGCATTCCACTGACATTTTGTATACTTTTCTTTGAAAATTTTCTCTCCCGGTTTGTGCGGTTTAGGCTACTGATGATTTATTTCACTAGTACAAAAAATAGGCGTTACACTCTTCCTTCCAGAAATTTAAGGTTTCTTTTGTACTTCAAAAGATCTGGATGATTCTCTGGTAATGACTGTTCCGCAATTTGTACGCTATATTCACAAAACATATGAGCTTTTTTGAAATCATCCTTATGACAGCACACCAAACTCATATTGCTGTAGCATATAGCTAAACGAGGATAATGTACAGGAACGGATCGCTGTATAATTAAAAGCGCTTGCTCGAAGTTTTCGAGTGCTCTCGAATAATCGCCCATTTTTTGATACGCCATGCCAATATTGTTGTAGGAAGCTGCCAAGTCAGGATGATTGGGAGGGAGTGATTCTTGTGTAATTGAAAGAGCTTTCTGAAAGTATTCGAGTGCTGTCGAGCATTTACCCATTTTTTGATATATCGTACCAATATTGTTGTATGGAAATATCAAGTCGGGATGATTTGAAGGGAGTGATTGTTGTATGATTTGAAGAGCTTTCTCATAATGTTGAAGTGCTCTTGGATAGTTACCCATATTATTATACACGAAACCAGCGTTATTGTATAATGGGGCCAGACTCGGATGATTTAGAGAAAGCGATTGTTGTCCAGTTAAAAGAGCAATCTTGATATATTCGAGTGCTGCTGGCCAGTTACCCAGTTTTTGATACACCATACCAATATTGTTGTAGGAAGCTGTCAAGTCAGGATGATTGGGAGGAAGTGACTGTTGTCTAATAAAAAGAGCTTTCTGAAAGTTTTCGAGTGCTCTCGAATAATTACCCATTTTGTGATACACCGTACCAATATTGTTGTAGGGAAATGCCAAGTCAGAGTGATTGGGAGAGAATGATTGTTGTCTTATTAAAAGAACTTTCTCAAAATACTCAAGTGCTTTCGGATAGTGACCGAGTTTATCGTGGATTGTACCAATATTGTTGTATAAAAATGCTGAATCAGGGTGATTTTCAGGAAGCGACTGCTGTGTAATTGAGAGAGCTTTCTCACCGTAGAAGAGTGCTTTTTGATAGTCACCTATATTCTGATACACCAAACCAATATTGCTGTAGGTAAACGCTAAGTCAGAATGATTAGAAGGAAACAATTTTTCCTTAATTAAAAGAGCTTTTTGGAAGTATTCGAGTGCCATCGAATAATTACCCATATCACTATGCACTGAGCCAATGTTATTATAGGAAAACGGTAAGTCAGGATGATTTTCAGGTAGTGATTGCTGTGTAATTAAAAGTGCCTGCTCGAAGTATTTGAGTGCTGTCGAATAATCACCCATTTTTTGACATGTCACACCAATATTATTGTAGGGAAATACCAAGCTAGGATGATTTCGAGGAAGCGATCGTTGTTTAATCAAAAGAGATTTTTGAAAGTATTCGACTGCTTTTGGTCTATCACCCATATTGTAATAAGTCGAACCAATGTTGTTGTAAGACGTGGCTAAATCAGGATGATTTACAGGAAGCGATTGTTCATTGATCAAAAGAGCTTTCTCATAGTGTTGCAATGCTTTTGGATAATCTCCCATTCTATCATACAGCGAAGCAATATTGCTGTACGATGTAGCTAAGGCAGGATGTTGTGGAGAAAGTGATTGTTCATCAATCGAAAGAGCTTTCTCGAGGTATTCAAGTGTTTGCTGAAAATCGCCCATACTATAACAAGTCAAACCAATGTTGTTGTAGGATATCGCTAAGTCAGGATGATTTACAGGAAGTAACTGTTGTCTAATTAAAAGAGACTTCTCATCATACTCTATTGCTTTCGAAAATGCACCCTGGCTGCGTTTGATTGTAGCAAGTTGGCTATAAATTGCTGCCGTATCAATATCATTTGAACTTTCGTTTAATAACGTTGTGTAAATCTGCTCAGCCTTCGTATTATCATTCAGTAGTACCAATAGATACCCTATTTCTGCCCAACCATTCCGACTTGAAGAACTTCCTTGTCGAATGTGATCAGCAAGTGTGCATAATTCTTTGTCAGAATCATTGGTAAGTGAGAGATTTACCTCGTAGAATGTGTGATTATGGTTGATACATTTTATATCATGGACATGAAATACAGTATGCATAGAAAATAACATTTCGTCTTCATTGGAGAAATTGCTAAATTCGGAAATATGCGCAAACGGTGTTGTTGACTGAGCTGGATTGACCTGTATATTGAAAAGAATTCCCACTAAATCAGGGTCATCTGCGCTAGACTCACCCCACGGAGAAGCTAACTCCCGTTGTCTACTAGTAGACAAGAAGCTATTGAATGACATCAATCCACCCTTGGCCTTAGTAAGTTGTTCAAAATCTGATTTAGACAGACCTTGTCCACGGTAAACCGTAAATACATTAGAATAACATGTATCAATATATTGTTTTTTGTGCAATTGTTGGATTTGTTGGTGAAGCTCTTTGATGAAGAATCCCATTCGCACGATTATATTACTGTTCATCATTCGCAGGGCATGGTTCAACATAGAATGAAGAGAGTTTCCTCTGCTATACCAATAAATGGGCGTCTTCGTGCGATAATCATGCACAAGCTGCTCAGTATTATTGAGTGGTTTGTTATCGATCCTTAAAAGAGTAGGATAATCATTGACGAATTCTTCAATATGCTTATCTTCAAAATCAATGGTTAACAGCCGTTCTTTGAGAAGTTGTGTATACATAAATGATGGATCTAGTTGATCCCGTTTCCTTCCAGGTGGTACGAAGCTCATTGGTATTGTATTCTGCTCATAGTGACCAAACATCTCGTCAACAGCTTTACAGACTGATATTATATCAGTGTACACGCCTTTTATCTTCACCCAATTCTCCACCCATGGCTCATTACGTTGCTCGTTCTCGCAAAAGATGAAAATCCAATATAATTGAAGGATTTCATGTACACAAGGTACAATGCGTTTCCCAAGTGAACCAGAAAGAATTAAGCATACTTTAGAATGATCGCAATTCAGTATGAATTCGACACATTCATCACTATCCGTAAACATATTGATACCGGTAGCAATGAGTTCAAGTTGTTTAATTGGATTCCGACAATCTTCATTTCGATCATCAATATGGTTGTCCAACCAGATAACAATGAAATTTTGAATCTTCTCGACGTCAGCAGACAGACAACTCTCTGGTTTCGTTGAAGGTATGACTGTTCTTCTAGTTGACATCAATATTTTAGATTGAATTACTTCGGGATGCGCTTGGTTAATATACTAAGAGAATGACTTAGTTGGTAAGTTTGTCGGCTTTTTTTCCTTTTTAAACATTGATAAGACTTTTTATCTTCAAGTTTGAGAGAAGACCTCATATAATCTAACGGAAAATGTCCAAATTATATTGTTATCACCAAAACAAATATCTTGAATGCGTTGGAAAAGTTCACATTCCTACTTTGAATATGAACGAAAAAATCCACTTAATATATTTTTCTAACTTTGAAGGAAATATAGGCTAAATCCGGCGTTAGCTTCGAGAATGATTCTTAAATAACTTAGCGGGATTGAAAAGCTATCTGCTGAAATGTCAAGCAGACTAGCGTGCATTACTAACAAGAATTTGATTGGTTCATATTTACGACGTATGATAAAAGTGTTCAATTCTTATCTATCTATTTCTGATGCTCAAAGATATTCCTTGCTTATCATTCGGAGTCATATTGTATTGCATGATCGTAAAATATTTTGTGGATACGCAGAGTTTATTTCAATTTAGCTATAGTCCCAGAATACCATGCGAGTTATTACCTGATAAATTACATTTTTTACTGTTTGATACATCACATTTTCAATTCATACTGATCGAGGATGTAAGTCAAAATCAAGTTCGATTTTGTAAAACCTATTTGTGTTGAGCAAACATCGAACTGAAATTAACGTGACATTCAGTAGCCATGACTTCAAGGGTAACCTTGCGCCAAATGTAGTGACACCTCTTAATTCTATTCTTTTTCTTTCATAACAACAAAAGCCACCGCTCTCTACTAGAATGCATGATTATTAACTCATAGTTATAGACTGTTCTCTAACAAACAAAGAAAGCATGATTTTTTTACCGTAACCCTCGATTGTGTAAGGTAAATCCTAGTCTCTACGCACTAATGTATATTCATCTACATTGTTATCGACATGATCCATATACAGAAACACTTAATATCATAAGTACTCATGCATCCCGGCGTCGTTCATCTAGTTCTTAACGCGTCTTGCACCAAGAGTTAAAATTACTAATACTTCGTCTAAAATATCGTCTGTAAGTATTTAGTTTCAGATGATTAATTAATAATCAATTCTATTTATGGCCACTCATACATTAGGTATCAATTATAGCGTGTCCTAGTTTCCTTTCTTAATCAAATTTTTTTCTCTATGTCGTAGTAACGTCTAACCCATTAACTTTGAATGATTCATTACAAAACTATTTATTATCACCAACATTTTTGCCAAATAATGTTTGGAAAACAACATTTTCACCATGTTCACAATATCTAGCCATCCCTAAACAAGATATCTATGGCGGAGACTGTATTGTCATCATTCACTGTCAAGATTGGCATACAAATGAAAAAGTAGATCAGTTCTATATTTATGAGCGATTCGCATGCTCGTCAGCTGTTTGGTCACTGGCATTCGGCCAGCGGATACTGAAATTGGATTTCTCTGAACGACAACGTTCGACTTCATCAGTAAATCGTCGCTTTGATTTTACCAGAAACTTATTTCTAGCTGCTGGTCTAGCGGATGGAAAGATTAATATTTGGAATGTCGAGTCAAAAGAATTAACTTTAACTCTAAATGATCATCAATCAACTGTATGTGGGTTAGCGTTCACTTCTTGTAGCATGCAATTAGCATCCTGTTCACATGATACAACGATCAAACTATGGGATTTACTAGACGATGGTAAATTCTTCGGAAGAAAAGAATCATGGTTGAAATATTCTCGTTTAGGAAATATGTATAAAACATTGAAGAATTGGACACATGTTATCAATACTGTCAAATGGTCACCGAATGGAAAACTTTTGTGTGCAGTTGGTCCACATCAATTAGTGACACTTTACAATACAAAGACATGGACTGAGATGTTCAACTTTGACGGACATCTACATAATGTGGTGGATTGTGCTTTTTCATCAGATAGGTAATCTACTTCGAAAAACATAGTTTCATTACAATTGATTTCTTTTTTGTTCTTAGCGCTCTTTTGGCGACTGCTTCGTTTGATACTCATATTCTGCTTTGGTCAACGGTAACTGGCGAATTGTTGAAGGAATTTTTGCATATAATCCCTAAACCAATGAAAATCTATGCCGGAGGTGAGAATGGTTCATTCGTTCGATCGGTTATCTTCACCAAATTCGATCAACATATCATCAGCACATGCGACGACAAGTAAGAAAAAGCACAATTTACCTTTTGAGATCTATCACTAACTCTTGTTTTAGTTTTGTTCGCTGGTTTCCTGTGAAATCAGCATACCGAACCGGTTCAATTCATCGACAAACACAAAATAATGTTCTTTGCGTGTCGACCACAACTGATGGCAAAACGATGGCTGTAGGCACACGCACGGGTCAAGTGCATCTTTGGTCCATGTCTGCAACCTGTCAGCTACCATCATTAAAAAGTTTTTGTCGAATTCTCATCAATCATCAATACAGCAACATCATCAATTTACCGATCTCACAATATTTAATCAGTTATCTTTTATACAAAGATATTCAAGTCAAGTAGATGTATATAATCTTTTGTTTGCCCTTTTTATCTTGTTATTACGAAGTCGATAAATTCGAAATAAACATTGCTTGAATACAAATTATCTCCGTGCTGAAGTAGCTGTACTTCAACTACTAACAGAAACGTAATTTCGAAGTAAACTCTTATTTATAGACTTTATTTTCATATATACACTCATATACAACTCGCTTCACATAAATAGAAATACAAGTCAAATGACTGACGAATCCGATCGGTTAAGTCCATGTTCTCATCAGTTTTTCAATCATCAACTGTTGAATGAATGTATTCAGTTGTCCTTTGTATACACTTTTATCCAATTTTCGACAAATAGCGTTCCGTCGATAATGCTTTCCTCGTTTGCAGGCTTCATATAATGTAATTTGTTCAATACATTCATCTGGAAGATAGTTCGCAGTTTCTTCAACAGCGTCATCCGATTCATCTAATGAAAGATCATCGAGACCAGGAAGAGCTTTTGCAAGACATGCAGGAATTGTATCATAAATTTGTTCGAAATCAGGCCATTCGAAGTTATTAAATGTATCATCCAACGATGACGAAAAGGCTTTGTAATTTTTACAATGTATTGGTAAACCTCGATTCGTATCTTCACGTCGTGTTTCACATTCTTTCGACGAACTAAATCGACGTTTCAGTTGCGTACATAAATGTTTCAATCGGTTGTTTGTTTTCGGTGGTGGAGCGCGCTCTTCGTGACATGAATAAGCACGAGTCGTTTTAGTTACCAGAGCCGGCGGTGCCCATTGTGAAGAAAAACGAAACTGATTTGTTGGGTAACTGCTCGAAACTGTGCCAGCAGTTTCTTCCGTAGTTGAATTCAGCGTATTTTCTGTAATAGATTGTAAAAGTGGAATATGACGGGATGATGTTGTCGATGTCATTAAGCAAGTAATGGTTATGAGACACTCACAATGATTATATACTTCTGTAACGATGCATTGTCTATATATAATAGGGGAGTCTTTGAAGAACGATCCAATTAATGTAACTAATCAGGAGGAGCAGAACATGGTCGTGTTTAAGATGTTTAGTTCGAGAAATGTCGTTTTTTTGACGTGAATAGATTCTCTTCGGGGACAAACATTGATATATTTTGCAAACAAATAGTTTTCAAAAGAAAAGATCGACTTGATGAGTGCTTTTTATCTCACATCATTATAACTATTGATGCAAATACTCAGTTTTATTCACTGGAAGAAACGTTCGTTTCATATTACGTTAATGAGGCAGAATGTGAAGTAGAAAAAAAAAAGAATCGTAGATAGCCGACACTATTTATAGTTAAATCTTGGCGCAATTGTAGTGTGATAGATAGTCTATCTTCAACTAGAGTTCAACTTCTTTTCTTGGTTGCGAACAAATCTTTTTTTACACAGAATTACAAAACATAATGACAAATATATTTAAGTTTTTTGTTTTTTCCATAGTGGTCCCATATCATCATCGTCGTCTTTCTTTTGATGTGTATCTTCAGTCGATGAGGCGAAGATAGGCGTGGGTTGGTTAGCTTTATATGCAGGTGCCACCCAAAATGGATCTTGCTCACATTTTTCTTGATAACTAAGTAGAATAGCACGGGAATCTTCCTTTTGGGCAGGCGGTTTTTGCAAAGCAATATTTTTCACGATGTACGATGATAACGTGCCACCGTGAACACCAATACGACCACCTGAACCGGCACCGCTAATTGGTAGATCTGGCCGTTTAGATTTAACCTAAATAAAAGAAAAAAACAACGTTGAAGTCATTTTCTCACGAGAGTCGGTTAAGTAAGACATAGTTGCATGAATACAATGCTAATGATGTCTTAGAAATATCAGAACCGATAAAACTTTTAACTCTTCAACTTAAAGATGAACGTACACGCGAAGATTTCTGTTCCGAAGTATCTGAGAAAAAAAAAGGAAACTTCTACTCACTGGATCTTGTCGATTCTTTTTACGTATAACGGACAAATTCCGAATTCGCTCTTGTCGATACATGGGCAAAGCATGTGGATTAATAATATTCATATTAATAAAATAATCATTGGCTTTCTTTTGTCGTTCTTCTCGATGTGCAAATAACAGTGCACCTTGTTTGGAACAAATTGGATCATAAAATATTTTAATCAGACCATTGCTGGTTGTACACATGATTTGATTCAATTTTGGATGCCATAATGTTTTAATCACACTTGCTGTTTCACTCACTTGAATTTGTCCTTCAGGTTGAGCAAGATTCTCACGATTGAAGAAGTAAATTGCTCCGACATTTGTTGGATCGCGAGCTTTATCATCGGTTTTCTTTTGTGTTGATGTACCTGTGATTAAAAATCGATCGTCCGGTGAGAATGTCACATCAGTCATTGAAAATCGATTATGCAAATCTTTGTATTCTGATAGGGGCTGTTTAAAATTTCGTATATCCCATAATTTAATTGTGTGATCAGTTGCACGCGACGCCAAATTTCGTCCATCATGAGACCAACGTAATGACGTGATGGAAGTGTCATTTTCATGTGCACGTCGGTTCATATATGTAACATTGACAAATGGCCGACGACGATCCCAAATTTGTATACTGCCATCGTCACATCCAGCAGTGATTAAGTATTCGTTCTGACTTACGTGAGTATGGTAAGTGTTGTATGTACATGTAGTTGCCGCGGTCTTTTTGCCTTGCTCAGATTTGGTTTTGATGCAAGTGACGTGCTCTGTACGACGAACTAAAGACCAAAGACGAACAGTACCATCGTCCGAACAAGTCATAAATTCCTAAGAAAAGGAAAACGTTGTTTGCTAAGAAACGATTCAAATAGGAATTGACTCACATTAAAATCTTTAGGATTCCAACATGCACGATTCAATGTAGCGACATGACCCTTGGTTTTTTGCATATCAATGATATACATATCACCTCGAACGCATTCGTATACATTTCTCCCTAAAAAAAAGGCAAAAGGAAGGTTATTTTTAATCTCATGTTCCACATTCTTTATTTACCATCTCGAGAAATAACTTTTCCTTGACAGCTGCCACTAGCAATAACTAACATGTCGCTAGCTGGACTGAACTCGATTGAACGCAGCTGATGAGATTCACATGGGGATATCGCGCGAGATGATTGAATGCTTTTATCCATATCATGAAAATCCCACATTTTAAGTTCATAATCAAAACCACCGGATATTAAACGTTCGCCTTTGGAATCGATGGTTAAACAAGAGACAGTTTTTGTCCCATGTTTCAGTTCTACTTCATGGGTGACAGGAAAAAATGGTTGCTCATCGTCATCCAATCGATCAGCGTCTCCACCAGTGGTCTCCGAAGGATTCGGATTATCATCATCTTCCTCGTCGTCGTCGTCGTCGTCGCCGCTGGTCTCGTCTCCATTGTCTGCATTTGACGCTGTAGCCAGAGATATCGATGGACCGAAGTCATCGTCGTCATCATCGTTGCTTGCTGTGCTATTAATCGTTGATTTTTGCATTTGTTTTGCTGCTTGGTCCGCTTTGAGCTTCATCTCTGCAATACGTAATTCATTTTCTTCTTTCGCCTTTTCGATTTCATTTGACCAATCGACATGTGACCGTTCTTGCGCACCGGATCGTGCTTGTGCTACCATCGCATTCAGATCAAATACCCGCGCGGCTTTTTTCGAGGATGCTGGTGGATCTGCCATAACAGTTCCTTTTCTAATCAAAATCTAGAAAAGAAACAAAAAGAAAAGAAAATAGGTCTGTTATGTTGTTACTTCTGTTATAACTACAAGTGACAGAAAAACGAATGTAGAAACAATGTAATCATCATGACAAGATTATATAAAAAAAGAACAAACGACGACCGGGCACGAACAGAACGAGATTTGAAGACATATACAAAAAAAACAAACGCTTATATACAGTCTTTTTCCTTGTTTTTCTAAGATTTTGTTTTAGAATATATTTGTATTGACTTGATATTCGCTTCCAACCGATAAGAATTATTTGTTGGCCTCATCTAGTGGCGTATCATCATTGAATAACTCATCCACATCGAACTCAACATCAAGTTCGCCATCATCTTCAATGGAATCTAGGGCATCCTAAACAAACGGAGACTTTCCCATCGAACTATCGACCAAAGTACAATTATTATTTTACCCCTTGTAGCGATGCTGAAGGTTTATTTGTACCATCATCAGCGCTCGTTGTGGCCGTTAATGGAGAAGATAACGTCGATGAAGATGATGCTGGTGTTGTCGGCGAAACCGAATTTCCAGCGGTACCGCTTGAATCGGTTGTTTTGTTCAGAAACCTGACTGTCGGTGTTTGAATCTGTTGAAATTTCGTTTGTTGATTTGAAAGGCGCGATGCTAGACGAACAATAGGTGGTTTTGAATGATGGGATGTTGTTGATTTGAGATGCTTGTTCGAATGCGAATTGTTCGTCAATGACAATGAACGCTTACGATTCTAAAAACAGGAAAATTCTTTCGATTCATCCTTCGAAAGAGAAAAAGTACCAAATCTGATGAATTCATTCGATGCTGTGCCTTGTGATCAGATGTTGATTGTTTGTGATCATCGTTGACTATAAGAACAACAAATCATCGAATAGAAATATCCTATTGACAGTAAAAACATCTTACTGGGGGATGCTGTTTGCCTTTCATCGAGAGTTTTCTTCATTTCTTCGTTTCTTTTTCTCATATAAATCTTCATTTGATCTAATTTTTGTTTCAACTTTTTCGCCAAACTTTCGATTTGTTTCTTTTCAGCTGAATTAACTTCACCTTCGACCAACGACAATTTCTCTTCTAAGCATCTGATTTCCGTTTTCATGGTAATGTAATCAATTTGTAGATTCACTCGACGTTCGTGTTTCTTCAACGCATCCAGTTGTTGTTTACGTCGAATACATTCGAATTTGAATGACTTTCGATCTTTCTCGGAGAGATGATTCGACATCAGTTTCTTTTCATAGTTTTCCACTAACTGTGTCACATCGAGAATCTTCTTCGACGCAGTTTGAGTTTCTTTTTGTAAGAGAGGAAGTATCAATTTCGGATCACGATGATCAGATAACACTGGATATGGAACTTTGACAGATGAATCTTTTGTTGCAGTCGATGAAGCTGAGGTCTCAGCTTCGGAAAAGTTTATCAACAATGACGATGGTGACTCCGATGATGAAGAACATGAGGATAGGTGATTGTCGTATCTGGACTCGTAATTTAACAATGGGTCAGTTGATATTAACGATGAATCATTAGTAGGAATTGAGTTAGTCGCAGTAGCCGTTGACATTCTATAAAGAAAAACCAATAGATAGAAAATGTCTTTCGAAAGACTGTTACCTGATTTGTATAGGAAGAATTAGTTATGCAATTACATCATATTGGCTGATATACATCTAAAAAAGGACAAATGTTCAATCGTATTTTGGACATCATGGTTATCCAACTAATGAAAATCTTTCGATGGGATAGAATTTACGTTTGATAGGCACACTTTCACCTATGAAAGTTTCTTTTGGACATTTTCTTTTCAATATCTCGATGATGAAGATAAGTTATTCTTTCTTTGTACTAATAAACAACACTCCATCGTCAAACTAATTGACGATTGTGTTGTTTTGCAGATATCTAAACGCGAACTCGACTGATCATATCATACAACAGTGAAATAGGTTAGAGGAAAAGTCTGTCTTACTGATTTGAAACGATTTTTGTTAACTTCGATTGAATGTGACGATGTTTGAAAGTATATTACATTCCGAAAGTCTACGAATGAGACATCTGTCTTCCTTATCGTTGGTTGCGTACATCAAGCAATCAAACGAAAGTAGATGGCGATTTTATTAGAATAAAATGAAATAAAATATAACAAAAATAAAAAATAAATCAGCAAATTTCTCACGAAAATTTCCTTTTTCTTAAATAAACACTTTTATTTGTTCTTTGTTTATGTGATGAGCCAATAGGAAGCCATTGTTCCAGTTTGTTTATCAGTTTCATTATTTCGTCATTCACGTATTTGTTGCTAAACGTGTGTTTGTTACAAACTCGAAATGTCATCGATTCCTGAACGTCCAAGTAAACGTCAACGCACTGTTAAAACAGGTCATGATATCGAAGCCGTTGATTTCGAAACAAGTGAAGATGTGGAAGTATGTCCAACATTTGATGCAATGAATCTAAATGAAAATCTTCTTCGTGGAATCTATTCGTATGGATTTGAAAAACCATCCGCTATCCAGCAACGTAGTATTCGTCCCATCGTCAAAGGACGTGATGTCATCGCTCAAGCACAATCTGGTACTGGTAAAACAGCTACATTTTCGATTGCTATGTTGCAAAAATTGGATACAAACATTCGCGAAACTCAAGCATTAGTTTTATCCCCAACAAGAGAATTAGCACAACAAATTCAAAAGGTTGTTTTAGCTATCGGTGATTTTATGAACGTTCAATGCCATGCTTGCATCGGTGGTACAAATACAGGAGAAGATATGCGTAAACTCGACCATGGACAACATATTGTCAGTGGTACACCAGGCAGGGTTACTGATATGATCAACCGAGGATCTTTACGTATGTATTTTTCAGTCAATTTTGCGGCTAACTATGCTGAATTTGTTTAGGTACACGTCACATTAAAATGTTGATATTGGATGAAGCCGATGAGATGCTTAATCTTGGTTTTAAAGAACAAATCTATGAAGTTTATCGTCATTTACCACCACAAACGCAAGTTGTGCTCGTTTCAGCTACTTTACCACATGAAATCTTGGAAATCACCACGAAATTTATGACTGATCCAATTCGTATCTTAGTCAAACGTGATGAATTGACACTTGAAGGTATCAAACAATTCTTCGTTGCTGTTGAACGCGAAGAATGGAAATTTGACACACTGTGCGATCTTTACGATACGCTAACAATCACTCAAGCTGTTATTTTCTGCAATACCAAACGAAAAGTCAATTGGTTAACTGAGAAAATGCGTGAAGCTAATTTTACTGTTTCGTCCATGCACGGTGACATGAAACAAGAAGAGCGTGACGCCATTATGAAAGAATTCCGTGCTGGCGACACACGTGTACTTATCACAACTGATGTTTGGGCTCGAGGTAAAATTGACTTGGCGAAAAAGTAAAGAGATAAATGCTTCGTTGTTTCCTACTCAGGTATCGACGTGCAACAAGTCAGTTTGGTTATCAATTATGATCTTCCAAACTCTCGTGAATTGTACATTCACCGTATTGGTCGTTCAGGTCGATTTGGTCGTAAAGGTGTTGCTATAAGTAAGTCAAATGAGACGAAAATGCTGTTTATCATTCAATTGAATTTGTTCTCTTGTAGATTTCGTTAAAAATGATGATATTCGTATTCTACGAGATATTGAACAATATTACGCAACACAAATTGATGAAATGCCAATGAACGTTGCTGATCTCATTTAAACATAGAATTCGAAAACGAACTGTTTCATACCTCTTGAATGTTGTTTCTCTCTTTCTTGTCTTTGTTGTCGTTCGTTTGTTTTGATACATGCCCATCATTCTAATAAAGAAAAATATCTCATACGAATAATGAGCTTAAGAAGGTTATCTGGTGTGGAAGATATTCGTTGCCGATTGCCCAATCATATAGGACAAAAAGAACGAGATGTTACGTGTACTCTAGTCGAACATATGCGTCTGTTTTTGTAAGAGTAATAGAACAGAGCAACACATGACAGAGTACAGGCATTTACTTTTTGATAGGAGACTCGATGATTTGATCGCAGAGTACGAACCATGTAACCGAGTGCAAATAAAGCATTATATTTTCTTCTGTTCTGTCGTTCGTATGTAACACAAGAATAGTGCACTACGTGCACAGACAACGCGAGGTATAAATACTCGAGTCGAACTTAATATATTATATCAGAACGAAAAAATACACATACTGTGTGTACAAAGAATGCTACAATTTTTTACAAATTTCTTACCTCAATCTGACTTAATTATGGCGATGCATTCACCAAATCTTCTTTCACTCATACACAATACGGGTATCTATGCTCGGCCTTTCGATGAAGTCGTATTTATCCACGATTTATCGTCTACAGCTCCTGCGACCATGAATGATGAGCTTTGTCTGATTCCAACTACAATCAAAGATCCAAATACTTGAACATATGCCTAATCTCGCCGTATGGTGTGTGGTACATCAAGTTATACGATCTCTGGTACGGTGCACTACAGCTCCGCGACTGGCCAATAGTTCAATTTATAGTCCAATTCGACACTCGAAGATTTCTTACGAACACTAATGAACTTTATTGTTAAAGATATAAATGTATATAATGTAAAGACTCTTTGTTTCAACTGTGATACATAAAATAAACACGCAAAAAAGAAGACAACTTAAATAACGCTACATTTCGATTGTTTGATAGAACTTGCTTGAGAACAATGAAATACTAACGAAATATCGTCGTACAGATAGGTATTGTTGAGAAACAATTGATAAGCATTTGAATTTTGACAGTAATTATTAGCAGTGTAATCAATGAGAAAGCGTTTTATCAAAGAATTGGCACTCATAAATGGCCAGAGATATTCGTCGAAAATAATCTTGTGATCATATAAAAAGGATGTGCGAAATAAGAGATAAGTTATATGTTCATCATTTGTATCCACTGTTGTCGAGTTTGAATCATCGAACGATTTGATCAAACATTCGATATAGAAAGGATTCGACTGAATCGTTTGAGAAAGAAGTTTGAGCAGAAACTTGACTAACGGATATTCAATCGAGTGATTTGATAGGTAAATAAAGCCATATGGAAGAATCAAGGTATGATTCATCGGATTATAGATTGGTTCTGTCGAATATAGATAAGCTTGATGATCCGAGGACATCGATGCAAATAATTGCACGTAATCGAGATAAGACAATGAATGAAGACTAGGAAGAGTTGTAAGAGATAACGATGGATGTCCAATGCTGACTTTGATTTGGTTTAATTGATCTATTAAAACCGTTTTTTCTTGCATATACAAATGATCTGATTGTTCGATAATCAATCGAAAACGATTAATCAGATTCTCCACAATAATCCTTATTGATTCAACAGAAATCTATATAAAGAAATCAGAAAGTTATTTTTATTTTCCTTATACAAATATTCTCTCTAAAAAAGCATTCAGTTCAATAACCCCAAGTAAGTATATGCAAAGTGCATTTTTACGAATATACTCAGGTCGAGTTACATATTTCTTTTTCCTGTGTATCATGTGTGGAGTCAGATTGATTAACAAATTATGTTCTACTCAATAAAACTTGTGCGTAAAAACAACAAATGTTGCCAGTGTTATACTGAATGTGTGTCGTTGGCCACACCCTTTCCTTTTCGTTACCAAATTTATCCCTGACGTCAGCGAATGCATTACAAATTGTACGTGTTGAGTTCATTTACCTGGCTTTGTTCGACTAGCGTCTGAATCATTAACGATGGATGATAACAGTTCAATATATCGAAACAATTGTTTATCGAACAGGACAGATTCGTTTGAGTTAAAGATTCGTTTTTATATTCAATCGAACGGTGAATATGTGGTTGATAATATGGATAAATCAAATGACGATAGTAATCAAAGAAGACAAAATTAACAAGTATATGCAGTGGGGCAGGTTTCAGTAAACGATCATATAACATCATTATATAAGGCCAATCGTTTGACATGTAATATTTCAAAGTTGAGTTTTCGGAGAAGAAATCTATGTTTGGGGAGAGGTCGGAGATTGTCATACGTCTGTCAAGCAATTGATCGAGTAGATGGATGATGCATGAGCAGTTATCGTCATTGGATTGATCTTCGAGTGGGATGATTTCTTCGAGAAGTTTGAATTCTAATCGAATACGTCGAAGATGTTCGACAAGTGTGTGGTTGTTGGTAATTTTGTCGAGAATACGAATTTGTTTATCAACCATTCTTGTATTAAACTTATGTAAACGTGTCTGAAGGAAATAGTTTAATAATTGAATCAAGTTTTTTAAACCACTTGTTTCATTCAATGATGAAAGACACAAATGATAATCAGCGAATAGAAATATGCGTTTGATGATCAGAGAGTTCTGATTGTATTCTTGTTCGTAGAACTGAACGGTCTCATTGGCCTCTTGTAAAAATGTTTGATAGTCATGATCGAATGTGATCAGATCCGCCAGGGCTGTTTGATTCAAAACATTCGAATTAGGAAGAACAAGTAAAGGTGATGGTAATGAGCGATAATTTATTCTGTGGATGTTGGTAAATGAATGATTGAGATGGTTCAATGATGAAGGAGTCAGTTTAAAAAATGGATTATATTGGAAGTAAACGGGTGGAGTCGGAGATTCAATTGCTGGTGTTTGATTAAAAAGAGTCGAATAGGATCGATAAGGTTCCTGTTGAATAAGTAGAGCAAAATAACGCTCGACTTCGTCGAGTAACGAAGAAGGAGGCTGTGTTTCACATAATTGATACAGAGTTAAAACTGTTGCTGAAACATTGTCTAAATGTTCAAACAAAGATTATGATTGAATGATAGAGAGAGTTATCAAACATACTTTGATTGGATTTTGATTGATCAGTCGTGATATTAATCATAAGTTTGTCATGTATTTGATGTCGAATACGTGTCCATTGATGTTTCGACGTATCTTCATCATCAAGATCATCATGATATTTGTCTCGTTTTCTCTCTTGTGTCCATTTATCACAAACGAAATCATAGAAGTTTTCACAAGGATCGATGTTTACATTAACGAAATCTTGCAACTGACGTTTTCGTGCTATTGGCACAATATCATGATTTGAATGAGATTTCGATGTAAACGAAACATTTCTACTGTTCATATTATAGATGATAACTGTTGTAAGGATGAGAATGAATGCCAAACAAAATCCGCAGAGAATACAAATAAGACAGTGAAATAATGACGATGATGATGACGAACTACTCATCGTTGGACTGTAAAGGTAGATATAAGTGGCGCGTGATTGCCGTCGACAACAACAACAAAACTGTCGATTTAACCATGAACAACAATTGGACATTTTATTGTTGAATGAATATACTAATGAACAAGAGAGAAGAAGAAGAGAAAAAATGTGTCTTGATGAAATTTTTGACAGAAATATGAAACTTACATTGGCATATGTGCACATAGTTGTGATCTTTCGGTACTCGAATGCCTATCACGAGATTTGGCTTGGTTCATATTGAGACAGCAATGAAACTATCAATGTTAATAAAGATAATAAGAAAGAATCGAAGAATGAAAAGAAAAAAGACCTTCGAACTAATCGATTGGCGATGATGTTTTCTCTTTAGTTAATATCGCACTATGCCGCAAGGGTACAATGAATTAATGAAACGTGCTTTTGCATGTATATATACACTCTCATCATCATCATTATCATTCCTTTCCCTTTTTTTTAACTACCCAAGCTATTAGTTTATACTCTAGGCTATTAGACAGTTACTTGTACGTTCCAATACAAGTCTATGCATGAGAGTACATATGATCTGACCAATTAGGGACTTACATATGTATAGAATAGTCATTGGTATTCGTTCATGAGTTGTCAGTTCATTGTGTATTCCATTATTTATTCTAACATCAACAAAATGAGAACGACAAAGGCAAACTTAATGGAATGACACGAGCCTAGATGGATAATTTTCAAGTCGAATGATCATATTCAAGCTAGAATCTGGTCAAATTTCATTAAAAGCACTCACACTTCGACAAGAAGTTGTATGAAATTTGTTTGGAACAATGACTAATACACGCATATATACATATATGTGTCTAATAGCTCAAAGACATTATTACTGATTCCTTTTCTTTTCAATTATCCATTAGGTAGGCGGAGAGAATGAAAGAAAACGAGTAAGTATTACGGTACCATCAAACGTTCAAATAATTCTTATGTTCTTTTATTTTATAATCGTTTTCTTTTTCTGTTGAAACTAGAGGCCGCTTTTAAATAGATATATACGAAGAAGGAAAAAAGGGAGAGAGAGAGAAAGAACAAATTATAAAGGACAAGAATATACAGACAATATCAACATACCATTAAATTGAAAAATTTGTTATATCAAAGCATTCGTTCAAGTGCAGACTTGACTCGATGTTCAATTCAATTGAATTCAGTCAATATTCGTATAACTTGTTCGTGTGTGTATATGTACATCCAGATGTAAAAGTTAAGAGAGAAACGAGATGAAAAGAACTCGAATCAAGCTCTTCAATTTTTTTTTTATTTGAACTGAATTTAGATAGTAATTATATGACGTACGTAATAGAAAAAGAGAGGGAGAGCAAAGGCAATGTGCGAAAAGGAAAGGTGTAATCACACGAAAACAGCGTTGAGTTCTTTGTTTTTTTTCTCATCTCGTCGTCGTGTGATGACTTGTCAAATGACAGAAAGTGAGTCGATTGGAAATATAAGATGAGAAGATTTTAATCATTTCTTCGATTAAATAACAATGAGAACGGAATGATTAGTATATGAATTATATATGAACTTTTAATAAACTGATGCTGTCGCCGTCTCATATAACACAATGAGAATGAAAGCGTGCTATTTAACAATAGTTCACTTTCATTGTCCAGATGATCATTTTCATATACATTAAATAGAGTGATTATTCCATCGTTTTCTTTTTATTTGCACAAGGAAAGTTTAAGTAGATGATTATTTCTTCAAAACCCGTGTGCATCCGGTTAAAACAATGTTAGGATTGTCTATTGGTGTAGATAAGATTTGCCGTGAATGATCACTGACACCTTGGACAATGAATACTTGACATCCGTCAATTTTCCTGACAATTTCACTGGCGATTGTGACTTTGTTCTGCATAGAACCTGTCACGTCGATGGCAGTCGACTGGGAATTGAGTTCGTCAAATTGATTTTCATCTATATAAAACTCTTCGATCACACTTCCGTCCGATCGAAGAATTCCGGGTACTGATGTCAAAAATAGACATTGCCGCGGTTTGAAATGTTCAGCTAATTTTAGCAGTAGATCATCACCACTGTATATTCGCCAGTGTTTGCTTTTATCTAATAAAACATCACCATGGAGAAGCGGAACAAAACCGTAGGAAAGAAGTCTTTCTAGATGTTGACATAGATGTTGGAAATTTTCATTGATTAGCTCAAATTGATCTGAAGCAAGGAAATGAAAAGGTGAAACGCCGACAACTGGAATTTCAGCAGCGAGTAAAGCGTTGAGAAGATATTGATGTAGACGCCCTAGTGATCGTCGTGTATCACAAACACCCCAACGACATTTGTCATAATCATTCGTTGCAAGATAACCCTGATTTAATTTGAACTGTTTCGCTTGATGGTGACTAAATCGAGATAATTGATAGGTCTTGTAAAGAAAAAAAAGTCTGCTGTTACCCGAATGATCCAGCACCGTGAATTAAAATCAAATTTTTATAATTAGTTTTAAATAAATCAACAATGAAATCAATATTTGCCAATCGAACTTGTTCAAATTGACTTTTATCTGTGATCGATGCACCTCCAATCTTAATAATACGTGTGACCATATGAAAAAAAATACAAAAATTTCTTATTATTTCAATGTTTCACTAGCCAATTGATTTGACTATGTCGCTTTAAACCATATTGTTCTCTTCCAAGTATTCGTTTTTTATTGGACGCTCTAAAATACCGTTCACGATGGATGTCTAACCGTCGTGTTGTCGTTATTGACGAAAAAAAAATGATGATTTCTATTCTTTGATTTTCTATGTGACGAAAACCATCAGTGATTTCTGAGATGAAGTTATGCACAATACTTATTCTGAACTTTTTATTGTTTTCTTTTTGTTATTGCCATGATCTGAACCATTTAGATTCAAGCACCAAGCATGCTGGTAAGTTGAAAACAATGAAAATGATAAATTACTTACTTTCAATTATTTTGTGCCAGAAACGACGAATACTCATGAAAACATGGACCACATTCAAACAAACATCCATGTACCTGATAAACAGCCGATTCATTTTACACTTCCACCTGCAGATACTGTGTCATCCACTCAAATACCAGTCGCTAGATCAAATGAGTTTACTACGCCTCAAACGCCGTTACCTACAACAACAGCAACAACAACAGTGCAACAGCAAACAACTGCAAAACCTGTAGACAGTCAAATAAAAACGAACATTCCAGTCTCGAATGATAACTTGAAAGGAATGGATAATCGTTTCCAATCTCAACAGCAGCAAGAACAAACACAGCCAATTCCAGAGCGCATTCCATCTTTCACAAGTACACAACAAACAATCTCAACTACAACTCAACAGAGTCTTTCAGATGTACCAACATCCATTTCACCAAGATTTACAGAAGCCAGTACCATTCCTACGACAACTATGTCAACAGAATCTCACATTCCGGTTACGACACCGAAAATTCCTGTGCATCCTCGGCACATACCAGAAACAACGGAAAGTCCTGTGAAAACAGCTACTAATCCAACTGAAAGCACAGATCAGCGCACATTTCCTACTGTTTCTTCATCTACTACTGATCAACGTCGACAAGTTGTGAATAATATTGATCTACCTAGGCACGTACGCATTCATCGAACATCGAAATTATTGAATCAACAGGCAGCAGTAAATGCCTTACCATCCATGGAAGCTTCAACCGAAGATGAAGACGAACCAAATATCACGACCGATGATTCTACGAAGGTACATACCTCCACAAACAATGAAACGAAGATTGACCATGGCAATCATTCAAGTATGCTGAACGTCAGTATAGTATCGAATAGTACAGGTAAAAACCGACAAATCTGTTGGCGTTTACCGAAACGAGTCGAGCCAAGTATTGAACTATTAGAAAATCAAATTTTTGGTTTCGTCAACATAGTATGTCATGTCATTTTCTCAAAAGTTTGCTATTACTAATGATAGAAATTTCTAGTTGCCTGAATTCGTTCAAACAATCTTTCTCGATCGCATTGAGGATCGAGAAGTTCTGATGAATACCATGTGGTTCGGGTCGGTGTGTACAATGTGTGGTTTATTCAGTTTCCTATTCCTCTCGATGGGGACAAGACGATTAAAACAGAGTAAAAGTGAAAAAGAAATACGTGCTCGTTGCCAACAACTTCAACAATATAACAATCAACTCGAGCTCGAACGTGCAACATTTGAGAAACAGAACCAAAAGTATGTTTTCAACGGAACGAACTATTCAACAATTCTGAGGAATTCTTTAGATTAACTGATGAGATTGAAGAGTTAAAAAACATTCCTGTCCGAGACTCCGATGAAGATCTATTTGCATTACGTGACGAATGTTTCCGGTTCCAAGAAGATTTACAAACAGTGCGCGCTGATCGAGACACCTTAAAACAAAATATCGAACAAAAACAAAATCTCATACAAAAACATGAATTCGAAATGCAAAGACAAGTTGAAGCTGTTGCGTACTTAAACAATGAAGTAAGAATAAAACGATGTGAATAAGCAGTTTCTCCATTGAATTATTTAAGATTCTGCAATTGAAACGAGATTTAGAGAAAGAACGAGCAACAATCAGTAAATATCAGTCGAACGACATATCATTGGAACGTTTTGAAAAGTCTCAAGAACTAATCCAAGAATTGAAATCAGAAAACGCAAAATTAAAAGAGGAGAAGTTCACGCACAAAGATCAACTTCAAGAGATCCAAGACCAAGTGAATAAACTCGATTTAGAGAACAATCAATTGATTCTCCGAATGAAACAATTGAAAGATCTACTTGAAGAACGTGATCAAACAATCAAGCATATTCAAGAGAGAATTAACGAAGAAGGTAACATTTCATCATCCTCACTTTTCTTTAAGTTATTGTTTTCTTCTTGTAGAATTCGAAGATTTGCGTTCTTTGATAGCGAACAGTTCTTCGAATAGAGATCAACGACTTCTATCGACTGTCGACAATGATCTGGAAAAATCCAATCAGCATATGCGTGATTTACAACACGAAATCGAAGAGAAAACATCTCGAATAAAAGAACTCGATTCACTGTTGAAGCAAGAGGGAGACCGAGCAAAAGAAATGGAAACGAAGTTAAAAGTCGTCTTAGAACTACGCGAGCGTGATGCTCATTTACACATACGGCAACTAGGTCAAACAGATGCGGAATTACGTAAAGCAAGAAACGATACAGAACGTGTGCGAATTTTACAACAACAACTTGATCTTAAACAGTAGGCTTTTCATGAGTTTTAATGCTATTTCTACTCTTGATTCATTGTAGACAACAATTAGATGACGTGCAAAAGGTTCTTACAAGTGAACAAATGAAGTTCAATGAAGAATGTAGTAAACTACAACATGATACTCATGAGAAATGGATGGAAGTTAAACGATTAACCCGTGAATTAGATATTTCGAAGAAAGAATGTGAAGGTCTACGCAAACAGTAAGCTTCCACTCCGAATGTCGTGTCGAATGTTAAGTTGAGTTGTTTGTAGAATTACGAAATACGCAAGTTCTACGCAAGAAAAGACAATGATTAAACCAGTACCGCAACATTATGGAAATAACGGTACTTAAAACGATTGACTAAGAAATCTTCATAAAGTTCTTAAATTTTTTCAGCTGAACTCGAAACAAATAGTAATTCACCTAATTCCTTCACACAAGGAGAAAAGTATGTTCGCTTATCATCTATCAAACATATTGACTTTCGATCTTTGTAGCTTTCGACCTATTGATCATCAGCGTAATGAGTCCGGTGCTACAAGTCCTACCGAGATGTTCATGCCAAGTAAGTTCGCCTTGTATCAAGCGATATCTTCATCACTGTTTCTTCATTTAGGACCACCTATGTTCGGTCTCCCTCGACCTCCATTTTTTCCTACGCCCTTTATGCCTGTTCCACCTCCAAATACATTTATGATGCATCCAAGATTTCCCATGCCCGCGGCTAGTCCGCATGGAATGATATCACCTGTGTCGCATTTACTAATCAATAGTAATGATATGAGCAATTCGGAAAATATCGATTCATCGAATATAACTCCAAATTCAACCGGTTATGAAAGACAGTCAAACGGAGGAGTTCTATCACCTGTCCCGGAGAGTAAGTTTACCTCTTGATCGTGTGATTTTTATATTGCAAAAAATCTACCTTTTGAATAGATGGAAAACAAACAAAGACGAAGAAGACGAAAAAGTCGTCGAAAAAGAAAGGCGAAACATCACTAGTGAAAGAAAACGTATGATAATTATCTGTTTTTAAAACTCTTACGTTTATTTTAATTCTTCTTACTGAACATAAATTTGTTATTTATATTTCCTATATATATCCCTTGGGTTTTGTGTGGACCATGTCTTATTCCCATTCTGTCGAAGTGAATTGGCAAACAGGAAGATATTCTAGTATTTTATTGTGCTTATGTGTGTAGTTTTTTCGAAGCATATATATGTTTTTTGTTATATGAAACATGAAAAAAACCTGTTATATCATTTTTTGTTAACAGACAATTTTCTTTTCGCTCTCTGTTACTTATTTATCAAGAAAATAAAATGATGTAAAGAAACATACTATCTTGAATGTGATAACCTTTATCGCATAGAGAAAGAAACTAAGTTTATTTGACATTTTCGAAACATTTTATCTGTTTTCGATCCTAGAGTTAAACGTTGTTTGTCTTCAAAAATGGACTATGCACGAATGCCGATTGAAATCGAATCACCTGAACAAATGGGTTATGAAAATGTGAAATACAACTTAACGGAAAGTTCGGTAACTGATATGAAACTCGGTGATTTGAATCTAAACTTACAAGAACTTATTATTGCCTATGGAGATCATATTGGTCATCCTAAATTACGGGAATTGATTGCGAAAGATTCCGGTGTAACACCAGAAGATGTTTTGCTTACTGCAGGTGCAGCTACGGCTCTGTTCATTGTTTCGACGACACTTCTGTCGAAAAATGATCGCATTCTTGTCGAACATCCGAATTACGCGACCAATATCGAAACACCACGTGCTATCGGTGCTCATGTTGATTTTCTTCAGTTACAATTCGAAAATGGATTCCGTTTGCCACCTATCGATGCTATCGAAAGTAAAATCCAACCAAACCAAACTAAATTACTAAGTATTACTGTTCCAAACAATCCAACTGGTGTGGTTATATCTCGTCAAGAGCTTGACAAACTTGTTGATCTAACCAAAGAGAAGGGAGTTACTTTATTGGTCGATGAGACATATCGTGATATGACTTATACAAATCTGCTGCCGGTCGCTGCATCACTTGCTCCACATGTTATATCGGTTTCGTCGCTGTCGAAAACATATGGTCTTCCAGGAATTCGAATGGGATGGTTGATTTGTCAAAACAAAAGTTTAATGACGAAATTTCTTGCTGCTAAAGAACAAATTATGGTTTGTGGCTCCGTTGTCGATGAAGAAATCGCTTATCGATTCATGTTAACGCGTAATCAACGCTTACCATCGATTTTAGATGAAATTCAAGTGCGATTGCAAATCACGAAAGAATGGATGAGTCAATCGAGTAAATATCTCGAATGGGTAGAACCGCAAGGTGGTGTTGTTTGTTTTCCAAGAATAAAAGTTGATATTAATCCTGAAGATTTTTACAATGTGCTGAACAACACATTGAAAACATTCGTTGGACCAGGCCATTGGTTTCAAATGGAGAGAAAATTCATGCGAATTGGATACGGATGGCCAGCAACACATGAAGAATTAAAACAAGGCTTACAAAACATCGTATCAGCAATCGAAACTTGTCTGAACAAAGCTTAGAGTTTTCTTTCTAGTAGTTTTATATGATCAGTAATAGTGAAGCATTTGTCGGTTACTATATTTAATTATACGTTAAAATCCAAACAAAAGCATGAATGTACAAGAAAAATGCAGCACACATATACTGTTATATAATGACATAGCAATAAGTTTATGACTTAATGATCATCTGCGAACTTTCCCATATCTTTCTAACATGGTATTGTATCTAGAGAACGAAAGAATCAATAGATGATTGATGAACAATAATTAACATACCTTTTGCTTCTCCCTCAGATATACTGATTGTCTGGAGGAATAACTGAAGTTTTTCTTGTTCAATAGCATCTAAGAAGTCTAAATAGTCACCGCAACATTTTCCCTCGTGAAAAATTTGCGGTAAAACGACTTTTCCATCTTCTGACTTCTTTCCGGTGACAATAACAAAATCTCGTTCGGTTTCATTCTCCGGTGCCGCAACATCGACCGCTTCATAATCATATTTCCATGAGCTCAGTACGGAAAAAACATGA
Source organism: Adineta ricciae (assembly GCA_905250025.1). NCBI lineage: Eukaryota > Metazoa > Rotifera > Eurotatoria > Adinetida > Adinetidae > Adineta > Adineta ricciae. The sequence continues at coordinate 115,518 of CAJNOJ010000030.1, forward strand.
ATTTGTCCTTTCCGTATATCACGACGTCCAGTTGTTGAAATGAAATAGACACGTAGTACCATAGCGTATTTTACGTCATTGACTAATAATCAGTCATCAGCGGAGGAACATTAGATTGTACGCGTGTTTGTTTACTCGTTCGAAGACGAATGATCAACTAAACACAGCGCTACAAAGAAGTAGAAAAGGAAGGAAGAAACGATAAGCAATGACCTTCCTTTTGCTTCTTTATTCCTGTTGATATCCAATACTTGATTGAGAAAATGCAACTTCTGTTTTCTTCCTTTTTCATCTCTTCTAGTGAAAGCAATATTAACTCGACCGCATTTTCCCATATGTATATACATGGCGAATGAGACACTACGTAATGGTATTCTTTTCTCGTCAAGGTCGAACGATTGCATGCTCATATTTTGAGACCCTAGCGGATATGTATATACAGACTAATGCGTCTGCTCGATAAAAACTGTTGTGCGAGGAAATATATATTGATTTAGTTATGAAAAAAGTGTTCACAATTCGTTTTCAGTTCGTTGTTTAGACACTGAGTTCGATTTCACTCGATCTTCCCATCGTAGTCGTTCACGTTTACAACTACCATATTTGAAATTATAATGATCCGCTGGTGAACAGGTCCATTGTTGTAATTGTCCGAGCCATTGGATAATTGCGGGATCAGATTGACCATATATGGTACTTATGTGTAATGATTCCAGCTCTTTTTCAGTAAATTGTTGATTTTTATCAAGGTTTTCTGGCGTATACAAACATAAGACACCTAATTGACAATCGAGTTTAGGGATAGGATCCAATATGTGTGCAAAATTATATATCGGTGATATATTTCCTTGTTTGGTTTGACTGGCAAATAAATCAGAATAGTAAATATTGACGATATCATCAACACCCGTGGCCGAAAATGTAATCGCTGGCCAATTGAAATATAAACCCAAAACAATCGCATACAATCCGCCTGCACTAAATCCGCTAAAGACGTATTTAACATTGGCTCTATCTTTATAATGCGATTGAACTTGATTGAATATTGCTATTGCTTGTGGTAAATAATCGAGACCAAGTCGTTGTCGTACAGAACGAATCATTGATGCTACTACTGATGCACCAAATGCTTCTTTATTTCCTCGTTGACGGTCGACCGTGGCTGCTGCGCCAAATAAACTCATCATTTCGTTCATTTCGTCGGTTAGTATAGATTCATGTTCCTGGTGACGCACAACAATAAAAACATATTGATTTCTCTCGAATACTTTGACATGCAAACCTTTAATACCTAATGATGGGTAAGTATTGGAGATAAATGATTCATCGGTATGATCATAGACTAATCCATTGATTTGTTTGATTTCTTTGTAATTATTGAACAGTCGAGTAGAACAAATCTGACTTTCATTTGCTACTAGTTTATATTTCGAGGGAAATGTGTTGGTTAAACAGGCAAGGTCGATAACAGATTCAGGAAATTTCAGTCCAGTGTCCGACTCATATGTCGAAGGTATTTGCTCATATGATGAAACACAATTGGATGTTAAGAAAGCAGTAAAAGCCGCAGTGAAGACGTATTTAATCTTATGCGTTAGACGAAATGAACCCGAAGCCATTAATGATGATAAAAGCGTATTAATGATATTTTCGACGTTACATATTCATTGGATGAATATTTAGTAATAATGATCAAAGACAATTTCTTGCTAAATTTCATACAGATGACGCTAGATTGAGCAGGTGAAAAATTTGAAAATGCGATCGTCAAGCCGTATTTACACTCTTAATATGGTTATCGTCTTTAGGATAAGGGTGTTCCGTCTGGTGGTTCTTCGGGTTGTCAAGGACAGCATGGAAGTAACGCCCGAGCTGGTGCGGAAAGATCGAATAGTCAAGGCGGACGTTGTGGAATCGATGATTCTATTGAATGTACAGTTGTTGATTTAGACGGTAACATTTTCAAATGAGAATCTGATAAACATCATGCGAATGTTATGGGTCATAAGATAAACGATGCCAAAAATAATGGAATCTACGAACCCGAGTCAAAATTTTTATTAGTTCTGACAAATGGCATAATAATGATTCTGTGACGTTACTACCTTCAGACTATATGTTTAAATCGAGAATTTAGTGGTAGTGAAATGTCTACCGAAACGTCATGTCAATATCCAATTCAAATCACAAATATTCAAATTTCAACTTACTTAGGTCCGAATGAACGAGCCGTTATTACTGTCAATTTCGCTAACATATCTAGACGATCATATGGTATGTATACAGATTTGGTTGATGCATTCGTTCTTGAAAATCATCGAAATGATATTCGAGTTGTACCTGTTTTTGTATCAAATATTCATACCAATGTACTTCTAATGACGAACTCTCGTGTCGAACGAGTGGAATTGCTTGCATATTAAGATCTATTTCGCTTGTTCAATTATACAAGTTAAACATGACCACTCGAACGCTACCATGTATTCCATCATTCAGAAATCAGATGACTGAGTACGACTAACGTGATCATTCTTTTCAGCTCGTCTTCACAATCAACATTGAACACAATTCAATTCGATTTACTGCTACAGTATTTGAAATCTTCGAGCAAAACTAATTTAATTTGCATTGGTAATCACCAACCAGACGAATTTGATTTCATTCTTTTCGACTACAATACTTTACAATACCTAAACGCTAAGGAGCAAGCAGAGACGAAAGCAACCAACCATCAACAACCTTATTCGACTCACGATCACAGATTTGACCATCAAAGGGCATAAGGTTCGCCGCGATTTCAAAATTCAAGAAGATCATCGACTTCTGTATCAATTCGTATAAGACGAGTCGATCAATTGTAAATCTGCACGATTTTTGACCGTTGTGTACGGTAACAAATATGTTTACAAATCTATTCTAACTTCGCATGATGAAAATCGTTTCGATAACAAGCGCTCAGCCATAGCAAGAAATTAATCCGGATTCATATTTAAGTAGATTGATATGTGCAATAATCTTCTATCAAGATTTTGAACAAACTTATCATATGATCAGTGAAAAATTACATTTGATAAATTACACGTTCTGTTTTCATCAGTTGTTAGTTAGTTTGACTACGTCAATCATTGAACGGGAATACGATCGAGACAGTTTACAATTTCATTCAACAGAACGATTAATGATCAAAATAACCAATGTAATCAAACACGAGAATTACATGAACATGAATCACACAATCGATGCTAACAATTGGACATGCTTATTAATACAATAATTGCATGAACATATCGATAGTGAATTTTACAACTCTCCTTCATGGTGCGAGTGCACAACGAAAGCAAAACAACGTCATAAATTGCAAGACTTCTTGGTCGATTTGCGCTCGCTCATAGTTCGTTAGATTCTGGTCAATAAACAAGTGTATTCACAAGCGCAAGAGCTACGAATCTACAGTTTCCAGCAGTTGATGAATGAAAAGACACTGTTGCAAGGCTGAGCGAAATTGAAGCATGACAGCAAGAATGAAGTATTCGAGGAATAGCATCAACACCGCGCCCAACCGATAAATATTAAGAACTGTTGCTATTGAATTATGACATCGATGTTTTTTCTTCTTGTGAATGCAGAGCGAGAATGAAAATAATCTCAGAAAGCTTCCATTATGACTTTTCGGACCGAAGATCATAAATTCTTTATCAGTCGGCGAGAATCAATGTGTTTTCCTTTAATATTGACATGAGCAATATTGGAAATATGGTCGTTTTGACTAATAGGAATCTATTTTCCAAAGTAAGCAGGCGGCATATGTTATATTTCACGATCGATATAAAAGAAAACGATTGGAAATTCATGACTTATGAGAAAATATTCAACGATCCAAATACTTTTTCGGTACATGCGTGTGCGTTCGTTAAAAATAGCAATCGTAAGTATATCAGTAAGGGGTCATGTAATTCGATGTGAAGATGATACTGGTGTTTATTTGATATCAAAACGAGACCTATCATTGCTAGTATCATTTCGATTTTCCATCATCCTTGACCTTCCTGAAAGTGATCCTCTGACAGTGATGATTGAAGGTAGCATTCAACCGTCATTAAAGTAATAGAGATCTATGCATACGATTTATTCAACATCCTTCAAATAGACCGAGAGAATGTGTATATACATTCAGTTATTTGATTGTCTTTGCAAACACAGATCATTTTTCATTATTGAAAGACATTTTTATTCTGACTATAATCATTTGAAGTGGAACTATGTGGAAGAGAAATAGTGAATATCAATGTCCTGCAGTGGAATTGGTTCATCGCTGGAATGAAGAAGTGTCAATTTCTTTTCTTTTCTTTCTTTCTTTCTTTCTGCGGAATAGATGTGTCCGCACATGTTATTTTTTTCTCTATAGCGTTTAATTCGTCGTAGTAGTTAGCAGAACGGTTGTGCTCTATCCAATTCGCTTGACGTATGTCTCTGTATAATAGTGACTATCGTTCAACGAGGTCAAGCAATGAACAATCGATAAAAATTCCTTTTTCTTTCTTTTTTTCTTTTTTTGCCTTCTTTTCGTTAACATTCTTGTCATTGATAAACCTTGAATCAATTAGTAAGTGGATAAGTTTTTTTTTATTCTATTCCGATGAATCCGATTACTCAATCACAGAAAAAGGAAAAGAATGTGCACAAGAGTAATCGATATTCATTCTGTTGAAAGATTGTATAGAAAAAGTATGAATTAAAAGTGACAGAATGAAAATATTGTCACTGATGTTACAATTACGATGATAATGACAAAAAGACTCGTACTCTTGAATGGTAGTTTAGTATTGGACACACGCTTTACATTTCTGTCCTTGTTCTGTCAGAAAAGTTGGTAAATGATAGGAAGAAGGAAAGATCTACGTAGGAATAATTGTCAGTCAACTAATGCATAAAAATGGATGAAACATCCCGATAACGAGCATTCTCTATTGATCGACAAATCGATCGATTCTTCTGAGAAATAGTGAGAATAGGTAAAAAAACGAGCGATCTCTCCGCCATAAGTATGGAGATGTATATGTAACTAGCATCTTAATCTGTTTGTATTGTATAGTAGATGGCCTGTGTTTTGTTACCAGATAAATATCAATTACATAATAGGAAAAGAAAATGTATCGAATGAGATGATTCTGTTTTTCTTTCTACTATGAGAAGTGGCTCGATGATATACCAATAGAAGAATTTAAATCGAGAAAGTGTCTGTTTCTGTTCAGTATATGTGGTCATTTTACCTTTTTTTTAACGTCACAGATTTCCTCTTGTCTCTCCCCCTCCCCTCTCTCTCTCTACTAGATTGCCTGAAGTCTTTTCCGTTCGTATATTTCTTTCGTTGACATTTTGCTCTTTTTCTCTTTCCGTTTTTTTACTCGATTGCACAATTCCAATTGTAAGATGACGAGGTAGACAGAGAGATATAGCGAGAAAAAACCTGGCTGTAAGTAACAGAATCGCTTAAATAATGTAAGAGAGAGAGAGAGAGGAAGAAAAACGATCGTTGTTAGTCTCTATATCTTTGAAGAGAATAAGTGATTAGTATTGTTTAGACTAAGTAGATTTCAAATGTTGTTATTTCTTTCTACACTTTTATTTTAATATAGTTCTGATTATACGTACATTTGCTATGTTTCCTTTTAGTAATGATGCTTGCGTAACATAAATCGACGATTATGAGTCTATTGGTTAAATTAAAAAATAAACTCCAAGATCCAATACTATACGAAGTAAGTCGCTTTTGTGTGAGTTCGTGTTTCTGATGTTTTGTGATTGTGTCTCAGATGAAAATTCGTGAATTTGATGAATGTATGCTACTGCTCAGAAATGAGAATGCGGAATTGCACAAACGTATTGACCAGCTCGAGGCACTGGTAAGTCAAAACAATGTTCGGATTATTGGAATTTGTTTGTGTTTGTTTACATCAATTAATAATAGTGTCGAGCAAATGTTAACACTCAACGTACGTATGTGCTTGATGAACGTATTGGCGAGCTAGAAGAAGAGAATGGAAGATTATTTGCCGAAAATCAATGTCAACGACAAGAATATGTACAATTTCTCGATCAACTATCAACGATGGTTATAAGAACAGCAGTCATGCAAGAAGTGAGTCGAGAATCATTGACGGACCGTATGGTACATAGCTTTCTCCTTAATTAACAACAGATACAGAAAAGGCTAATCATTAGTTTTTGATTTCATAATGTGCTTAATAGTTATTGGCTAACTGCTTTAGCAGACTGGAACGGCATCATTGTTTTGTTTGATACGAGTAAATGGTGTGCGCGCGGTCAACAATCAGAGATTAGGAATAGTTATTGTTCCTATCGGGTAACCGGACATGACTTCTTCATTCCTTCTAGTCAAAGTCTATAGACACTTTTTTCGCTTGTTTGATTAAATAACAAAAGACAAGGTAATCTAATATTAACCATTGTGCAAGCTATTAGAATGAATTAATTCAAACTTGAAAGACAATAGTGATAGACCATTAAGACAATGCCGACGAGACAACTCATCTTTTGTCTAATACTCTGTGTCATCTAGTTAGCGCACACAACTCGGATTACCGTCTGTCATTAGACGAGCCATAGTATCATTTTTTTTGAATACATGATCAGGTACTACTTATCTCAATCTTAGTTCATTTTCAATGACTTTTTAATTCCTTTGGGATTGGAATATTTCTTCGTGACTAGTTAATGATGCATCCTATCGATTTAGAATATTCGTAAAGAATGTGCATCGATTTATCATGTCATTGGAAAGTTATCATCGTTAACAACTAATGCCACTCAAAGCAATCATCTGTCGGAAATGGTAATGAAGGAAAGAAAAACTTTAGCAATCGATAATCAAGTACTTCATTCATCGTCAAGTTCTTCCTCGTCATTTGATAGTTGGACATTCGATCGAGTAAGTTTGAAATCAATTCCAGTTCAATAACATACATTCGTTCCTTTTTTTTCTCTAAAAGAATATGAATCAAACATGTTTGATTAAAAACAAATCAACAGGTAAGATCGTATGGTATGATCGTCATGGTCATTCAATAGAGATTTCTTGGTTTTGTTGAGTAGATCAACAAGCTCTTCAACGATCAGAAACATTTATCATTTCGAAATTACCTTCTTCACCTCCACCTGTAGCTCTTGCAAAGCAGAAGCTCGATTCAAGTCGAACCTCGCAGAAAATGACAACAACATCAACGGTGCTCCGTTCCTCACGGCTTCCTTGTCGCCGTCCAGATTCTAAAGTACAATCACCAACTATTTCTTCCGCCAATCGTTCATTATCAACACCAAAAACAACCAAGGTGCCAATACGCACAGTAGCATCCTTAAATCGAGAAAAAACTCCAATGAAAAAGCCGACCATCTCAATATCGATTGCATCAAAAAGTTCGACAACAACAAAGAAACCCATACGTGCATCTTCAGCTATTCAACCCACAACGAATAGAGCTCGAACAGGTGTGGCGACAGCGACAATAAAAAAGAATACCAACAATCAGACATCAACTCCATCGAATTCGAATAAATGTACGCATACGATATCCCAGGCGATGAATTCAACATCGAGTGAATCAAGTATTGAAGAGCAACAAGTAGAAATGAAGGAATTACTCCCCATTGTACAAGACGAAGGATACTCAACATGGTCTTCGACAGATGTCAAAGATGACGTATCGAAGAACAGTGTCAAGAACAATGAAACTGATGATAGACAGAAGAATATTGGACTTGTCAAAGTTTGGCTAGATGATAACGCCAACAATCAATTTTTAAATAAGCCGGTGACGGAAGGTAATGATGTGAAGATAGTTTTCGCAAACAATAATATTGATTTAACGAAAATAAGACGTGCTATCTGCTGATTAAGATAATCAATCAAATGTCACAAGTGTTTTTGATCATGTTGTTTTCCTCAGCATGGATAATATGATTCTGACATATGACTTTCACTTAGGACTTCTCTATTAATTAGAAGAGTACTTATTTGACCGAAAGGCTTTCGTAAAAGCCTTGAAATTAGTAGAAATAACATACCTACACATCTACGCGGCAGCGGATTTTTAGACAAAGAGGTTGATTGTTCTTTCGGAAAATATCCGGAAACTAGATATTTCTAACTAAATGAATTTCTTCGTTTATGTTCTAGTTGAAAATGATAAATTGAAAGAATTTACCGAAGAATTCTCGGATGGATCACTATTTCTTTGTCCATTTGTTCGCAATCGGTATTCAAACATTGCTCCAATCCCTTTAACGTCAACACCAGTCATATCTCCACCTAAAGATATCTCACTCGACAGTCTCGACAGTGCAAATGCCAAACAAGATCCACATAATTCCTCATCATCGTCTTCGTCTTCTTCTTCTTCATCATCATCATCCATATTCTCTTGCCCGGAAGCATTCGAAAAGATTCTAATTACTCAAGCTGACGATGGTGCTGACGATACATCAAGTTCAGCATCGACCACATTTGACATGTCTGCCTATATTGAAGATCATTTCATTGACGACAATGACAATACTAGTAATGAAACATCATCGATCGAAACAACGGTATTCGATGAAAGTAACTCATTGAAACCGCAAAAGCGTCTTCTATTCCCTGGTGTTTTAAATCGTTTGATATTTTTCCGACGAATTCTATCGGATTCTGATCTTCAACGGAAGGCGTTTGTTTTTCATGACAATGAACATCAGTTACATGTATACCATGCGAATACCATCAATGAACATTCTGTTGAAGTACATTTAGTCAATACTTATGGTTCAGATACTGAATTACAAGTTTGGTCACATGACTGTGCTGAGCAACGACGATTTCTTGATGAACGACAGCAGCAACAACAACAGTCACAGCCATTACATCAAGAAGTCGAAATTCAATCAACTGACGATCAGCAACTAGCTGTCGAACGACAAATGTTACTACAACAGATATTCGAATATCCCTGGTTACGGCCAGACAATGATCTCGATCGACCCACATCAATAAATAACGACTTATCATTGGCATCACCCACCAGTGATCTGATGGTTCCATCGCACAACCCAGATTTTTATCAATTATGTGCATTGACAAATAGTAGTTTATTAGCTTTATCTCCCGACCGTAACATAGAACATAATATTGCTCCTACAACATCATCTAATGTATAATATGAGATATCTACTTTTTTTCTCTTCTTTGTCAATTGAATATGAAGCATAATTTCATATAAATAAATGTTTTGCAGAAAAAGATAAAACGACACTATCTGGCATTTGCTTATACTCGCATGCAAAGCGTTTCCCGTAGTTCTCAATATAAATAGCATATTGTTTAGTCTACTCTTTTCTATTGAATGAAATAGAATGTCATCAGAACTTAATTGCGCGTGAAGGCGGAGGATATTTTAGTCCTTGACATTTCTTATATCATAAAATGGTGATCAAATCGACTGGCGTATGTTTGACTATATTGCTTCCTAAATATTTTCTTTTGCAACCAAAGGTGCGACAAACGGAAGGAGAGTCATATTGAAAAAAGATATGAAGATTATTTTGAAATCACAAGGTTATTCTTCACTACTGAGTCTATGTCCCTGGCGATGATTTGAATTTTAAATTTCATGAATAGGAAAGAAAATACATATTGACTGATGTGTTTTTGTTCTGCTTGTCTACTTCTGAGACGAAAAGGAAGAATTATTTCAAACATTAACTATTACAAAATCAATCTTTCGCGACAATGTTACTCGTCTTCCTCGTAGTTTATCTTCGAACGTCATTTGCACTTTTGCGTTCAACTGAAGATCGAATATCTACTCGAAATATAACTTGTCGACACGATGTCGGATTGTCAATAACATTCTTAACGAATTGTGAAGCATGTTTAGTTACTTCGCGCAATTATGCAATCGAAACAACACTGTCTCTAACTGGCATCGGATTATCAGGTTCGTTTTCCAGTTGTCTTCAAGTAAACGAAGTTGAAATGTATCATGAAAACCTTGTTCGTGAATGTCATTATTTTCCTCGAAATACACTCAATGGTTATGATGATTTCTGCATCGCATCACCGTATACAATTTTCCGTGGCTCATATCGCGCTTGCATTTGTCTGACAAACCTATGCAATTTCAATTATACTGGATGTCTTCGACAAATCAAGTCAATTTGGAATCAGAAGACACCGTTATTCAGCAACACAATTGTCGAATTAAACAACCGAATAAGATGCTACCAATCACCTGAAGGTTTTACAGAACCAGCTTCTTCAAGTTTGATACCATTATGTTCGGAGGATGATGACATATGTAAAAGTTATTTAGCTAATCAAGGTGTCCTCTGTGCTATTGGTGTTGATCGTGCAAATAAAACAACGCAACAAACGTTGACACCGTCGACATACTCAACTTATTTGATAAAATACAAAAGTGAATTTTGTAAATCGTACACGTTGACATCGAAAAGTATCCTATTTTCGCAATGTAAATCGGAAGATACCGTATGTATGTGTGCATTTCATGAATGCAATAAAGATCTACAAACCTGCCGAACAAATCGAGGGATCCGTAATGAAAATGATTTCATTTTCACTCTGCTTGTGTTAGGATTTTACTTTTTTAAATAAAAAAAAACTGGATTATGCAAGTTAATGTACAACGTTTTTCTGTTCTATTTGTCACAAACATCAAATCAGCTTTCGGATGACTTTCGAGCAATAATGTTTAACATATCGATCCTCTAAATTCGTTTGTCTTTCTATAACCAATGACGGAATTATGAATGTGTCTATATAAAGAATAGAAATTCATCGATTATCGTATAGAAAAATAAAATGCCTCCTAAGACACCAACCAAAGGTTCAAAAATCATCAAAAAACAATCGAAAAGTAATGCAAGTAAATCTGGTGCTGATGGCGAGAAAAAAAGCAATAAACGAAAACGTTCGTATCACTTTCCTATCTCGGATTCTATTCACTATTTTCAATATAGGTAAAGAAACCTACTCGATTTACATCTACAAAGTTTTAAAACAGGTAAAGACTCTATTCAATGTTAATTACAAGGAAAACAAACCTCGAAATTAGGTTCATCCCGATACGGGTATTTCGAGCAAAGCAATGTCGATTATGAACAGTTTCGTTCATGATATTTTCGGTATGGTATTCTTCATCATTTTGAAGCTCGTATGTTAGTTTGTATGTAGAACGTCTTGCCGGCGAAGCTTCACGATTGGCACACTATAGTAAACGTCATACAATCTCATCGCGTGAAATTCAAACAGCTGTTCGACTCTTGTTACCAGGTGAACTGGCGAAACATGCTGTATCCGAAGGCACCAAAGCTGTAACGTAAGTAAATTCATTTCGTGTGGAATGTTATCTGCTTTTTTTTCCTTCGTAGGAAATATTCCAGCCAAAAATAATGAATAATTCTTTTCGAACTTTTTCTTTCGTTGTATTTAAATATTGATTTGTTCTTATCTTATGCTAAACTCGATGATTTATTATAATCTATGAAAATAAAACTAGAATTTTGTGATACTTGACGTACTGTTGTGGGCGGACTTTTCGTTTATGGAAGTCGTCACTTGCAGTGGACGATAACGATGTCGAGTGTAACGATGTTCACTCGAATTTTTCTCCGATACAGGAGGTAGTGAGAACGTTCGACGAAATGGACTAATTGGAGGTGTGGGACGAGACTGAGATCTTTCTCGATGCTCACTCAATGCCTATAAATAAATAAGATCACAAAAGATAGTGTCGAGAAGGCTTGTTTTACTCGTAGGCAATCGTAACAGATTATTTTTCCTTGATTACTTGTCGTCTTTTGCGATGGTTCCTTTTCCTGCTCGATATGCACCGCTGATGGTTTGAGTAAGGTTTGAATTTGTACCGGAATCAGTATTTTCAAAGACGGTAATGTAAAGTTGTAATATGAACATTTTTTACACATAGTTTGTTGACACACATAACAAGTTTCACGGTTATTCGCTTGAAAAAACAACGGGATAAAGAAGAATGAATTGATCTTCTTTCGACATTGAAAACAGAGAGTTCCATTCCGAAGTTGTGAGCATTGCTTATCAAGACTTAATGTTGTTTGAACAATAACACGACGTATATGACAGATTTCTGTCAACGTTAACCAGAGAACGTTGCTTAACCTTTCACTGTTACGATTTATCTCCTCAGTTTCGTCTGATGACGAATCTAATAAACAATCGACAACAGCTACGCGCTTTCGACCAAACGAATCTCGACGTTGTTCATCATCTTCCTCATCGATATCCACCATCGGTCGCACATGTTTTCGAAGTGAATATGTTCGAGTCAATGGTTTTGACATCAATACGTTCTTGCTAGCCGACAAAATATGATCAGTTAACGTTCGTGTCTTTTCTCACATATATAACATATACTATTCACCTTCGATTACTATTCCTTTTCGTTCTTTTAGTTTGATTGAGAGAGAAAAAATGATTACAGTCAATATACAAAATAAATATAAATATGTTACGAACTAATCTAGTCATGTATATTATATAAGGTGTGTTCGGCATTGAGTTAATTCCACTCAATAAATCAAAGGATCTAAGTTTTCAAGGTTGACCGTTCAGTTGTGTGAAAGGTATGAATTATTATAATTATTAAGTCTCACTCGTTTGCCATTCGAAAATCAAAATATCTATCAGAGCATTTTAGTATAGTGCTGAACTGCTCGCAAGTCATTCGTTCCTATGTAACCAATCTCAGCGATTCTGTGTCCCTCTATTCCATCATGCATAATTCATTCGTTCTGAGCATCTCACAAATATAACATCTGATCAGAAATTTTGCTAAATCTCTTCATGCGAATCAAAACAATGATATTTTTTCGATTAATCATCGTTGATATTTATCAGAGCTAATGAGTCACACAATAAACTGACAGATCAGATAAACTTTATTTCTATTCATTTATTTAGAACTGTTGAGTTCGTCTAGTTCCATGTCATATTTCGATGGCGAACAAGGTCGCACTCAAGCCGAAACAATGGAGATTGCCGTTGCACTCATATGTCAACTTCCATTGCAACAAGAGAATTATTTACGAATAAAAAAGCAAGTCGACCAAATTATTCATCGACATGAGATTTTATTTACGGGAATGGTTCGAAAACTTGATTCACTATCGAAAACAATCGACAGGAATGAAATGAACCGGCAAGATATCATCGATGATCTTCTCTGTCGCGATTTAACAAGAATCTTTAATTGTTTAATTCAAAACGATAATGTCACCTGGGGCAAAATTATTACTATTTTTGCATTTAGTACATTTATCGCAAGAAAACACAATGATATTGCTGATAGAATTGCCTGTGTTACAGGCCAATATGTAGTCAAACGTTTAACAAGTTGGATTCGAGATCATGGCGGTTGGGTAAGTCGAACAAGTATTCTTCGATTGATATCGTCGACTATCTCACACGTTCTTTTAGGACAGTATGGTTTTTATGGATTGTACAGCTGATACTGATAGTTTGAATACACTTTTAACGTTTTCTTTGACTTGTATCGGTTTAAGTTTAATTGGTTTATTTCTCGTCTTGCGCTAGTCTTATCATACATATCTCGCTATACATATGTGTATTTGTTTCGTGAGCGGTGTCGTCAGATGATAATAATCTTTAAAATAGAATAAAAAATAATACTTTTGCTATGTAAATTTTCAGATTATCTGATAATTGATTCAAATTCATCGACATGTCGGGTATGAAACACTTTACGTTGAATTATGATTGTTCATAATCTTTTTTGTTTATTGTCTTTCCAATAGATAAATTAGCTTTCCAATTTAAAATGCAGACAAAAATGCTTGAACGACAAGCAGCTACACACGATAAACAGGAAAAAGTCGAACGTGATAAGGTTAAAAAGGCATTGACCAAAGGAAATATTGAAGCAGCGAAAATCCACGCTGAAAATGCTATTCGACATCATTCGGAATCATTGNTAGGATGATGGTGATTTGAATGTATTGAAGAATTCTCTTCCACCATAAACGATGGAGATATTATAATACAATGAGACATTTGGTTTTGAATGGAATTATTGTTATGTTGATAGTGATGATTGGTTGTGGAATTCGACGCATTCGTATTACAGTTATGATTAATGTTATTGTTAACATTATAGTTTATATTTTTCGCGAAGGGATTCGCCGTTGTAATCGATTGTCGTTCGACAATGGGTGGTGGATGATTCGAGTTCGAATTCGAACCTCCAGACGGACTGGTGGAAGCAGAACCAGGCGATGATGACGATGAACGGTCACCACCATGGTGAGAATTATCTGGTTGTTGTTGTTGTTGTTGTTGTTGCTGCTGTTGATGGTGGTGGTGATGGAGATTAGCACCGGTGATAGTCATACTATTTTCAGATAAATGTGGATCATCAGATACAGGTAAATTCGAATGTCCATAGTGAGCAGGATAATATTGAACAGTGATATGCTCGTCATTTTGTATTTCCACTTTCATCGATGATGTACAATGAATTCCACCACGTAATGAACCTTGAACTTTATTCCGACGTAGACCTTGACCATCTGTTTTATCTCAAACGGTTGCAAATTTTTCAAAGAAGATTTTTAATTGATTACACTCACAAGGTCCTGTTCGGTTACAATAGTAGTATTCCGTTGTCTGATTATCAGATTTTCCTTTGGCACCACAGTTTTTCACATACTTCGAGCCGGTACTCGTTTCAAAGGAAATTTTCCAATCAGTAAAATCTATGAAATAAATCTATTGAATGACAGTTCAAGCAATGATCAATATTTACCTGCAAGACTGGTGAATTTTTTCTCTTCTGTACATTTGTATTCAGGTTTTTGATGATGATTAGCAAGATGATTGCTAAATAACACAGAAAAAAGGTAATAATAAGTGATTTATGATAGCGTGCTCTTTTTATTAGTTGATATGTACCTCCTCATCTCTAGCAACGCTTTGAAAAATGGCAGTCTGCCCTTTACATCAAAATCTAGTAATGCAATTGAAATCTTACCGAAGATCAGAGATAGCTAACATCTGATATCCACAGTCGAATTCTTGGCATTTGACACGATGAAGTGCCGTTGGTTCTACCATGCCTTCGCCAACAAAAAAAGACAAGAAACAATTTCATTAGCAAATATGTTCAGATGAAACATTCGTATATTCGTTGTTTTCTCGTCGAGCACCTAGTCGATTAGGACTAACTTACCACGATGTCGTTTGCGTTTATGATAACGTAAGCCAGCACCTGATCGATAGACTTTTGAACACATCGAACATACATATCGAGCTGTTGAACTTCCAGTATCAAAGGAACTCGACGGCGACGACGCTACCGATGCACTTTTTCTAGTCATAATAGCAACAAGAATAGTATCTAAAAGAGAAAATAAGTAATCATACATATATAATCAATCTCTTCCGATACCATTCACTAGTCGCTTTCTTTTTCTCAGCTGTATTCGAAATAAAAAAAACGAACGAACAAAACTTTTGGAAGAAGACGGAGAGAGAGAGAGAAACGAGGAGGCATCGCTACAAAACAGACAAATATGTTGTTGATTAAAGAGTAACATAGAAATAGTGAAATACACAAAAAGAAGAAAAAACAGAAGTGACAAAATGAATGAAAATGGTTATCAACACAAAAACCCAAAATGACGGTGCTTTTATTCATCGTATATGTATATACATATATCCACGGGGAAACGCACGCGTGCGCATGTATGTGTACATATATGTATATATATCCATATATAATTAAGAGACCGGGTGTTAGATGCAAAAAATGTACAAGAAAAGTATATCTATATTTTCTTCTCCTCTTTCTATTGTTTGTGGATTTTATACGACGTAGGTTTTCACTGTTAAACGACTCAAAAGGAACGGATCTCGGTTTGTCTGACTGAGTCGGGAATATTGTCGTATTAATCTATTGTTCGTTGTTCCATGAGAGAGGAGAGAAATTTCGATGGTATATATATGTATATATGTTACACACGAAAATCACACGCATTTGATGATGGTTGTATTTACCTACAAGACGAAAGTCATGTGAAAGGATGAGTATCAATGGTTTGATTTCTTTTCGAGAAAGACTAGTTGTCAAACACTTACAGGTGCAATATTGATGATGATACTTGATGTTTGGGTATGATGTTGATGTTGAAGTCGTACACAATGATCCGTAGTTGTTTGGGTTTGTTGAACGGCCGCTTGAACAACGGTTTGGATGGACGGGATGGTTTGTTGTTGAACAGATGATTGTTCGATTAGTTCATTATTCGTCTTTCCTACAATAGCATTTGTCGCCGTTGCAGGAGCTTGCAACGGCGGTTCAGCAGTATGACCATAGTGCGTGGGATAATACTGTACGGAGATTTGATCATTTCGCGCGATATCGACTTTCATCGATGATGTACAATGTATTCCACAACGGAGAGAATCCATACTTTTAGAGTTACGGCGCCAGCCTTGACGAGTTTGTTTATCTTAAAAAATATGCGGTGCATATGAACCTATAATTTCGTATTGATAAAAGCAAATTCACTTACATAGACCAGTTCGATTGCAATAATAATATTCAGTTGTTTGATTCTCGGATTTGCCTTTTGATCCGCAATTTTTCACATATTTCGAACCACTGGTTTGTTCAAATGCAGCTTTCCATTCAGTGAATTCTGGACAAATTGAATCTCATGTCAGAACTTGAATGAATGAAACGCGGAATCGCTTACCTGCAAACGAGTTGAATTTTTTCTCTTCGGTTGTCTTATATTCGGGTTTTAGATGATGATTAGCCAAATGATTTCTCAGGTCAGATATGGCAAGCATTTGATAAGTACATCCATTTTCCAAGCACCGTACACGATGCAATTGAGTTGGCTTTAGCATACCTTCATCTAAATGTTCACGAAGAAGGAATAAATGATGCCACCAAGAATTCTAATAGATTTTTTTTATTTCCGTACCTCGATGTCGTTTCCGTTTGTGATACCGAAGACCGGCGGATGATCGATAGATTTTATTACAAAGACTACAGACAAGTCGTTCTTGCGTTGGTCCTTTTGTTACTTTAGCTTGGTTTTGTGGATTAGCTGGCACAGGGAGAGTCCCAATCGTAGGTGTTACAGATTGTTGTTGTTGGTTATTCATTGTAATGGTTGGCAATTGTTGAGTAATTATAGAAGGAACAGCTAAAGGAAATTTTTATGCATTTTTATATAACAATTAATCTATCTTACCTAGAGGAGTAGTGATAATCATAGGTGCTGCATTATTCACGGCAGATAAGACATAATGCTGTGGTTGTTGTTCAATCAAAGTTTGTGGTTGAACAATAAGTGTACCATTGGTTGATGTTGTAGTGTTCCCACCACCCGACAGAGTATTAATCTGATCGTTTTTCTTGGTCATTAGTCTCGAAAATAGGAGTTATTTAATAAAAAGAGGATGGACGAAAATGTTCTGTGTTCTCTTCTCAATCAGAGAGAAAGCGAAAGAGAGAGAGAGAGAACGAGAAATTAAAGAACAACGTTGTCAAAGACAGAAACAACTATCAGCGTACATATCGTTCGGGTGATAGTAGTGGTAGTGATTTTTTTATTCTTTTCTTTTTCTTCTGTATGTTCGTTGCGCGCAAAGTCCTGAGGAGAGAAAAGAGGAAAAAAAAGAAGTGATCGCTATGAATGGGCCGACGTCGATTTGAGTGTATATGTGCATTCGAACGAGCGAGAGAAAGAAAAAATAGAAAAGAAAAGAAGGGTAGGTGGAGAAACAAGGTCGACGGACGACAGCAGCTAGGCAAAGAAATAGATGATGAAGAGAAAAAGAAGAAAAAAAAAGAGACCAAAAAGAAAAAGAGAAGAAAAAAATCTAAGCTAGAAACACTGGAAGCAACGCAGCGGCAAGAAAGAGAAAAAAAATGTCAGAGAAAAAGTAACAAGAATGAGCCTATCTGTTCTCCAATAAAGTTCTATTCGAATAAATCCACGCGACAGATGTCATCGGTTATCAAGGAAATACAAACGAAGAAAAACGCGTTATTTATCAAAAGACTATTTCCAAGGATAGTAAAGCATACATTTGAGTTACGTTGCAAAAAGATATTGCTGATAGCAACGCACACTGAAACTAGCGATATTAGTTAAAATTATTTCAAGGTATAATTAATTTGTGCTTGCATAGCGAAGAAATAGTTTGATTGTATCTCGAAATATTCGAGAAAGAAAACAGATTAAATTTGATGCCAATGGTACTCATAGTTCAAGCAAATATATCTAATCTACACTCAACTTCAATATCTCTGAAAGTACTTTATATTCGGTGTTTCAAATCTATCAAATACTGAAGTGACTTTTTTCGGACTTCGTATGACAATTAGTAGTCAGACTTTCGAAATTTTAACGGGGATAGTTTTGAAAGTCGTTTGTGTAATGACGCCATCTATTGCAACTCTTACTCTCGATTGGCTTATGGAAATTACCATGAGTAGATAAAAGATGAATTTTCTTTCGAAGTAAATAATTTACGAAAGTCATTTTCACTTAATTTTCGGTTTAGAATGGCATCATCTCCAAAATCTCCTTCGTCAGACGATCGTATGAACGACGCGTCTTCGACAGATGATGAAGAGGCCGATGCTCGTCGGACAACTGATCTGCGCGAGCGTGATGCATTCGCCAAACGACTTCGTGAACGTGATGAAGAACAAACGAAAAAAAGATTCAGAACTGAACCTGTTGCACATGACCCCGATCGATCGAAATTGTCGGTTCAAGACTTACGGAATAAATCTCGTCGTGTTTATCTAGCCAATCGAAAAGATAAAAAATTGCAAGAACTTGAAGATGAATTGGCCGACGAAGATTATTTATTCAAAGATGTCAAACTATCCAAACGTGAACAGCAAGAAATCCAAGCGAAGAGATATGCTTTGTACCTTGCACGTGAACATGAAAAAGCTGAACAAATGGAAAATGTCGAACGTTACCATATGCCAACTGGCAAAAGCGAAGATACTTCGAAAGCTGATCGATATCGAGAGGATATGCGTTCTGCGGACAATAAATCTCATGCACAAAATTCAGATCAGCGGCGATGGGAAGATGAAGTGATTCACACTGCTATATCACATTATGGCTCTTTAGATAAAGAAGCGAAAAGTAAACAACCGAAATATGATTACATTCTTGATGAGGAGATTCAATTCGTTCAACAACTGACAATTCCTGGTGTGAATGAAATTCTGCAACAACAGAAAGAAAAAGTTAGAAATAATGACCAACAAGAAGACGAACATAAACGTAAACAGCGAACATTACAAGAAACACGGAAGACATTGCCAATTTATCAGTTTCGAGAAGATCTGATGAAGGCAATATGCGATCATCAAGTTTTGATCATTGAAGGAGAAACAGGTTCCGGCAAAACAAGTAAGTACATAATCAACTTGCTTTTTTTGTATACGATTAATAAAACTTGTGTATCTATTTCAGCTCAATTGACTCAATATTTGTATGAAGAAGGTTATTGCGAAGCCGATATCGAAGAAGATGAAGAGGATGAAGATGATGATAACGAAGTTAATTTACCTGGCATGAAGAAGAAAACGAAAAAGAAGATGATGATCGGTTGTACTCAGCCTCGTCGTGTTGCTGCTATGTCCGTTGCCGCACGTGTCGCTGAAGAAATGGATGTGAAATTAGGTCGTGAGGTTGGTTATTCAATTCGTTTCGAAGATTGTTCATCTGATCGTACTGTGATTAAATATATGACCGATGGTATGTT
This sequence comes from Adineta ricciae, assembly GCA_905250025.1. Classification (NCBI taxonomy): domain Eukaryota; kingdom Metazoa; phylum Rotifera; class Eurotatoria; order Adinetida; family Adinetidae; genus Adineta; species Adineta ricciae. The sequence goes on from CAJNOJ010000030.1 coordinate 135,388, forward strand.
GCTGAGAGAGTTTCTTGGTGAACCCGATCTTGCTTCATACAGTGTCTTGATTGTCGATGAAGCGCACGAGAGAACTTTACATACGGATGTGCTATTCGGACTAGTGAAAGATATCGCACGTTTTCGACCGAAACTTAAACTACTGATATCATCTGCAACATTGGATGCGGATAAATTTTCGCGATTTTTCGATGATGCGCCCATTTTTCGTATTCCCGGTCGTCGATTTCCTGTGGATATTTACTATACAAAAGCACCCGAAGCCGATTATATTGATGCCGCTGTTGTGACTGTCCTACAAATTCATGTCACTCAACCATTAGGCGACATTCTCGTTTTTCTTACTGGCCAAGAGGAGATTGAATCTTCAAACGAAATGTTACTCGAAAGAACAAGACGACTCGGCTCGAAAATCAAAGAATTAATTATCCTACCAATTTATTCCGTTTTACCCTCGGACATGCAGGTATGTTATCGCATGTTAATTCGAACGAATTTCTAGATTTATTTTTGTATTTTTAGGTGAAAATCTTTGAACCAGCTCCACCCGGTGCGCGTAAAGTCATTTTGGCTACTAATATCGCAGAAACATCATTAACTATTGATGGAATTCATTACGTTATTGATCCAGGATTTTGTAAACAGAAAACTTACAATGCGCGAAACGGTATGGAAGCATTAACGATAACTCCAATTTCGAAAGCTTCAGCTGATCAACGAGCGGGTAGAGCTGGACGTGTCGCTCCAGGGAAATGTTTTCGATTGTATACAGGTGAGTTTCGATTCTTTCTCACTATTGTTTAAAAATTACATTTTTCTTTCGTTTAATATCAGCTTGGGCATATCAGCACGAATTGGACAATAATACAATACCTGAAATTCAACGAACAAACTTGGGCAATGTAGTTCTACTACTGAAAAGTTTAGGTATCAATGATTTAGTTAATTTTGATTATATGGACCCTCCACCCATGGAAACATTACGTCTAGGTAAGTTCAGCACGTTGTAGTAAATATCTCATTGATCATCTTTTTCTCTGTCGTAGCATTTGAACAACTTTATGCGCTTGGTGCATTGAACCACAAAGTCGAATTAACAAAACTGGGTCGTCGTATGGCTGAATTCCCACTTGACCCAATGTTATCCAAAACGATTCTCGCTAGCGAAACATATAAATGTTCGGCAGAAATTCTAACGATTGTTTCTATGCTTTCGGTCAATAACTCAATATTTTTCCGTCCAAAAGACAAAATGCTTCTAGCTGATACTGCTCGTCAATCATTTTTCTCACCGGGTGGCGATCATCTGTCATTACTGAATGTTTACAACCAATGGAAAGATACAGATTATTCCACGCAGTGGTGCTTTGAGAATTTTATTCAATTTCGTTCGATGAACCGTGCTCGTCAAGTTCGCGATCAGCTCGAAGCTTTAATGGAACGTGTCGAAATCGATATCCAATCCAATCCAGCTGACACTGTCGGTATCCGAAAATCCATCTGTGCTGGATTTTTCTATCACACAGCGAAGTTTTCGAAGAATGGAATGTACAAGACAGTTCGTCATCAGCAAAGCGTCTTGATCCATCCAAATAGTTGCTTATTCGATCAAATTCCACGCTATGTTATCTACTTCGAACTCGTTCTTACCACAAAAGAATATATGAGACAGTTGATCGAAATTGAAAATGAATGGCTACGCGAAACGGCACCACATTTTTATAAGACGAAGAAGTTAGATGATGACGAAAGTGTGAAGAAGATGCCGAAAGTTATAGGCAAAACGAAAGCAGAACTTGAACGTAGATATGACTGATTGTTTCTTGTATATTTTTGTTTTTCAGATTGAAAACATAACTACTCATGATTTTTGATCGCTATTTGTTCTTATTTTGCTGTTTCATACGGGAAAATGTCTGCTCGAAAAAATGATCAAACTAATCATCTGTGTTTCAGATTCGTATATTTTAACTTAGAATCATGTCAGAACGGTACGGATTTTCGTTAACAACATTTAGTCCATCGGGTAAACTTGTTCAAATTGAATATGCACTCAATGCTGTCAATGCCGGTTCGCCAGCTGTCGGTATTAAAGCATCGAATGGTGTTGTATTAGCGACGGAAAAAAAGAGCAAATCTTTGTTACATGACGATCGAACAATTCATAAAGTAGAATCAATTTGTAAAAATATGGGTCTTGTCTATAGTGGCATGGGTCCTGATTATCGGTATGGAGAGGAAAGAGTACCTTTGTATGGGTTTAAGGAAGAATATTGTCTTTCAGATTACTTGTTCAAAAAGCACGTAAATTAGCTCAAGAATATATGCTTGTTTATGAACAGAATGTTCCACCTACACAATTAGTTAAGCGAGTAGCTGATGTCATGCAAGAATACACTCAATCGGGGTTTGTTTTTTCAATTTGCGATGAGTTGCGTCTAACCTTGGAATGAATTCTAGTGGTGTACGCCCATTTGGTGTATCGCTACTTATCTGTGGTTATGATTACGACGAAGATCGTCCATTTCTGTACCAATGTGATCCATCCGTAAGTTCAATTCTGGCTTCGATTAAAAATTATTTCATTATCGTATCGTAGGGTTCATATTTTCCATGGAAGGCGACGGCTATTGGCCGTAACTTTGTGAATGGTAAAACTTTTCTCGAAAAACGGTACTGCTCATCATGTTTTTATTGTTTACTAAACATACTATTATCTTGTGTATATAATAGATATTCTGATCAATTGGCACTCGAAGATGCAGTTCATACGGCTATCTTAACGCTCAAAGAATCATTCGAAGGACAAATGACTGAGGATAATATTGAAATCGGCATTTGTGATAAAGAAGGTTTCCGTCGTCTAACACCTGCCGAAGTCAAAGACTACTTGGCACAAATAGCTTAATTTATTTTAAACAAGTGGATCAAATATAGAACAATTGTATCAGCATGATCTCATTACTTTTCGTTTTATATTTGTTACACACATTTTCTTCTCTGCAAACACAGAATAAACATGAAGTTCCTTTTTCGTTCGTCTATCAGATTCAAACCATTGAAAGCAAATGTCTTGTACTCTATGCGTAGTTGAACAGAAAATTCTCGTTTGAAAAATACGCAGTCAGATGACCAGTCATAAGTTCGGTATTAACATTTCGATTCGTTCATTTTCGTTTTGGAACGAAACTTCACCTAAATTTGTATGGTAAGTTAGATATCTTTGTTTGATATCATTTTCGTAAGCAGTTATCTATCATCATAGCTACGACTAGTAACAAAGAGAGCCAATCGATTCTCTTCAGCTACTAATCATGATAAGTTTTCTTTTTTTCTAGCTTCTCTCATCATAGACGTGGTATATGGACGACTCTCGTGGTGGGGTCACATATGCTCGTGATCGCGTCGTTCTCTTTCCTATTCTTTCCTTTGCAGACCCCTCTACCAATAGATGTACGCATTGATCACGTCCTGTTCATATTCGTCTCTAGTAAGGGGTCATCTTACGGTCACGTCGTCGTACGCGAATATTTTCTTCATGTGCACAGTGGTGATCATCAAATAGTGTGCTTGCATTCGATTTTACTATTCTCGCATTTTTCTTCTGTTCATTTGCCTCGCGTTCACTTCGTACTACATACCACTTCCATATCGGTCATCGCGTCGTCGTTGTTGGATAGGGGTCCCTCATCGTTTTTTCGTATCACATCAACTTAGTTCACATATCATAAGTCGAGAGAACCATGGCTCACAAAAGTCCTCGATATTGTTTATATCGAGAGTTTGTCGATGCTTATATGAAAGGCCATCCGGATATGACTCGATGTGTAAGTACTTTTGAACCCATGGTTTCAGGCGAGTTTTCATCTATATTTTACTACTTAAGACATCGCATCATAGTGCACAGACTGAATGGAATGAAATAAAGAAAGACGAAGAGTTAGTTCGAAAGAAAATCACGGAATATCTTGACATCTGGAATAAGTCTGGTGCACCAGAGTTAACTACTGAAAAGAAGAAGGCAGCGTTCAAGGCAGATTCTACAAAGAGAAACGCTCGTAAACGTACACACTCATCTGAAGACGAAGATCCAAACTATGATCCAGACGTTGTTGAATCAGAAACACCAACATTCAGCAAACGAAACTCACAACCAATCGAAGAGATGGACGAAGAAACTTTAGCGAAGGAGAAGCCGTGGATCGCACGATCGAATGCCAAAGCCGCGAAAAAGAAAGCACAAGCGAAGGCTAAAGCCGAAAAAGAAGAAAGTGAAAAAATTCGAACACCTGCGCAAGAATCTGTTTTGAAAGATCTGAAAGAAATTTCTGAACGTATTGCCAATTTAATTCAAGTGAAAAGTATGGGTTTGTTGACAGCAGAAAATCAGAAGACATTGAAGAAATTGATCGAACAAAAGAAACAACGTACAACGGACCTGAAACGTCTTCAATCGAAACAACGTGCATCGACACGGTATCGAGAACGTAAGAAACGTCGCGTCGAACAGTTGTGTGCGGCTAATCCAGAAGTTGCTGCTGAACTTTCGAAAATCTTTCGACCATCGACAATGAGAATGCAAATCGAAGATGATTGCCCGGATCTCTTACAAATTATTGCCGAAATTGCACGTGTTGGCGGAGCATCGGATAACAAGGGCAAAACATGTTTATCGTTGGATGATCTCAAAGATAAAATCAAAGAACGTGGCTATGAAATTCGCAAAGCATCACTCTACTACCGGTACGTATCACGAGTAAATAAAAATAGCGTTTGACATTCGTTCCTCTACTAATTTAGTCTTATGCCAAATCGTTCATTGTCTCATGACGGAAAGAAACATGTCGTTACCGTTCCTGTTCGACTTCGCCGATTACAAGGAATTCAACCCGCTGTGAAACATGAAGGTCTGTTTGCAAATCTTTCTTGTTTCGAAAGAAAATGTTGACTTTCGTTTGCTTGTATAGATTCTCATTTTACTTCGGCTTCGTTACGACATATCAAAGATCTAGCTGGTATCTTCGGCAATGACTGTGTGTTCTACTTAACGCAAGATACTAAAGCTAAAGTCAAAATCGGACGACCGGCAGCAAAAGGTCAAGCACCGCTTATCATGCATATGGATTATGAAATAAGTTCAGTTGAATCATCGATGACATCAATCGGCAATAGTCGCCATCAATTTACGCCATGGTAAGCAGTCTGTTTCGTGTTTGTTCAATCCGGTTTTATCATCCTTTGTGATTAGTGTCTATGCAGCATCACTTATCGATGAGACCGGTTTAGTTGGTTACGTTGGTCCTACATATGTTACCATTCGTTCGGCTAAACATGATCGAATCACTCATGATAGCCATTTGCTTGATTTCGATCGATTAATTCAATTAAAGGAATTCGAAAAATTTGCACGTGATCATCTCGGCCGTGTCAAACCAATTGTTGTCATTAATGTTGATGCAAGCAACACGGAAAATAACACACGTTATCTCAGAACACTAGCAGCAGCAATTGAGAAATTCAAGAAAAACAATTTAGATGCGCTCTTTATTCTCAACCAAGCACCAGGTCAAGCGTTGTTCAATGTCGTAGAACGACGTTTATCACCATTATCACATGATTTAGCTGGTCTTATTCTTCCACACGATCATTTTGGTACACATCTGAATGATTCGGGTGTAACTGAACATGCCGAATTAGAAAAGAACAATTTCAAACAAACTGCAGATGTTCTAGCGGAAGTCTGGAGCATGAATGTACTTGATGAATATCCTGTGGTCGCGGAATATATCAATCCATCGCCATTAGTTGATGAACAACTGAAAATGGCTGATAGTACACTAGCTCTAGATGGTATCATTGATCGGTAAGTGAAAGACAAGGAGGAAGTAGCTGATCATTTGTATATTTTTGTAGAATTTGTGCGGAAGAAGAAGAGGAAGCACCACTTGATCAACGTGCCAGTCAAGCTCGGCCGACTCCGACAATTTCAACAGAAGAAATCAAGACCGAATACGACATTGATGAGTAAGAATTTCTGTATTTGCTTAAGATGAGCTGACTGAAGAGCACTAACTTTTCTCCTTAGATATTGGTGTGCAACTCATGTTCTCCAAACTCAATACACAATTCAAATCATTCGTTGCAATAATCCATCCTGTTGTACACCATGGCGTTCAAACTATATTCAAGTATTTCCTCATCGTTTCCTTCCACCACCTGTACCATTCAATCGATCATCACGTGGCGTTAAAATGGCTGAGATTGAATCGTCGTCTGCCGCAACTAATCCTGTTTCACCATTTTACGGCAATCTTTTTCAACGTATACAATTTCATGGTATTGTTATCAATCGTACACACAACGAGCTTCTGCCATTTGACGCTTGTTGTCCATCGTTACAAACAAAATTACCTACACGTGTTTGTTCGATCTGCAAACAATATATACCATCAGCATTACGTTTACGAAATCATTATAAAATTCATCAACAACAATATGCATCGAATTTCTTGGATTATAACAATAATAAAGAAGAAGATTGTCTTGAAGATGATGATTTACATGATCCATACGAAATGTCTATGGTACAAATAAAACCAACACAAAATAGTGTTTGCCTCTTCACTGATATGATCGATTGGTTAAGATCTGATTTTGAAGACGATCCAGTTGTGGATGTCAAAGCAAAATCAACCGCAGCGACAGCATCAGCTATGATCCGAAAGGATAAACAAATGCAAGCCGCCGCCGCCGCCGCCGCTGCTGCTGCTGTTCAATCAACAACCATCACAGCAACAGCGGCAACTGCTATTCAAGAAGAACAAGGCATGACGATGACAACCCGAAGTAGAACTGTTACCAGAGAACAAGTGACAACAGTAACAAGTGGTGACACACAAATATCGACGACTACAATGACAACTGAAACCCAATATCTAAATGAAACCCAAACAGAAAACGGTAGCATGTTAGATGCTTTGGAACAATTAGGTGTGGGCGATGATGGCACGAGTTCAATTGGAAATGGTCCAAGTCAACAAAGTTGGGATGATCTTGACGACCTTATCGACAAGATTTAAGTGTGTGTGCGTGTTTTGTAAAAATGAAAACTTTTAATCATTTTTAATCATATTCTAGTGTTTAGTCATATGTATCGTGAGTGCGTCTTTTGTCTCACCGGTACACTGTTGTTTGTAGTGAATTTTTCTTGTTTCTATTGTGAATAAAAAGTTCCGAGAAAAACAATTAATTTCTATCATACTGTAAAATTCATCTTACATCTGATAACGAGATTAATTTTTACAGATGTCATCGTTCTCTAAAAATACGATTAAGTCTTCCTACACAAACTAAAAACGCATTATAGCATCATTAATATATTTTGTCAGTTCATTTCGAGCATTCAGTTATCTTATAATGATATATTCTTATATATTTGACATGTTAATTTATTATACATGAATAGTGCCCTACTATTTCCAGCATTCTCTATACTTAGTTCACATACAAATTAACAAGAAATATGCCTTTGCCAAGTAATCCATCAAAATGTAGTCAATCAAGAGAGTACATCTTTTTCCTGGATGTATATATACGATACTTCGTAGATGACGCATGATAAGTAACATTGAAATCAGAGTTACCAGCTTACATGACGTTTGCATCATGGTTTTGCAACTAGCGTGTTTTCCACTCATATCTCAATCTTATATTAAGCAGTATAAATTGTAGAGAAAAGATTTACAATACACGTGTCAGGGCACGTGCGCGCTTTCAGTTGTCAATCAAGTGAATCTTGAAGTATTATTAAACAATTATATAATCAAATGTACTGTATGGAATTTATTGTAACAGAATTAAATCATGCAGAAAAGTATTTCATAACGAGAAATGTATATTTTATATACAAAGAATTTCAATCAATTAATGATAGTTTTGATAGATTGATCTCGATCAAAAGCGAGAACCAGTTGTTGCGTTCTTATTTGATGTATTATGTAGAGAAGGTGGAGCAGCACTTTCGCCTCGTAGCACCGGCTCAAGAAATGAAAAATCCATAGGTTCGATAATTTCAGGTGGACGACTATAAATTTCCAATGAATTGAATAATTCTGTTACTGGTAATGATTTCGTATCAGTTAATGGTCTCTCTGAAGTTGATCGTTGTTCATGTGTCGACAAAGAGGTCGATGGCGATGGACTTCGATGCCGATGTCGCGACATTGAACTTCGCCTTGATGACGATAAGGGTAAAATGACTGGCGGGCGATTATCAGGTTCTTCAAGCACAATTTGTACAAATGATTCAATGGGATCTTCGACTGTTTGAGTGATTGCATCGATAGGAGTCATCAAATCAAACGGAATCGTTGGTGCTGACGGCGCTGACGGTACGCGCCCATCGTAAATAGTTACTGTACGTTTTTGTTCTTCGTACGATATATTTGATATTGATGAATCGTTGGAATTGGCAGCTCCTGGAAACAAATAGAGTGAGCCACTGTTGCCAGTTGCCGACAGTTGAATGGTTGGATCGGGTTCACCGCAGTATGAAGCTCGTCGTACAGACCCAAAAAGACATTGAAATGTGGTGGAAGCCGTACGCATCATCGAACTTGTCGAATCCAGAAGCATGGATAGAGAAGAATTCTTTTGCTTTAACATGCACGATTCACTCCCACCGAATTCGTCTGGATAATGTATGTTGTAATTGGGTAAACGAAGTAATGGGGTGTCGGATAAACGACGTTGATCCGCCTAAATAATTGAAAAATATATTCATTTCTTAATACGCAATGACATTCTCATTCTTAAGCCTCTTAAGAGCAAAATGTCGGAATAAACTTCTTCTCACTTTCATTCAGCACACGTGTATTAGTATTATCGATTATTCATTTCTGAACGAGCCATATATCATGTATTCAAGTGAGACAACTGCCATGCGAACGAATATATTCTCACATTGTTGATATGATACTTTAATCAGATAAATAGACTTCTATACTTACATTAAGATAATTAATATGTCCCGAAGCATCTGTTGTATGGAGAAAGTCAGCATATGCAGACAGTCTTCGTTGATCCGTTGCAAGAGAATTATTCATGTTGCTTTTCTCTTTTGAACTAATACTGATGTGCGTGTTTAGGAAAGATTGTTGTCGAAAAACTTATTTGCAATATCCTGTTTTATATAGTTGAGAATAGCTATTTTTGTATCCGATGTTGTTATTTCGTGGTTTCGATGAAAAGAGAAGAGCATGCGCACAGGAACAGATGAATGAAAAACAACAAAACTCGATCTAATCATTTTTTTCGCCTATTTTCTTCTATTCCTCTTCAGAACAGACAGTTCCTTTTTTTTTCCTTCGCATGTTTCACACCATCTCACTTTGGAATGAAATATAATGAGAAAAAGTATAACACTGAACGAGAATTCTATATTTGTATTTATAAGTGTCAATTTTATGAACACAACATAGGCTTTTGATCTTTGTATACGAAAATGTTGATATATTCTTCTCACTAACAAAAAGAAACTTGTTAGTCTTTTCCCTTCTTCTACTAATTATTAGACACTTTCTGTGCAGATATCTTGTTTAGTCGGCAGTTTATTGCAATAAACCGTCGTTTATAGGAAATAACATGTCAGTATCTGTGCCATACATGACTTTTTTTCTATAAATAGATAATTAAACTAGAAAAAAATATATGATGCTATGACTAGTAGCTTTTTTTTCGAGATTATTCTGATATATGACATGTCAATCAATCATAATTATTCTTTTTTGAGAGTGGACGATAAATTTTAGTATGATCGAGTAGATCACGTGAAAAAAAATAACAACTTAATTTAACTTGTCGTTAGTTTGAATTGAAGATCATCCATCTGGATGAACATGATAATAACGAACTCTGTGAGGCCGTTCGTCGACTAGGAATATTTGACAATGTTAACTAATTGCCACCTTAATAAGTCAATTATTTACGAGCACAATTCTTTGTTGCCGTTTGAAGACAAAGAACATCTATTTTCTCTTAACGATCGTCTCGTTTCCTTAGGAGAAGTTTGGAAGAAATGCTTTCGTTATTGAACATACCTGATTATCAGAAGAAAAGGCGACGTTCGGTGTTGATTTGTAGTGAGCATTGTTGATTGAATTTGTTGGAGATAAAGTTTGATGGTGAAATTGTTGTTCATACGGATTCGGTGGTATTAAAGATGCATTACTATAAGTAAACATTTGTGTTTTTCTTCTTCTTTGTCACACACTCAAGAATCGTAAATGATAGAAGACCAATGTTGTCTACAAGAGATATTAAACGGAAAGTAACGAACTAATGGTTAAAAAAATATATAAATGAATGTAAGAGTATTTCTACGAAATCCTCTTGTTGATGTTGCCTATTAGATGACTAGGAATATTTCTATACGAAACTCATCATTATATTGTATTGCCTCATTTCTTACTTATAATTGTGCATCAGATTACGATGAATGTCTCGTTTTCAAAGCTTGTAGAATACAAACTAGACACATGTCGATGAAGAGAAAAGAAGGAGAGGGTGCATGATTAAGAGTTTTTCCACAACGTGTCGTCCTTTTTGTCTCTCTTATTATTTTTATATGAAGTTCTTTACCTTTTCTCTTTTTTTCATCTCGTCCTACTCTTGACAAGTTAACTAATGAATCGATCCTATACGATTGTTTTCGGAAACGTTCTAATGAGCTGTCAAAAATACAAATATGCTCTCCTGAAAAAGTAAACGTCAAAGTCATTTAAAGACAAAGTCTTATTAAAATAAAGTCTTTTATATTCACTCCGATGCACGCGTGTGTTCATTTGACGACTAAGAAAAGGAAAAAATAACAAAGACTAATAGATCTAGACCGAGCAAGAGGGAAATACACTCGTCTATTATTAAATGTAATTATTCTCAAATGAACTATTCGGCGAGATCAACTATTAAGTGCAAAGAACGGTTCTTCTAGAATTGTTTCTATTGGCAAAAAACTCCTCGCAAGTAGTCTTAAGAAAATATCATAATCCCTTTGGATAGTATTCTTTTGGAACAGCATGACACTCGACGTTTTTGACAGACATCTTTTCACTAGATAAAACTGCTGTAGTAAAACGAGAATTAGCCCTTTTATTTCGAAAACAAAGCAGAATATTATGTTCTTAATGAGATTGAACTGAATTTGAGCTTTTTCGCGTGAAAAATCCGTTTGAACAACCGACCAAGAAAAGTTTTTTTAAACTTATGCATGTAGCCCTTGGAAGGATAGATATAGATAAAAAATGTTATCGTTGGTGGTAAATAAACCAGAATATTAAATGAAATGTGCATGCGGAGTAGAAATGTATCACGAGCATCTTCACAAATGTCTTTTAAGTGAAGAATTAGATACGGAAAGTTCGATAGAACAATAACGAATGAAGGAACAAAGAAATGTTTTCGTTTGATACATTCATTAATCAATACTCGAAAATAATCTTCACGATCATAAAGAAGTAGAATCCGTCGTGTCATACTATTGAGAATACACACCGTGACACAAAATTGTATGGTACATGGTATAACAATATGGCATGTGCGGAGTACTTTATCGATAATATCTAACGGTAATGAATAGATAAATATGCAAGAATATTTATACGAGTTCGATGGATTGGGTAATGGTCTTCAAGCGATAATTTCATGAAGATGTGAACCGATATTGATGATAAAACAAATGATCGACGACAGAATAGAAAACCGCCGTGTACGATAAATGCTCAAGTTAAAACATTCTAAAAGAACAAATTCTATTGCTAATAATGTACTTAACCACATGCAAATATCACCACCGACAATAACTAAAACCGGTATAATATTACATGCTATGTACCGATACGAATATGCTTGTATTACATGATCGAATTCTAACATAGTCAACGTCCGTATTTCCATGCCAATCATTGTGATTACACCCATAAAGCAATAGAAGATTTGGAAGATACCACAATTAGTTAAGCGTATATCATGCAAAAAGAATGTTTGTAAACAAGCGAGATTATTTATAATAGACACCATTACCATCAGAGCAATTGTAAATGTGTAAGCAAATGCGATGAAATTATATTTCGACGTTGCCGATACTCTCTGACTATCATAGTACATGGCATATGTTAAGGAAAACTTAATTACATTCATACTTATATCACACGATGGTCCTATATAACATGGGGGACATAAACATGTGTTATTGAATAAACATCTACCACCATTTTCACAGTCGATGGTGCATGTCATCTTGTCAGACATATCAAACTTCGAAGTGAAATTTTTTTATTCGTCATAGTATAATGATATTTGTGTAGACATAAATCGTTTTGTAGAGAGTAAATGGTACACCGATCCTGAATATTAGGGTGTAATCAAGAGCGAAAAAGAAAAATATGATTTTATTTCGTATAAGAAATATCAATGTTGACAGAAGTTCCATAAATAAAAACAACTGGAGAGTTAAATACAAACGCTATAGCTACTGAAATCAAAGTGAAAGAAATTTGGGTAAAGTTCAGTGTAGTACACGTTCATATTGCTCGAAATAAATAAATTCATTGTAGCAGAATTAGCATATATCTTTCTATTCAAATTACCTCTCTTTTAATTAAATGAATACGCAATAGTTATTTATTCTGTCGTAGCATTCGGTAGCAAATACATATTTACAAATCGAATAAATATTGGCATTATGCCATGACAAGTGTCTGCTAATATACACAATGAAAAGGAGTTTCAAGTATGACTGATCTGAATATACACGATCGAGAGAAAATAAATCGCTGCTATTCCTCTAGAAGGAAAAAGTTTATTGCCGTTTTTGTTGGAATGAAAATGATTCGAGTAGATGAATGATAATTTGTCAGACATGTTTCGAGATGATTGAAAAACATGAAAATGAAAGACAAGCGGTTTTTCTCCTAGCTAAGCCAGAAATTGTCCTGAAAACATGTTTCTTAAATATAATCACTGTCGACATTCGATCGTTATTTTTTCTTTCCTTTCCGTTCATTCTCCATTGAAGCATATGATCTTCAGAAAATGAAATTTCCTTGCAAAGTTTGTGCTCAGATTGTTCGAGACGCAGAGAAAAAAAAATCAATATTTCTCTTATGAAAACAAAATGTACACTTACTATTAAGTAATGGCTTTTTATATCTGAAGCAAATGTAAAACTAGTGCTTCTTATTTTTGTATTTTTGTCTTTTACTTCGTCATCGTCAATTGTAAACAACGGAGAAAAATTTTTTATTCCTTTCTTTTTTCAAAAGCAAAGTTTTTTGCTTTATTTATTCAAATAGACAAGAGAAAACACTTTGAATACCTCCACATCGCCCATCATCAATTCGGTTTGTATATTAGAAGAGCTTTTTTTCTTCTTTTGAGTTTAATCAAAAACTACAATGGAAATTCTTATTAGAAGAAAGTCAACAAAAGAAGAAAATAACAATCTTTTGCGAGACAATCACAGCAGTTCAAGCGAAAAGACGTCGAGAAAGCCAGGTAAGAACAAAGAAATCTTTTAAAACTACATGCTCATAATGTTGTTCTTTTGTTGAGTCAATACATGAGAGGACAAAAACTTGTAGTTTCTTGTTGTTTCATACAGACATTTGCATAGAAAAACACAGAACAGGTAATGTATGGCATTAATGTATGAAAAAAAAAGGAATTTTTTTTTCTTCTGCATCATCCTCAAAACGGCATCGTGGCGTTAGACGAATTCCAGTGTACATAAGAGTCAATGCGTAAAGAATTCAGATCATGCACTTTGACCAGTTTTTTTTTCTTTTGCTTGTCTGAAGGTGTAGAATAAGCTTATTTGTGATGCTTTCTTTCAATAAATACTTGAGAAACTGCAATAGACTAGGCTGATCGACAGATTCTTCTTTCAACATTTTCCATTAGCAGAGAGAAAGTACGCATGAGTATAAACTTCTGAACTATGTTTAACAGCAATTTGTTTTGACGTCATGAGTCGAATCTTTTGTCTTCTTTTTTTTTCTGTACCAGATTTACTATTCTATCTGTAAGTTTGACTACATCTTGTTCGATCCCCAAATGAGACTCGTTCAAGTGCTGTCTACTGCTCCATACTTATGTAGGACAACGTCAACTATCCCAGTTTTGCTGATAACGATGACAACGGAAGGAAGGAAGGACGGAAATTTCGGTCCCATCACATTGTCGTCTTCACTTCTTAAACGTGTGGCAAACTACATTATTTCCTGAGATGCGTGCATGCATATGCGAGCAGGAGACTATTGTATCATAGGGATCGATTAATTAGTTAATCAATTTTTTTTGCTTTTCGTTTTGTAGATTTACTTGAGTCTTCGTCGATACTCAATGACAACATCAAGTTTATCTAACTATCAGCTGAGATCAGCAGCGAGCAATGCCAGTCAGACATCGGAATCATCGTCTGCAAATAATAATTCAACTGAAAGCGAGACAGTCTTAGTTGCGAGTAGACTCAGTCATATCAGCTTGGCTGAGCGCGGAGAACGACAACAAGCACTTGATCGGCTGGAAATTTTGAAAACGGTAAGGCAACTTAACGAACATCATAATATCTCTTACTTGATTAAAAAATAAATCCAACTGAGTGACCGAGTTCTCATTCTATCGAATGACAGAAAAGTTGATTAGTAAATTTTCTGCGAGTGTTAGTATGAATACCTTCAGATATATTTAACATGTCGTTTTTATATGTAGGTAGGCACAGGCTCCTACGGGCGTGTACTTGTAGTTCGTGATCGAGATACATTGGTATACTTTGCACTAAAAGTCTTCTCAATCAATCATGTCGTCGAACAACGACAGGTAAAGTTCAACTGGATAGAAAACGGTCAATCCTGTGTTTCTTAACTTTAGACAGAACATGTCAAAAGCGAGAAAGATATTCTCTCAGTGATCTCTCATCCATTCATTGTTCAACTTCATTGGACACACCACTCGGATCAATTTCTGTACATGTTATTAGATTATGTTCCCGGCGGAGAATTATTCAGTTATATGAGACGAAAAGTTACGTTCGATTTGAAATCTGCATTATTCTATATCTGTGAAATTATTCTTGCCTTTGAATATCTTCATTCGTTGCAAATCATCTATCGTGAGTATCGAGAAGATGCATTTGATATGTTTAATGTGTGTTCTTGTGTTTAATAGGTGATTTGAAACCAGAGAATGTTCTTTTGGATGCCGAAGGTCATGTTAAACTTGTGGATTTCGGTAAATAGCAAAACCGTTGTAAAAATCGATCTGGACCATTCGATTTTTTCTTAGGTTTTGCTAAGAAAATCCAGAATAAAACATTTACCACATGTGGCACGCCGGACTATCTCAGTCCAGAATTATTCAAAGGCACAGGGCATAATAAGAGTACAGATTGGTGGAGTTTAGGTATATTACTATTTGAAATGTTAACGGGAGGTATGAACAGAGGAATTTTCTTATGAAAAATTTCAGCTTTTCATTTTGCGATCCTAGCAACGCCGTTCAATCCTAATCAGAATAACAATGAAATCTATCCACGTGTTTTAGCCGGTAAAATCGTTTGGCCACGCACGATTGATGAGCCGACGAAAGCATTTATCAAGAAACTACTCACTCAGAACAGCGAGAAACGTCTTGGTTCAGGTCGGAATGGTTCACGCGAAGTGAAAGAACAACCAATTTTTGCATCTATCAAATGGGATGATGTCTATGCTAGAAAATTGAAACCACCAATTGTACCATCGGTTACACATCCAGGTGACACGTCGTGCTTCGATAATTATGAAGAAGATTGGCGATCTGCACCGTTTGCTTCGGATAGAGAACTGGCCTTGTTTTCCAATTTTTAAAAGAACGAAAACAAACATCGTATTTTGTATATGTTATACGTATTAAACGTATGGAGATTTAGTCAATGACTGAAGAATTTAACTGCGACTTTCTTTTTTCAGCTATTTGTACAAATAAAAAATATGATCACATAATGAGTATGTTAATGACCTTGCTAGTTTAACGAATGATTCTCTACAAGTATTGTATGCTCCTCAATGCTATGCTTATTCGTTCAGTCAGACCGACGTTTCTGAAGTTCCTTGTTTGCATCTTAATCTTCTTAAAAGATTTGTCATGTGCAGGCTAATTCCTAGTTTTTCTTCGTGTTTTGACAGATCGATTCACATTCAGCTCGACATAGTTGCTTCTATTCCAGAAAGGAACTGATTTCCATATGCGGAAATGCTATGAACTCTGCTTTACATATACGCATCTAGAACGGACACACTGGCAAGATCCTTTTTTATTGGTGTGCAAACGACACTAATAAAGAGCTAATAGATGCCTCTATAAGACTTAGTGGGAAGTCTTCTCTTAGAAAATGTTATATATTTTTCTGAAGATGTTGTCTATGACTTCGATCTGTGCTTGGTTTGTTTCAAAAAGCAATAGGATAGGCAACATGCGATCAGTGAATAACCATTCGAGATAGATGTCGTAGCAGAAATCTCCTATTCTATTTTATTATTAACCAATCCATTCGATGTTGTTGATTACGTTCTGTTCTGTTCTGTTTACGTTTTTACTACCCGTCATCGGCAATGTACTTTTTTATCCCTGAGATTCCCATTGATATTGTACTACGACATAATTTCTTAAATTTTAGAACAAAGAATGAGTTCTGACGAGATCCTCGGCACAGACGAGGCCGATGATACTGCGCTATTGTCTCCTACTCCTACAACGACACTCGAATACAGTCGAACAGTATCACAAGATCTAAGATATTTGGACGATGGTTTAACGCACGCCATCGATCAATTGACAACATTCAATAGTGAAACCATGTCCGATCTTTCGCTAAAATACGAATTAATGCGTAACAATGAAGTAAAAATAACTAGGAAAATCATCCTTTCGCTAGCTCATTTGCATATTTTCTTGTGTAGAGTCGTGTTATTGGCTTTTTCGCTCGTCAGTTAATGGTATTGCAAAGACAAAAATTGAATGGTCAAAATGGTGGATTTCACAGCGA
Source organism: Adineta ricciae (assembly GCA_905250025.1). Taxonomy (NCBI): domain Eukaryota; kingdom Metazoa; phylum Rotifera; class Eurotatoria; order Adinetida; family Adinetidae; genus Adineta; species Adineta ricciae. The sequence goes on from CAJNOJ010000030.1 coordinate 152,465, forward strand.
ATACTCCAAACTAGACCGTTTCCTCTCTGTTTTAAATATGAATAGAAAATCTATTGAAGTATGTTTTTTGACATATTTTCTTCGTTAAATCCATTCTTTTTTTTTTCTTTTTCAAGTACATCGCACAACGAATTACATTTGATGATTTACTGAATAGCAAAGTAACAGTACGAGAACAGATTCTATATGATGCCGGCACAATCGAACCTGAACGAACAGATTTTCGTAATGCTCTCAATGCATTGAAAGATTGCATTGGTAAATGATTTCTTTGTCGTGAAATCCCATGAAGACTCATTCGTTTGAATAGATTATTTTTCTCACGGTGGTACAAATGATAATGGACGTTTTTACTGGCATAAAGAAATGCCAGCGACGCCATCAGTTCGCCAACATCGTCTGTCAGATACTGGTAAAGAAAACTTAAGTACACGCTAGAACTGTTTCGCACTCCGGCGATCGTTTAGCTCTTCCAACTCCACCAATAACTGAACCAATAAGATCAACATCTGTGTCTTCCTCGATCTCAACAGAATTCACGAATCCAAATCAATCACACCATCATAATCAAGTACCGATACCATCGTCGCCTCAAACTCGACGAAACAACGGTGAATACAAGTTGAAAGAGTGATAAAAAATATTTGACCTTGTCAATATTTTTAGTCTCGCATACGCCGCCACCATCACGTTTGAATCATTTATGTGTTAATGGAAAGGGAAGATGTGAACATCCGAGTAAGAAAAGCTCAGCTCATCCATCAATTTTTAATACGTATGTGTATAATAATTCTCTATTAACATTTAACTCTTAAAAGTTGACCGTTCGATTTTCTTTTTCTTTTAGAATAAATTTTTCTCACAATATAGATTTACAACTACCTACTGATGATAATTCATCTCGTCGAAGTTCATACGGGTCAGATTCGGAGAGTCGTCTAGCGTCTGGTAAGTGCATAACGGACTAATTCAACGACGAAGAAGATCGTTTCGTACAAAGAATAAAATTCTCTATGCATGAAGTGTATTTGGCGAGCAGTGCAACATTGTGGATTTATCTTTTATTTGTATAGAATTTGAGCACAGTCTTGAGAATGAAATAATCAATCAAGCGGATCCATTGGCTGCGCGTAAGATTGCTCTAGTAACATATAAATATCCATCGCAGTCTAATACATCATCGTCATCTATTAACAAACAACGAAATGTGACTGAAATGTCACCACAAACCAATTCGCCGCTTGACGATAGTAAATCTCCATCGACATCAAGAAAAAACTTTCGGTGGAACCATAAATCAGCTTCAAAGGATGGTTAGATTTGTATAGAATATTGCTTGGCTAGGATGTGATTGATATATGCTGCTATTGCTATTGATTGATTGACTGACTGACATGCAGTGGAATACATACAGTTGTTCTTAACTTTGGCTGTATGTTTAGGTTCAGCAACACCCAAATCGCCGACAATTCGTTCACCTACGATGTCAGGTTCGCCCTTTGGATCAGCGCAAAATAGTGATGCAGAAAACGATACTCGAATACCAGGTTCATAGGCTATTGGTGGTTTTCTTTATTTAAAACTTCATCTTCTTAGATGCCTCTATCAATAATACACCTCTATCATTTCTGGGACATCGGATGGCGCACAAAATTCAGCACAAGTTCGTACTCAATAGTTTGATATTTAGCTTATATTCACGCTTCTGCTTTTGTCGTTGATATAACATTTCCATCATTTTGTTGGTGTGCTTCTCCTTCTTCTTCTTCTTCTTTGTTGTTGTTGTTGTCGTACCTTCTCGTCTTAGAAAATAATAATTATTTAATTGGATGTTGTTCGACGTCGTGGCCATAGTTCATGTTCATCTAACTAAATCCTAGCAACAATCATTTCTTTTTCTCTCAGGTGGAGTAATCTCATAAAATTATCGACGTGTAATGTATGCGCGAAAAAGATGTTCTTTCTCGGTATCAAGTGCAATCTTTGCAAGTAAGAACTATTGGTATTTGTATCTTATTTCTGAAGGATGTACATCTGATTTTCTCTATATTCGCTGACTTTCGACTACCGGTATCTTTGCTTGAACTGCGCGCGCTCATCTGCGCTCTTCTTGTTGTCGTCATTGACGAAAAAGAAACAAAACGAATTATTTATTCATCTTTCTAGGTTTGATAGAACACGTGTATTCAAATTTTCCTTTTGTGACGTCTGTAGGAAACAGGTGTTTCGAGGAAAAGCATGTCTTCATTGCAAGTAAGACACTAGGAGAATGCAGCTTGCAAATGGAATTCAATTGACATAGAACAGATTTCAACCATTCTTGCATGATTCTCTTTCGACTGAATTGAATTGCTCTATTATTAATCTTGTCTTACATACATTTGATATTGATCTGTTATTTTTCTTTTCTACAAGATACAAATGTCACAAGGAATGCGTGCCAAATGCTCCACCTAACTGTGGTCTTAGTGAAGTGAAGTTGAGACGAGTTATTGACAATACTGATATTCAAACTGCACTTGGTAAGCGATGGATTGACATCCATCGACTCATATGTTCCATATTTCCTCTTGTTTTAGCTAATTCCAGCCCACTATCACGAAAATATCCTTCTCCACGTATGTATTGACTGAAACCTTATGTATAGGATGTTGATTTTCGTTAAAAATAAATTTAGCATGGGATAATGCAAGCCCATCACCATCGGCTTCCGCATCGGTACCAGGTTCTCCAGCTATGCACAATCAAATGCCTGGATACCATTTTACTCCATCCATTACTGTTCGTGAATCGATTTATTCTAGTAAGTCAAAGTTATTGGTCAGTTTGGAATTTCTGAATTGAAAAGAGTTCCATCGAGACAAAGGGAATCCATTCGAGACTGATACCAAAACGTGTGAATTGTAATTCTTTTCTCTTTAGCTCAAAATGATCCGGATAGTTGGGTCGTTATAGAAACTACTCCTAAATCTACACCAGGTAGGTAGTTTGAAAAAAGAATTATATGGTTGTGGGATGAAAATGTTGTTTTTTTTACATCGATGTTGTCAGTACATTTATTTGTTTCCGAAAAAAAAGAGAAAACTATGCATGTAATTAATTGGCTTTTGATGTGGTGAACTGTTAGAAGAGGATTTTTTACAAGAAGGATCGGTTATTATTATACACTCTGCTTTTTTTTTCTAGAAATTCCGGAATCTCAATCTGATAGTGATACTAAGTATGTTTAAGGACAGGAGATTGTCTGTCTTGTTCAAGTTCTCATCTCTAGTTCAACAATTCAAACGGAAACAGGAACAAATCTCATTGATTCAAGCGCGACAACTACATCAAGCAAACTTGTACGACAACCATCTCAGGTAGCCCATCCTTTACATCGGAGGATCGGAATGAAGATGTTCTGTGTTCTAGAGTGAACCATTAACACATCCTCGACGTGAAGATCTTGCTAAATCAAAACTATTCGATATCAATTCGTTCGATGACGATGAAGTCGATCAAGAAAAACGAAATGCTAATGTAAATATGATTTTCTTTTTTGACGAAGTGAAAATATCTTGTTTTTAGCTGGCAACTTCTATACAAGATTGGGTAATTGTTTTTAATAACATAAAAATAATCGAAGAATTGCCACGTTCATCTGGAACATTGATGAAGTATGATGAACTTTGAAATTCAATTCAATGTACAGGAAACATCGTTCTTATAGAGCTCACTGGCACGGCGAAATAGCAGTTCGAATGATTAAACCCAGTTCTAAAACTAATCAAGTCGATTTTCTCAATCAATTCAAAAATCAAGTACGAATCCGAAAAGATTTCACAATTGATATCCACCATACATATATTTTCATAGGTATTTCGTTTACGAAAAGTTCGACATGAACACTTAAATTTATACACTGGTGTTTGCAGTAAGTCTTTACTTCAAACATTTTCTCTCATGATGATACAATTTCATTTAGTTGAAAGTCCAAATCTCGCTATCGTGTCAAAGTAAGCTTTTTCTTTGTCTTAAAATTCTTTCGAATAACATGCGTTATCTTTTCTAGTTGGATTCGTGGTCCGAACCTATTCGAAATGATTCACATTCGCAATGATTCAATCCCATTAAATGTTGCTGTTCAGTATGCTGCCCAAATCGCTCAAGCAATGAGCTATCTACATGAAAAGTCTATTAACCACATGTCTCTCCGAACAACCAATATTTTTGTACAAAACACTCGGATTATTCTAACTGATTATGGTCTCGTCCCACTAAGTAAATGCTATCGGTTTAATGATCAACCAGCGATCATCGCGCCACGTGGATGGTTAAGTTACTTAGCGCCTGAAATCATCCGAAAACTGGATCCACGTGATGAACAGTCGTTCTTGCAATTCACACCACAAACCGATGTTTATGCATTCGGGTGAGAACCGATCGATAAATGCTAAACTTTTTTTTTGTATTCTATGGATCATTTTCTAGCACTGTTTGGTATGAACTTCTATTTCGGGAATTTCCATATGCTAAACAACCAGCGGAATATATTATTTGGCGAGCAGGAAATTCACTCAAACAGCCATTAAGTAGCGTACATATCAGTAAATACGCTAAAGTAAGAAGAAAAACGATTCATACGATGTTTGGACATTAATAACTTTGTTTAGGATATCATTAATCAATGTTGGTCATTTGTTCCTGATGATCGACCTGATTTCGCAATGTTATGTAAATCATTGAGTAAAATGCCGGGCAAACGACCATTAGTGCGATCGCCCTCAACACCTCTTCAGTACAATACTCGACCTCACGTAGAAGCACAATTTTAAATCGAATCCTCAATTTATTATAGCCATGAAAATTTCTGCATTCCTCTCCTGATCACAGGGATCTATTCTTGTACATCATACCTCATTCAAAAAAAAAGAAGGTATTCATAGCGTGCAATAAATGAGAAAAAAGACCGTATAAAAAAAAACATGATGAATCAAAATTATTCATACCTATTTTTTCTTCTTCTCTTTCTTTCCAATGTGTTCTCTCTTTTCTTATGAGCTGATAAATTTCGATGTCTTCACTCCCCGTTGTGAATAATCAGTGACAGTTTCTTTCCCCCTTAGTTATTTTCTACGCACGCAATTTCTAGAAGATCAAACTATTCAATACGAGCCAGTATTCAACTAAAACAGTGTATATACATATATCTAAACATCTGAATATATTTATTATGATGAGCCATTCTTCCTTCAGTACCTCTGTTCGTTATTTGTCTTCGAAATCTTGTTATTTATATGAATGTCTTCTATGAGTACAACTCATTTTTCTAATCAAATCGTCTTTGATGTATTTTTGTTTTGTTTTCGTATTCTATTTTCGTTTTATCATTTAACTCAACAATATATCGGATCAATGTGATCAATATCATGTCAATCTAACATTTATTCATAACAGAAGAAGATTACTGATTAAAATAAGGCATCTCAGGATAGAGTGATGATCGTTGTTGTTTGTTAGTAGTCGGAATTTCTCCATCAGCCGGACGAAAAACACGTTCGAAGAGAAATTCTTTAAATCGTCTGGCATAAAAATCTGCTTCAACTATTGAACGCTCATCGACAACATCACGATTTTCAACTGTTTGATATTGTCGTTGCATTACTTTGCAAATGTCAAATCTGTATGAAATGCAAATAAGATTAGATCAAAAGTGAATGTAATCACTTACGTTTGTAAAATATCGATAATTCCCAGGAAAAGAAGTAAACGTTCACCTTTACCATTTATTGCTGGTATACCTCTATTAAACGTCAGGATGAACTTATGATTTGTACTACAGATCAGAAAGTCTTACCCGAATTCTTTTGCGTATGCTACATCGAATGTTGGAATTTCCTCGTACAGAAATCCTAATGCTTCATTTGGTTTCTTCAATTTACAGAGATCTTTTGCTTCAAAGGATGGCCTTCTCTTATTTTCTGCACGCTGTTCTGTCATACCAACAAGCAACGAATCACGGACTGAGCCCATTAGTGCTTCTAATGAACCACTACGTGTTGGTCGGACTGGATTATCCATATTATGAATAACTAATACGAATAAGGAAAATTTAGAACAATGAACTTAATAAAGTGATGTTTTCTTACTTAACAATAATGAATAGTCCATAATATTGAGTTTTTCAAGAAACTCCGAATCACTAGTTAGAATTTGTTTCAAGTGCTGATAAATATGTTTAGGGATTTTTAAGCCATCAGGGTGTATTTCACGAAAATCATTATCTTTGAACGTTGCAGAAGCCTTGATTCGTTCACTGAAGTTAGCATCGCGTTTGTAGGATGAACCTTTGAGATCGTATTTTTCATGAATATCAAGATTAGTTGGAATTATATTTGAAAATATTCCAAAACGTAAAGTAAACGAATCAACAGTGATACCATGTTGTTGGGATATATATGGTATATATCCGTAAACACCCAATAATTTGGCAAGAAATGTTCCTGGTGTTTGTTGAATATAATGATAATACTCTTGAAGAAATTTTTGCTGGATAAATCTTGCATCATAGTCACGAATAGTTTTGATAAGATATGTCGCATCAGACGTTAAGTATAATAGTGAACCGGAACTTGATGGATTTACGATGTCTTTAAGTGCACCAGTGCATATGTGTCTTCGTAAAGCATCGGCACTGATACCGAGCAAAGTTAGTAGAGAATTAAATGTATCGAGTCCGTAAGCTTCGATGTCAAAGTCAGGGATCGCATGAGGTGGTGTGATTCCACCTTTAGCAGGAAACTTTTGTCGCTGAGTATAAGCACTACACTCAGAATGTTGACAAGATTGTTGATTAAGAAAATAACCGATTCCTATACAAGAATAACAATATTATTACGAGGTCTTTTAACATGGAAAAGAAAACTTATTTTCTTAGTGTTGATAAATAGGGAGACCTTGTCAACAACTACACAGAACAACTGACATGTATAGATTTGAAAATATCGAATTAATGCATCATTTTTCTCCCGCATTCATGACTATAGCATGTCACCTGTAGAATCGATCTCCTTTCGCGATGTAGAATTGATGAATATAACGCTGTATTCGTACATGAAAGAACACTCTATTTTTTTGTTGACGAAGACAAAAAAACATGTCCTGATGTACGTGCGTTGTTCCTATATGTGTTAGTCAAAAACATACCGATCTGAAGTGCTTGTCGAATATGTTCACTTTGAATAACGCCAGAGGAAAATAATGTTTGTAATAATTTTTGTTTTGCCAGTGCTCCTGTCATATCTGTCACGGATGATACATGTTCCTGGACTGTTGTTACTAATTGACCACTTTTTTCCTTGACGAATCCTACAACTCGATCGGTCATTTGACGTCGTCCATCACTACTTTGTAATGACTGAGTTGTACTGCTTACACGAGGATCATCCAATATTCCTGTCAATTTATCTTTAATTGTACGTCTCATATCGTTGTTGACTGATGATAGCGTATATGACAAATACATCTACTAGCATTCTATATATTGCTATTTTCTCCAAGTTTTGATGATTCACGGCATCTCTATACTATATATAAATACACTTTATAGCAAAGAAAACGGATGGATATTTATTCTTTTTTCCCTTTCTTTCTTCTTTTATCTACGATAGCTCATGACTCACGTTATGTCTCCCTTCATGATTCATAAGAGAACAGGGAGAATAGAGGTATAGTTGAGTCAACGAACGGTATAATGGCGGAAAAAGAGTAAGAAATTAGGAACGGATAAAGTATAGTAAGAAGAGCTCAATAATGGGCGATAATGCTGCAGCTCGATTTTTTGATACAACAGGCTGTTTGAATCTATCGCGACCGGCAAGCGGTACTCGAGTTGCATCGGTAAAACAACATCAACGGCCAGCTGCAGCTTCTGGGTTAATTCGAGGCCAAGTTAAAATTGATCTGTACAATTTTGACCATATTGACTTTGCTGATTCTAAATATGTTCTAACAAGTCCACGTTCGTTAGAAGCATGTGCTCGTCTTAATATTAAGGTAAATGAAATTTATTTGCGTTCTCAATGTTGAATGTTGAAAATGACTTCTAGCCGGCTACATTACTTCCAGGAAAATTATCAGATTTAACATCCGATAAAGTTCGATTTTCCACATTAATAGATATTCGTGATGAAATGGAAGTAGAAAGATTAGGTTAGCGATTATTTTAGTAATACAATCGTATGAATAGAGTTGATTTTTAGCAAATTTACAACGTTGTCGAGATGAACGTGAAAAAATTATTCGCGAAGAAACGATTTCAAAGCCATCATCAGTATCATCATCATCAAAAAAAGTCAATAACAAATCTGCATCGCACCGGTAAATAGAGAACTATTTCTGTGTATTTTCACAGTTGTGATGACGTTTAGAACTCATGCACCAACAAAAGATCATCGACCTACAACTGTACATTTTGCATCGACGCATGTGGATCATGGTTCTCAACTTCCACCGCGACCAATATCGTCTACTCGTCTAGCATCTGATAATCGTAATGAATTACGAAAGTCATCTTCAACAGGATTTTTAGATGAAGTCTTACGACTGGTGAATGACTCAATTGAAATCAACAACGAAACGATTTTGTTTTTAGGATAAAAACCTTCAACGTCGTGGAACAGCCGATTCGAAGAAGAGTGAATCATATGTGTAAGCAATCCATTTTGATCCACGATAGAATTATTGCATTGATTGTTTTAATCTAGAAATGGTCTGGAAAGTGTTAAACATTTAATAGAACAACATGTCGCACAAGTGCCACAACCGAATGACATCGAAAGTCTAACATTCGAGAAAAAACAACACGATCTCTTACTGTCTCAGTAGGTACCATTTCTCGTATAGAAAAAGAACATATTTTGAAAAATTTACTCTAGTTATGATCATGAATTAAAACTTCAGAAAGCTAGAGAAAATGCACGGCGAACCGAACGGGAAAAGGAAGCAGAACGTTGCGATTCGTTAATGCATGATTTCATGGTAAGATGAATGTTTTAGGAGATAATTCTCTTTTTTCATCACAAATAACCTAATGAATAGAGTCAAACTATGGCTGAAGAACGTCGCCAGAATGAATTGCGTCGAAAGCGCGATCGATTGCATCAATCACGACAACTGTACGAAGTATTACAAGCCAAAAACCATGAAATGTAAAAGTCGTGAAACTTCTAATATTTTCGTTACTTTCTCTATGACATTTGTAGTCAAGCAGCAGACACTGAGAAGCGACGTGCAGAGTTACTCAAAGAAATTCAGCGAAAAGATCGCCGAACAGAACATTTTGCAAAAGATAAACAAGACACTGTGAATTTAGTAAGTCTTGCGATTGGAATCGCTCATCATTACCAATGCATTTTTGTTTAGTTCCGTGTCTTAGCAAAATCCTCTCAAGACATGCGACCAAGGGGGAAACGACAGATTTCGTGCTCGCAAGACTTTCCTGGCACTCTGAGAAATCCGGGATCTCGGCAATCCACCGTTTCCCATTAACCTGATTATTAGTCATCGAAAATGAATCGGACATTATTTAGCAAGGTTTTTAGTTTAGACACTTTGTGTACAATTTGTGCAGTATGCTGCTTTTGATGGCGGAAGAGAAAGGATGAATACAGGTGAATATGGACAAACTGATGTCTTATTACCTGAACGTGACAGTGTCATTATGTCATCTGATTAATTAACTATTTTGTATGGTTTTCTCGTTAACAGTTTTTATCTGAAGGGCTTCTTTCCATAACGAAATAATCAATAGGCTTAGGAAAGACTGGATAAAAACCTGTTAATGTTTTCACCGTCCATCTTTGTTAATTAACCATTTTATTTCAATAGTTTTTACTTTTTCATTATACGTTTATAGATCATACTATACAATTAGTTCTGATTTAAATAAATTTTCCGTTTCTTTTTTCTTCAAATATTCATCCTTATAGTATACAACAACTTTTTCAATAGTATTCCCCACAGGAAGGGATGAAATAATTTGAGTTATGTTCTTTGATAATGGAAACTACAAATTTGAATTCTATTCCTACTAAAACAATGTTCTATGCTCAGACAATGGTATATTTCGTTGAAATTCATGATGTTCTTCTTTTATTTAAAAAATGAATCATATACATGAATTTTTTGGGAAATCGTTCATCTCTAACAATACGATTATAAGTAAAACATTCAAACCATCTTGCATATTCTTCAAGAACTGGCTTGACCCATTCCCAGGTCGAACGATTCGGTACGGAAACGACCGGTTCCACAATATGAATGATGAACAACTCGTTAATTCGACATAAGTATTAAGCTTCTTCTTCGAGTTGTGAATCTCTAAACTAGGAATATTAGTATTCTACTTGTTAACGTTGTTGCCTACCGCATCACCTTTACTATCACGCAAATATAGTAAAATATGCAATATAATATATCGAACGGTTTATGTATCGAATCAAGAATGCTTCTGGTGTCTTCCATTTTCGCTCGGGTCAGACTACTAATTGGAAAGATGATAGTAATGGAGAATCTCTTACATGGGACTAGGCATTAAGTTGTTACCCTTATTAAAAGCACAGTAATCGGGAGTTGAGATCTTTTGAAAAAATGTCATATGAGGTAAATCAGCCAATGTACCATTTCCTAGTCAGAAAAGCGCACAATTTCAAGACTTAACACTGCTTAAATTTCTGTCAGAACGTTAAAAATGCGTTAATAACCACAACTTTACGAATAGTACTGCGTCAAATCTTACAGGATAATGCACTGTTACAGAGAAAATTTGAACACATTAAAATAGTCATACACATAAAAGAAAGCGGCGAATGTCGTGTTCTAAATGATCTGCGATTCTGGGAATCCACTATTTCTCCCTTGCATTCGACGATATGTGGGAGAAACAAACGTGAATTTCGTTCAGAACATGGAAAAAACCGAATTAACAAGCAGTACTGTAGTAGCAAACCTAGAGATATCTGCTAATCGTCGACATTTGTAACCATCAATTAAAATCTGAATTTTTTCTATTGCCCTCTCGTCGAAACAGTGTACTTCTTTTCCACATTTTTGCTTCTTCTGCAATAAATACTCATTGATACAAAAGCGTGTTTTCTTTTTCTTTCTTCAATTTCTATATTTCTTAGTAGAAATATTTTATAGTGAAGAAAAAACTGTCCAGTTGAGTGAGCAGTGATTAACATTTTTTGCGTGTGCGTAGACAATGTTAAGCTTATCTTGTTTTATCGCAATTCGTCAACATAATACTTACCCACACTAAAGTATGTAAAGTCAGTCGAGTACGGACGAGAGAGGTACAGAGTTTTTTCGTTCTGTTTTGCTATTGTTAGTATTATCTAATCTTACCTTTATACGAATACTACAAGCACATGTAGATATGTGATGTATAAAAACGATTAGGTTTTACAGTCTGCTATAGAAGCGACGAATATTTATCTCTTATTAATTGCTTAAGATATCCGTCGATAGTTATTAAACTATGGCAGCACCCGTTCCACAATTTCAGACATTCATATCGGTAAATGATCTCGTTTCAAAGGTTCGATATTGTTTACGAATAATTATATTTAAAGGTTAAAGAATTTCGTGAACTTGTTCAAAAAACTTACGAAAGTATGTTGCAGTGTTATTCTCGGCGTCGAATTAAAATTTGTTTTCAGAGGAGATCGCCGAAGATGAAAAAATTGACGCCCGCGATCTGCAACGCTTCAATGAAAACGACGACTACACTTTGCGATTTATTCAACATGGTCAACATGGAACTACTTTTGATCAAGAACGTGCACTACGCCTTTTCAAAGCATCAATGGAGTGGCGAAAACGACATAATGTCTATGGTAACATGCCATAATTCCTTATTATGAAAACCTTTTCAATCATTCATCACTAGATATTTCTACAAGTGAATTTCCGGCAGAATTCATCACACGACAAGCACTCTTTTTCAAAAATCAAGATCGACACAACAATCCTCTGCGTAAGCAAGACTATGAAATGAATTGTATTTCATGAACACTGTTTTATCTCCACTATTCTTAGTTCATATCGCCGTTCGAAAACTTGATAAATCCAAAGATGATAAAGAAGCAGTAAAACGTTTTCTTACCTATACGTTTGAAGAACATCTTCGTCAACATCCAGAACAAAAAATTGTCCTTGTGTTCGATATGAGCGAAACCGGACTCAGTCATATGGTCAGTTGAACATCGAACTCTCCAACATTCTCTCATTTAATTCATCTAGGATTATGAATTGGTTAAATTCATCATTGCCAGTGCACAACATTTCTATCCAAGATTGCTCGGTAAATCTAGAAAAACTTCTCATGATTTTCATTCATCCAGTTTTTTTTTCCATTTAGCATATATGCTGATCTTCAAAATGCCATGGCTTTTAACGGGTAATGTTTTGACTTCATTGATGATTTGTGGAAACAAGGATTGTTTATTTTAGCGGCATGGAAATTGATAAAGACTTGGTTGCCACCGGAAGCTGATCAATTTATCAAATTTGTTGATGAAAAATCAATTCAAGATTATATTGCACCTGATCAGTTGTCCGAAGCTATGGGTGGTACGGCACGTTATGATTAAATTTTTATCGATGGCTAAACAGTGACGTTGAGATAGCAACGCATTTTTGTAATTTCGATTCATTTTACTTTCTTTTACATTTTAATAAAGGCAAAGAGTTTCGTAAACGAACATCTGTTTCATTTTCTTTTATCATTTGTAATCTATCAAACTATCGTTAATTAAGTTGAATCGCAAGTATGCACAATCAAAACTCTTCAATAAATCGAGCAGATAAAACACAGAAAAGATCGTTCACTCAACCAAGCAAATCCTCACAATTGTCGACGAACGTACCCGTCAACGAACAAAACGATATATCTGTGAAAACTTGTATGCAATCATGCACTTATCGTTTGGATAACATAGATCGTAGTGCTATCATTAAGTAAATCTAAAACGTGCTCATTTCGTTACTTTATTGCATTTATTTAATCAGACGTCAAGAAATAGAATCTTCATTGGAACGTTTATCAAATCGGGATGATGTCTACGGTGTGATTGTTACAGATCTTGATGGTCGCATACTTCACGAATGTGAGACGTTGAAAATCTGGATCCCTTCGTTGGTATCAATATGTTCGTTAGCTCGTCATTTTGTGCGTAACGTGAATCCAGATGATAATCTTCAAGTTGTTCGTCTTCGAACAAAAACATACGAAATTGTGATCACAATACATAATGAACAGTTATTGATCGTCATGCAGATACTATCGAATGGGATTACCAACGAAGTCAAAAATGATGATAATCGTATTGAAGAAGATTGGGAAGCATTTCTCGAAAAGATAAAACAACAGATGAAAAAAGATTGATCACATTGAAGTTTCTATTCGATGTAGTTTACTCTGCAGACAGATGGCAGTAGTGAGAAGTCTAATGACGATTGATAGGACAAACGTATGAGATTTTTTCCACCATACAGAATACAGTAGGTTTATTTTGTGTTTGTGTGTGTACCTCATAGATTCGTTCGTCAATTGATGCTGAAACTAAGAATTACTCTCACAACAAATAATTTTGCTTCAGATTTTGTTTTCCTTATCAATCTTATATCTGTTTGATTTAAAATAAACGAAACGAACATCGTTTGACAATGTGGACTTTATTGACCGGATTCTATCAATATTTAACACAAAAGGATGATTATTACATCCTGATTGTGGGCCTTGATAATGCGGGTAAGACGACTTACCTTGAACAAACCAAAACGAAATATTGTCCAAATTACAAAATGATGAATCCATCAAAAATAACAACGACTGTTGGCTGTAATATAGGCACGATTGATATCGGTAACATTCGCTTAAATTTTTGGGATTTAGGTGGTCAAGAAGAGTTACAATCGCTATGGGATAAGTACTATGCCGATTGTCATGGCATTATCTATATCATTGATAGTGCGGATCGTGAACGTCTGGAAGAGTCATGGCTAATATTCGATAAAATGATTCAATCCGAACAGTTAACCAATGTTCCATTATTAGTTTCGTGTAACAAGCAAGATATCGAACAATGTATGACTGTTCCAGAAATCAAACGAACATTTAATCGCTCAACAGCGAAAATTGGTGTACGTGATTGTATGGTTTTAGCTTGTTCGGCTCTGTCAGGTGATGGAATCAACGAATCAATCAATTGGATGAAAGATTGCATTGTTCGAAATTCCATGATGCGGCCACCGAAACGGCAAGATATTGCATAGAGGAAAACAAACAATGAAAAGAACTACTATTTTATTGATATTGTTGTTGTTATTATTATTATTATTATTTTATTAATATATTCAATGAATCTCTCGTTTTATTGATTGAATACTGTACGAAAATAAAGGAAAAAAGATAGTGACGTCAGTGGCGCAATCTGGTATACAAAATGCTTTTGCAAGAAAAAAGAAGTTTTCAAACTGACAATATCGACAACTTTTTGAATGGGTGTCTACATGCGTACCTTGTGGGCGCACACCCTCGAAATTTTACAAGTGAGAGAGCTAGGCCAAATGATTTTAAACTGCGAAGTTAAAAGTCCGAAGTATTTCCATCTGTTACTTTTTCTTTGGAGATAAACAATTGTCATATAAGAGAAGAACAGTCAGACAGACTCTAATTATTTAACTGATTTATCGAAACAGTGTTACAATTATCAGTTGAAAACATTTCCAAAATGAATTCTATGAATCTTTCAATCTTATTAATCATCGGATGCCTCTTCTTTATTGTTGCAGAGTCTACGCAACCAATGAATAAAGGCTTAATTATGCATCAAGGTACGATCGATTCTATTTAGTGCTGTGCAGAGAATGAATTTTTGTTTTTAAAGGCTCATGTCCTCAACCACCATTTCACATAATGTGTCGCCGTATGGTTTGTTTGCCTCAAATGGTAGAAAGAACTTGTTTAAATGATGGTCAATGCAAAGAAAATGAAAAATGCTGTCATGTACCATGCTCGTGTAAAATCAAATGTGTTGCAGCAGTTTAAGAACAACACACCAATACGACACGATTGTTTCTCAAAACTGTCATCGATCTTTTCTACGATCCTTAATAAATATTTGTGACGAAGTCGATTTGCTAGCTTTTAATTGCTTCATCTTCAAGATAATCAATACTCTCTCGTTAGCAGCAATATTGTTTGCTGTTTTGAAAAAGGTGTAATTACTATTTACATATGAAAAATGTAAATCAAAATTAGAAAATACTATTATGAAAGAACAAAATATTCTCGATATCGATGATTATCAGAACTGTAGAGTGAACAAAATTTTTTTTATTACACAACGATTAGTCGATGATGCACTGTAATACTTATAATCACGCTCTTTTCACGTTTCATCCCACTCCATCTCTATATGATTTCACAAAGGAATCCAGTCATCATGCTTCATTCTCACAATCGTCATTGATAAAATTTTTTATACCTTTGACCACACATATTTTTAGTAAATGGATTTTTCTCTTGAGAACGAAAAAAAATCATGTTATTAGCAGTATAAATAGCAGATACATTGTGGCTTGTTTTAGTTAATCATATGTGTGCCTGAATGTTAGTCTCGAAACGAACAGCTGAGCCCATTCGTAAAACTTGGAAAAATGTAAGTTTTGCTTATGATTGTTACCCCTGAAAATATATCTTTGCTTCTAGCAACCCGCATCATCGCTTGGTAAAGCCGTTCTCAAAGATTGATTATAAACAATAACCTATTGCCCTATCGAATTTTCAATTATCGTTTATCATACCAATCTCATTGTCCGACATTCTTAGCTATTTTGATCAATTATGTCTGACTCTGGCTCTTGTTCAGGGTGCGTATATTCGATCCTAATCATGTTGATTACAATTGTCTCTTCTTTCTTGATTAGAAGTAGTGATTCGGGTAAAAGTTCCTCGCCGGATATCTACACAACAGATTCATCAACGTGTTCTACTTGGAAAGTTCAATATCAACCGTACACCGATTCGGGACCAAGAGGAATATGGGATGGGTATGAAACAAAAGAAGAATTTGCATCGATGCATCTGCGTTAACTGATGATGAAATAATCATACTTCGTTTCCTTTTTCTTCGTGCTTCGCGTCTGATTTATCATTTTAATCAAATATATTCTGAAGTATTGTCGTAATTCTTGATAACGCGAAAAGTCTTGAGACCGTCCGTCAGCTGACTAATTCAATGAATGAATATCGCTTGACGTCAGCAGAAAGGTATTTGAGATAATGACAATCTTCAATCTTGACATTCATATTTGCACATGTGATATCATTAGTTTCAATTGAGTGCAGCAACACAACTGAAATAAACAATGTCTATCCGCGATAAATCAGTCATTGTTGGTATTTTCTATGGGCACATGTCGATCACGCCGTCACAACGTGTTGTTGTTGTTGTTGTTTTGTTATCTTTCTTTTCTGAAAACTCTCACATGATTCGATCTGTATATAAACAGCACGCATACGGTTCTTCTCTCATTCATTCGAAAACATATCATCTTTCGTGCAAGTCTTCGTAGCATATACATTTGCATACCACTGATTACCATTCCTTTGGATTATCTTTGAATGTTTATATCAAAACGAGTTGCTGAACCCGTTCGTAAAACTTGGAAAAACGTAAGCATATCAATGAATTGTCGTTCGAAGAATATATTTTTTTGTGTTTCTAGCAACCTGCCTCATCACTTGGCAAAGCCGTTCTTAAAGACTGACCTGAACACTTTTCTCATTTATCATCATGTGCGATATTGATTCTTTTCTGTTTCCAAACAGACCAACTCATTCAGTTCAACATCTGGATGTCACTGATACTTTATCATCGATTTCCGTCTCGCCATGCTCTTCATCGTCATTTTCAAGTTGGAAAGTTCAGTATAAACCAACAACTCGAAGATCTCAATCGAAGGGTACTTGGGATGGTTATGAAACAAAAGACGAGTTCATGACAATGCACTTTCGATAATCCGCCCATTTGATTTATTCTTCGATGTGCACTATAAACATGAACTGCACGTTTTCTTTTTTTTCTTTTCTTTTATTGTGTTATTTCAGTAGTTTCTGTAGTGTGTTGATCTTCATTAGAGAATAAAACGAAAACACTATATCCACGGTTTGTTGTTTTCGACGAACGCGCAAGAGAGAAACGAAATATACTGATCTAACTCGACGTTGTTCGTTCTCTTCGGTACGAAGATCATCGTGCACTATATTAACTAACTATACCATCCATGACCGCATGTTCGATTGTTGTAATTCTAATTTTACTTGGTACGATCGTAGTTCATTGCCAAAATGAAACTGAACAAAGTCGAAGTCATCATCTCTGGGGTAAAATCAAGCATACACTGGCATTCGATAGTCGTCAACTCAATTCAGAAGAAATGCTCCTTTTCCCCGATGTCGCATTTCAATCAGTAAATGATAATCGTATATGGAGAGTTATGATACATGGTTGGAAGTATCGAACTAATCGTGGAAAATATTGGTTAGGATCTCACGCTACTTCATGGCTTGAACGACTTGCCCGTAATCTTTTGAATCCAAGTGAAATAATGTATCTCAATGGATCAATTAATCATGATCGACTTCGACCATTTTTCGTCACAGATCGAATGAATGAAGATATTCAAATTACTATTGGAAATCAAACACAAACAATACGAACTGATCAGAATGGTGAATTTTACGATCAAATCGAAATGACCAACGATGCTATTCAAACATTAAAACGCGAGCAGCGCAATGATTTTCTTAGCTATGAAGCAAGAGGAAATAATCGAGTAAATGCAACAGGTGTTATTCAACTCATCGAACCATCGGAAGGTATTTCAGTCATCAGCGATATTGATGACACAATTAAGGTTTCGGAAGTGTTGGATAAAGTACGTCTTCTTGCTAATACATTTATTTCTTCATTTAAAGCAGTACCAGGTAAAAATAAAGTTTAAATCAATATTTATCTATGTTGATTTTCCTCTATAGGTATGCCGGAATTATTTCAACAGTGGAAATCGAAGAATATCAATTGTACGTTTCATTATCTATCTGCTATGCCCGATCAACTGTATACCTTAACACAAGAATTTATCGATGAGAATCAATTTCCAAGTGGTTCTTTTCACATGCGACATTTTGGTTGGGCTGCAGCTTCTCTATTCAATTTTCTTCATTCGAAATCAACTTCAGCGCATAAAATTAGCTATTTACATTTCTTCTTGTCGAATACTAATCGAACATTTGTTTTAATCGGCGATAGCGGAGAAAAAGATCCGGAAATCTACGGAATCATTACACGAGAATATCCAGAACGTATTCGCGCAATATTTATCCGAGCGATTAAAGGTGAATCATTCAATGATCAGCGCTTTCTCGATGCCTTTCAAGGTATAACAAAAGAGAAATGGTTGATATTCAATGATCCAAAACAGGTGCCAATAGATTTGTCACGAGCGCCAAGAACGTCGACGAAATGAAACTGAGGACTATATCTTCTTCTGAATTTAATCAATCATTGACGTCAGAGACAAATAATTTTTCGTAGAGTGTATTTTATAATCAAATATTAACTGATCTTGATCGATCTACGGTCTATTATCTTTTCAAAATGTAGGTGTAGACTATTGAAAAAAAGTAGCGACAATGAAATGAATGTTGAATATATGCTTGCACATTGTTATTGGACAACTGTATAGAAATAATGAAAATTCATTCGGTAATCATCGATCCAAGTCATGTTGTTCATCGATGGGTTTGGGATTTCGAATTAGTATTTTTTGACCGAAAAACTCGTTTTATCGTTGGACAATGGATGAATTATTGGTGGTGGTTGAGTATTCCGTATGCATTAGCTTATATCGTCATTGTATTTGTTGGTCAATCGTACATGAACAGACGAAATAAAAGATATGAGCTACGCACAGCACTGATCATTTGGAATGCGTTCTTAGCACTATTTAGCTTCTGGGGTGCGTGTCGATGCGTACCTGAACTCATTCATTCTGTAAATCAACATGGATTGCAACATTCACTTTGTAATCCTATTTTGAAAGAAGGAGTAACTGGTTTATGGTCGATCGTTTTCATTTGAGAATAGGAGGTTCACTTCTGAATTTGTTTTCTTTTTGTTACAGGTTATGGTTATTCATTATTTCTAAAGTTCCAGAAACAATCGATACTCTGTTCATTGTTCTACGACGACAGCAATTGATATTTTTACATTGGTTTCACCATGCATCCGTGCTGGTTTATTGTTTCTACAGGTAATTGTCGAAAAATACACTGGAAAAAAATAATAAAGCCTTTTACTTAAGTTACGGTCATTTTGCACCATCGGGTCGTTGGTTTACATCTATGAATCTATGTGTGCATACTATCATGTACGGATATTTTGCTTTGCGTGCTGCGCGTTTTCAAGTTCCTCGGTGGATTCAACAATCAATCACATTTCTTCAACTTGTTCAAATGGCCATTGGTTGTATCGTGAACATTGCTGCTTACAAATATAAACAAGAAGGTCACCACTGTATGACATCATACAATAATATCTTTGTTTCACTACTACTTTATCTGGCTTATTTGTTACTTTTTGCATACTTTTTCTATTCAACGTATGTACGGAAAAACGTAAAGGAGCGTACAGAATAAAGTAGACTGAAATTCGCAGCTTGAATTGAACACATATATTTGCTTTTTTCGTTTCTTGAAATAGCAAATGATGGAGGCGTACTCAGAAGCAGAGACAGTCGAGATAAGAAAAAGAAATGACGTGATTGTACTTTTCATTTGACGCGTTACATATTTGCCAAGAGAGTAGAAACCAACATGTGAGAGAATCGGTCGATTACGTACGGTGTAGGTGGCGTAAAGTACGATTGCTGAGCAACAGAATAAAAAAATATGAGTTGAAAACAAACGAGACTCGTTTTTCATTTTATAATGATAATCACAACAGAACCACAATAAGATGAAAACAGTCACAGACACAAATGGTATTACTCATTCGTTGGTTTGGGATTTTGAATTATCATTTTTCGATCAACAGAAGTTCTTGACCATCGAAAAACTTATGTATGACTGGTGGTGGCTAAGCATTCCATATGCTCTTTTATACATAATTGCAATCTTTGTTGGTCGTGCTTGGATGGTTAGACGAAATGCGAAATTCGAACTGAGAACATCACTGGTCCTTTGGAACACATTTTTAACAATCTTTAGTTTTTGGGGTGCCAGCCGATGTGTGCCTGAACTGATACATAGTTTAATTCATCATGGATTTTGGTACTCAGTATGTGATCCAAGTTATAAGGAAGGAATAACTGGCTTATGGTAAGGACTAAAAGACTTGTTCGACTGTTTTATATTTCCAAATATTGCACATTAGGGCATGGTTATTTATGTTATCAAAAGTTCCCGAAACGCTTGACACATTGTTTATTGTTCTTCGCCGACAACAATTGATCTTTCTCCATTGGTATCATCATGCATCCGTGCTGATTTATTGCTTTTATAGGTAAATGTTTCGATTGTATTTGAAGAATACGCTATCAAATGACTTATTTTATAGTTATGCGTATTTTGTTTCTACTGGTCGATGGTTTGTATCAATGAACTATTGTGTTCATACGATTATGTATGGATATTTTGCATTACGTGCTGCTCGTATTCGTCTACCTCGATCTTTACAACAATTTATTACCATTCTTCAACTGATTCAAATGGTTATTGGTTGTACTGTGAATATTGCTGCATTCTATCACAAACAAGATGGATATTCATGTGCGACTTCCTATGTCAACATCAAAATATCATTAGCAATGTATCTATCATATCTAATACTTTTCGCACATTTCTTTTATACAAGTTATATTTGTAAAAGTTCAGAGAAGAAATCGAAAGAGAAAGATAACTGATTTTTTCAGTTAATAAATTGTTTTTGGTTCGATACAAAACTTTGATAAGAAAGTGTTCTATATTAAGTACTATTCACGAATAGCGGCTTCGATGGACTGTAGATGTTCGGATCGAACATACAAACTAGTAGCGGAAGACAGACCAGTTATGAAAAATATGACTTGACTAACAAGGTTACGAAAGGTTGAAATGTATTCCTCAAGAGAATATTTCTGACGGAGTGTGTTTAACTGCTAGCGTAAGCTATCTTGAAAGTCGGCTAGTTGAAATCATCCCAGGGGAACGAATGGTCGTTGGTTCTTCAACTTGAGGTAGGTAAACCACTGAAGAGCGATGCCACCTACCAAGCTAACAGCCAGCGACCGCTTGTCCTTGTCGACGGTCAAACGAGGCTCCACCACTTCTTCTAAAGCGAGAAACCATCTCTCGAAGTTTTCAGTAGGTGCATCGGCTTGATATGACGTTTTCTGAAAGAACCAAAAGGTGAAGAACTGGATAGATCAGTAGTAGCAAATGAGGACGTAGTGGCAGACAAATGTTAATAATGTGACAAGATAAAAGATTGCTGACCATGCATTTCTTTAATAATAACGCCATTCATCTGAATCAAGCCTAATAGTAAACATTCTAGCGTGCTTCGATTAGCCGACATAGGGGAGAAACATCGTTGCAACCAAATGTTAGGTTTTTATTTTAAAACCAAACACAACAAGACTTCTGTTGTTTATTTCGAAATCAAGCGAATGAATCAAGCACCTAATCTCTAGCAATGGTTTTAATGAACGTACTAGTTTATCTTATACCTGTAAGCAATAATTATCAACATTCAAGATTGGATTGTAGATCGTATCAATTTGCTTTCTTACGATCAAATTGTACTACATGAAGAATACTGATTGCATGGAGTTCGTCAAGAAACTATATCAATAATGAAAATGTCTTATTTCATTTCATTACTTTTTTACATTAAAGTCTTGCTAAGAGACAGCATGACATTCACCTAAGACAATGAAATATCATAGTAATAACAAATTAATTCTTTGAATCATGAACAAATATCTTAATCTTAAATGCAGCTTTTCAGTCATATCCACACTAGTTGTTTTTGATCTCCAGAAAGAAAAGAGTTCTTCAAAATCTGATCTTTCTAAATCATCCTGAAAGTCATAACTTTCTCATCAAAATAGTAACCAGCAATTGAAAATAGTAAATGTAGATTGAATAGAATGTGATTACCATATGTATACAACAAAAAGGTGTACAAGATGAGCAAACATTTGATTACCATTGATATGGAGGAGCGTACGTCTCACTTCATAACATATTTAATTAAGAACATATGTTGAAAATTCTAGTGTAAATAGGTGAATAACCAATTACCTTTAACTGATAAATTCGAACGGGTTTGATAGATGCTTGCAGTACAATGTCCAATATTTAATCGATCACTATGTTCTCAACTTTCACCATTGGAATAATCAAAACTGTCACATTTGCGCGGTATTTGTAACCGATATGATCTATTTTTCCTACTTTTTTAACAACTGAGCTGCAGTTACGTGTAATCGTGTTACAATCTTCCACATTTATGGATCACAGTAGAATACATAGGGATGCATCCTTGTTCGGTTGCTGCAAAACATTCTCTCTGATATGTTCCTTGAGTTATTTTTGGTTGTTGAATTTTCCTGATTTGTCGTTTTTAATAAAAATATCGAATGGAGATCATTCACAGACTTGACAACGACTCTGTACAATAGTATTTCCACTTGATTTTTACGAAGCCGTGCCACAAAAACCATCAGATAACCTCAGTGAAAATAACTTAAACGCGTGTGTATTACTAGTTAATTTTTCAAAGTCTTCAGAATATTATTCACTCATCCGACGATTCTACTCACGTCATTATCATCGACGTCACACGACGTCGAGTATTTCTCAGGTCGTTTTCTATTCTTTGTTCTTTTTTTTCATTAATCGTTTTCTTCTCCTTCTCGTTCCACGTGTGGGAGCAAGCTGTCGTATCTATTCTTATTGAAGACTGTAACACACGTTTGCTAATTGAAGGAACCATGTTGTTTCTTCTCATCGTTGTTCTCATTACGGTATTATTTGTTTACCTGAAACTGAAATATTTTACTTTGCGTGGTTCCATACCAGGCAAATCACCAAATTTTCTCGTCGGTAATCTTTTACAAACAGGCTTTTTCAACGGTCGGTATCTTGGAGATATTGTCAAAGAATTTCAAACTAAATATGGTGATACTTTCCAATTTTGGGCTGGTCCGAATCGAATGATCTTCGTTTGCAATCCAGACGATGTTCAACATATATTTAAACATCGACAAATCTACGAACAAGGAAAGTTAGAAGTCGATCATCATCGACTTCTGTTCAAAGATGCACTTATTTGCAATACAGGTACGCCTTTTTCAAGAGATGATTTATTGAATTTAGTTGTACATACGTCTCTAGGATCAAAATATAAACGACATGCTTCTATTATTTTACCGTTGTTTCGCCGTGCGAAAATAGTTAACAATATAGATATTATCATTGATTGTACGGATAAACTGCTCGATCAATGGCGCACAAAATTCGATCACAATCCCAATCATATCTATACTGACATTGTAGATCAATGCCAAAATTTATCATTGGTCATTTTTGGTTTTATTGGTTTTGATTATGATTTACAAACATTAGAAGAATCTCATATGAGCAAGAACAACAGACTTCGGCAAGCTTTAAAGGATTTTTTATATGTGTTTATATTTACTATTCCATTGCCAACATCGATTGCGAAATTGTATTTGAAAGTTAGCTCCAGATACCGAAGAGCAATAGTGGCGATCAACAGTTATTTGAATGAAATGGTAGAACAAGAACAACGAAAAACAGAAGAACAGATAATGGAAAGGAAACGAACGAGTTTAATTGCTTCCTTGGTTGATTCATTACAGGTAGACGAAGCAGCTGAATCTTTAAAACTGGAACATGAAAAAAAGGGTAAAAAGTTTCGACACGAAAAGCAGTATTGTATTGAGTATTTTTCTTTTACTCAGGGCTATCGCACACCGAAGTATTTCATGAGATGTTGTTATTCCTTGTTTCCGGGTCTGAGACAACTGGCAGTGCACTTGCTTGGTTTATCTTTTTTATGAGTAAGAATCTTCGTGTACAAGCAAAACTCAAAGCCGAACTTGGTAACGATATCCAGAACCGTTTGACTGCTGATCAAATCGAATCGTTCGCGTACTTAGATTGTGTTATCCAAGAAGTTCTTCGATTTATTCCACCTATTGTTGGAACTACTCGAACGTTGACAATGAATGACAGGTTACCTATCAGTGACGTTCAATTGTGTGAAGGTGACGAAATATTTATTCCATTGAATATTGGTAGTCGAGATGAGCGTTTCTGGAAAATTGATCCCAACTTATTCTATCCTGAGCGTTTCCTCAACGAAGATAAAGATCATCATCCGTACGCAATGATTCCATTTGGTGGTGGTCATCGACAATGTATTGGGCAGGATCTTGCTCGATTTGAATTAAAAGTGATTATAACACGATTGATGCAGCGAGTCACGTTTGGTGACGGAGGTTCACAACTGAACTCCGGTGGATATGTTCTGAAATTAGCGATTGTTCCAAAACATACTGGAATTACCATCATATTTGACTAATAGCGAGTAGTTAACAGATATGACAGCCTGACAAGAAACTATTAGCTTGCCAAACAAGAATGACGGATATAAAATTAGAGATTTTTATTGTAATTTTTGTTTTCTGCGTGTTTATTTATTTTTTCTTAGAAATCAAAATCAAAATTACTTGTGCATGCAAGTGCGTGCTAAAATACTAAAACTCATTCGAAAACTTTCAGACACCTTCTTGAGCCAATCTGTAATCAAATAAACTTCCGCGTTCTACAAACGATTGAAATTTCATCTGCTCGGAATCGTACTTGTGATCATCGTCTACTTTTCCATATCCACCTCCGCCAGGTGTGAGTAAAATGAAAATATCCTAATCCATGCACAACATGTTAATTCTCACGTAATCATTCATTTTTATATGACTTACGCCAGGTTGCATTGGTACAGAACATTTTCCTCCCAGATTTACCAAACGTCCATCAGCGCGTTTCAGTAGATTCTTACCACATTGACCATTCTCACCTTCATCGAGACCGTAAGGTTGATGTACACGTCGCTCTGTTAACACTGATAATGTCATCGGACGACGAAATAGTATTTGTCGATCAACACCATCACCGCCACGAAATTTACCTTGACCACCAGACTGTGGACGAAGGCAAAATTTTAATAAAACGACAGGAAACCTTCAATCGGAAGCCAAAATAGTTCAATGTAAAAATTATCTTATAGGAGCTACTCACCGTTTTTCAAGAATTTCGGGGTCGGTTATACGAGTATTCGTCATATGTGTATGAACACCTGATCGACCATGCCATGTAGGACCCTAAAGAAGCACTCGTTTTCGTTCGATATGAATTCCAAAATAGAACGACTACATACTGCACCTGCTCCACCGGCTACTGTTTCGTAATAACTGGTTGCTTTGTTATCACCCCATGTGATGTTATTCATACAGCCCTATTTATAGGTACTCAATAAGATAGAGCAATGCATTGAATAAAACCTTACTTGTGACGCTGCACAAGCGCCAAAAGCTCGAAGAATCACGTCGACTACACGTTGACTAGTTAAAACATTTCCGCCAACGACTGCAGCATCTTTGTGTGGATCAAGTAACGAACCTTGTGGTAGAACGACTTCAATCGGTCTCATACATCCCTACAAGAATCCATACGATTATTCATCTGTAACGGGCCTTATTCAACTCTACTTGATTCAATGGTATTTCATGCGCAATCATAGCACGGAGACAATAGATGATTGCTGAGTAACTGATCGATCGAGGTGCATTCCAGTTGTACCATACTTGTTCGCTCGTACCCGTGAAGTCGAATTTTGCCCTTTGCTACATATTTAAAGAATAGAAAAGAACATATTCATAAATGAAAACTATACTACAATATCTATTTTTCTACTTCTTTGCCATTTATTTCCACATTTAGACAAATTCTAGATCCATCATCCATAAAATCAAATGCTTGCAATTTAGTGTGATCTTTATCAGTTTCATTTTCTTTTTCAGCCAAAGATTTAACGACAGTCTTCAGTAGATCTTTAACAGCAGTCTCAGCATTATCTTGAATGTATCCCATGTACGCTTGTACTACTTTAAGTCCATAAATATCAATTAGCTCTTGCACTAGCTTAACTCCCTACAATAAATAAACGATAGATATGTGGAGAAAAGACAGTTTTTCAGTATCGATTTACTTTAAGGTTTGCAGCGATTTGAGCTTTTAAATCAGCAATATTATGCATTAATGTTCGAGTGCCGGAACAATTTTCTAGTTTTCCAGGCTCATTCAATCGTTCTGTTAATTCTATTCACATTACAACAGACGATTTCTAGCAGAATTTGAATGCATTAGTGTCGATGTGTTTACCTTCTTCCTTAAAATGACCTTGTTCAACAATTTTGAATGACATAAACTGTGCACCTTCCTGCAAAAGAGTTGTCGAATTCGGTGGCATCGAACCTGGCGTTAAACCACCAATGTCTGCATGATGACCACGACTTGCGACAAAGAATACCGGTTTTTCTTTGTCATTCTCATGAAAGACCTAGTTGGATTTTTTTAATCTTAGCTCATCATCAAATAAATGGATGTCACAAATCTTACTGGTGTAATGACAGTCAAATCTGGCAAATGACTACCTGAAATAAAATATCTCTTAGCTCGCACACTATCTCGATTATTCGATCAATTTACCTCCTGCAGCTGGATGATTTGTCAGAATTACATCACCATCACGTAGATCTTTTCCAATTGAACGCATCTAGAGTGTAGTGAGAGAAAAATAAGTAGAGAGCTATGTCTACTTTACTTGGTATTGAACAGCTTCTTGCATAGCTCCAAGATGTACTGGTATATGGGGAGCATTCGCAACTAACCCGCCATCTGAACCGAAGACAGCACAACTAAAGTCTAAACGTTCTTTGATGTTTGTCGAAATAGCAGTCAATTGAAGAACCCTACAATAATGCACCTGTATTCATAGCAACGTTGGATTGAAGAAGATTTCTTACCGTCCACACTGTTCAGCAATACTCATGAAACGATTTTGGAAAATTGATAATTTAATTAGATCCAATTCTGTTGAGTTTGTATCATCTTTAATATGCTCAATTGCGATGCGAATATCACCGCAGTCTGTCACTGTTGCTTCACAGCTTGGTTCAACGAGAATGGTACTGAAATTATATTGTATATCGATCAACAATGAAGAATTCTCGAACAAAATCTTACCAACTAGGATCAATGATAACTGCAGGACCAGATATTTTGTCGTTTGCATACAAATCTTCAATCAGATAAACTGGTGTTTCAACAAAACCTTGCTCAAAATAGCATTTGACTTTCTATCAAGCGAAAGATTCGATAAAATATCTTCAATACGCTATTTTCAAATACCCTTGATTCTTTTATTGATTTATCATTCGGCCGAATATCGATTTTTCGATCAATATCCATAGCTGATTTCGCCAAAGCACGTACACGAATATCATCCGTAATAATAGGTCGACCGGGAAGAACGAAACCAAATTGATCTTTGTACTTCTTGAGAAATACATCCGTAAATGATTCAGGTGTGTCTTCACTACTGGTACACATCAATGCGCAATCCGTTCCTTCGTATCGAAGATTCAAGAACTTTTCAATGACAATAGATTTACTAAAAATACTTCTTCTAAATTGAATTTGTTAATCTAAACATCACAAACCGATCATGGCCTTGTTTGCCAAGTTCTTCTATTCCACAGTTCGAAAGATGCTTCAAACGATCGGTAATATTCGACCAACTATTGGAGTCAATTGTTTTTCCACATGGTTCTTGCATTTCATGGACGACATCGGCAAGAGCTAGACCCAATGCTGAGAGAACACCGGCGAAACTAAACGAAAAGTGAATTTGATCGACTTTTAGTCAAGTTCTTCGTTGATACGAACTCACCGACTAACAAAAACGGTTCTCATGCCCAGAGCGCGAGCGATCTGAACAAAATCTATCTATTGATATTCAAAAACAACCATAATAGCAACATACAGCACAAGCATGTTGACCGCCAGCACCACCAAAACATGCCAATACATGATCGCGGAGATCGAAACCTTTTCCCTAAAACGACACAACTTATCGATTGGCAACAAATTTCTCAGTCTAATTACTTCAGTTAACGCTCGAATCGGACGGCTCATACTTTCATTGGCAACATGGACAAATCCGAGAGCTATCTCTTCGATACTCAGGGTTTTCTTGTTATTCTCTTTTAGAAACGAATTGATCTAGATAAATGAACATATATCCAATCATCAAATAATAGGTAATAAAAACTCAACAGTTTCGGCTAGTTCGGTGAATTTAGTTAACGAGGCTTGAGGATCCAAGGGTTCATTTCCTTTTGGTCCAAATAAGGCCGGAAAATGTTCAGCTATTAGACGACCCAAAACTAAATTTGCATCGGTAACGGTTAGTGGTCCACCCTTTCTATAGCAAGCGGGACCAGGTTGTGCACCAGCCGATTCTGGACCAACTCGGAAAAGACCTGACCGAAAACTTAATATGCTGCCACCACCAGCTGCTACCGTATTGATATCTAACTGTGGTGCTTGAATAGTAACTGATGCAATTGTGCTTTCCAAAACATGATCAAGTGAACCATCGAATCGACTGACATCAGTCGATGTTCCGCCCATATCAAAGCCGATGACTGGCTGAGAATCGATATAGCTTGTCACAGAGTATCCAACCACACCACCTTTTCAATAGAAAGACTCATAGAAATCATCCTACGAAGAAAACAAAATCAAGTCTACCTGCTGGTCCAGAGAGAATGGCTCGAGATCCTGAAAATCTAAAGAAAGGAGATACAGTCGATTCAAATGATTCTTTTCATCTATACTTTTCTACTGGCGTCAAGCCTCCATCCGATTGCATGAACAACACATTAAGATCATCGAGTTTGCCTTTTTTGAATGCATTCGAAAACGTATCAATGTAACGTTTTAAACACGGTGTCAAATACGCATCCGTACACGCTGTAAATGAGAAAAGATACTTAGTTCAATTGAAAACACGTTCTTTCCCAATAAACCTGTATGGGCTCGTGGAACATATTTTTGCATTGCTATAATTTGATGCGATAGCGAAATATTGGTGAAGCCCATATCATGGGCAATTGTACCCACATGCAATTCATGATCGGGAAAACTACGGAGACGATCGAATGAACAGATATGCTTAAATAACAATAATCATACCAGTATGAATGTAGCAGAGCAACTGCAATCGAGGAAATGCCCTTTTCTTTGATGATGCTCAAATCTTTACGTAATTGTTCTTCATCTACAGCTTGCCAGACTTCAATCTACATGAAGACTTCTAGAAATTCAAATAAATATTTTCTATTCAAATACCTTTTCTCCAGTTGTTGTGGTTTTCTGTTCGTTTTTCCCACGCATTTCATTGCTTAGCTTACAGTCATCTCGACAAAGCACCACTCTTTCTTGAACTTCGACAACTTCTTCATAAAGTACATCAGATATACGAATAGTCTATGCAGCAAAAAAAAAGAATGACTTCTCTGGAAAACCAAACATACAGATTCAATTCATATCGTACCAAATCAAATAACTTTGGCCGCGATTGATTTCCAATATAGAGAAGATCACGAAAACCTTTTGTTACTAAAAGAGCAACACGTTCACCTTTCCGTTCCAGTAACGCATTCGTTGCCACTGTTGTTCCCATACGTATCCAATCAACATCAGTTGCATTCAATGGAAACGATTCCTACAAAAATCATTAATTTCAATTATTACGATGAGCTCAAGAACACTATACTTGTTTTAATAATCGACGAATAGCTTCTGTTGGAGCATCTTTATACTTCTCTGTATCTTCCGACAATAATTTCATTGTCACAATTTTACCATCCGACGTGCGTGCTACTACATCCGTGAATGTTCCACCTCGATCTATAGCGACTTGAAGACGTCCCATAATCTCTATCTAAAACAGAACATTCAAATGTTCATTTAATCATCTGTTCGGGCGTATATTGATGTCAACCATAATCTACGATTTCTTCTTTCCCTAATGAATTTGCACAAAGAAGAATTGTATTTCATTGTTGAATCTTTTGTAACCGTAATTCAAGTGAATTTGTAAGTCACAAATGACATACAAAGATCTTTTATTTTTTGAAAATCATATTACACAACGACAGGTAAGAAATATGCAGTGAACATTGAACACATTTAGTCTTGTTTGTCAGTTGAATCTTTTGCTGTTGACTTTTTCTTTCTCGGAATCTCTTCTCGAAAAGCCGCAAACAGAAAAGCGATTAACACAATATGAACAACAATCACAGCAACAATGGCTGAATAGGTATAGCTACTACCATTCGAGACATGAAAAATGCCTTGAAATACATAATCTTTAGCGATGAAAAATGATCCTAACGGTGCAATAGTCATTAATAATGTAAAAAATAGCATTTTACGGAAGACAATCCAGACAGCTGATTCATTGCCAGTATCTTCGACTTGAATCACTGGTTGAACAGTGGATGTTGATTGAATTGTAGATGTTCGCTGCATCTAGAACAACAACACAAGAGAAGTTTTCAGCATCGTCATCAGCAACCTTATATTTGAACTTAAAAAGTGCTATTCATCATAACGCTAATGCTAACCAATAGATAGACAAAGAGAGCTCCTGCAGATGGCAGTGCAATATAAAACTACCGCAAAGAATGAAAAGATATTTTCGTCTCTCTCAATCTCCTGTAGTGATGAACATCACGTAAGAGAGAGAATGAAGACATTCTCATCGCTTACACTAACTTGGTCATCATCTGTAAATGACGGTCATTTAGATAATAAGATTTATTATCAGCATATCTGAATGTATGTCAACACAAGACAAATAACTACATAAATAATGATCGATGATCGTCCATCAACAGCGTTCAATTTCCGTGATATAATATTCAGAAGAAATGGTTGGCTATGATTACTGTACTGCATCAGTCAAGTTGCATTTTTATTAATATCTATTGATCATTCTTTACGAAAAAGAACATAATCCGATTTAAAAAAAAAGAGGGAGAAGGGAAGAAGAAGAAGAAGAAGAAAACTTGTCTGTTGTTCTATAAAAAAATAAATCACTCACACGAAGACAAGACAACCGTTCTATTCATCGCTCCTAACAAAGAGAAAACATACACATGCAAACAAAAGACAAGAAAAGTTTATCAGACACAAATCAGGAGATTTACACATAGTACACGAAATCGTTATTTGAGAATTTTTCATATAACAGATAAAGTAGACATGCAAACTTTTCACACACGTATGGTACACATACGTGTATCAAATTCCTGAACCCAGTGATGATGATCCCATGGAAATAGCTGAAGCTTGTGTTTGTAAAACATTCGATATTTCATTTTGTGGAGAATCTGTCGCCGAGAAATTCGTCAGCTGTGTTTGTGCTACACCTAGTAGAAATGAATGGCCTTTCTCTTTCTCATTCAAATAATTTCGGTTGTTTTACCTTTAGGTTGAAGAAAATTAAAACAAAGAATGGTATCATCGTGTGAACTGGAAACAATTTGAAATTCATCGAATTGCAGGCGAAAGACTCGACCTGTATGTTCAGTCAATGTTTTCATACACAATGCTGATGGTTGCGAACGTGGATCCAACGCAGCTTGCAGATCCCAAATTTTAATTTTACCTAAGAAATGACATTCATAATCTTATTCCTATAAGAATAATTACATACCATCATACGCGCCTGAAACGATCCGTTTGGAATCGAATCGAATACAACGTACGAGTTCATCATGTCCTTCAAGCACGCGTAGACAAGCACCACACTCGATATCCCAAACCTAAAAATAATGAAGTTCTTTTTTTCTTAAAAAAACGAATTCTTTAATTAATCATGTAAATAGGCATGATCACGCAAGAGTAATTTCTCGTGACTGTTCGATCAATGAGCAAAAAACGGAACGTAGATAAATATGTCCTCGAACTATAATTGAAAACAACATTTTGTTTCTTTTTGCCATGCTTCTTTCATTCATCGAGATTCTTTCATGGTCATTTTGTTAACATTTCATCTTGATATTAATAACGATTGACATCACTCTGAAGAGAAACGAAGGTATTTTTGTTCTACCTGTATACTGATTTCAAAACGAACCAAAGCTCACGAAAAAAAAAGTCCTCCGAGAAAAATACACCCGAATAACGATCGATGTCTTACTCGTATCGTGTTATCCGATGAGCCACTAACAACAATTTTGTCTCGATATTGTAAACAGGCAATGCCTCGTTTGTGCCCAAGAAGTGTTCGAACAAATTCACATGTTGTTGTATTCTATAAAAGCGAAACGTTTCAAGAGAAAGCTTCTTCTAGAAAGCGCTTACCCAAACTTTAATTGTTCGATCACCGCTTGCACTAACGATATATTTATCATCGAAATCGACCACATTGACAGCTGCTCGGTGACCAACGAGTACACGTCGAATAGAAATATCAGTTGGTGAGTTTAATTGCCAAACAGCAATTGACCGATCTTTCGAACATGTCACCATTGTTCCATCGATAAATCTCAGATGAAGAACCGCTTCGCAATGATGTAGCAGTGTATTTAGTAATTCTCCCGTTTTGACATTCCATACTCGAATTGTTGAATCTGATGAGCCCGTTATAATCACTTTATCATCATATTGTAAGCAGAGAACACTTCCGTTATGACCTGTTAACACTTTCACGCATTCGAGTGTTTTCCTATCCCAAATTTTGATTGTATTATCACGCAGACCGCTGATAATTTTCTCATCATCATATTGTAAACAGTAAACACCTTTACTATTTTGTGATCGACACGGAATTTTCTCTAATTGAAAATTTCCCGTTCGCCAATTGCTTTCCAGCTGATCGATATCACGAAGTATCCGAGGATACAAGTATCGATAAAATTCGTCACGTTTCTGTTCATCTTTTTGCAGGGAAATCTGTCGAAAGAGATATTTATTCCACCCACGCCGTTGTGATAACCCGCGCCAGAGAATGTCCGATAGGACTTTGCGTTCGATTAGCTTCTTCCATAGCATACCTTGAGAGATGACATGGTACCATTCTCGACAAACAAGTTCAGTTGCTTTCAATGATCGATCATCTAAATAACCGAGAATTTTCTCGGCTAAATGTTCTAAACCACACGATGATAAACGTCCGATAAAATCTCGTTGTAACATGGGTAATAAGAAAGCATTGACTTGGCCATGTTGATGACTCTGCATATTTTTCAAAAGGTTTTCCACAAATTTCAGCTGTTCACAATCATTCCAAGAGAGAAATTTATTGAGAAATTCTTCATGATGCTCTTGATAGTTAATCGTGGCTAGTTTCTTTGGCGTGTCATGATGAACACATGAGGTTTCCTCGGAAAATGACGTGTTACCGGTCGAAGAAAACTCCATCATGAAAGATTTCAAAACTAATGAAAATGTCGAGAAATAATAACTGTTGAAATGAACACTCTAACAATTATCTAGAAATGACAAGGTTGATGTAATAGTTAGTTACAGTTATGCAATCAGACGAAACGAAGAAAGGTGTAAAAATCAATAAAATACGCCTTGATTGACGTCGCTCAATTTATATGTATTTACTAGTGATGTTTGCTTGAAGGACTGGAATAAGAGACGAAGAGAAAAAGCTCAACTTAGCATGCGTATTCACTTCTACGTTTGTTCTCTTCTTCTAGCAGAGAGCGTCAAGTATTGACATGTTTGGTCATGCTTTCATTCTCTCTTTCTCACAAAAACAGTCGATGTGCTTACATGAAACGAGTGGAGAGGAAAAAGGTATGCAATAAAGAACTAAGTGTATCAATTCTCCTCTTTAGCCATCAGCCGGAGCAAGAAGAAAAAAGAAACTGTAGAAAAAAAAACACTTGACGTTTTTTTTCTTCTCGACGAGAAAATTAAATCATCTTATGCTAATAGTTATATGTATATCTGACAGAGAAAAACACAATACAACGATTAAATCGACAAAATGTCAATACAGATATTGAATAGAAGAACGAAACACTGTTGCGAGCACAAAGATATAGCATTTTGATATGACAATGATCAAAGTGAGAGAGAGAGAGAGAAAGAAAAATAGATATACAAAAAAAAAGAAATAACGGATATGTTGCTGGTTTAGAGTGGAAAAGAATAGTACAAATATCTTTGTTCATCATGAATAATTGTCTATCTTTTGCATAGAAAATCAAAACAAATAATTAAATTTACAAACAAGTGACAAACACACGCGTATGTACACATTAATATACAAAGAAATGTCGGAAACACACATACACACACCGGTAAAGAGAGGTTTAACTTTTAAAAAAGAACGAAATTATCGTCTCGTTTGGTTTAGCAATTAAATAAAAGAGTTTTTTCAAGTGTTGAGGTTGGTATTTGACTAGTTTCAGCATTTAGTAGATGATCATCTTGACCAAAGAATGGAATTGACTGTTCGTGGAATCGTTGTTGATTTGACAATTCAGCCATTTGCTGCAAATGATGGCAATATTCTTCATTCATTGTCGATTGAATAATATCCGGTTGGGGTAGATGTTCAGCTGATATTTCATCATTATCTACTGTTAAAATATCTTCATCACCAGTATCACTTGATGAATCTGATTGATAAGATGTCCGGGTGAATGTACTCATCGGTGCGCTCGTCTGTCGTTGACACAATCGAGAACGAACTCGACGTGCACGACGACGATGATAGTGACGATGAGATGACGACGAAACACGACTTTCTGTACATTCACAACTAGAAAAAAACAAATTATCATCATCCAAAACGAAAAGTTCACTCAATCTTCTTGTCTTACTCATTGACATGATAACAGTACTTATCATCGTTGTCACCAAACAAAGACCAGAAGAAATTCATTGCACGATTCGATGACTGATCAGTAGAAGGTGATGTTGGACGTAAGACACTTAACAATCTATTTATCAAATTGTTCATTCCTAATCTGTTGTGACAGCAAAATACTTCACGTACCGTTTAGCACACGCATAAGTCAGATCAATTGGTAGTGTGACAGGTAAAGTCATCAATGACCATATTCGATAAAGATTAGATTCTGTGAAATATCGACCAATAGGATCTTCGATTTTTTGTCTCGCATCAGCAAAGACTAAAACAGAAATGAATCATTTTATTGAGAAAAATTCTTTCTATTCAACTTTTACCAGCAAATAATGGAGTCGGTAATTCTTTTTTGCTTGTAACTTTCTCACAAAAAGGACTAAATACCATCTGGCTATTATCCTTTTCTGACTCATCGTCTGATGAATAATCATAATGAATTGATTCTTCTTCTATCATATCATCATCATCATCATCACCATTAAGGTCAATATCTTCGTATATCTTATCAGCATCCTGTACAATTCCTTCGTTACGCAATTGTTTTTCTTCATCATTTGCCGGTTCGGTATAATCACTTCCAAGTACAGATGATATTGTTGCTTTTGTGCTCAAATGTGAAGATTTAATCATATCTTGAAAAAGAGCAGATTTGTATCGCATGAAAACTCATGCATCACTATTGACTTACTTCTTGTTTGAAGAAATTTCAAACCATCAATGTAACCTCGCCAACAAATTTGCTTCAATACTGACAAATTGGGTGGAAAGAGAGCACGAGTCATACGATAGAGATTCTCTTGCGTAAATGAAATATCCGTACCTTAATAGAATAGAGTTTTATAATCAAAATTCGATAATGATAGATCAATACAATTGACTTACCTCGAAAATCAACACTATAGAATGATCCAGATTCATCTCGAGGACAAATATCACTTTCACCAGCGAATGGTGAAACTAAAATAGTTCCTTCATCAATGATAGGATTATTATTTGTTAATCCACCATCCCAATAGTACTAAAATTTAAAGAAAACATGAATATAATGACCGATTACATTAACACACTGTGTCCATTACCTCTCCACGAAATTTATGCGGAATGATTCCTGACCAATATGGTACGAAACTTGAACAGATAAGTACTTGAATAAGTTCTTCACGACTATGGAATTGACTAATAATCACATTTTTGTTATCTTTCCAACGCGTTAAAGAAATAAATAATCGTCCGGAACAAATCTCATGTGCATTAGGCGGTAAAATTCGTCGTAAACCATTTCGTATGATATCCACTATGCTAAATGTTGGATGCAAAGGTCCCAATGCCCGGCTTCGCGCACGAATAGCTATTTCTAAAGCGTCACTACACATCTGTCCAAGGCAGCATCCACTCATTGCGCATGCCGCAACAAGTGAGCCGGCTGAACACCCAGCCATTTTATTCTCGAGAATTTCGGGAGCATGCTCTTTAAATGCACATATTACACCAATATGATAAACACCTAAGAATCCACATCCAGATAATGATAAGTTGATTGAAGATGAAGTAGATTTATGAATCATTCATAAATTAAACGAAAGAATTTGCCTTTCCTCTAAATCTGTTATCTTTTATTAAAATAAATCTAAAAATAAACAAAAACGGTTTGACTTTTAACGAACGTAAAGTGCAACTTGTTATCTACAAAGATTTTTGATTTGAAAATCTACTATCTGGCCTTACAACAAACGATATGTCTTTGTATACATAGACACGTCCTTTTCGAGGCATGATTTCACATAGATAAAAGCATGTGACATAAAAATATAGAAAAAAAATCACTGCTATGACCTATGTTTAACTCTAACCAGTACATTTTGGTTGGCCTTGAATAAAACAAGGCCAACACTAAAACGAACATGTTAGAAATATAAACTCTTCATTTTTTTTCTCTCTCTTTATTCGATTGGTATGACTCACATGCCACACACCTCTCGAGGGACGGACTATGTATGTGCGTGTGCCTGGGAGCGATCGATCGATCGATGTGGGAAATAGAAAAAAATACATGCCGAATGACCAATAAGAAGATAAGAATCAACCTCTTTCTCAAAAGATGTCATCATGTTCATTTCTGTTCATAATTGATCCTTTTGTTTTCTAGTTTAACTTTCTGGAGTGTCCTCTTATACACGCAACGACATCGCAAAAGTCTTTTTATCATCTACGTCCTATTGAAATAGCTACTCGAGAGTAGGCAATCTATCGTAAAGAGGTGAGATATGTACTATTGAGAGAACGAATTTGGATGATGTAATTTTCACCATATTCATTGATCTTTGATAAACAAATTTCTATTATGAACGAAAACATTCTTCTTTCCAATTGAATTGTTTACAGGTGAGGAGAAAATTCATTTGCACATACTGTGATTAATGAATATATACATAATCATTCATGCAGGTGTTCAATCGAAGTCATGGTGATTTGTTTTTAATGAAAGTTTGATGAACCAATGTATTCAGTCTCGCTTTAGAATTGTTATGAATGAGATCATGGTTGAAGTGACAGTTCTATTGAACGATATATTTCTCTTTTGTTAACGTGAGAAAAGTGTCACTTGTTTATGACAGGCGAGATTTTCACACATATGTTTGATTATTATTATTTTGAAAAATGAATCGAACATAAAAGCGATTTGACTAATGGCATCTACTTCCGCTTAATTCGTATTAAATTAGACTTAAGAGAAAGGATAAAAACAACATCTGCATGTTTTTTTTTCATGTTAAGAACTTTATTTTATCTTTCGTGATTAAAGATCAACATATGCAAAAGAAAAGAAAAAGAAATCCTTTAAAAGTCACTTTCCTATTAGTAGATGTTGGCCACTTATAAATATAAACCTTCTGGTGTA
This sequence comes from Adineta ricciae, assembly GCA_905250025.1. Classification (NCBI taxonomy): domain Eukaryota; kingdom Metazoa; phylum Rotifera; class Eurotatoria; order Adinetida; family Adinetidae; genus Adineta; species Adineta ricciae. The sequence goes on from CAJNOJ010000030.1 coordinate 190,508, forward strand.
CCTTGATTTTTTCGATAGAGAACAGTTTCTTTGCTCTTTCGAAAATCTTCATTTGTGACTTTCATCCGCCGTTCACGTAATGCCATCAAACCAGATTCAGTACAAATAGCCTGGAAGAGAAGATATATTCAGCAAAAAAGAAAAGAAAAAAACTTTTGAATTTTCTTCATACTTTGATATCTGCACCACTAAGATCATCTTTGGCCATGATTAATTCTTCTAAATTCACGTCATCAGCGAGAGTCATCCGACCAGTATGGATTTTAAAGATCATTCGACGAGTTTTTTCATCAGGTAGCGGAAATTCGATCTTTCGATCAATACGACCCGGACGAATCAAAGCTGGATCAAGACTGTCAATTCGATTCGTTGCCATAATGACCTAATTTCAAGGAGAAGAAGTGTAGGTCATTCTGGATCGATCACATCTCGTCTTACTTTGACATCACCACGTGAGTCAAAACCGTCAAGTTGATTCAACAATTCTAACATAGTTCTTTGAATTTCACGTTCACCACCCGAATTTGAATCGTAACTAATAACAAAATTCATAGTTTGCGATGCACTTCAATAAGGAAGAATTTTACCGTTTTGTTCCGACTGCATCGATTTCATCGATAAAGACAATGGCTGGTGCGTATTCTTCAGCAACACGAAATAATTCACGGACGAGTTTTGGTCCATCACCCTAAACTTGACTTATATAATAGTTTTTAATCAATCAAATTCATTTACCAAATATTTCTGAATCAATTCGGAACCAACAACACGAAGAAAGGTTGCTGATGTTTGATTAGCGACGGCTTTGGCCAGAAGAGTTTTACCTACACAGTACGTTAACGAAGAACTCGATTTTAATCGCACAAAGCATATCATTGAATTAAATACCTGTGCCTGGTTGACCGTAAAGAATAACACCTTTGGGAGGTTTGATACCCATCTCTTCATAGTATTCAGGATGGGTCAATGGCAATTCAACAGCTTCCTTGACAAGAAATGAAAAGAAATTGGTCGATTTATGCCTATAAATCGTTCATTACTTTAATTTCTTGAATTTGTGTTGTCAATCCACCGATATCTGCATAGCTAGAAATATTTTCACATGAAGTAGATATGAATGCACTAACATAATGCTTACGTTTCTTTCGGTGCTTTTTCAAGTTTCATTACAGCAACCATTGGATCAACATCATCACCTAACACACCAATTACAGCATGAACCTGAACAATTGCTTATGTCTAGAAAATCAAAACAATAAATCAAGCTCACTTTATGGTTTAATAAAACAGTGCATCCAGGTTCGAGTTGATCTTTGTCAACAAACGACATGATTGTGACATAATGTTCTGAGCCAACGGATGTCGAAACAATCGCATGATTATCATCAATGATTTCTTCTAGCGTGCCAACAGCCATAGGTGATCCTCTAAAATTGGAAAAATATATACGAAGTTTTCTTTGAATATTTGCACCTCACCGAAGATCATCGACTTTTGAGCGTTCCTCCTACGTAGAGAAAGAAAGAAAATCAATCAGTTTTGCTGATTCTTAAATAAATCAAGTCTTTATACTTCATGTCGGTCTTCTTGTGGTTTCAAACGTTCTTGATTCTTAATGAATTCTTCTTCTAATAACAAATAATCCTTAATACGTTCGTATCGTAATTGTTTCAACCGACAACGTGTATAGGGTAAAACTTGTGGGAGTTTATTCGCTGCTTCAGGACCTTTGGTATTCTTTTTTCGCTTTCCAATTCGTGTCGGAATTGGTGGTTCGTACTTTTTCTTCTACAATAACAATCATAACGCATTATTCTTTTTCGCCGTCTTAAACGAATATTTTCCTACTTCTTTCTCTCCGCCTCCATCACCTCGTTTATGACCACCCGAACCTTGATTACCCTAGAAAATGTTTCGAAGTTTGAAATAAAAGTTTCTTCAATCCTCTTCTCACCATATTCAAATCTAGAAGAAAAGAAAGACAAATAGATATGAAAATGGAAATTCAACTTGATTTATGTAGCATGTGATTTTTTTTTCTTTAAAAATAGTGAGTATTTCGTTTGTCATGACAATAAAAAAAAGAAGAGAATTTTGTCATTTGTGTCTTCTTTCGTTCTAGTCGACATGCGTAGAAATTTCTTGGTCATGTACCAATGTATGCGAATCGGATCGTGATGGTCGTCGATTTTCCATGTCATGTTCAACAGCTTCTTCCCACGATTCGTGTTTGACACCTTCGGCTAAATGAAGAAGTTTTATATGTACTGCCATAGGTTTTTCGTTTTTTGGTGGCATCAATATCTTCTTGAATGTTACAATATCGCCTTTCTTTGGAACGTAATCATCATCGATACTATAGAGAAAATCATGGCAGAGTTCGAAAGAGAGATGAAGGAAAAAGAGGAGTTTACTCAGAAACATGAACAAAAATAAGTTCACTTGGATTATCTTTTGGTTGGATATGACCAAAGCCTTTTTCGCGACAAAATTCATGGATTTTTCCTTCGTAAGACGGACTTTGCAAAACTCGTTCACATCTAAATCACAAGAAAGTAATAAAAGAATTCATCGATAATAAATTTCAAAGACTATCTTACTGTGAAAGTGTTCGTTCACGTCTTGGAAAGAATTCTGGTGGAAAAAGATGCTCTTCATGAGGATGAGACATGGTTGTAAATGAAAAGTTTTGATAATCTAGAATGAATTCTATGTACATAAGTATGATACTTAGGATGAATTTAGAAGCGAAGAAAAACGAAAATGTCTGGGAAATGGATCTTTCTTACTAACAACCAATGTTCGATATGAATATGAAATATAACCCTTGATCATTCCGTTTTGCATCATACTGTTTAGTATATCAATGAGTTCATTAACACCAAAGTAATTTTCTTGATCGAAACCAAAATTGAGCAATGTTAATAAAGTCGGCTCGAATGGAATTTTATTGGTTTGCTGTTGATTGATTTGATAGACATATGTACGAAACAAGTTTCTGATTACTAATAATTTCAAGTTTTCGATCAAGAAGAACAAACCAGTGTCGAATAGGAATTGCTCGTATTCGTGAATTTTGTCGATAAAATCTTTCAGTGAACCAGTACGGATTGGTTTGATCAAATCAATCAATTCATTGAGCTCATATTTTTCTAAAATTTCCATATTTGGTGTCGAACCATGTAGCATTTTTAACACAACTAGATACAACAACGATTGCTGCTTGTTTTTAATACTTCCACTTTTGTTCGAATCAAGACAATTGGTAAATACATAATCAAAGTGATCAATCGCTGAACTGTAATCATGCTTGAGAAGAAGGTGTTTACCAAGGAAATAACGATGTGTCAAGACATGAGATGAAAATCGGTGTACTTGTCGGGCATTTTCTTCTTGCATGTATTGTTTTAATGGACGCTCAGCTGAAATGTGAGCATATCTAGTTGGTTTCCTTCAATGTTAGGTCTTACCTTTGGAAATGAAGTAGGTACACAGGTTGAATTTATCCAAAGCATAGTATGTTTTCAACATTTGATTGACAATGATAAAAATGCCGACTTTTCGTAATTTAATTGTTGACGAAAAGCGTTGTAGAACGTTGATTGCTTGCAGTAATTGTGAATTGCACGTTTGAATTGTACTAGTCGAATTTGTACTATCGGACATTTCATTATCATCATTGTCACCTTCGTCGTTACCGAGTAGTGCGAGAAGACGTAATTCATGTGCATGACGATTGAAAACTGGTAATAACCACGACGGATCATCATCGTTGGATGTCGAATTTGTTGGATCATTATCATGATTGTCATCTGCTTGTAGAGCACTTGAACGACCGGAATGATAGTTCAATATTGCCATGAGACAAGAGAACTTTTTTGATTGATGTCGAAATGCACGATCGATATCGTCGAGATATAAATATCGACAAGCGAACCAATGATGTCGACTTAGTTGTTTCCAAAGTGAATCGTGGTCGTTGGTCAATGGTTGATCAAGATTCGGTTCATTTGTGTCAGTATAATCCAAATCATTGATTTGATACATACGTGATACATTCAATAATTCATCCAATAATAAACCATCGTGCATTTTCGCAGTATCAAGCACGGACTCGATAAACTCGTAGGGATTTCGACAGTAGATGAAATCATCCGACATGATCTGATTTTTCACTTATCTAGAATGAAGAAAATTTACTATTTCTCCTTTCTCGATCAGATTGTTTATCAAGTGATTGTCTTAGGACGGAACAAAGATGGTCACAATTTGTGCCGTATTTACCAGCTATTTCTACAATATGTTCGAAGCGAACGAATTCTTTCAGGCACCATTGTTCTTCGTAATCATTCTTTAGAATTTCTTGATAATTCTCTAATGAATGATAGAATTCTCGGAGTTTATCTTGCTCTTCCAATTGATCAATTTTATTGATGGCGAGTATTGCAGGCTTGCGCAGTAGAGTCGGTTCGTACAATTCAAGTTCTTTGGTTAGAAACACAATCGAATCGAATGCTGAACGCAGCGGTGAGCGAAGATCAAGTTGAAATCCGTTGATATCAATGACAAAGAGAAGAATTTTTGATCGAAGAGTATGTTTAAGAAACCGAGAGCCCAATCCCATTTTGATATGAGATCCTTCGATGAGACCGGGTAGATCCGCTATGGTAAACGAACGACTATCATCGAAGATAACCGTACCGATTTGTGGATGAAGAGTAGTAAATGGAACAGGTGATATTGCTGGTCGAGTACGAGAAAGCATCGAGAGTAGAGTCGATTTACCAGCATTGGGATAACCAACGAACCTGGAATAACAATACGTTTCACTTTCTATCTTGAAATATAGGAAACAATCATTTACCCGACATCAGCTAGCAATTTGAGATCCAAATTCACCATTGTTGCTTCGCCGGGTTCACCTTGAAAGAATGTTTTATAACTACCACCCGCACCTCCATGTGCTACGATACATTCATCGTCGATGTCATTGATCTCATCAATTAACTCTCCATTATCACGTAAGATCTGTATCCCTAATGGCACGTGAATCGTCAGATGTGCACCTGCCAACGCGTTTAAACGCGTTTTATGGCTGTGTTCACCGTCCGGCGCAATATAACGTTTGGATAAATTTTTCTCATAAACATTTTTCAACGTTAAATGACGTTTACCACGTATAAGAACATGTCCACCCTGTCCACCTAAACCACCATATTTCTTCAAACCATTGCCACCACGACCTCCCCGAACATAGATGCGAAGTTTATCGATAAATGGTAACTCTAAATGTCGACCAAGATCTTTCTCAGTTATTTTATATAAACAACGTGTCAAGAACATTTCAATCTAGAAAAATCGATAGTTGAAATACCAGTTTTACTTACATGTCTCCGAACAAGACAGTCGATAGAAGTATTCTGAGTTTTGTATAATGAAAAGAAAGAAAAATTATGAATAATTCTGGAAAGAAAGGTTAAAATAAAGTTTTCACCGACAATAGAAAGATAGGAGGACAAAAATCCAATAAGAAAACGAGTGCATTTTTTCGCTTGTTAACTAGTGACACCATCGAGTGTATTCTCGACTCTTTCTGGATTTATTTATAAAAGTAAAATACAAGTTATTTAAGCCAAATAGTCAAATCAAATTCGCTATTCCACATCGATACAGGCCTCTTCAAATCTGACAGACAGTTTCTGTATTCTCTTGAATTATACGACACGTATTTTGAATACTTGAACGTAACACGCGATAAATGCTCAGCGTTTTTAACAATAAATTTCACGTCATCACTGTTTCTCACTTGAACACACAAATGTTTTATATTCGATGTCATCATTGAACAGACGTTTTCCATTGTTGTTGTACAATTATCTGGACCCCAATAGTCTTCTAAAGACAAGGTACAAATATTTACAGCTTGACGAAGTAAATCTTGAGTACCACGAATTATACTCGGCATGTATTCGGAAGAAAAATTCACGATTAAGAACAGTTTAACGAGGTGCGAAAGATTCACAGTAGAGGAAAGAAATCTCAGTGAATCTTTGGGCCATTCTCCATCGATACCCAGTATCAATTCATCTACATTTTGAAATTGCATTTCTTGTCTATCGTTCATCCCTTGTGATAAATTGACGCTGAATCGTTTAACATAATTCATTTCTGCTGAACTTATATTACGTTTTGTAAAATTCGATGCTAACACTTTATCTTCACTAGCATAGTATTGATAATATGTATGACATATCGGTAATGAGTAGAGAACGAGCCTATGCAAATGTAGGATATAATCACATACTATTGAACAACGCAAATCTTGCGACCAAAATGGTGTACGATATAACGAGACCATTTCTTCGATATTCTTCGTATCGTAATGGACATCCGTTAGGACTGATAGGTAGATCTCGAATTTTGTCAATTGTGGAAGCTTTGCTTTGATAATTCGTTCCCAACGATAGCCATCGAAAGCAGAATTAAATAAAGATCCGCGACCAACTAATTTCAAATAAACTAAGAATGGAATCCAAGAAAAACATTGTTCAAATTTATCCATTTGGATAAACCCATCGATACACACTAGTGTTTTTAATCCAAACGACTCCACCGGCAAATGAACAGTTGTTGACGCTTCTTCTTGCGTAATTTCCTCGAGATCAAAATCTTTTAGGATAAAAGTTTGCAAGCAGGGAAAACATTGAAGGATCAAATAGAATTGTTTGAGTGACAGGCTATTCCTGACTCGAAGATATTGCAGAGTAGCGCTGGTAGGCCATCGGAATGTAGAGACATCAATTGAACGTAGGTGTAAATCGAGTTTTTCAAGTTTGAACTGCTCGATCGTTGTGGAAAGGCGTTCTAATTGATGATTTTTTTTAAGACTAAATACAGAATAACCGACTGAAAGCGATCTTAATGGTAGATGCTGAATAAGAATTAGAAGTAATTTTAAATCATCAGGTTTGATATCAAGAATTTTTAACGATCGAAGTCGCGTGAATTGACTAAGATTGGACAGAGAAAGAAATAACGATGTTTGCTCATGAGTTTGATCCCTGTCGGATAATGTTAATGATCGAACTTGTTCCAATGGAATTCTTGTACAAATAAGGTAGAAATTTGCTTTTGATATTGATTCGAAATTGAAATCATAATTGTCATAGGAATTAGCAATCGAATAAAATCGTTTACAAACACAGCGAATTGAAAAGAAAATTGTTTCACAATCGAGATAATTGAAAATCTGATGAAGAATCTCAATAGGCAATACCTCAAGAACTTTGTCAGACATGTATGAATCAAACAAACTGGGTAAAATTCTTTCGTCATTTCTATTGCTCGTTGGGTATCACCAGTTAAGCCAATCAAAAAATTTGGCGAGGTTTTTTGCTTCGCTTCGTTGATTGCTGTAAAAATGTATGCAGACTTGATTTATTGGCAACCGTATAGAAAGAGGTAATTAAGTGTAGCAATCCGTTACATCAGATACCGTTTATAACCCTGACAAGCACCCACGTACATCAATCTATAGGAGTGTTGGGTCTATGTTTGAAAGGTACAATGACGTTAGCAAGGAAAGCTATTTTTCGAAAGAAATATTTCATACACGTGTGCTGGTGACGTTAGATACAAAAAATATCGACTGTGTACCTTCACTTTCGATAATATTTATGTTGATTTGAATACATATTTGTGTTTCATTTGGTTTTTTACTTTCATAACGAGCGACTTGGTAGATAACAGCGTAAGTATAGGCTGATCGTGCAAGTTTCCTGAATATGTTTCCTACCCCTACGCAATAGGAGCGAGTTGTTTAATGAATAATTGTCTCGTCTGATCTAAATTATTTCTGATAGTGTACCTTCCGAACTCGAAATGAAATTAATTTGATTCGGTTAATTTAGATTGAGGAAATAGATCATGTCGAAGTATAATTGTTTCAAAAATCATGAAAAAATACACAGTCATTTGACGTCGCCTTCCCATGCGATCGATCAAATGATATCGTTAGTTGTGTTTGATCATGCCGAAATGAAAAAAATCATCGCCATGAATGAGCCTGAACTTTCACAGCAAAAGTTCGTACGAAGAAATGTCTATTACAGATTTAACTTTTTGTTTTTTAGAACCACTTTCCGTTCATTACAATCACGGCGAAAACGGCGAATAGCACTTCGCAGGTAGGTTCATTGTATGGTTGAAACGCGCATGTAGAAGCACTTTTTTCTAGCCGCTTTTCGAAAATTGATTCATTTCGACGATTAGCATGGAATAATACTAGTCCTAAACAGCTTGAACATGCCGAAGCACAGCTATTGTCAATCTTGAAGACCAAATTCGATGGCCGTTATGTCCCTATTATGAATAATCGAATTAATATCTGGACGATTTTCTCGAATGTCAACTCGGATAATACTCCCATTGTGCTTTTACACGGATTTGGTGGGGGTGTCGGCTTATGGAGTTTGAATCTCGATCATCTATCTTGTGAACGTCCTGTTTACGCGATCGACTTACCGGGATTTGGACGTAGCAGTCGACCAATATTTAGTCTCGATCATGAAGAAGCCGAAAATCAAATTATCGATATGATAGAAGAATGGAGAAAGGAAATTGGATTAGACAGACAGTTCATTCTACTTGGGCATAGTTTTGGTGGATTTCTAAGTTCTTCCTATGCTTTAAAGTATCCAAAATACGTTAAACAATTGGTGCTAATTGACTCGTGGGGTATTGCGCAACGTCCTGATGATATTTGGCAAACAGGACGTTTACAACGTGTGCCTGTGTGGTTGAGATCATTTTCATCGGTTATGATGAAAATGTCACCATTGACAGGATTGCGAGCGGCGGGACCGTTAGGTAATAAAGTTTGAATTGAGTATTGCCAGAAAAGAGAAAACAATCTCTTTTAGGCGTTCCTGTAATCAAATACTTTCGCGGAGATCTTCGAACGAAATTCGAGAAACTGTTCAATGACGATCGCATATTAATATATCTATATCATTGTAATGCTCAACTACCAACTGGAGAACAAGCCTTTCGAACAATCAGTGATTGCTTTGCTTGGGCTAAAGGTTTCAATAGTTTTGACTTCTTTGTCTCTTTTTCAAACTCTCTCTTTCTCTCTTTCAGATCCCATGATAAATCGAATTCATTCATTAGACGAACGAATTCCCATTTATTTTCTCTATGGTGAACAATCATGGTTAACTGCAGATGCATCTCTTGCCATCCAAGAAAAACGGCCGAATGTCTTCGTAGAGACTGTGAAAAACGCCGGTCATCATGTAAATACATTTTTTCATGAAAACTTTGCCCTAATTTCACGTACTGTTTCTTTCTTGTAGATCTATGCCGACGCACCCGTCGAATTCGAAATGTATCTGAAGAAAATTCTCTGCAATAAAGAGTGACATGCTACTTTCTATTTAATAATCTTCTATGAAGGTTATTCTATTTTTTATATTTATTGAACATATGGAAGTAAATAAGTTCTTTCACGTATCTATTATCTATATATTGTTCGTGAAAGTACATTGATTAGAACAAAATCAGATCCGAATTGAAATGAATATTTCCTTCCTGCAGAAAAACGGTGTGACATAGAAAGCCTAATTTTAATTGAGCTGGTTCATTTGATTTCCTGTGTGCAAATATGTACACAGTGTGCTGTAGAGAAAACACGGAAACGTGGGCATCCTCAACCAACAAATAATAACCTGTTATTCTATTGTTGAAAAATGAGAGTCAAAATAATAACAATTCAATATTTATTAATTTATCATAAGAGCGAGAGAGAAGACGAACAGATATAAAAGGAACAAGGAAAATTCTTTTTTTTATACATATTGCTGACTGTACTCAGTCCGTTGATCAGTCATGTGTGTGAGGGCGAGAGAGAGGACAGCGATGTTTTCTTTCTATTAACTTTTGCCAAGGTTATTTCGCAAACAGGATTAAAACATCAACGAAAACCATGAAACCTGACAAAGCAGTCGTTTTGTTTGTGTTTAATGACAACGCATATTTTTCTTCCGTCGTTTGTCAGAATAAAAAAAAAGACACGTTGTTTTTAAACCATTTTCTCTTCCATTTCAGTTCTTGACAATGTCTAAATACGTGCTTGCATCGCTGTTTGGTCTCAACCTGATTCTATTCTCCATGATTGAATGTCGGCCTCATACACAAAAACTCGTTGTGCATGGACATGAATGGACAGTGCCCAACGAACCCGGTTGGGAAGAAGGTATGACCTATTTATCTTGCTGCTTACAAACAATTCGTTCTTGTTTGTAGTTCTTCACGAAGCTGAACCTATTCGCCATAGATTTTTAACAAATTGTGGATCAAGTCGAGAATGCCGACTAGCTGCTGAACGATTGCGTGATGTTTTTCTAAAATATCCTGTTTCTGCGAAATACTACGATGATTCCATAGGCAACGATCACCTCGCGAATGACATTGATTCGATTTTTAAATGGGGTTGAGTTTTGTAAACGTCGTCTAATTTTTTGTCCATGGAATTCAGAACACGAAAGAAAACATCAGATTCATGAAAACAAAATTAACACATTTTGTTCTGATGTGGATTTTTTATTTAGGTTACTTATAAAAGATGAAAATAAGGCGATGACCTAGTTTGATTTCATTCAACAGGAACATATATATATATACTTTTACTTGTCGGAAACTGCTCGAGATATCGCATGATCTAATCAGCGTTGTGAAACATGTAGATATTTTAGAATTACTTTTATGTTGAGTAGTCTTGTGTTTCAAATACCTCGACCGTTGTCTTGGAATCTACGAGAAAGTCACATCTAGTTTTCACATAAACAGTTCGACGCGTTCGAGCGAACATTTTCTTGTAAACTTTCGATGAAAGTCAGTATTTTAAAATGATATCACACAACATGTTTTCTTCCGTCATTGCGTCGATGGCAACTGTTAGTTCATTCGGAAGAGAGAGTTGTACTTACAGCTCTTTCTTTTCTTCTCCGTCTTGATGACGAATTCAGTGAAAAATATGTGTCATGTTCATTTGTATATTTGATTTGCTGAGTGAAAAAAAGCAGCCGAGAAGCAGTGTTTCTGTTTGCTATTGAATAATCACATGTTTATCGAAATGTCAAGGAACGAAAAGAGTTCTTTTCTTTTCAGTTTTTGTTAATTCATCAAAATCATGCATACCTGATTTTTACTATCCTCTTATACGAATAAGATCATTTGATCGCCACTAAAGAATTTAGTTTTACATTTGTACCATTTGACATGACTTTCGAATTGTTATTAGATTCCATTGGTTTAGACAACAATAAATTTGCAATGAAATGACAACATGATCACATATATAATAATTGTGGCATATGGTATAGGCCTATACTCTTCAGCTGAGAGGACATCTTAAATATGCTACTAAAAGTTTTATGAATCGATGTGGATTGGAAGCTAATTGGGATAGCTCGTTGTTAACGCCAGATCAACACACCTGTCCCAACGGCATAAAGCCTTCGATTAACCGAAGCAAAGCTTATAATCTACTTTATTTAGATATAAATGTACTTTTTAACTTGAATTTATTATTTTTTTCTACTAAAGATCTTCTGGATCCACTCAATCGGTTCGAATACCTCGTTATACAGAACAGCAACTGTGGAAGTATCGACGCATTTGGATCCTTTTTGGCGTCTGAAATACGTGCAAACTATTCATATAAAAGAAAAGAACGCTCCGGAATTATTTGACGGCCTATTTATATAATAACGAGTCACTTATTATATGTGCTTAACTCTATGTTTCTCGATATATCTTCATTGTATTACTATTTCTATTACCATTTGAGGTAGTAACATCTACCTTTAGTAACAACGATACTCATCACCTGCCATCCAATGGCACGTGTCTTTCCAAAGATTCAGAACAGGTAGCATCAAAACATCCATCTCTTCTCATCACTTATCGTCTGCTCTTCTTCTTCTTCTCTCACAGCAAAACCTTGTTTACTTTCTTCTTACAAACACTACAAATGGAACAGCCACTGTCAATTCTCTCACTCAATATCTCCAGCTCATCGCCAACTCAACAGTCCCATCCACTCCCAACAACACACTGACCATCACTCAGTTCGACAAGATCTTGGAAAACATCACCAACACTACCATTTCCATCGCCAATAACTTCACAGCGATCGTCGCTAGCCAAATCAATGGCACTGTGGACAACGAAACAGTCATTGGCCTTGCTTATAACACCTCCAACAACACAATAGTGAACACGGTAAACAGTGCGAATGTGACTGGCTCTTTTCAATCGGTTGCTGGTATAGTTCGGTTGGAGGGACTGAAGAACACTGAATATTTCAATATGTTGCTAATTTACAATCCAAACACAGTTGAGAGACTGGGAAACTGGAGCGAGACTGATCAAATAGTCTCATCAGTTGTCGTAGTGTTAGTCGATGATAATGCTACCGCAGTGCTGAATGTTAACTTATATCTTCAAATTCTGAAGCTATCTGATTTAAACAAAAGCGAAGAGTATACTTATGAGTTCTACGACATCAACATTTCCTTGTGGACTGTCACTCGCTGCACTTCTCCTCGATTCAATCCTGAATTTGATCGTTACGAATGTGTTTGCTATTGATCACGAATCTTCCAATTTAGTCGTACGTTAAACTCGTCAGTAGTTAGTTCACGTGTGGTATTAGATGCTGGTGACAAAACATTACTAACATTTTAGTTGATTTCTATTCTGTCACTAGTTATACACACTCTTGCGAATGTCATTACTCGACTTCGTAGTCGGGTTGTGTCGTTTACACTACATGATCTCCTACCGTTCATCTCTTTCGCAGCGATAATACTTCTGTTTAGTTTTCATATGGCACTCAATACGGTAACATATGAACAAAGTTCATCTATAAATCAAACAAATTGTACTCTGAACTCAACTTTTCTGATAATTCTGGTTTCTTTCTTCTTAATCTCCATGATTTGTACCAAACTAAATCTAGCCTATCTCAATTATCTTTGTTTTATTCGTTTATTTCCTCAACCAACGTCACAACGATGGTTTCTCATGATGTTCATTTCATTGATTATCTGAATCATTTCTGGCGTACTCATTCTTATACTTCATCTCCGTTCATCTTTCCAAATTGTCGAACACTACTCATGTAAATAGTGTTGATTCAATCAAAATACAATTCATCATTTCCTTACCACTCCCATTTCTTGACGTACTATCATCAATATGATTGTAGTTATTCTTGTTACAAAACAATTTGTTCATTATATTCGCAAAGTAAGATCATTTGAGAAATGTTCGATACGAAACAAGCGATGTATTCTAATTTTATTAATACTATTTGTGGTTCAAGGTGTTAGTTGGTATTTTCTATCGTTCGTTTTCGTTCCTAACCTGATGGTTAAAAAAAACTATTCCATGGATTTGTAATATCGTCAATGGACTTGACGGCTTTTGGACAAGGTATTCTTCATATACTATTTTGTTTAAATCAAGCACATGACTCAGGAAATGAATTCAATACGAAAGAAATCAGAGTTTCGGCTATCGAAAATCCCGTTTACGATGATCATATGATGCATAATTCGGTAGAATTTCATATTGATGACAAACATCTATAAAATCACTTTTGTTTGGAATTGAAGTATTCTATTGTGAGTTCAAAGATCTTTGAAATTACAATGAAAGAAAAATCATGATTGCTTTCGAAATTCTTTTCCAAAGACAAGGATATGACGCAGCACATGACATAGAAGCGAAGAAATGTTTTCTTCCATATTAATATTCCTGAGATTTGAAAACAAAAAGAAGCAAAATAAAGATTTCAAGTGGAAGCTGTGCAACACAGCGGTTGTTTTTACTGTTTTTTTGGGAACTGGCAAAGTCATAATAAGAAAATGACTGCATCAATTTTCGAATATAATATTTGTTTTCGAATGAATAATCTTTGCAGTAACAGTGAACGAATCAGAAGAAAGAAAGAAAGTGACGTTCGATTGCGAACTTCATTAGATTTTGCTAAAGTAAACGGCTTGTTTTTCTTGTTCTCTTCCTTTTTTTTCAGAGTTCTCAATAGTCGATTGTTAATGTAGTTTTTTTTCTGTGATTTTCGACAAGCGTAAATAATCTTCTCTGGAGTTCGACTATGATTTTTGAATTCTATGGTGTCGTATTCCAGTGTCTTTAGACAGTTGTTTTGATTTCTCTACCTGTGAGCAACTATAATAGACAAAATAACATTTTTATCGTATATTTTTACTAATCAAATAATGAAAATTCCATATTCTATCGCAATGATAAACGAGGGATGTGTTTGCAGATTTGAAATTTGACTAGACTTAACATGAAGAATCCTATGCACTTCGGTCCTATCTATTTCTTAATATACATCTACGCTACAACAATCAGCACTAGCTATGCAACGACGACGGAGGCACCAACAAGTATGTAAAGTTTATATATACAGTTCCTAAACCATTCATCGAGAGTAAAGCATAGAGCTGGTTTATAGAGTTGAGTTATGTTTTTCAATTGAATTCAGACAATGGTTAGAATAAAGTTTTCTTAATTAAAAAACTAGCACCTTCAATATTCCGACCAAGTAGCTTCTAATCAAAACAGAATTATTCTTATTCACACTGTTCCCATGTACAGCGGAAAAGAATCAGTATATGTTTATGAGTATATGAATGATGACTTTACTAATTTCACGTTTTTAAATTGAATGTTATATTTCTATCGCTTCAGCCCAAATGACTACTGACACATCATCGAATCCTAATTCAATCTACATCATCACGAGCTTCACTCCAAACGGTATTCGCTCACAATGAATTTTTAAGCATTCTATTCTTTTTCTTTTGTTTTCCAAGCTATGGTAACTCCTATATATATCATAACAAGCATCACCCCAAGTATGTGTCATTTTATCTTTTTTTATTCCTCCTTATCAGATTACATCTTACATCAGTAACTACTACAACTATCACAACAACAATTACTACTTCAACAGTGACTACAACAACAACAACTCTTCCCTTTTGTAATAACGGTACTCATTACCTCTCATCCAACGGCACGTGTCTTTCCAAAGATTCAGAACAGGTAACATCAAAACATCTATCTCTTCTCATCACTTATCATCTGCTCTTCTTCTTCTTCTCTCACAGCAAAGTCTTGTTTACTTTCTTCTTACAAACACTACAAATGGAACAGCCACTGCCAATGCTCTCACTCAGTATCTCCAGCTCATCGCCAACTCAACAGTCCCATCCACTCCCAACAACACACTGACCATCACTCAGATCGACAAGATCTTGGAAAACATCACCAACACTACCATTTCCATCGCCAATAACTTCACAGCGATCGTCGCTAGCCAAATCAATGGCACTGTGGACAACGAAACAGTCATTGGCCTGGCTTATAACACCTCCAACAACACAATAGTGAACACGGTAAACAGTGCGAATGTGACTGGCTCTTTTCAATCGGTTGCTGGTATAGTTCGGTTGGAGGGACTGAAAAACACTGAATATTTCAATATGTTGCTAATTTACAATCCAAACACAGTTGAGAGACTGGGAAACTGGAGCGAGACTGATCAAATAGTCTCATCAGTTGTCGTAGCTTCGGTCAATCGTACTATAAGAAATAAGGTAGTTATTAGATTACTGTTTGAAGTGATAATACCACCGGATCCGAATGCTCTTGGAAAGTATACCTGTAAATACTTTAATAGTACAACATCTCAATGGAGCAGTGATGGTTGTTTGGAACCTAATTACAATAAAGAGTTTCGTCGCTATGAGTGTGAATGTTATCATTTAACGTCTTTTGCACTTATTTGGTCTCAAAATCTTTTGAACAACAAATTTGAAGAATACACTGCGGAAGACATAGCGTCAATTGTGTTTCTATCGATTTCTATCACATGTTTCGTTGTTGTTATCATTCACGGCTTTTACAAATGTACCTGGGGTGCAGATAATGAGAATGAACGAGATGAAGCTCGACTACCGAGAAACATCATACTATACATAACCTTTGGTGTGACAATGTTGCTATTTCTCTTTTACCTCAGTTTGGGAGGAACAGTTTATCAGAGATACAAGTCACTAGATCTGTCAAATAATGGACATGGTGATCCATCGGCACCTGAAATGAAGCCAATGACCCGAGCTAATACCCTAACAACAACATCAGCAGCATCGGATGACTCATGCACAGCGAACGAACGCGTCTTAATGTACATTGTATACTTTTTTATTATAATGATGTTTTGTGCTAAAACTTTCATGGGATATTACAATTATCTGCATTTTGTAAAAAAGTTTCCTCCACCACACTACTATTTGCATCTTATTATTGTTATGTCTATTTCGGCAATTATTAGCGCGATTGCGATGATTTTAGCAATTGTTTTTAATTCCAATCCACCCAATCAAATAACGCGAACAGTGAAGGGTAAACTTTGTTGGTTCAAAACAGAATCGCATATCAATGATTACTTTTTAACAATACCAATCGTATTATTTCTCGCTTTAAATACCATCCTACTATTTGTAGTTATTATATATCTGTTTTTCAGTACTAGGAGAACAGATATGCCAGAAGTGAAAAATATACGACTCCAACGAATGTTCATTATTCTGCTAATCTCATGTTTCACACAAGGTTTCGGTTGGCTTTTCGGTGTGGTTATTCCCGGCGTTGATCAGAAAGCCGGTGGGGTGCTAGTATGGTTTTTTATTATTTTCAATGGACTGGAAGGTCTTTTTACCGTCATTGCATATGTAATTGGTTTACGCGCAGAACTAGATAAGACAATACCTCGTGGTCCGAATTCTGGCTCAGATTACGAAATGCTCAATGCGATCAATGAATCACCATCGAAAGAAATAAAAGAAATCGAAATCGCAATAAAAAATCTAAAGAAAGCACAACCTCCCAATTTTCAAAGTAGCTCACCTCGTGAGTCATTTGCCTGTTCAAATGATGTGCAGCTAGATTTGGCTCGTTCTGAAGATGACAGACGTGAACCTGATTGCACATATTAACTTGCATATATGGTTATCAATGATTCTCATGAACAAAAACTCCTCGATATGTAACTATGAGTTTGTGTTTTCTTAAATAAAAGTTGTTTACTTTTGTATTATTTACACATTCGTATGAGCTATTTGTTGAAATTACTGATTAAAACGAGAGATAAACTATCAAAATATGATATAAACACCATTTTTTATTACTTCAACATGAACTACTCACCGGAACGCAATGAAGGACGATTATCTGATTGTTTAACAAATTGATTACCTTCTATACATCTTCTACAGCTATGATAAATAGAATATCCAAAACTGTAAATACAAAAGTCAATATGTTGTATGAGTATCGCTATCTCTAACACCTTTATTTATACATATTATGCTAATATTGAGATTTTATCGTGATGATAAAGAAAAAGAATGTCAATGTTTTTAGTCATATATTTATGAATGTTAAGTAATCGGCTTTGCACGATAACCATCTTTAATGAAATAACGGCGAAATTCGATAACTTCTTCATATAGTTTTCATTCACTCTGAGATTTATGGCAGAAACTAAATAACTGCAATTTCTTCTCACGCGCAGAAAGTTTACGCTTATTTGAAACACTTTTTACGCATATGCAAAATAAATGGTGCTACTTGCTGATAGAAGACTGTTTTTAATATCCTTTGTAATCTTTGGTGTACATAGAATCACTGCGGATTTGTATAGACATCTGATATTTCTAAATAATGATAGTGATATAAATTTATTGGCCAACAGCATACATGAGAAATTAGTTGAAAGCATCAGTTATCATCGAGAGTATGAGACGAACGTTATCGAACAAAAAACAATGCTACTGGGTGATGCATCGGGGTCCGGAGATGCCAATGGTAAGAATATACACTAGCCTCTCAGTGATTCCTACACTCTGTTCCTTCCTAAGCGAAAACTACTGCTATTATGCTGTTTTACCCTTTAGACACTTCCACAACAGACTTCACCAAAATAACCATTAATACAACACTTGTGTCAACAGTTTTCTCTACAAGCTCAACCACTGAATCAAGCACAAGCACACTTACTATTCTGTACACTCCTGAAAAATGTGAAAATGCAACTCATGCGAAGTTACCAAACGGTACTTGTGTATCCAAGGGATCAGCCTTAGTAACACATATTTTACAGCATCTTTCTCTCATTTCTCTCTTTACATAATAGACATTTGTTCATCAAACACTCAACTCACCCAATGCAACAGACAATGACAAGGCTGAAGCACTTGCCTTGTATTTTGTCTCCATTGAAGATTCCAGCTCTTCTCCTTCCTCCAACTCAACGATTATCTTAGCCCTTACCGACATAGAACGAATTCTTGATAATCTTACTGATGTTACCGCCAATATCAGTTCATCGGCATCTTTTCTCGTGGCTCAGCCAATTAATCGAACCATTGAAAAAGGAATCATTTTAGGTGCTTCAGTCTACAGTCAAAGCAGCGGCGAGATCGTCACCACCCTCAATAAAGGTCGTATCATATCCAGTTCGAATTTAACAACAGCAGCTATCATTGACAACACAACTCTGGATGGCGTTACTTCACTCAGTGTCCTCATCATCAATCATCCAACGTCCTTCCGAAATGCTGACAACACCACCAACAAAACTATCGCATCTTCACTTGCTATTCTATCGGTTCAACCACACCATTTCATTAAATCCATCAACATCTCCCTATACTTTCAACTTCTTAACGGCTCACGTCCAAGTGACGACCTAGACTATCGATGTTCATACTTTAACACAACTCATCACACTTGGGAAGAGCACGGATGTTCATCAGCACTCTACAACCACATCTACAATCGGTACGAGTGCTACTGCAATCATAACACATCATTTGCACTCATCTGGACACCCAAGATACCACTCACCTCACATCTCGATGCACAAGACATTGCATCACTCGTTGTCCAGTTCATCTCCATTACGTGCTTCATCATTGTCATCGTACATGGACTCGTCACTCAACTGTCCAATCGACTCGGCTCTGTCCAGGCTCGACTTCTTCTTCCACTCATATCCGCTGCAACGACCACACTTCTCTTTATTTTCTACATCGCACTAGCACTCACTGTCTACAAACACACACCGTCGTCGACAACTACGAATCGATGCTTTGTGAGCTCGAGCGTATTGATGTTCATCACTTATTTTCTCTTGATCTTCATGTTTTGTGTGAAGAGCAGCGTGGGATATTTCAACTATCTACGATTCGTGCACTTGTTTCCTGAGCCATCGCATGGCAGACTATACTTTCTGTTGCTGTTATCATTTGTTGTGTCTGCTGTGTGCACATCACTGGCCGTCGGACTGAACTCGAACACTGCACTAAACATCACCGAACTGTATCGATTCAGACTGTGCTGGTTTAGTCGAAGTGTGAACTACTATTTTCTGACGATTCCAGCATGTTTGTTTGTGTTGGTGAATGTGGTGATGTTGATTGTTGTTGGGAGTCGAATCGTGAATCATGCTCGACATGCGACTTCGCATCATCAATCGTACGAGCGAATGAAGCGATGTGTATTGGTATTGATGTCGTCGAGTATCAGTCAAGGCGTTGGTTGGGTGTTCGGTCCGTTGATTGGTATCGATAACAAGATAACTGCGACTGTGTTCGGATGGATATTTGTGATACTTATCGGACTTGAAGGTCTTTGGTCAGCATCAATATATCTCATTGTGCGGCTACAATATTTGGATGAACAAAAGCGTGTGGTGGCTGCTAGGCTGGTTGAGAGAGCTAAATGGTTTGTCGAATGTGAAATATACTCGCGAGAAGGTATTGAGAGTAAAGAACATGGTTGCTATATACCAAGAGAAGTGAAACATCGATTTAGAGATGAAGAAAATGAACCAGTATACCTGGAGGAATCTTACACAAGACATTTTGATAAATTAACGGATACTGATGATGCATTGTTATATTTTTAAATAAAGAAATTGTTACACTTGTGTTATGTGGATATTCTATGGGAAATCATGATACTGGACCGAATGTATAGAATATTGAATAATGTAAAATTCTGTTGTATTTATTCAAACTGTATTGTAAAGATTAGGTGAAATGTGGCGCTATGAGGAACGTTGAAGACATGCGTCAGAAAATTTGAAAGCAACTATTCGTATATATTTGATTCTCATATAGTTTGAGCACGAGAAATTGAAATGCAATTTGTTCTTCGTGGTTTTTGTGATTAATTCAATGGATTTCAAATAAATATTCATACAATACACGAGTCTGAATACATAAGAATAACAAATCATTCTTACCAAACCAATAATGAATTATTTTTTAAATAATAACAAGTAAACAATCAATAAAAAATTTCGTTGTAGCCCCAATGTATTGTATAGCCGAATAGGAACTTGAAAAAGAGATTTTCATGGTCAAAAATAATTTCGATACTTGATCATTTTTTTGCAGAGAGAATAATGTAAAAGAAATTGTATGTAGACATTGAAATTGGATTAACTTCTGTCCTCATACATCTTTTTCTCTATTTGTTCTCCATGTGTTGTCAAGAAGTTGTATAGTGTCTTCCACGGAACAAAATATAATCGATTCATTAAGATTTCATCAGAAAGAAATATATGAAAATTTGAGTCATATTTTAGTGTAACATAGTATCAGATTAGATTGGAATTTAAAACTAAACATAATTGTTCTCCATATGAAAACAAAAATCGATCGGATCAATATGTAAAATCACGATTGTACATCATTTGAATTCAATACTAATAAAACAAATTTCTGACGAAGGCAGCACTGGAAAAAAAGGACAAGAATCATGAGTTTGAAAGAAAATCACACCTATAGTGAAAAAAAAAGAACTAAAATATAACTGCAGTTATCTGGCATGCTTGACAACATGTTTTGAAATATTATACTAAGTACATGTTTTGACTGTAATCCATAACAAACATGGCTGCGTACTGTGATAGCTACAGATAATTGTATTCTTACTTGAATGAAAAGTGCGTGCAATGTTACATATGATTTCTTTTTGTCCGGCCGGGATGACGGATTCTCTCGCTCAATCGGCAATCTAGCAGGTAGCTTCTCTACAAACTTAACTATTTTGGTTTGTATTTTTCACATTATGAAAGTTTGAGTTAGCTTGTATGGTTTCGCGTTTGCAAAATGTTGAATGCATTTATTTGAGCACAAAAGAGTCTGGAGTAGATGACTGAGTAAAGTTAAACTTCGGATGTTTGTGTGATATAGAAATATGAAGAATCTTCATCCAAAGTATGAGAAGTCTTCAAGAGTTGCACGTGTGACCTAAAAGTCGCAGAATTCATGTCATATGCTTTGTCTATTTCTTTTCTCGTAGATTATCAATGAGAAATATTAATAGAAAACTCTATTTTAACTTACTTCTCATCTTCAATGGTTATGTCATTACCACAGAATCATATGGTCATGAAATTTTTTCGAATGATGATACGCATCTAAGCCGAATAATGTATAACGAATTAATTCGAGAGATCGAACATCAGCAGAGACTTCTACGAAGTGTGACTGATATGAGTGCAACTGGTACGGCAGGAGGTAGCCCAGGTGAAACAATAACAGAAGGTTCTGGAGAAACTACAGGTAAGAACGTGTCATCTATTTGCATTATATTCGTTACATATTTTTGTCTAGTTATGGAACTAACGAGTGTTACCTCGTGGATCAGCATAGGCGTCAGCTCTGACCAAACACCCGGTGAATATCATAGTCTTAGCTATAAACATCTCAGAATTTATTTGAGGACGGCAATCTTTGGCGAGCTTATACTTCAAAACATAAATGATGATTAACTTCTTATCACTCTCTTCACATACTCATAAGATTTAGTGAACTCGAACGTTGCCATATCAAAATGATTCTCACCATTTTCCATTTATTTTAGCATCGCCGTCCACGTATACGGATGATGTTTCTTCGGTGTCTATACCTCATGGATCCTATGAATCGGTAACACCCTCAACAAGCAGTATTTCTATCCCTAGTACTACTTCCAACCCTGACTATACGCAACAACCGTCAACAGGAGCTACTTCGCAGAAAGAATCGTATTCAACCATCCTATCTGAAACAACATCTCACTCTGCAACGCCCATCATAGATCACAGTACTGAATCTTCAGAAAGTTCAACAGATATTATAGTTACCGCAATATATTCCGATGAAACTGCACTACTAACCATCAGTCTCGACCAATCTTCTGCATCTTCAGAAGGATCGATGTTTACCGTTACGGATCACGATATGTCCTTAACTACCACAAATGAAACTATATTGACCATCTCCACACTTACACCGGAATCAACAGAATATCAGACAACACCCTTGAGCGCCATATCTGACACCAGCTCAGCAATCGTCAGCGATACTTCTTTGTACCACTCAACAATGACGGCTAACGTTCCTATTACAACCATATCAACTACCACAACCACAGCAACCACCACAACCACAGCAACCACCACAACCGCATCAACTACCACAACCGCATCAACTACCACAACCACAGCAACTACCACAACCACAGCAACCACCACAACCGCATCAACTACCACAACCGCATCAACTACCACAACCACAGCAACTACCACAACCACAGCAACCACCACAACCACAACTGCCACTTCGTACATTCCTGAAAAATGTGAAAATGCAACTCATGCGAAGTTACCAAACGATACTTGTGTATCCAAGGGATCAGCCTTAGTAACACATATTCTACAGTATCTTTCTCTCATTTCTCTCTTTACATAATAGACATTTGTTCATCAAACACTCAACTCACCCAATGCAACAAACAACGACAAGGCTGAAGCACTTGCCTTGTATTTTGTCTCCATTGATGATTCCAGCTCTTCTCCTTCCTCCAACTCAACGAATACCTTAGCCCTTACCGACATAGAACGAATTCTTGATAACTTTACTGATGTCACCGCCGATATCAGTTCATCGGCATCTTTTCTCGTGGCTCAGCCAATTAATCGAACCATTGAAAAAGGAATCATTTTAGGTGCTTCAGTCTACAGTCAAAGCAGCGGCGAGATCGTCACCACCCTCAATAAAGGTCGTATCATATCCAGTTCGAATTTAACAACAGCAGCTATCATTGACAACACAACTCTGGATGGCGTTACTTCACTCAGTGTCCTCATCATCAATCATCCAACGTCCTTCCGAAATGCTGACAACACCACCAACAAAACTATCGCATCTTCACTTGCTATTCTATCGGTTCAACCACACCATTTCATTAAATCCATCAACATCTCCCTATACTTTCAACTTCTTAACGGCTCACGTCCAAGTGACGACCTAGACTATCGATGTTCATACTTTAACACAACTCATCACACTTGGGAAGAGCACGGATGTTCATCAGCACTCTACAACCACATCTACAATCGGTACGAGTGCTACTGCAATCATAACACATCATTTGCACTCATCTGGACACCCAAGATACCACTCACCTCACATCTCGATGCACAAGACATTGCATCACTCGTTGTCCAGTTCATCTCCATTACGTGCTTCATCATTGTCATCGTACATGGACTCGTCACTCAACTGTCCAATCGACTCGGCTCTGTCCAGGCTCGACTTCTTCTTCCACTCATATCCGCTGCAACGACCACACTTCTCTTTATTTTCTACATCGCACTAGCACTCACTGTCTACAAACACACACCGTCGTCGACAACTACGAATCGATGCTTTGTGAGCTCGAGCGTATTGATGTTCATCACTTATTTTCTCTTGATCTTCATGTTTTGTGTGAAGAGCAGCGTGGGATATTTCAACTATCTACGATTCGTGCACTTGTTTCCTGAGCCATCGCATGGCAGACTATACTTTCTGTTGCTGTTATCATTTGTTGTGTCTGCTGTGTGCACATCACTGGCCGTCGGACTGAACTCGAACACTGCACTAAACATCACCGAACTGTATCGATTCAGACTGTGCTGGTTTAGTCGAAGTGTGAACTACTATTTTCTGACGATTCCAGCATGTTTGTTTGTGTTGGTGAATGTGGTGATGTTGATTGTTGTTGGGAGTCGAATCGTGAATCATGCTCGACATGCGACTTCGCATCATCAATCGTACGAGCGAATGAAGCGATGTGTATTGGTGTTGATGTCGTCCAGTATCAGTCAAGGTGTTGGTTGGGTGTTTGGTCCGTTGATTGGTATCGATAACAAGATAACTGTGACTGTGTTCGGATGGATATTTGTGATACTTATCGGACTTGAAGGTCTTTGGACAATTACCTTGTATATCATAATTCGCCTTCAGCACATGGATGAGGTAAAGCGAATAACTGCGCAGAAAGATTTGACAAAATCTACGAAACTCTCATCTGGTAAAAGGAAAGAGAAACTGGATGTGCATGCAGAAGAAAAGCGTTCTCAGCAAGTTCACAGCCCATCAACAGATATATTGAAAAATTCGACAATTCGGGAAAATCGAGAAGACATAAGCCGAGCAAGCATTGACGCAGTGAGACGGTGGTAATAGATTGATTTGTTATGAACTTTGACGATTTTTGAATATTATTTTTTTAATAAACTAAAGGCGTGTCTCTGGTATAAAACTTCCGTTTAACAACATATTTTTACGAAAGGAATAAAGACACTGAGAGTTTATGATCGAGTGATTCGCCTAAAAGTTTAATTCAAAGTAATTTCATCACTGAGGTGCAGTGTGTGGGTGTTTTTATAATTGATACTGCACAGATCATATTGTAATGTAACAAAAATAAGCACGAACGAAAAAGATAATCGATATATACGCATACAGTGTGGTCACAGGATATACTGCCAGAAGCTAGCGACACAGCCACAGAGGCAATATCTCGTATTTCGATTCGTCGATTTTCCTTTTCCAATACACAAACGTTTGCCACGTTTCAATTGAATCTGAGTTCGTCATCACAGATCCATTCCGCATTGAAGTTCATCATTTGCCACATCTGCATTTTCCAATGGCGACGTATCAAGAGTTTATCGCTCAAAATGAAGAACGCGATGGTGTTCGTTTTACTTGGAACGTTTGGCCATCGACTCGTCTAGAAGCTACACGGCTCGTTGTTCCACTCGGCTGTCAATTTACACCATTAAAAGAACGATACGATCTACCACCATTAAACTACGATCCTGTTTTGTGTACAAACAAAACATGTCGATCGATCTTGAATCCATTCTGTACGGTTGATTATCGAGCTAAAATTTGGATATGTAATTTTTGTTTGCAACGAAATAATTTTCCGCCACAATACGCTGGTATAACCGAACAACTGCAACCAGCTGAACTTTCACCACAATATACAACGATAGAGTATACATTGATGGTAAAGAAAAATGAAACGTCAGTTGAACATAAGTTTTGAGAACTTTTTCACTTGTAGCGTACACCAGCTCAACCAGTTGTGTTTTTATTTGTTGTTGACACATGTATGGATGAAGACGATATGACAGCATTAAAAGTAAACGATACTTTCATACTCAAACATATCACAGAAACACATAAAACTTCTCTTTCAAAACAGGAATCGTTACAAATGGCATTAAGTTTGTTGCCAACAGATGCGTTGGTTGGTTTAATAACATTCGGCCGAATGGTACATATTCATGAACTCAATTGTGAAGGTATGACACGCAGTTATGTTTTTCGTGGTACCAAAGATTACACCGCCAAGCAAGTTCAAGTAAATAAACAAATAAAATATGTGCCGAATAAAAACTGCTATTGAAATTCTTTCCGTTTTTGTCTAGGAAATGTTAGGTTTAATGAAACAACAACCGAATCAAAGACCAATGCCTGGAAATCCAAATGTACCACCACAACAAGCACCGAATTTCTTCAGCAAGTAAGTGTCTTTATCTTTCACTTTTCACCGAGCATTTCTATATATATTGTCGACTAGATTTATTCAACCGCTTTCGCAATGCGATATGTCTTTAACGGATTTGCTTGGTGAACTTCAGCGCGATCCATGGCCTGTTTCGCAAGGCAAACGTGCGTTACGATCGACAGGAGCGGCACTTTCCATTGCTATTGGTTTATTAGAAGTAATCAATCGGTTTCACTCACTTTTCAATAGTATAACTTTCTTTGTAGACACTTTATCCGAATACAGGCGCTCGTATAATGTTATTCATTGCTGGGCCATGCACACAAGGTCCAGGCATTATCATTGATGAAGAATTTAAACATACCATTCGTTCGCATCACGATATTGAAAAAGACAATGCGAAATATATGAAAAAAGCTATAAAAGTATAAGAAGCGAAAAGTTCTTCTAAGTCAAATTCGGAATTTTATATTGAATATTTAGTTCTACGAAGGATTAGCAAATCGATCAGCAGTTAATGGGCATGTGATAGATTTGTATTCATCCGCTTTAGATCAAACTGGTTTACATGAAATGAAATATTGCTCCAACTATACAGGGTAAGACAGATTTCTATTGAATTCGTACCATTTAACGATTGAACTCTCCTAGTGGTCATATGGTGATGGGTGATTCATTCAACACATCCTTGTTCAAACAAACATTCCAAAAAGTCTTTGCAAAAGATAATAAAAATGAATACCGAATGAACTTCGGCGCAACTATTGAAGTGAAGGTAAGATCTCGTTCGACAGATTGATGTGTTATCTTTTTTTTTGATTCGATAGACAAGTCGCGAATTGAAAGTCTGTGGTGCCATTGGCTCCTGTGTTTCATTGGCACAGCGCGGATCTAATGTTTCGGAAACAGAATTAGGTATGGGTGGAACCAATGCATGGAAGATTTGTGGTATTTATCCTAATTCAACGTTGTCAATCTTCTTGGAAGTCTTGAATCAAGTAAATTTTCATAATCATACTTTAGATACGATTGAAAATCAATCTGTTTGTAGCAACAAGGAGCAGCCCAAGGTGTACCAGGTGGTCAACGTGGATATGTGCAATTTATCACACAATATCAACATTTATCTGGTTTTAAAAAGATTCGTGTCACTACTGTAGCAAGAAAGTAAGATATTCGCATAAAAGAATTGCAATGATTGACTCTGCCTATTAGTTTGATTGATGCAACAACTAATATGCCAACAATTGCAGCTTCGTTTGATCAGGAATGTGCAAGTGTAGCCATGGCTCGCATAGCAGTCTATCGTTCTGATACTGAAGAAGGTTCGGACGTTCTTCGTTGGCTAGATAAAATGTTGATCCGACTCGTAAGTGATGGACGTTGAATCATTCGGATTTGACCTAATGAAAATATTTAGTGTCAAAAATTTGCCATCTATGAAAAAGACAATCCGGGTTCATTCCAATTGACCGATACATTCACACTGTACCCACAATTCATGTATCATTTGCGTCGATCGCAATTTCTTCAAGTTTTCAACAACAGTCCTGATGAAACAGCATTCTATCGGTAAGGAAACCCATCCACACAATCTCAATTAACTCTCTTTTCCTTCTTTCCTAGTCATTATTTACTTGTTGAAGATTTGACACAGTGTTTAGTCATGATTCAACCAATTCTTTATGCTTACTCATTCAATGGTCCACCCGAAGTAGGACACCTCTTAGATAGAATCTTCATCGTCATTCTTCTCCTTTCTTAGCCCGTACTTCTTGATAGTAGCAGTATACTACCCGATCGTATACTTCTCATGGACACATTTTATCACATATTGATTTATCATGGTGAAACCATTGCACAATGGGTCAAAGCTCATTATCAAGATTTACCGGAATATGAAAATTTCAAGCAACTTTTACAAGCACCTGTTGGCGATGCAACAGAAATTCTTCAAAGTCGTTTCCCTATGCCACGTTATATTGTCACTGAATTTGGAGGATCACAAGTAAGTTAATATAGATAAATAGATTCTTTTCAATACACTTCGTCGATATTTAGGCTCGATTTCTCCTCTACAAAGTTAATCCATCTCAAACTCATGCCAATCTCGGATGGGGACAAGTAAGTCATGAAAAAAAATTCGAATTTGATTTTCCAATTTGTTCGAATATATAGACCACTGGAGCACCAATCTTAACGGATGATGTCAATCTACAAACATTCATGGAACACTTGAAGAAGCTTGCCGTGTCTACAACGACATAAAGAGAGAAAGAAATCTTCTTCGATTTTAGTTCCCTTTTCTTCTGTTATTTTATTCAATAAATCTATTCCTATCTGCGTTCCTCTCATTTTTTGTTGTTGTTTTAAAGTAAATGGTCAAAATTGATTATCAATCTCCGAATCTTTCGATGTTCAACGAACTGTTCAGACCGATATGCAAATGTTTTTTCATGCTTCATTTCTGTCGATCGATGATGAACTAATAGTAGAAATGAGATTTCGGAAAGATAATTCTTCTCGATTGACAACGATTATAAGCACGGACGTCGGAACTATCTCGGCTATTCTGCATCACATTCATGAATAGTTTATTAAGATTATTTCCAATATCTATTCAAGGAAATAGCAAACAAATTTTCCGTCAAGAAATGTGTTTGGCATGTGCTTTGACAATTTATTGAAGTAGTCAATTTTAATTATTCAGTTAATGTATATTAGATTTTTTTCCTTACTAACTATTATTCACATGTAAAGTTCAAATTGAGTTGCGTAGAAAAAGTTTTCTCGTTGAATAATCTTTCGTCATAATTGATCTAGCTGCAGACAAAATGAAATCAAAATCGAATTTCTGTTAGTGTCGAGAGAGAGATTTGTAGCGTAGAACATGGTAATGACATTTTCTCCCTCCCTTTCTCTCTCTCTTCTCTATATTATAGCGTGATCAAAAGTTCTTTCGAAGAATAAGTAATAGTCAATATTTTTCTATCGGATTATTAATTGTTCGGTACCAACGACGAGAACAAAGCTAATACTCTAATTTTAAATAAAGACGAAAGAAGAATAATCAAAGCAAAAAGTCGATACAATTCACGAAGTTGAGGAGAAAAAAGGTCAAATAATTTCATGGGAAAGCAAATCGGAAGTCGATGACGTTGAGAAATGATGAATCCATAAACTTGTTCGTTCTTAATGCTGATTGTGCGCATGTTTCTCTCTTTCACTATCTCTCTCGCATGTTACTCAAACTATGCTGATGAATGCATACAATCCGATTAATAAATGAAAGCTTACATTATTACGATGGATGTTGTCGATGCGATTCTACCTCTCGATCCCTCAAGCAATAATTTGTACATTTGATCGATTTGTCTCGAACTAGCTATGCCTTAACTAAAAACAACAAACAGATCAATGCATGATGTTTATCTATCTCAATTCTAAAGTTGATACCTTGACAGACTTTGCGCACTGTTAGATCTCCGAGAGCAATAAGAAAAAAAAGAAAATGATGATGACAGAATGTCTATAATCACATTTCCTACATCAGCAGACACATGCCGACGAATGCATGTCTTCTCTCTCAACGCATCAGTCAATCAAAAAATCTACTGCTGAGCTGAATACGTACATACACAAGAGAGATAATCGAAAGAGACACTCTGTGCTCTATAGAAATAGTGCCGATGGACTTCATCATCTTCTTCCTTCTCTTCTTCTTCTTCTTCTTCTCTTCCTCTTTTTTTAATATAAGTCTATTCTAATAATAAAATGATGATTCAATTGTCGCTTTATTTTACATACAGAGAAGAAATGAATGTTTCTATTCGAGCAAGCGTTTCTTCCTATCTCTCTCTCTCTCTCTCGCTCTGCGCGCGTTCTCGTAAGGCAAATATTTCCAAGTATCTATGTCGCTATCTCGCTTAGCAATGGAGTTCAAGCGAAAAAAGGAGAGTAGAAAGATAATGCTTTAATCGGGACACGACACTTGAAGAAACGGCTAGTAAAAATCTATCATCCCTCGCTCTCACGAGAACGAGCACGTCGTATTCTACAAGTATTTTCCGTTTTTCTCCCTCCCTCTGTCTCTCTCTCTCTCTGCATATTCTTTTCTCTTCATCAACAGAAGAAAATATAGCAAAAAAAGAGGAAAACTAACAACAATCGAAGCGCTATTCTTCATATACATAGACAACACTGGAGATCAGCCGTATTATTTACAGAATTTGAAATCTGTTTAATTTCATTGATAATCAGAATGTTGATCGTATTTCTAATACTGTTGTCATCGTTTGGTAAGATCAATTTGGCGATTGTATGTATCAATCTTTTAATTTATCGTTTAAGTTAATCTATCTTCCGAACAAAAATGTAATCGTGAACGAATGTCTGTGTGGAACGCTGAGCAACGACTAATTTGTGATCTACTTGATAACTACCAAGTCAAATGGGGTCGACCTGTTAGGAATATGTCGGAAGACGTCGAAGTACGATTTGGTTTACAACTTATTCATATCAGCGATCTGGTACATCATATAAACAAAGGGAAAATTATGATTAATGAGTTTGTCTTTAGGACGAGAAAAATCAAGTATTAATTACAAATCAATGGCAAATTTATGTATGTAAATCTCAATGTACAGATTGATTGTGAATGAGTTTCTTTTTTTCTTCTTCTTCTTCTTTTTTTTTACAGGAATGGGATGATGAAGCCTTGACATGGTAAGTTGTTAGGTGAATGTCTTACTCGTAATGCTCTTCATGTTTATATCTTAGGGATCCTGAAGATTATGGTGAAGATGAAAATAGTTGAATGAAAATAACTACAATTTTTCATTTGTCTAGATAATCTTATGGATATACGTCTTCCTATTAAACGTATTTGGCAACCAGATGTCACGTTATACAACTAGTAAGTTCGTCATTAGAATCCCAAAAGATGAATTCAGTTAAGAAACCATCTGTAAGTCATTCATCTTTTTTTCAGAGTAACTAGCACACAAAAAGAACTAAGAAGAGGAGAGAAAGGCCAATATGCCTTACAGATATCCATTTACCCGACTCCTAGAGAGATCCACATGCTTGCTCATCATAATATTAGCCTAACTTACATAGCTTTTTTTATCTAGTGCTGATACACGTCTTGAAGAGAAACGTGAGGTGCTTGCAACTGTCTACTACAATGGAACTGTTCTTTGGAAGCCAATGTCAATTTTTAAGTCAACATGTCAAATTGACATCCGGTAGAGCAAAGAGGAACGAACTTTTCACTTATTTTGATATGTACTTCATTCTTTTTAGACGCTTTCCGTACGATCGACAGAATTGTACGATGAAATTCGGCTCGTGGACATACGATAGTTCGAAAGTTAACCTTCAATTCTATCGTAATATTCATCAATTTGACCTTCGATCATATGTCTTATCAAATGAATGGGCTATAACATATAATAATGCTTCACGTAATGAAGAGAAATATGGTATGTTTATTTATTAGAATGACAATCAAAATTCCATATAATTTTCCTTGTTTATTCAGACTGCTGTCCGGAAATTTATGTCGATTTAAAATTTAATATTACACTTGAACGACGAGGAGGATTTTATAATTATATTTTAATTTTACCATGCGTTTTACTCTCATGTTTGACATGCATTCTATTTTGGCTGCCGGTATAGATGAATTTTGCTTTTTTTTTCCTGCACATTTAACATGCATTTGATTGTATTTTGTAGCCGGAAAGTCCATCGAAACTCGTGCTTGGTAAGATAATTATTTTCCATTTGGAAATACTTAACTTGCTATCAATCTAGGAATGAACATTTTCACATCATTCTTTGTGTTGTTACTTCTGTTATACAAAAATATGCCATCCAACGCTGAACATATTCCTCGTATTGGTAAGTCAATGATGTTCTCATTTTCTTTTCCCACTGATACATCACGTTCTTTATTAATAAATAATGATAAAAGATAAGTATGCTCGGAAATACAGTACGAAACGTTTCTTATTCTTTACTCAATGGAAGAGATCGCAATAAAAATATAATATGTATATGTGAGAAGAATGTTCCTCCTATGTTTCGTTTTCATTTGTGGGAAACAACGGGCTATCTAATGCGATTTCCTAGTCACACATTGATTTCTGTCAAAGTGTAAACTAATGGATGAATGTTTAAGTATTCAGTCTTTTGTTTGAGTAGTAAACAGAATTAGTCAATGAAGTTCGGAAATAAAGAGGAAGGCAAAGAGGTACTGCTCACTACTGATATATACAAAGAGCCCTTCTTGCACTCAAAACAATGGCTAGCTAAAAGTAGATTTGACAGAACAAGCAATGAATGGATTCATAGGAGTATGACACTATTCGATAGGGAAATTTATTTCTTCACTTGCTTTCTAGGCGCGTACTATTGTTTAAATATGGGCATGATAGCCACATCAACGTTTCTATGTGCCATAGTTGTTCACATTTACTTTCGAGGCAATGGGCCGATGCCGCCAATGTTACGAAGGGTTCGTTGATTTGTAATATAAATTGAGCTTTTCTCGAAACAAAAAACATTTAGGTTTTTCTTGAATGGCTTGCACCATTGTTCCTCATGGTACCACATACAAATATCTATCAGCAACATGCAGTTAATGGATTAGTTCCTCCGATAAAAGCAACTTGTGATGGTGATAAATTCGAGAAATTCGAATTGCTAAAAGAACGCTTCAAATCAGCTGGTGATAAACGTACTGTAACGGCGACGAATAATGATTCATTAGAGACATTAGAGATGATGAATGATCATAGTTCTCACCATCATCATCATCACCATCATCACCCAGTTAGTCAAGAAAACTCCATAGCACAACAAATTCAGCAGCAGATATCCGCGTCAATCACATTTATGACTGTGGAAAGTGATTTGAAGGAAATTCGAGATTTTCTTCGAACAACTAGAAAACGTATGGAAGATAAAGAAGCCAAAGCAAAAACAGTAAACGATTGGAAACAAGTTGCGCTTGTGCTGGATCGAACATTCTTTTTTATTTATTTAACAGCAATTATTATATGCCTTATTGTTATGTTTCCTCGATAAATCGTCTATCTATTTTCTCTGTTCCTTTTATTTTGTCAGAGTATATGTATTTATTCGTCCGGTAATGAGATACAACGAAGATATAAACAAAAGCTATATGTTACCATATAATATTAATCATGCTACAAGGCTTTGAACATGGTTTGTGCTAGTGAGAAGCTTTTATACATGGAAATCTGAAGTTCTTTCTACTTAAGATAATGATTGTTTAGAGTTATACGTATATGGACATGAAAAGAATCTTTGTATTGATATTCGTTGTATATACATATAAAAATTGAAAGGAAAATAGAAGTGTCATGTTCAGGAAGAATCAGGAGCGCGTCTTGATAGATAGGTTGTACGGTCTGATAAACGTCGATCGGCAGTTAGAAGACAATTTCCTCGTCTAGAATGAAAACGAATAGAACAAATGAGTACTCAGGCTCGTCAATTTCTTACGAAAATCCAACGACTTTTCGAGTGGCATCTCGATCAAGGTCGGTTTGGGCTAAGAATGTCATAAAAGCACTTTCTTCTGTCGGCAATTTACGAACGACGCGTCCTCCATCGCTTATACGTTCGACTAAAAAAACAGAACAGATAGATCGATTCAGTTGCATATACTATCATTTACATTCCACATTGTGTGTATTTTGATTGACTTGAAATTTAACATCATGTGATAATCTCTGAAATGCGTAAGTAATCATGAAACTAGATGGCTAAATTCGAAAGCATAAGTTTACCAAAACTTCATTCGTCGTGGATATAGCATGGATTTCTGCTTCCATGTTGGCCATTTGTGTCAGCATAAAATTCCACTACTCGAAAAAAATGAAAATGACGTGAATGCATTTCCGAATGAAATCCTTACCAATGTTTTGAGATGATCATCAGTCAATAATCTTCGTTCCATAATACCTGCGAATGCCATTCTTGAATTTCGTTGAACATATAGGACAAGTTCATGCCGTTCTGGTTCATCATTTCGATCCGGTATATTCGTCCAACTAACAAGCATCTCTTGACGATCGCTTCTGAGAAACTCCGGTCTCCTTCCATCAGAATTACTTGTCACTGTCGGCGTTCGTTGATGCGATACGCGATGAATGATTGAAAAGTCCTCGAAATTTTCATCATCACTATATTCACATGAATACACTTCGGTAAGATGAATTCGGTCGATCTTTTCCACTAGATTACTGGGATCTTGTATTTCGATCGTTTTTTCCATATCGTTACTCAGTGTTGATGAACGTGATCGTAAACTTTCTAACTTTTGCTCATCTGTCAAAGATTCTTCAATTGGATTCTAAACGAATACGTTATAAATACCAATCTCTCGAGAAAAACTATTTTACTTGTTCGGTAACATCACCTGAAGGTTCGCTATACGATAACGAAGATACGCTAATTACATCTACGGCACTAATCGATGATGATTCATCCATTGTGTCTGTATCAAAACCTCGTTCTTCTGACGAAGCAGACTGATCCATTGATATTATCATACCTTGCCGTTTTTCACCAGATACCGAAGTCGAGCGTGTCGGAAAGCTAAACCGAGTTCTCAACGGTGATGACAGTCCTTCATCACAAGAGGTCGAAGAATCTTCGAAGATTTTTATCGACGGTTTCGTCATATTTATAGACAATGTTGGTGTAGGTATTTCATCCACAGCCGTAGCATCGGTATTGGATTCCGAATTAGTTGTAGTTTCCACGGATCGAGGAAGGTATAAGCGAAATAATGATACACCGTTTTTCAACTTGAATTCCGAATCCCATGGTATACATATTAAATTATCCTGGAGAAAACGCTCTAAGGTAAGAGATTCTGTTAAGAAGAAACTGAGCTCACCGGTAATTCGTTTCTTAATTGAAAAATAAATTGCAGATAATAGTTCGTATCAGTATCAAAGGAAGAATATAAAATCCTACATAGAACAAGAATCTCATATTATTCATAAGCATAGATTTTACTTACTTCTGATCATATCCGAGTAATCCATCTATCATCCCATAAGTGAGTTTCAGATATTCGATACTGTGTTTACATTCTAGCAAGACTTTTCCATTGTCCTATGAGAAGACAGATGTACATGTTCTTTTCGTCCTTTCTTATTCCTACTTTTTTCAACAGCGTATATCCAATAGTTGAAAGCAGGTATGGAACAGATCTGGGGTGGTTTAAAACATAATTCACAATTGGCGTCAATGCCTGATTAAGAAACTCATTCATTTTTTTGGCCTCTCCATAAGTCTACAGAGAAATTCGTTCCGATCATTAAAATCATTCATTTTTCGGGGGAAATTATTTACTGCATGTACATGATTCCACGTACCATAGAGCATATTGAATACATTCATGATATTTTTCAGGTGGATTTGGGCTTCTTCTTCAACGTAACGATCATGTGGTGCAAATAAAAACTGAAAAGTTCAAATGAGATTGTCTTTCGTTAATAGCAACATACTTACACCACTGTGTCTGCCGAAATGCTTATGAACGGCTAGAGCCTTATCGAAATAGAATGTTTGAGGTATGGATCGGAAGAGATCGTGTTGGAAGTATTGCACCATCCCTATCACTTCACCACACTCTAGAATACTCTACAGTTTTCTGGCGAAACTCAAAGCCAATTCGAGATTTAAGTCCATACTCACTTGTTTTTTCGATTGTTCGTCAGTCGGATAGAAATATATGATGGCTTCGGGAACAACATCATTCTCATCGGATGCGCCTCGCATCAAATAAAAGTCGAGGATAAAGAAAAAAGGATTCCATCGTTTTGTTGGAGACTTCAATGTCATTGAAACACGTTTCAGATAATAAAAAGTAACATATGACGTTTATTTTTTTACATTTCGATGTCACATTAGAAAACATTTCAGCTTATCAGACTTTACTTATCTTTGTTTTATATTCTTAATGACTCAATTTGAAAAAAAAACATAGTTCAAAGATGAAGACCTTTCAAAACAAGGAGATTGAGTACAAGAGTTCGCGAATATTCCGTTCATATACATATTCTTGTATATATTTATATTTCAGCTTTTCCTGTCGTCTGATATGAAAAAAAAACCATAAATACGAAACATTACAAGAAATAACAAATAAGGGTTTGAGAAAATGAAGAGAGAAACAACAGATAATATATATATATGCCTAAATCTGTATGCGATACATATTCATATACTTAATAAACCAGTGTGAGTGGAAGAAAAATAAATTTTACACATGCGATGTTGATGGCAGATGCTTCTTTTCTTTCGAAGTGTGAACGATGTTGGCAGGATGAGGTTTACATGAATGTCAATGCATTTGATGAATAATTATTCGTACTGTTATCAGTTTCAATATTTGCTGATGGTGATAATGTGGATAGATTGGAATTATTGGGAAAGAAGTCGGGGTAAAAATTATTTTGTTGGAAGTAATCGTTATGCCAAGAGGACAGATCTTCGAAAGCCGAAGTCGACGATGATTGAGCAGACGAAGGAGGAACAGAAGGAAATGAGGTAGAAGTCGAATTTGGTGGTGTATCATCAATTAGTAAATCGATTTCATCATTTAGATCAATTAAATCATTCATAAAGGACGGTGTTGAAGGCGTCATAGAAGATGGATCTACAATGGAACAGTTCAGATTAGTTTGATTGAGTTGTTCTAGTTGGAGCACTTACTAAGTAGATATCGATTCATTGAATTAGTTGGCAGCGATGGATGAAGTGATGGTGGTGCCATTTGGGACGGTTTGGGTCCATTTTCAGATGGCGTTGATGGGGGTTGACGAATGGCAAAGAATTTTCCATCCGGTGTTCGGATATATGAACCTCGAGAACCTTTGATTACATGAATACGTACACCAGCTGGAATATGTTCACGTTCGATCGTACTCAGTTGGACTTCCAATGCTAGAAAGAACGGCAAATAATAAGACTTTCTTTATTTTTTCACTACATTACTTACGATTTCTCAAAACGATTGGTTGCACAGATATCCCATGTTGCTTTAATTGTTCCAACTTCTCATCGGTCGATTGCTGTTGTACGTAATGAGGTAATGGTGT
The DNA here is from genome assembly GCA_905250025.1 of Adineta ricciae. NCBI lineage: Eukaryota > Metazoa > Rotifera > Eurotatoria > Adinetida > Adinetidae > Adineta > Adineta ricciae. The sequence continues at coordinate 227,659 of CAJNOJ010000030.1, forward strand.
CATCGAGACTGTAGATCGTAATGGTTGATACAGCGGATAACGAGAATCCAGAGAAGATGTCGATGGCGAAGAGTGAAAGTACGAACGTGATTCGTACTCATTCAAAAAGCGAGAATTTCTAAAGAGAAAGAAAACACAATCCGAAAGAAAAAGATTTTTCATTTGTATCTTACGATCTTGATGGATGAAGCCTGGAACGATATGAAAAAGCACTCATTCGTTTTTCATCGTGATATTCTTTCTCGGCACGACGCTTTTCTGCTGATGTTAATTGATATTCTTTACGATCACATAGAAGGGACTCATGAGTAAATGGAATCTTGGTTATCGATTGTGCGTATTCTATACATGTAGTTTTCAGGATTGGGTCATCAGTTGTTTCGCCGACTTTCTCGATCAAATCTGCAGCTGGTGGTTCTTCTTCGGCCTAAACAAATCTTTTTAAAACAACATCAGAAGACAAACGACGAATTTACCGCAAAATGAAGCAAGTTCTCGACTTCGTTCCTTGTGAATTGATTCTGTGGTTGCAGTTCATCCACAACACGATCCGACATACCCTGTTTTGCTATCTGACGATCATAAATACGTTTTTCCATCGTGAAATCCGCGATTAATCTATATATGTAGCAATGTCGTTTTTGTCCGTAGCGATACACTCGACACACGGCCTGTGCATCCAGACAAGGATTCCATGAGACATCCATAACAATTACACGATTGGCTGCGATTAAATTTATTCCCAGACAACCCGCACTAATGAAAAGGAAACACATAAAAAGAAGACTGTCGTTAAAAACGACTTACCGAGTAGACAATAGAAATAGTTTTGCATTTGAATTTGGTGCGTTGAATGCATTGATCAATTTCTCTCGATCTAAACTGTTTGTTCCGCCATCAAGTCCTACATCGATGAACATAGTTCGTAAAAAAAGCCATCGAGAGACTTGTTTCACAAGGACTTACGATAATAGTTCACATTCTTTTCCCATTTCTGATCTGTATTTGGTATGTAACGTTGACTAAGGAATTCTTCGAGTTTATTCAATGACAATAAACTTTGACTAAATATCAAAACTTTATCTCCAACTTCTATACACAAATTTAGTATAGTCAGAGCCACTTGAAATTTAATCCCATTGCTCAATTGACCACAAACGTATGAACTTAAAATTGGATTTGCCTGAAAATTCAGTTATCTCTTGTGCAGATTCACTTTTCAAGAGTTTTAACTTACAAAGTCATAATCAAATTCTTTTTTTTCAATTGGATAGATCGTTGCTGGCAGTTCGTAAGGATTCGATATTTGCGATGATGATCGATTGTTTGCAGTTAAGCGCGCATTCGATCGTGTTTTCGTCGCTGTTGTCGTCTTGCTTGTTGAATTCGGTTCGATTTCAAGATCTAAATCGACTTCTAAACCATCCTGACGATCGCGAACGAACTTATACAGAACGTCAGCATGGTTCCAAATCTATTGAAAACAAAAGTAGACTCTCTCAAAGTTCAACTCATCATCTTTACTTTGCAACAAATGGCAAATGCTCGTAATGGATTTAACGTTTTCTCTGAAGAATTCGATAACGCACCGACAGCTTCAAGGAATTTCATATAAAGCTGTCTTTGAACGGAGGATAGTTTTAATAAAATAACGTATTCTGTTTTGGGTGGCAGATCACATTGAAGTACATCATGGCCACGCCTTTGAATGAAACCTTCGAGTAAACTGTGTAAGACATGTGCACGTGCACGCATCAATTTTCGATCTTCGAGTGTTGAGTCAATACATTGACCGTTGAGAATAGGACGTTCGAACATATTACAAAATTCTAATTTACTACCAAGATAATTCGGACGAACGAAATCGACCATACACCAGTATTCTATAGAATGAATAAATAAATGCTTTGAGAGATCTCCAAAGGCAAAGAATGAAAATTACCGATGAGATTGTTTTGTAGTGGATAACCAGTGAGAACAATCCGACGACTAGAAGGAAATGCACAAATGTTTCAATGCCGAAGCAAATCAGAGATACATACGGTGTACGAATTGATTTCAAAGCAACCGCAACACCTGCTTGATGGTTTTTAATTCGATGTCCTTCGTCACAAATGACTAGGTCTGGTGAAAGTAAAGCATTACGAACATCTAGAATATGTACAGAATAGTATAGTTGATGAAGTTAAATCGAACTGCTTTTCCTCTCACATTCCATGACTTCGCAATTCTTTTCTTCTTCTTCGAGATCGACGATAACAGGCGTTGTCGGTCGTATTAGAGTTGATTTATTTATATTGTTATTTTTTGTGGACGAATTCGTTTGAGTATTCTTCTTCGTTACCAACAATCGAAACATTTCATATCCAAGAATAAGGGCTCCACCAGTTTGTGACCAATTTTGTACGATTTTAGCCCGTTGAGTAATCTTTTTCGATGTTTCATTCAATATATACAACTGAAATAAGCGTCTGTATTCAAGATTCGAATCGTCGATCGGACACCAACGATTGAATTCACTCAACCAGTTCTGTATTGTATTTATCGGCACAACAATTAGAACTGATTTGGCTGTTGTATATTGCAAGAGAATGTCAATAAATGTTATAACCTATTGAGATTTCAAAAAAATAAGTTGATGGAAGAGAGTTAAGAAGAAGCATGCTTACTTGGAGAGTTTTTCCACAACCCATGGAATGTGCAAGGATACAACCAAGACCACGTGTCGCTTGAAAGCGTTTAAGAGATTCAACGATGTTATCATACATAAAACGTATACCACCGATTTGATGTGGTTTGAGATCGGAACAAAGATGTTTTGGTATGTACAAATCAGGATCATCGCTGGGATGGTTGACATTGACCAGAATATTGCCTAAATAAGGAACAACATCAAGCAAATCTAGTTTCATTCAAAAGCTCGTTTACCATTCTCATCTGGTACATTAACTCGATCATCAAGGTGCAATCGTTGTAATTTCTGTGTTAATTTATCATTGACTGTTTCGGTATCACTATCAACATACTGAACATCTGAATCATTGCTATTTTCATTGGTATCCTTTATCGATGGATTTTCCTCTGAAAAAATGAAATTTCCATTTCAAACCTTTTAAACAACTGAGAATACCATACCTGAACCAAAATTCTGTTTTATTGAAGAACTTTTTGTTTCATCATCATCATCATCGTCATCATCGATAATAATGCATTCTTGTTCATTGGATTTTGGTATGGTAGATGGCTGAACTGATTGTGTTGGTACGTAACTGTAAGCAGGTTGAAATTGTTGATTGATTTCTTCTAAGCGTTTCAAACGGTCTTGTTCAGCTTTCAATGCGGATAATGTATCATCCTGTAGTTTATCATTGGTGAACAAAGTTCGAATATTTCGACGCATATAACTTGGCTGTGATTTCGATTTTTTCTTCTTCTTTTTCTTTTGTTCTTTATTATCAGATGATGGGTCCAATTTACGTTTCTGTATTTTAAGTTTTAATCCATTTGTTGGTGAAAGATTTGCCACGAGAGTTTCTTGTTCATTGTCTTCTTCTGAAGGTGAGTTCTCATCATCATCATCATCGTCATCAGCTAAAAATTCGTCTAATGTATCCGATAAAGGTGATTCGGCCATTGCTTCTTCAAAATAAAGTATCACTAGATTTGAACGTGATTATAGACCGACTTACTTGATTCGTTCCTTCTTTTTGTTCCGTTCCTATTTATATTTATTATTTATGTGCACTTTCATTCTTTGCCTAACCCGTGCAAATCGCTTATGATTGGTTGAGTAGTTTTAGCCAATAGGAAAATCTGGTCTTGTGTCAAATAAATGTTGCAGAAAAATTATTATTTATCCTAAATCTTTCGGTGAAAAAATTATTGATATTCCTTGAAAATATTCAACTGTGATCGCGTATGTTAAACAAACGAGCTCGTCTAGATTGCAACCGACAGCTAAGTGAAAGTCATAAAAGAGTAGATGTACACAAAGGTATATATGTTGACATTAGTGGGAATATTAGAGTTGTTCTGTTACATGACGAAATTACGGATTACAACTAAGTTTTGTAAGTCATAGGTTCGTGAAAAATTCTCATGTATTGACAAAATACCTTCTTCCTATGTTTTCCAGCATAGAATATCAATATCGCTTCATTAACGCACATCGAATCCGATGAGCATTCGTCGACTGTTTAACTAACAGTAGATATGAAGCCTATCGAACTATTTTTGTCAGTGGTCTTCGTTAAAGTCATCAGCGGATATCTTTAACCAATCTACGAGAATCTATTCAAAGATTGCGCCGAAATAATATATCAGAAGTTTGATCCACTTCAATACATGTAACTCTAGTTTTTGCTACTAACAAAAACGAAACCGAACAGATGAATCTAGGCATTTTGTTTATCAAGAAAGAATTTTTCGTGACGGGGCTTCTTAGATTACTTTGACATTAATTTAGTCCGAGTACGTTTGTCTGTGTCATTCGTGTGGAGTATAAAAGAAACTTTGAGCATTCACCCACCTATTTCAATGCCGTCTGGTTGGTTGTTTTCTCATATCCAATAGGAGACTTGTGTATTGTATGTACAGTTCAGCCAAATCGAAGTTTGAATGAGTTCTAACAATTCGATAATTAATCATGAGTAAAGCACATGAAGTTACAGCATGGATCGATTTGAATATCATCGATAAACCATGGGGCAAATCATTAACAAAAGAATTCGATGATAAAAAGGCGAAGTATCTGATCGAAAGCATGCCGGTGCCAAATACGATCACATGGTTGGTCTTTGTCTGCCTATCGGTTCACCACCTTAAACTTTACTTTCAGGTCGATAACCAATGTTGCGAACAATATCGATGAAGAGTTCGTCAGTCAATTGCTACTTTTAATGACAACTGACCAATTCTTTCAGTTTGTTTCGGTTTGTAATACAAACAAGAGTAACATGGCAGATCTTTTTCAAACAATAAACGATAAATATAAATGTAAAAAGGCGATTACCATTGTTATTATCGGTGTGAATTCTTCTTTAACCCTTGGTAAATCATTAACACGCTCGTCGAACATCAAAGTTACTGATTTGGACAACATCTATCTCGATCTGCAGCTTCAATTCAACTGCGTTATCAAATTCGCTGAAAATGATCCCGAGCTTTCTTCCTTAATTCTTTCCTTCACCAAAGCGGTCACAGTTGCACCGGAAAAACGCTTGAAAAACTTGTCACCATTCTCTTTTCATGTCGACACACTAAAGCAATATAAAGCGATTCGTGTGGATATCGATCAAGCAAACAAAACCTTAGATTTACTGTGGAAACAAATCCTTCAGCAATTTCCACATATGGGTATCGAACAAGCACAAGCGATTGTGAATCAGTATGGCACTATTCAAAGTTTGATTCAAGCGTACAAACAATGTGCGACGGAGAACGATGCGAAATTATTATTAGCAGATATTCAAGTTCGACGAGGAGCAGGAGTATTGACGACAACGAGAAAGATCGGACCACAAATGTCTGAAAAGATCTGGAAACTTTTTACTTCCATGGATGGAAATGATCTTCTCTAAACATTTCGTACAATGAATTCTACTTATCTTTGATGTTCTTCTAGATAATATTATCTCAATATCTATTTGATCATTGCAATTTATCTGCAAGCTTTATCTTTCAGATAAGAACAATGTTTCTCGTTGCGTTTGATTTCGATCATACGATCATTGATATTAACTCGGATGTTCATGTTAACCAACTATTTCCAACGGAAGAAGATCGAAAAAATGCGGATAAAAATTGTGCGCAGTTCGACTGTTGGACCGATCATATGCAAGACAAGTTCCGTCAATTACAAAAGTTGAACATCACCGAGAACGATTATATAAGAAATATGCAAGAAATTCCATTAACAAATGGTTTTTCACATTTGATTCATTATTTATATTCAATTCCCCGCAGTCATCTAATAATAATTAGTGATTCAAATCTTGTTTTCATCGAAACAATATTAAAATATTATCAACTCGATCACATGTTCAAGGACATTTTCACCAATCCGGCGTACTTTAACAAGGATGAACAATGTTTAATTGTGGAACAGTACGGTCAGCAAACTTGTCCAACGTGTCCGTCGAATATGTGTAAACGAGAAATCATTGAAAAATATGTACGAACGAAATTCGATGAGCCGGTGCCGGTGGTGTTTATCGGTGACGGACATAATGATGTTTGTGCAGCGAAGTGTTTGAAAAAAGATGATCTTGTGTGTGCGAGAAGTGGATATCGTATGGCGAAAGAATTGAAACAACAAAGAGAATTAGGAACTAGTGAACTGCAAGCCGAGTTTTTTGAATGGAATGATGGGAAAGATATCGAAGATTTTATCAAAAGAAATCGAATAAAATAGTTTTATTTTTATTTTTCTTTCAGATTTTGTGAATGCAGTCGATTTTAAAACGATGTCTTTTGGTATGTATCTTTCGTGTTCGAACATCTACAAGACTATTACCGAATTCTCAGGACGAAAATAAGAGGAAACGAGCAGCGCATGTGATGTTCTATTAAATTATACGCCTTTCATTTTCATTCCATACTTATTAGTTAGAGAAATCATGTATGACAGGTGTCAAACTGTTTTAAAACTAAACATATTGGTTGCTAATTTTTTCATTAAAATCGACGCATGATTTCGGAAAATGAACGAAATCTCGTGAAATCATTGTTCTTATTTCTTTGAAAGACACCGACGTTCCAATGTCTGACACAACGATCTAACTTACATCTTTCATCGAAATGCTTGTTTCCATTGATACCTATGGTGGTCGAACAGACAGGACGCGGTGAACGAGCTTATGATATATATTCTCGTTTACTGAAAGAACGAATTATTTGTGTGATGGGGCCAATAACTGATGAATTGTCAAGTTTAGTCATCGCGCAACTTCTTTTTCTGCAATCGGAAAGTTCAAAGAAACCTGTTCATATGTATATCAATAGTCCTGGTTAGTCAATCAATTCTTTGTATGTTTAACCAAGAAGTTTTCTTTCTATTAGGTGGAATTGTTACTGCTGGTCTTGGAATTTACGATACAATGCAAGTAAGTTTGAAGATTTTGAATGAACTGTCATGCACTGAGCTATTTTCAGTATATCACCCCGCCGATTGCAACATGGTGCGTTGGACAAGCATGTTCGATGGTGAGAAAAAGGTAGCGAGATAAAAAGATTACTATGTACTTTTGTATCTTGTAGGCGTCGCTCTTATTAACATCCGGTACACATGGCCTACGTCATTCACTGCCTAATTCGTAAGTAATGAGTATCAGTTGTGAAAAAAATATAACCTAAGTTTGCTACCATAGGAGAATTATGGTTCATCAACCTTCCGGTGGCGTCCAGGTACTAAGTAGTTTTACTGTTTCGTTGTCTATTTCATCTCATTAACAAAAAAGGGGCAAGCAACTGACATTATGATCCATGCGGAAGAAATATTGAAATTGAAGCGTGTCGTGAATAGATTATATGTTAAACATACAGGCCAATCAGCTGAAGAAATTGGTAAAATTCTGTAGATAGCCTCGTTTCAATTGACTGATGCGTTTCATTATAGAAAAGTTACTCGAACGTGATCGATTTTTTGATGCTGAAAGTGCTAAATGTCTCGGGTTGATTGATAAAGTTCTTGAACATCCTATCGTCGATATACAAACAGACGAAAACAAGCAATCGAAATCAAATACTTAGTGTAAACAATCAGTTTTTACAATAAACTTTTAGTTAACATTGGAATTCGATTCTGTTGAAACAAATCTAGGTTCATCTTCTCATTATTGTCCGCCATGATGACAGTTACAAAAAAAAACATATTAAAGTCTGTCACGATACCATCAAGAAATCTAATTCTCTCAATACTTGTCTGAGAACATCGGCTTATTTCCTTGTCACATCATCAGCATTCTAGAGGACCGCCTTGTATTCTATTTCTATTTTTATCTGTCATCATCACATCCTTGAACAAGCAAGATTTGTTTAGAGACTGTTTGAACCTCATTATTTGTCTTTATTGGCGAAAGAAAATTTCAAGCAAGCAAAGATTTGTTTAGAAAAAGTGGATGTCAAGTTGAGTAGAAAGTTCTTTTGATACACTTTACGACAGAACATTACGCATTAGCCCTATAGCAATACCGCTGAGCTCATTTGCAACCATAGGAGGAACGCCCATGCGTTGTGCACCGTATTGTACGAGATGAGATGCGATGGCTTCTCCTTGAGGAAAATAAGATGCGTACATTGGAGATGCATATTGATTTCGACGGGGCGAATTGTTATTATTTAGATAATTTTGCATCTGAGCCGCCACTTTGTTGTAATGAAAGCCCGTACCAGCGCTCATGCCTGTTGGGTAATTCATTTGTGAACTTAATCAATGCTGCCTTTCTTTGTGAGTGTTGCTACACGAATGAAATCGCACTCGAAGAATGCGAAATCACGTATAATTTAGTTTCAGTGAAGCAGAACGCGAATAAAGAGCGAAACGTAATAATAATGCACCATGTATGTTATTATTAGTCAACATTTTTATTTGATATTGACGTCAAATGGTAACGAGAAGCGAAGGAGAGAGAATACACAATACCCGCAGAACATCAAATGCAGACCCTCACCCTTCTATTTACGTTGTATGGCGTGCGCTCGAGAACATAACGTCTTTAGTTGATAAATTAAATGAATACATTGGCCGCGGTACTCTATTCTGTTCACTGAGAGATATCGGTCGTCGGTATTTTGGTTGGATAAGAATGCGCGGCGTTTTCGATGCAGTCAAGTTCGGAGTGCACTTTTGTTTAAGGGGACGATCTTGAACATCTTTTCCAGTTCGCAATGGCTGAGATTGCAAATAGGACGGTGTTCGGGCTTGACAATGAATTAACCGGCGACGTAACTGTCGAATATCACTCTAATAGACAAAAAGATATTTTTACATAAGAAAATAGAACAAAGGCAATTGCGAATTTACTCGAAATCGATTGTTTGTGAATCCGTAAATGATCGGATTGAGTGCAGTATTTGATACTGTGAGAAAATGACAAGCTATATAGAGAAGTTTAATTAATGTCGGATGTGCACAAAATTTCTGATGTTTGGTTCCCGTGAAGCAGAGGAGATTCAAACATAACTGGAAAACATTCATCGGCAACCAAAGTATAGCATAGAGTGCCACAACAGCAATCAACATTTTGATTCCCTAGAAATACAAGGATGTCTTTTGTGTCATATACTTAACATCAGAGACAACAGTTCGTGTTTGAATAATCATCATCTGATTACAGGATATTTCAGTCGAACGTAAAGCAATAGAGAAGACAGATTCATCACAAGATTTTTCAACGGACACTGTCAGTTCTATTGTGTTGATTCATTTGAATCGATAATGACTAAAACGTGTCGACCATATTAATCTCACACAGAAAAACAAACAAATCACATAGTTTTTTTCGGGGCTTAAATTTCCGAAATGCCCGGCAGCATTGTGTAGGAGTGTCATATTAATCTATACGACACTCGTGGTAAATAATTTTCATATGCAACCAATAATTAAGTAAACGAATAACTTGATTATCTTTGCTAGATCTATCAATTTCGAAAGTGCACTCATAAGAAGAATATCTGATTGGATTAAATGTGATAGCCGAGGATTTTTTTTTGTTTTAAGATCTCTCATCTATATCTGAATAAGTGCCTTAAGATTGACTGAAGAAAGGCTTCTCATGAATAATTTGCGCCTATGATCAATTTCATTGGTTGACGAAATAAATTTTCAGGCTTTATCGAGACGATGTAATGTTCTCAACTCGTTGGAATGACATTCTACATCGTCTGAAAATATCTCCCTTCAGTTATATATAGAACATGATGTACCTGTTTTAATTTCTTTTTAAATTGAATTGTTTCATTTGTGAAAAGATTTTTTGTTGCGCCATTATTCAGGTCATAATTAACGTCATTTCGGCGTTGCCATAATATGACAGCGATGCGTAAATAAACAAAACCAAGTATAAATAACGGGAAGAAATATGTTTGTAGAGAGTTTAATATCGCTCGTTGAACTTCCACCGGTCGAGCGATCTTATTCGGTAAACATTGTAATGTGTCGATGACTTTATATTCAAGTTTTGCTAAATAATCATTTGATCTCGAAGTGTCGGTGTAATTATCGAGTGATTTCATGTAATCATTCAATAACGTACGTGAATTAATCCATAAACGTTTTTCCTGTGTCGGAGACGAACGAGCAGGTGACCAGGCTATTGCTAATAAGATGCTTAAAATCCAAATGGTCAATATTGCAACCAAATTTCGTTTTTTCGGAGAATACATTTTGATCATCGACGGATATTTCACAACGCAATATCGATCGATAGCGATGGTTATTAATGTTAGTAGAACGCCGGAGACGGAGAAAGTTTTTAAACCATCCAAAACAGTGCATAACGTGCTTGCAAACAGCCATCGTTGGAATATAATTGACGTCATTGTAAATGGAATACAATACACAGTCATGATTATATTAAATACAGATAAATTTAATAGAAATGGTGTTAATTCAGAACGAGAGCGACGACCGAAGAAAAAGATAACAATAGCAATGAAATTGGTACAAAAGGAGAAGATAATCATAATACCATATATTAACAGAATAACAACTTCATATGTATATAGTTCACTGAATGAAAGATATGTTGTAGCATATTGATTATACAGATATTGTAAATGCATTGATGAAGAGATGGTCATGTCCTTTGTTATTATATGTTCATGTGTTGTCATGATTTGTAAGGAAGAGAGAAAAGAAAGTTCTGATCTAGAATGTCAAATTTTGATCAAAGATAGTTCGATCATTTCGAATACTTCTAGCAAATGTTACAAATAGTCTGCTTCGATTGACATCAGAATGCAATTCATTCGCACTGGGGTTCCCTTTTTTCTCGTTTGACGCTGTTCCTCTCTCATTTATCTATTTCTTTTTCTTCTCTCTTTCTTATACTGCTCATTTTCTTTAGAAACACTTAATTCATCTCCACAGAAAATGTCTACCGAATCATGATAGATGATGGCAGATCATTCCTATGTGTGATAAAGCTCACTGAAGAGTAACTAGTCACTCACTACATAAAAATGATCTGACCATTCGTATGCATGATAGAATCTTTTCATATGCTAAGAAAAAGGACGTTGCACAGAATAGAACATCACTTATTTAGTTAGACGAACAAAAATAGCGTGTCTTTTTTTCTGTTTTTCTCTCTCTTTTCCAACTGATAATTGAAGCAATTGTTTGTGAAGAGAAGAAAAGCATTCAATGCTATCTGTTGACACGCTATTATAAACATTCAAAGAAAATGTTTTTCTCAACATTATCAAATAATAGAAGAAGAGAAACTTGCCGAAAATTCTTCCTGGAAAAGTAACACTCTCCAGTTCCTGCATCAGAGGACAAATGAATCGCACTGCCACTCAACGATAGTGAATAGAAATTACAGGTGCTGTGTTCGTATTCAGTCGTGTATAGGAAATTCATTTGACACCAAATATTTTCTATCTGTTTTTCCCGAGAGAACTCATTTAAAACATTTTCTCATCTTTATCTACCCACTCAGTATTATCTAGCAATAAAACATGGCAAATGCGCAAGTAGCCTGCTGGAAGTAACACTCTAACAACTAGTATAATTATCTATCAGTTCAAATTGTGTGTTTCTTCTTCACATTTCTTATGCACCATTCTCTTTTGTCTGTGACACATGTTCATGCGAAGAATATAAAGAGACATTGATTGATAAGCATGGAAAAACTTTGCCTGTTAATCAAAATAGAAGCGCAGTCAAATTATAATTTGTATAATATCCTTAGAGTTTTCTTTTATCAGTAGGCTAAACGGTTCTAAAAGTTCGAGATTTTATCAAAGTATGCGATGCTTACATCTACTAAAATACTTATCAAACTTATAGTTCAAGTAGAAAAGATGAGAACATAGCAAGTCTTTGCAATAAGCACTTTGAACACATTTTATTTGTGTTGGAATATACAAAGCCCGTAGGTAGCTATTTAATGCCACTAAACAAGAACATTACCCACTTGAGTACATTTTCAGGAAAATAGAGACTATTATTTTTAATTATCATATGAGTTTGAGCGAGTTAATTGGACAAAGATGGATTGAATTTGAGCATTTATTGTCTATGCTCAACAAATTTAATGGTTATGCAACCAATCAAGATCATATTCATTTCTATCGAAGTTTATCAAGTACGTTATACAAATCGTAGGGATGTGATCATCCTCGAATATGCTGATTATCAATCTTTAGTATTGTCTCTTGTATCGTCTATCATATTTTAATTATCGCGTGATCAATCATCAAACAACATGACTAGTTGTGTCAAAAGGATTTCTTGACTTGTACTTTACATGAGTATCTTATCAATCTACGTTCATATCGCATGATACAAAACAAAGCGAGAAACGAAAAAATAATTTAATTGGACAAAAAATAATTAGTTACTAACTTACATTAGTTGATTAAATTTATTTTTGAGATTAGTAGAATCTTCATGTAGCTCGAAAGGTGCTGAGGAAGATAACAGGCAACTAAGAGTTGTTTTTCCTTCCTATATATGCACTAGTGAATATGTAATAATCATCTTCTCAACCTTGAGTTTTAGTGTAATTTAGCTTTCGAAACAATATGATTGTTCATTTGAATAATTATTGCTTGTCTGAACCAAGCAATATATTTCCTTCTATGAGCAAAACAATTATCATTAGTCGGATCTTATGCACCTCGAGGTCTTGGGTATGTCTTTCTAAGTTATTTTGATGTATCTAGCGCAAGTCTCAAACAGGATGTATTCTAATTTCAAGCTTCAATGTTCACGATATATAAATATGGAACGCTCGGTTATGATTTCCGTGTAGGATAAGTAAGGCTTCCTGAATCTTTGATAAATATAGATAATAAATAAGTTATGGAATCAAAAGCGAAATCTACATTTTTATAATTACCTTCTCGTGAAATGGTTTCTGTCATACTAAAATAGTAGCACATAATGTTCTACTGATCGACGCGCATGAGCATAATTATGTTTCGACTGCTCATATATGCTTACTATCTCAAATGGCGTAATCTTGTGAAAAAGTAGCGAATACTCATCTTGTCTAATAATCTTTCAACTACTCGAACTTGTGTATATCATTGAGTGAAAAGAGACCGACTCACAAAAACGATTCTGGTTCATATCGTGATACTAAACATCACATTACACAGCTTTTAGAATTCTTTTTGATCATATCGCACAGACATTTTTGTTATTTTCATAAACACATGACGGTGGTAGTATGTCATAGAATACTAGTTTTCTCTTTCAAGTCGATCCAAAAGGTTATTAGAAAGAACTTCAGTTCAATGTCACAAATCAGATGTCACTAAACGTCGCTTCCATTGAATTGTCGCTCGTGTATTCATTACAGAGGATATAACTTAGTGTATGATTGCCAATGACCTCAGTATGGTTTCTATTTAAACAAAAAAAAGAAAGGGAAAGAAGTCTAATCGATAATCAGCTTTTATTAATCTTCACACATCTTTATGTCTTTGAATTTGATTGCCTATAGATGCAAGCCATTAATCCTGTCGATGTTCATGTGGAAAGCGAACTACGTGAAGGAAAGGTTGTAAAGAAGACGATGAAAAATTCGACTAATGTGCATCGAACGACACCTCGAATGCGTACACAAGTTGTTAATAAGACGAGGACCAAGAAAACGAATGGCGCATCAACATCCTTACCTCTACTTCCGAAACAAGTTGTTACACCAAAACTAGCCTTACCAGTTCGTTCACCGAATTCCTCGCCGAATCGAGGACCATGGTAAGAAATCAATCTAATCGGAGTTTTTTCAATACTGAATAGCGTTTTTGAATGTAGGGTTCCACCACCAGGCCGGTCAACTAAAGGGCAAAAGGTTTCTTGGCAGGTATGTTAGGGAGGACATGAAAAAAATTGTTTCATTGGTTATCTTAAGAGTCCGGAATGTCGTTTGGAAATCAATCCAGTCATGGAGTTCATCGTCGATGACAACGACGGGAATCAATCGGACAAGCGAATTTCATCGAGTCCTTCCCAGTCGACGACTAAAAATGAGAAACTATTGGGAGAAATTCAAAGCTATGAGAAACGTATTCAAGGTCTTGTCGATGGAATTAGTATGCTCAAAGAACGAGTAATAGACTAAAACATTTATCCGTATCGTAATCTACTCTTTTTAATTAAAATAGATTCGTAATCACAGTACTACTGATCAAACAGATCAACTTCGCTCGGATATTGACTCTTCCTTACATGAATTAGAACACCTGCAACAAGATTATACGAAACGAATACCTAAACCAACAACGAAACCGTCTCGATCACGATCACTGTCACCAATACGAAATAAATACCGTTCATCCAGCGCTGATGATCAACGAAAAAACCGAATTAGAAACGCACGAGTTTCCTTTCTTGATGATCCAATCATTTCAAAGTTTGTTATTAGTCTTCATCTTCTCTGACATATATGTTTCTATGCAATCTTAATCATCTAGACGAAGGGCTCGCAGTACAACACCGAAAAGAGGCCCAATTCATTTAAATCCGGATCGAGAACGATTATTAATATCATTAACAGAATCAGAAGCAGATGTCACACATATTACTCAACAAATATCTTCAGTTAAAGATCTTCTAACAAAACTGAAATTCGTAAGTTACGAACTCAATCCAAATCGATTCTAGCCACTTCTATCCATCTGAAATTACTTACTTTTCAGTACCACCGGTATGACGAAACACATTGCACAGTTGAAAGAGTTTATTCTGAACGCGTAAATTCTATCTGATGTTTCGTAGGGAAAATATCAGTCATTAAAATAGTAGATGAACGCTATCATTGTTCCGAGTCTAAAAAATCCTTCTAATAGCACTGGAAATCGATCTTAGTCTCCGAACTCCACGTTGCTAAATTATTCATTCATCAACATTCTTCATCTATCTATTATTATTGTTTTTGATTATCACGTTGAACTTTCCACCCACTCTGATGATCTGCATTCTTCCGCCAGTAGATTGCATGTTCTATAATCGAGCGTCGAGGCAAGGCGACCCCACGAAAATGACTTTTTTGTAAAAAAAAAAACTTCGTAGAAGTGACACGATTTCAAACGTGCTCTCAGGGACACTCTAATGATAGTTTACGACGTACAACCAATGAACCTATTGTTTATGTGTGCAAAATGTATACATACCTTTAGGACAACCATCCATTATCGTTTGAAGTTGATCAACTGTGCCAGCATCGGAATGAACTCTTACATTCGATCGAACAATTTGAACGTTCAAATAGTAAACTGAAAGAATTCCTTCGACATCAATATCATCTCGAAGCGGAAGATGGAATGATGAACGAACATTATGACACACTGAAATCGCGTGTTCACGAATTAGAAAATGAAAATGAGCAAATTCGTCGTCTATTGTTAAACCGCGAGAATGATAATATTGCTCTGCAAAATGAACTAGAGCGTACAAGAACGCACGCCATTGGTTTCGACACGATGAAAACATCATTAGAGCATAATCGCGCTCACCTTCAACGAGAATTATACGCACGCGAAGGAGAAATTAATCGACTACGATGTGCGCTACGAGTAAGTGCAAAAAAGTTATATTTTTCCGCGAATTTGTTTTCTTCTAAATGACACACTAGCATGTTTCCGTTACATTTATTGAGGTTTATCACGCGAGAACACGTAGATTAGAGAATTGAATATAACTTTAAAAAGCAAACGCTTTGTATTATTCTCTAAGGATGTCTGATTATAATCGAAATGACTTTTCTCGACACTTTCGGTGAGAAGATTGCTTCATCGCGCATAGATTCTTTCGGGGGCGGTTTCTTCTCTAAGTACTGACAAAGTCAAATAATTTCACAAGAATCTACTTTGATTTCTGAGCGGATTGAAGTTATCAGAAGGATTTTCTACATTTAGCAAATTATCTCTCTCTAGAAATTAGAACATGATCACCTCCGTCGGCCGAGAAAGCGTTCGCCGACGTACTCAATCCCATCGCGTCCTTCGTCTTCAACTGCTTCGAACGCACACAACGCAATAACGATTGAAAAACTACAAGCTGATCTTCACAGCCGTGATCATGAAATCGATGCATTGAAAAGAAAGTTCTATGAGAACAAAAATGAACAAACGGATGAGACAAATCCCGAAGTTATCCAACTACGTGCAAAACTTGAACAAGCAGAACGCTTAGTCGATGAATATCGCGCACAGTTGCATACTGAAACATTGAAAACATCAGCAAATAATAGTAAAAATCATCTGTCGGAACTTGAATTAGAAAGAACACGTGCTCGTTTACAACGGCGCATCGAAGAACTGGAACCCTTACCTGCACTATTGAAACAAGTCGAACTAAAAAACGACAAACTCCAGCAACATATTCAAGATCTGGAAAAGCGTTCTAATGAACGAATAACTCCTTCCAACGATCGACTCATCGGCACTTATTCGTCGTACGAGACTGATACGCAAGCTCTTCAAAGGTAAAATTAAAACAGAAATGGTATTATTTGCAAGCATCTCTTCTAGAAAAATACGAACTTTAGAAGAGCAAAATAACAAACTGTCACAAACACTACATGCAAAAGAAGAAGAACTGCGATTAGCGCAAGTAAATGCATCAGTTCTAAACGAATATGACAGATCATCTGTGAGTCTTTTTCTAGTCTCGTTTGAACTCCAAGCCATACGACTTCACGTCAACTAGTAAACAAAGCGACACATTTCCATCGAAAGTAAATCTATCTTATTTCGCATGCGTTCTATTTATAAGGTTTCTCTAGGAAACTCTTTTCCAAAAGAATACTTACGATCTTGAACAACAGATTTCCAAGCTTCATCTCGAATATGCCCAACTGAAACGAGAGAAAGAAGAACTCGAACGCAACTTCAAAACTCAACTAAGTGAATTGCGTGACAAGCTAGAACGATCAAATAGTTCCACTCGAGCCATGCAAACATATGTGAATTCGCTTAAAACAACATACACAGCTCTCTTCAGCGATACAGTTCCAACATCTTTCAATCAATATACAACAACAACTTCCACATAGGAAAACAGAGCCTCAGAACTAAGTTGTTTACCTCGTTTTGTTACGCATACAAATGGTGTCATGTGTATTTGTGTTTGTATTCAACAGCTAGAATGTAGAATGCTTTTTCGTTTGGTCTACTAATAACATAGAATAGGTGTTTTTTTTTAATATTGAAATGCTCATCAAAGGGGCTCGAGATTTCTAATCTTGTTTACGCTTTATACATGTGCATTTGTGTTGAGAATTTCTACAAAATTCTATTAATATAAATGTTATAGAACGAACAGTGACACATCTGTTTTGTTGACATTCTGCGCAAAACATGTCGTCTGCCTCCAGACAGACAAGCATCAAAAGAAAACGTCAAAGTTTTAACGAAATTTCAACGCGTTTTTTTGAGAAGTTTTGCCTAACTGGATCTGATTTTGACGCCTATCAACAGGTAGACAATCCCTAAAACACTTCTGAATGTGCTTTGATCATACTGTTAAACAAAGTGACAAGAAAAATCTACTTTTCAACGGTCCTGTCATTTGAGAATTTCGATTATAAAATTCAACCTAATAAATAATATAATCATGAGATTTTATTAAGGTTTTCAGAGATTGTAAGCTAGCATGTAATGAAAACATATTAAAAGAATGAAAATTATTTACAAAACTTGAAAAAACTGTTCGTATTAAGAAGAATTAATGTTTCTTCTTGTGACATTGTGGTGCAGGATAATAATAATAACCCGGATGACCGCCGATAATTCCATCTCGGTTTATGTCAATGTGTGTTGCTTTTTCAATTTTACCAATTAAGCCTATAAATGAAAAATATTCATAATTGGAGTGACAGTTTAAAATAAAAACTAGAAATTTACCTCCACTGCGCGATGGTCGATATCCTCCGATGATTCCATCACGATTGAAATCGATATGAGTCGCTTTTTCAAGCTTAGCAGTCAAGCCAGGTCCGCCAATTCGTCCATCATGATTTAAATCTAAGCCAAGTTTGCGCTCGACTTTGTTTACTAGATAATCTATACAAATGTTCAATAACAAAACACTCCGACGTACTCAAAACAACTTACTCATCGTTAGATATGTTAGAGCGTATGTAATACTTATGTATGTATTGGATTCCTTTGTCGCGATTATTAATTTGCCTTTCCTTTTATATGCTTAAGACAGCGAGCGAGAGAAAAGAAATGAGTCAGACTGTTCCTTCCCGAAAAGACTTCGTCGTCATTTGTATATATATGTGTGTATTATGTTTGTGTGGGCAACTGATGAATCATATTAAGAAGAAGAATGAGTAAAACAAATTGATCGCAACGAAATGATAATGCCCCTTGATTTGATAATAATCATTAAAAACAAATTGGACAAAGATAATTTCAAATGAGTAACAGACAAACTGGAAAAATTTGCACAGCAATTTGTCTATTTGATGTATTGAGAATGTTCGAGAATATTTCTTCTCAGTTAAAATTGCAAAGAATATGTTTCGAAGTTCGTTCAATATGTAAAAATCACTTCCGATTTTGTTCTTATGTTTTCGAACTTTTCAAGAGATAATTAGTGAATTATACATTGGAATGTCATATACTGGTGCCCTCTAGTCTGACTCAGTAAAAGAAATCTATGTCATCGAAGAAGAACGATGAATAGATATATTTTATCGATCGTCTTTTCGTTCGAAACATTCCTTCATCTTCTCGATGACAACCTCAACATCTTCCAAGTTCGATGACGATGACATCAACGACGAGGAATTACTTGCTGCATGTTGTGATGAAGACAAAAATGATGCCATTCCAAATGAATCAGATTCGAAAAAACTTCCAACACGTAGCTCAGTATAAACGAAAGCGTATTCTCTTGATTCATATTCTTTGTTCTCTAGTTGATGTCGCATCATTCGGTTTTCCATTCGAGCCCTATCAAATCCAAGTTGATTTTATGCGTACTCTCTATTCAACTATTCAACAATGTAAACATGGCATATTTGAATCACCCACTGGCACAGTATGAATTACTTTTTCGGAATTCCCGTTGTTATCGACAATTGCTCTCATGTTTGCTAGGGTAAAAGTTTGAGTTTAATATGTGGATCACTGCGATGGCTATTTGATGAGATACAATCTTGGAGAGATGAGTACGAAGAATTACTCAAACCGATCGAAACAAAAACTGAATCTAGGTAAAGTAGCACCATTGATTGACGCGAAAGCATCATCATGAATTGAATTGTAGTTCTGGTGATTGGTTAAAGCGACGGATGAAGCAAAAAGAAGAAGAATCAGCTAGAGAAAAACGACGTGTAGATGAGTTCTATTTAGATAGGAAAGTTTATCTTCCATTGGCATTCATTTAGGATGAATTGAAATTAAAAATCGATTTAGAAGATCAGTATGTTAATGCAGCCAAGAATACATTAACTACGAGTATTAAAAAAACGGTATGACTTGCTTTTAATTACCTATTCATGTACATTATAAGTTTCCTTTAGAAACGAGATTTTGATGCAAAATATCGTCATTTATTCGATGATGAAGCTCTTCGCAACCCCGAACGCGACTCATCATCGTCGAAAGAACAATTCAAATTTGATAATGCTGATGAACTAAGGCATGGCCAAATTTCAAGAAGTGATATTTTTCAAATCAACTTTTTTTCTAGCGATGAAGAACTACTGATCAAAGATTCGAATCAAAAGACTCTATTTGATGAAGCAGATTCACCCAGCAAAACCGACATGACAAACACACGCGAGAAGAAAGCACATGTTCTCAAAGTAAACAATCGCAGTTGCTCATTACTAAAGATCAAAGCATTGTTCTCCTAGATCTTCTTTTGTACTCGAACACATTCTCAAATATCTCAATTCATTGGTGAAATACAAAAAACAAAATACGTTGATCAACTACGTTTAGTAGCACTTGGATCACGTCAAGTAAATTCATTTCAATGAACCCTTTCTTATTGCTTTTTCGATTCATAGAATCTATGTATTAATGAATCGGTGCTGAAATTAAAATCTATTACATTAATCAATGAAAAATGTCTGGACTTGCAAAAACAAAAGAAAGAGAGTAATGATTTGTTATATCCAACAAAAGCAGCAATGTAGATTAATTTCTTAGAAAAAACAACGGCAGGTAAACGACAAAAGACTGCATGCGGATGTGCATTTTTACAACAAGATCGTGTAGAATGCTTATCAAACGACATTCTCGTAAGAAAGAAAAGTTAGTTCTTGTCTAATCTATTCTAATTTTTCTTCAGACTGAAGCTCAAGATATTGAAGATGTTGTTAAACTCGGTCGTGAATTGAATTCGTGTCCGTACTATGCAACACGAGCGGCTATCGCTGCCGCTCATCTTGTCGTTTTACCCTATCAAACATTAATGCATAAGTCCACGCGTGAAGCATGTGGGATCGAAATGCGTGGCAATGTTGTTATTATTGATGAAGCTCATAATCTACCGGACGCGATTTGCTCCATGCATTCGAATGAAATAAGTGGAAATCAGGTAGAGAACACTAAAATAGATACAATTTTCGTACTGAAAATAGATGTTTTAGTTAATTGACTCGTATGGACAATTGTCTCGTTATCATGAAAAGTATAAAGCACGACTAACAGCGAAGAATTTGTTATCAATCAAACAGTTACTTGACGTCCAAATGAATCTTCTGAAAACATTATGCGGTAAATAAATCGAACGATTCGAAATATTCCGAGATTTGGAGTTTTATTTCAGCCAAAGAAAATCTTCCTTCGATATACGATAGTGACAAATGGAGTAATCTCGTTGTTTCATCGAAACCAACAGGTAACAAATGAGAATCATCAAATTCATTTTTTTAAAACAAAACATTTGCTGTAGAGACTTCGTCAACATTTGATTTGATTGATTATCTATGCGATGCAGGAATTCATGTTAATCTATTCCAACTGATCGATTATATAAAAGCCAATGAATTGACCAAAAAGGTTTGGAGAATACTTGTTTGCTCATCCCTAAAAATGAACTCTTCCTTTCGTCAGTTACATGGATTCATGTCAAAGTATCCTGTCAACAGGGAGCAAACAGTCGATGGTAAGCAAATCCGTGCTTTGCAAAGTCGAAACTATCGTCACGGAAGTCGTTATAGAAAAGAAAACAAATGAAAGTGCACTACAGAAACTGTTGCAGAAAAAGAATGCACAAAAACAAGCAAAGGCAAATACTACGGAAGAAGAACAGTCAAATAAAGGTGAAGGAAGTATATTTCGAGTATTTGTCGAATTTAAAATACATGTATAGAATCAGTGGAATATCGAGTATCCAATTCATTTGCTATCTTTGCACAATTTCTCGAAGCATTGACTAACCCACGCGACGATGGCAAAGTTATTATTATCACCAAAGGTTTACCTCTGATTTTTCTTAGTTTTGTTGTCATACTATCGTTGTTTAGAAATGCTCGGTCAATGTTCAATAAAATATTTTGCATTGAGAACTTCTTCATTCTTTCATGAGATTGTCAACGAAGCTCGATCGGTTATTGTTGCTGGTAAGATTCATACGAGTGTATCGACAAATATTCACTTCTTTTCTAGGTGGAACAATGCGACCAGTAATTAATGAAAACATATCTCTATCTCTTCGTCACGCTTAGCAATTCTCTTTCTAGATCAGCGAATTTATTGATCATCTCTTTTTAGCTTGTGGCCAACCAGAAGAGAAGATTTGTCAATTATCATGCAGTATACTTCTTCAATGTAACATTCTCTAGTGTGATATCCTTCTTATTTAGATCATATTGTTTCTTCTGATAATGTCTTGGCGATTGCTCTACCATCAGGTCCACAAGATATTCAATTTGAGTTCACTGCTGCCAATCGTTCAAACACCGCTATGGTAAATTCAAAGTTCTTTTTGTCGTAGTAGATTGTATTAGTTATGATTTAGATGGACGAATTAGGTCGAGTTCTTTTATCAATGTGTTCGACAATACCGGACGGTCTTGTCGTATTCTTCTGTTCCTATGACCATTTACAAAAAACGTATGCTTATTTTGAAAAGACTTCTGTCTTGAGTAAAATTGCAGCAAAAAAGAAGGTTTGAGAATGAAAAAGTTCCATCTATCTCTTTACCGGATTATGTGTTTGAAATATAGATATTCATGGAGCCAAAACGTACGAGTGATGTTGATAGTATTCTTGGCAATTATACTAAATCAATTAAAGTACTACTCAAATGTTTTTTGCTGAAAATTCAGAGCTTTATTTCTAGAATGGTCTTGGTGGTTTACTTTTTTCCATTGTCGGCGGTAAAATGAGCGAAGGCATCAACTTTTCGGATGAACTGGCACGATGCGTTTGTGTTGTCGGTATGCCATATCCAAATATTGGCTCGGCGGAAATTATCGAAAAGATGCGTTATTTGGATTCCATGAAAGTCAAATCTTCTACATCAGGTGACAATACAGGTCGTGCTTATTACGAAAATACATGTTGGAAGGCGATTAACCAAAGCATTGGACGAGCTATTCGACATCGCGGTGATTATGCTTGTCTTCTTCTCATTGACAAACGATATAGTAAAGCAAATATTCCAACGAAACTACCACATTGGTTGGCAAATAGCTTCCGACAAATGAGTCATTTCCATGAAGCATCAAATTCAATTGAGCAGGTTTGATTCTTTGATTTGATAGAAAAATATTCTCTCGATTGTTTGTAGTTCTTTGCTCGACGTTCCAAATAAACAATCTCCAATAGTTTCTCTTGCCTATCGAATTAAATTCTGTTTTTATTCAATACTTTTACACACGCACAATAAACAAAGAAATGCTTTCTTAAAACTTAAACTCGTCCAATGGATCCTGATGTTTTCGTCCATTGTTGATATTTTTTGTTCGCTATGTCAATCAGATCTTCCATGTGACCGGCCAACTAAAAATGAAATTCGATTGTATAGTTTTAGTTCATTTCCATTGCTGAATGACTTACATGAAAGTCCGTCAGAAGATCGGTTGAGACTTTTTCTTTGAAAGTATTCACTTGCGTGTCGCGAAAACGTTCAATTGTCTCATGAACACGATGAATCTAATTGAACAACCGATGGAGAGTGTTTCGAAAAGATTCTTTCTATCAACGTACTTTTTCTTCGATTGCAGGTGAGCTCGGTGGAAATGATGACCAAAAATGACGAAGAAGTTCACTCAGTGATATATAGATCGTCTGCATCTCTTCTTGAATAGTCTGCGGAACGATTTCTAAACATTAATCATGAACTTTTGTTGAATTCGAGTGAAATTCTTACGCGACAATGTCTGTGCTGTAGTTCCGTGCATCAGAGCCCCGCCAGGTGTTAGGTCTTTGACAATTCGATGCGCTAGATGTGAGTTTAAACTCTAAAATAATCGATAAATATCCAATTTCGACGAGAAAGCAACGAACTAATTCGGTATTTGCACTCCAGTTGTTCATTTCTTGTTTGAAACCTTTCACATTTATTGGAACTTGTGCAGTGGAAGTTTTTTGTGACCGATCAGTTGTCGGGGCCCGAAGATACCGTTCTGGATTGACTAATCTTAATGCTTGATTTTCGTCGGGTTGTTCTGTTCGTAAATCTTCTAGATCATCATCGGGTTTAAACTAAATGAGAAAACACAAAATCAAAGATTCGATTCATGCTTGATATGTTCTTAAGCGTCCTACCCTCTTCGCAACATCGTCATCATCACCGTCTTCTTCCGCGGGCTCTGCGCGACTTGCTGCAGATGACTCGTTATTGACTTCTGTGCCAAGCGTACTTTTTAAAATCATTGTAGAATGAAAATTGAACCGTTTAATGAGATTTTTATTCAAATCATTTTTCCCCGAAGTATCCTCAGCGTGTTCATTAACACCATAACCAATCTGTATGAAAATAGAAGAGTAACATCCAGCTACAGAAGAACGCGGACTTACTTCGCTTGTTTCATTCGTTTCTGGAGCAATAACTGCCATAGCTTTTCGACTAGCTCGTTCAGCTTCATGAAGCATCTCTATTTCACAAAAACAATGAGGAGTGTTTTCGAAACACGAAATCAACTGTCTTACTTTCATCATCCCGCTTCACACAATCATTGAAAATATCACGTGAATGTGATGGATTCAGTCGATCCATAGTAAAATAATGCGATTGGAAAAACGTGCGCCAAAAATCAGCTTCAGTCATCTTACGCGTATGCACATTTTGTTCATATTTCTCTCGAACTAGTTCCGATTGAACTCATCAAGAGCATTTCTAATATATTCAAGAGACATACTTGCTGGATAAGTACGAAAAATTGACATGACTGTGTCGGTATTGAGTTTATAGATAATACCACCGTTGTCACCCGATTCCGGACGAATATTTGACTAAAGCAAAAGAAGCCGAACTAGAACTGAATTTAGCTCGGGCGGAATAACCTACTAAGAAGGCACCGGACACACCAGTATCTTGTTTTTTTGTACTTTCAGTTAATTTATCGAACTAGAATAACGATATGTTTGTGATCGTTGAACTTTTTTCGATTTCTATTCTTACATCAACATATTTATTCCAAAAATCATCGGCTGGCACTAAGCCACTTATGACTAGATCTTTGTACAATTGATAAACCGTTTTATTTTCATTTAAAATTCTAAATAGAACAAAGAATTAGCTAATTGGAGATTTATCAAGAAAAATTGGTTTTACTTCGTTTTGATTTCCAGAGCTTGATCCATCATTGATCTAAATTTTGGTAGAAGTAGTTTGAGTAACTCCGAAACATCATCACGATCCTTTTTCTGAGCATCGAGTCCGTTTGGATTGCAAAAATGGAATGTTGTCATTGTTTCATTATAACAAACAATTTGTAGACGGATTTTTGACTTCTCATCCGATGAGATTCGCTGCGCTGAACAGAACCAATGTAAATGAAAGTACCAGACCAAAATTCACTTACATTTTATATCACAATAATCGAACGATAGTGTTATGTCACCTTTATGTTTCGGCATCCAACCCATTCGTTCACTCATCATATACAAAGTACCCTCGACCTTTTTACTCTTAACATGATTCACTTTCAGTCGAACGTCTTCTCCATTCGCCATCTAGAAAGAATCGAAATTTAAACACAAATTCAATTCTTTATCTCTCAGATCGATCTCAGATGACTTTTCCTCTCTCTCCTTCGAAGATAGTGTTTTTTTTTATTTAGTTGATGTTTCTAAAGAAAGACATATACATAGGATAAGCAACAGTAACAGATAGATAGGAATAAACTTGTTTAGAAGTTTTCTTAATCTTTGATAACTGGTCGTGTTGTTGTTGTCGTTCCTCCAGCACTACTTGGAATAACCGAACTGGAGTTCGATTGTTTGAAGTTCGAAGCTGCTTGATATTGTAATTGATATGCCATTGAATGAATTTTGAAGCCGTAAAGTCGAGCAACAAATTGATTTGTTGGTCGTTTAGGTCGATATTCGGGATGAACCATAAATAACATATGAGGAAAACCTGTACTGAAGTACGCACCATCAGTATGATGATGTCGTGAGCTTTTCGGTGTATAGACATCCATACATTTTGGGCAATAAAGTTTAACCATAGCTTCGCCAGGCACTTCCGATAAGCCAATCTAAAATAAACAGGTAGAAACTTTAGAAGAGAAACTTCAGTTGATCTCTTACAGGTAACATTGGTTGGTTGTCACAGTAGATACGAGGACAAAGACCAAAGTCGCCATTTTGAAACTTTTCAAGCATTTGGGCGATACCATTATTCGTTAATATATAACGAGCATGAATGAGACCTTTAAAGGAACAGAATAAGCGAAGGTTAAGACATATCTCGACTTACCATAAAGCATTTCAGCAGCTTGTTCAATTAGATCCGATTGATTTGGATTGTCTTGATTGTCCAGATCATCATCCGGCTCGAGATCAAGAATCATATCAAGTGCTTGTCGATAGTGTGGTACTTGTTCATTGAGACCAGTCTACGAAATGAATAATGCTATCTTCTGTTTGAATCCATTTGTTGAACTTACTAGATTAAATTTATCTTGTATATAGTCTTCATCAACTTCACAAAAGAATTCGTTGCCACGAAGGCCACAGAACCATGAAATCCACGAAACTAAATAGAGCATACAGATCTCATTTTTGATGTTCAATTTTGAATTGTACCTTCTTCTGATGAACTCATCGAACTCGATTTTGATTTACTACCAGCAGCAGACGATGATGAGTGATCGTCCTTTATTATAGCTCCAGCTCCAGTCGCGGCCAGAACAATAACAAAAAATCTGAAAAAAAAAGAAGAGCAAATAACAAATATTTTAGCCTAATAAAATATTCATATCTCCAAAGAGACACACGAAATGTTGTTTGAGTTTTTTTTTCTATTTGTAACATGGATATATATGTATGTAATTCTACTATATAAACCGACAGTAAGCATCATCTGACTAACATAAGGTTGAGGTTCTAGCGTAAGAACATACTACTACAAAAGTTATCATTCGCCGATGGAAGCAAAGAACAGAAAGATGATAGATGTGTTTAAACATAAACTATGTAAAACAGAAACAAGAACAAAAAAACACAAAACAAATTTGGATTTTATTCAAATTAAACATTAACCATTGGTCCTAATTGTTTATCGACTATGTAAAATTTGCCTTTGTCACTAAATAAGCCCCAGAGAACGGCCATTATTTCGCAAACAATGACAAAGGGAATTGTTGCTACAGTACCAAAAATTCTCAATGCAAATTGTGCATAACCTAGACGAATTAGTGAAAACGATCGAACGGCGCCTATGATATATAAATAAATGTTAACAGCGCCGATGTAACCGATCAAAAAATTTAATGTCCAATGTAGTGGAATCGGACAGAGTGGAGTAAGAATGACATTCAATGATGTTAATGGTAATGTAATCCAGGAATAGAGCGCAATACCTAATCCAATTCGAACACGAATTGGTAAACGTGCATCATGAACCACTAACAAGATGCCTTGTAGCCATCGTTTACGTTGTTTGATAAAATCTGTTAATGTAAATGGACTTTTTTCCCACATTTCTCCTGAAAAGAAATCAATTATATTTATGCCACAAAACAAAACTTTGTTTCTCAACAAACCTTCAACCCATCCAAATTTCTTATTTTTTGACATTGCTAACATTGCGAAATATGTATCTTCAGCAATGGAACCAGCTCGTCCATTATCGAATGTTACTTCGAATTCGCATGCAGCTCGACACACAACGAACGATCCTTTGAATAAAAACGGTGGCCGATGTAATTTCTTCAAACAAAATCGTAAACATCCAAGATCCACTCCGACACGCATACTATCAGCTAACGTCGTAATATGATTGACGATTGTTTCATTTGCATAAGTAATCAAACCTTGGCCAATGTCATATTCGCCTGAATTAATAAAATTTAGTATACCACGAACGGAGTTTTCCGTTAGTAGAGTTTCTTCATCTAAATGAACAATATAATCATCGGGTGATAGTTGATTGATATCTGGTTCGAGAGCATATTGCAATGCACGAGATTTGTATAGTGATCCGGTTTTTGTTCGATAATCATGTGGAATAACAATTTGCCGAACCATATTTAATGGTAATCCAGTTGTATTGATGGGTTTATCAGTGACAATTTCAAGATGGAAGTTACTCAAACCGACTTTGGCACATGTGTCAAGATTTCTCTTGACATTTGTTCGTACTAGATCCGGATAGTCACCGCGCGTCACCACCCGAATGCAAATTTTCGGACTCAACAAAGGCGAATTTTGTAATTCAGGTCGATCAGGAAAAATATTGTACAGAACTAAGCCACAGGTGTGACATATTACTAAGGGTAACGGTAATAGGGATAACAAACGAATAAAATAAATAAGTATTGCAGCAAATAATCCATAATGTTCAATCGGATTTTCAACGGCATTATTGGAAGATATTGATTGTATGGAGGGAAGAACAATTCCACCAGCAACTATTTCGAATATGAAAATAAATATTGAAAAACAACAGATGTGAATTATATGACGACGATATGATGATAATGTTGGAAGTTTGGATTTCAAATTCATCTTGTTTGTCTAGAAAACGAAAAAAATGTATTCAAATAAAAAACATCAAGGACGAAAAATTTCCTTTCTCGAAAATATTCTCAGTTATAGTCATACATTTACTCGCAAAGGTATACAGTTATGTCTCGAATAAAAAGAAATATGAGTGTTATATGCATATTCTTGTCGTCGTTCGTCTTCCTCTTTGACATAAATGTAATAAAATTACTCGAGTCATTTGTATATGAAGCGTCGATATTTACATCTATGCACATACGGAAGACTTTGACCTCTTCGCTTTATTATTATCATTCTCGGGGCATTGCAGAAAAGCAAATAAGATAACAAGAAACGAAGGAAAAAAAAGTACACTGACACGCTTCTTTTTCTGATAGAAAGAAAGTGTTTGAGCAGACTTAATATTGATTTTATAAACTAAATAGACTGTCAACATTCTTTTGTATTCGAAAAACAAAGCAAATGCGGGTGAGGGTGGTAAGGGTAGTGAGTAAGGACGACTTGTTTGACCTCAACAGCTACAAGTATCAGATGGTATATCGTCATTTTTCCTTTATGTCTGCGATTGTAACAATCGAAGATGGAAGAAAAACAACTGATCAATAGGAACAGAAAGAAACCTAATGATCAATTATTAATTCTTATCGTTTTTGTACAGAGAAGAAAGAGAAAAGAGAAAGGCTGGTGAATGCATCGGATTCAACCACATGAAACAAGTCGTACGGTGAATATGGGCGAACGACGCTCGATAACGTATATCAAATGGTACGAACGATATGCATCAATACTTCTATTTGGCCTCGAATCACTTCCTATTCATAGTAATTTTTCAAAAAAAAATCAATCAACTCCTCATCTCCGTTCTCTTTCACTTCATTATAAACAGAAATTAGCATGATTAATCTCCCACATTTTTGTTTATGACTCAAAAGGATGAATTTAGCTCTCGATGAATCACATACCATGTTGAAGGTCTAAGTACATATGAATGATTCATCATTTTCGCGTGGCGTTGGTTTGGCCAACGATATCAGACGAGATGCACGTTTTTCTCATCTAAAGAGTATAAAATATTTAGAATCATCATAGAAGTAAAAATTTTTTTTGAAGGATTTAAGAAATGACGGTTTTTCTCACCAAGAGAATAGAGTCTAACTTCATAAAATAAAGATTATTAATCACGCTTATGACGAAAGCAATGTCCTGTGCGCATTTTACTCGTGAGAATGGTGACTTACCTATCGTCCTCAGCACACAGAAATATGCAATCGAAAAAAAAATGATATTTTTCTAAACTGTACTCGTTATTTATCTTAATAATAATATAGAAAGGCGAAAGAATGTCTATTTCAAATACTTTATCTGCAGTTAAGCACTTTTAAAATAAATAATGGAGTATCAATTCGTGTCCCTGTGAATAGGAGAGCTTCAACAAAACAAGGTAGACCACGTCAACAAATGAACAATTTGTCGGCTTTGCTGTGATGACGAACGTCAGAGTATATTAGATCCAGTTTAATACTTGGCTTCTTAAATGCAATTATCTATGATCAACGCGTCTGGATAGAAAACGTTATTTGGTGTGATGAAAAAAATGTAGCGTGCGGGAAGCTAGTAGTGAGGGTGATGATGATGACGGCAAGAGGGAGGGAAAAAACATAGTTGTTTATTGTGGGTATACTGAACCAATAACAATAGCTTCGCTACATCAAGTGCCATCTTCATTTTCATGAAAATAGAGAAATTTTTTATTTGAAAAATGTGAACATGAACATTCGAATTTTTAATTCTTTCATTAAACGACTAATTTGAAAGTAATTGTTAAAACTGAAGTCGTGAGAAAGATGGCGCTAGTAGTTCGTATCTACCGGTTAATGAACCGCAGGATATATATCATCGTCTTACACAGATGGCATCAGTGATGAACCTTCGATAATTATCGAAATTTGGTGATATTTATGATTATTTATCCCGGTTACCAGAATTGGTCGACCGTCTCACCATTTGGATGCTGATGAGAATTGAAGCAATAAAAGAATTTCCAAACCATTGCGAGTTGCCAAGAAACAAACAAAATCAAATGAGTAAAATGGCGACTTCAAAGTTTTGATATATTTTGCAAGCTCATTGCAGCTCAAATTTGTTTCTAAGAATGGTTATCAAAACTTTACCTGAGCCTAACGCGAGATCAAATGGTGGCGCATTCTTAAAAGCACAAAAAGAAAGACGCAGTGTTTCTGGTTTGTAATCCCTTTTTCTAACCTAACTTACCATTCATTCATTCATTCATTATAGCCACTCACCCATCCATCGACCGATTAGGTGTAACTCAACCACGTCGTTTACCAGATCATGCTGATTTCAGTCGAATGTGTATCATGACTAGCAGTGATTTGAATCGCATCTATGACAACCTAGAACGTCGTCAACGTGATAAAGATGCGATTGAACAAGAGATTGCTCGAAAGAACGAAATGGCCGAACGATCTGCTCAAATAACTAAACATTGGCCGAATACGATCGCTGTATAGAGAAAAAGAAGGATTTTATTGAAATAACGGTTTTGTTTGTGATTTCTTTTAGGGTGCACGTGAACGTAAACTCGAATTGAAGAAGATTCGTGAACAAGAAGAGGAAGAACGAAGAAAGCAATTAGATCTTGAAGAAGAGAAACTCGCTGCTGAACGTCGCCGAGAACAAATCGAAAAGGCGAAAAAATTGAAATACTACGAAACCGATCGTGTGAAGACATTTCACGTAAATCTGAGCTTCATAATGATCCCAGTTGTTAGATCTGTTCTTATATTTTATAGAGTGCTCTTCTTCTGACTGAGGTCTTGAAAGAACGTGATTTACAAATTGAAATGAAAAAACGTATCGAACAATTTCGGCAGACAGATGCCGAAGAAGAGCGACAACGCTTTCAAACATCTCAAAATGAAATCAATAAAGCCGAACAAGAAAAGCGTGAGAAGAAAGCTCAGTAAGTTGTTTCCAAAATTTTCTGTTCCATTGTCCAATATATTTGTGCAATCTAGAGAACGAGCTGAACTAACTCAATATCAATTAGCACAGTAAGTCTAAATATCCGTCAGTTCTTCGCTAAAGATGAGTTTTTTTCGAAGAATCGAACGAAAGAGAGCACAAACCGCTCTCGAGAAACAACAGGATCGACAAGAAGGTGAAGCTTATCGAAATCTAGCCGAACAATATGCACGCGAGCAAATGGAATTAGAACATTATCGTAAATTAACGCAAAAAGACGTTAAACACATGTACGACAAAGCTGTTGACGATAAACGTAAAGTTAAACAGATGGAGCAACAAATGGATGAGGTATATCATTTTTCATTGATACATCTTTTTACGATCTTCTCTGCGCATTTAGGATGAAGATGACGAACTTCGTATATATGCTGAAGCAAAGAAGAAGATTGCTCGAATAAGACGTGAAAAAGAAATTCAAGCTCATCAGTAACTAATTCATTCGATTTCTTCGATAGATTTTTCTCTCGTTTTTTTTTCTTTGCAGAGAAAAGCAAGACGCACGCGACCATATGACAGGCTACTTAGGTACATTGCAGAAACGAGCCGAGGCTGATTATGACACGCAAATCTTCCGTGCACAGGCACAACGAGAAGCAAAGGAATTTCGTGAAGAACAAGAAAAACACGACCGACAGCAAAAAATGCAAGAATCGATCACTAAGCATCGAATAGAAACAGTATGAACTTTGCGTTGAATTCGTGCATGGATCGGCGATTGTGTTTTCTTTTGTTTAGATGAAACGACGTGAAGCCGAAAAGGAAATGGAACAACGCGCAGAAGCCGAAATCAACAAGAAAAAAGGCGAAGCTGACCAACAGTTTCTATTATACCAACAAGAAAAAGATAAAAAACGTAGTCAAGATGCTCATGAACTTTCTCAACTTCATCTTCAACAAGCGGTGAGATCCTAGCAATCGACCAAAATCATATCCATACATAACTTTGTTTTCTAGCAAGAAAGAAAGGATCGTGAACGTGGATTAAAGACCGGCGAAGTTGACGAAGTTCAAGTAGAGAAACAAATGAATGAAATCGAAAGAGAACAATTCCAAGATTATGCTGGTCGCGTTATTTCGTATATGGAAGAAAATGGGCGCAACACGTACCCATTGAAAAAAGTAGCAATTTGATTTGATTTGCTTTTGAAAATGAAAAAAAAACATTTGAATTTCAGGTCTATGCCGATGAAATGAAACGATTTGATGAGTGGAGTCAAGGCTATCGAAAAACGGACACTTCGAATAGTAATGGTGAAAGAAAACCACGCAGTCAAGACAAGAAATCATTCGATACGACGAAGAAAAACTTAGGCTTTCAATGGGAAATACCTCAAAAATAATCAGAACGAACTTTTTATGTTTTTTCATGCACACATTTCTAATCATTACTACCTAAATGGTTTCGAAATCGTTGTATAAAAAGCCCCTATTTTTAATCATTTCTATGCGCTCAGTATACTTTAAACTGACCAATAAATCTTCTCGACGTTAAGCTATCGATTCTTCAATACTGAAAAAATAAGTTTGTGAGAGAGAAATTATTTTCCATGGTACATAAAGCGATATATCTTCTTCGCATACTCTCAAGAATTTATCTGATTTGAACGTATTGAATTTTTAGAATAATGTGGCTGAGAATGAATGTTTGAGCATT
The DNA here is from genome assembly GCA_905250025.1 of Adineta ricciae. Taxonomy (NCBI): domain Eukaryota; kingdom Metazoa; phylum Rotifera; class Eurotatoria; order Adinetida; family Adinetidae; genus Adineta; species Adineta ricciae. Next base: position 260,684 of record CAJNOJ010000030.1, read on the forward strand.
TCCTCATCGCTCTCACCCTGTTTTCTCGTCCACTATTCGAAAAACTCAAATTGAAATCGAAAAATGTCACCGTCTAGCGCCATCTTGTCACAATTAACCTGAACGTAAAAAGCTATTTGTGCGTATGCATTCATCAATAAGCGATAAAATAAAAAAAATCGCTGAGTGAAACGTAAAGAAAAGTGAAAACCAGTTACCATCACGCAAGTGTTCTTGGATTGATCATCAAAATGCGAATTCGAATAGGACGAGCACTTCGTTTAGTAATTGCTCTTATTATACTTATTCTAATGATTCCATTGTTGATGTACAAACTCGAACCAGCAAATGAACAATCATTTATTGAAAACGTTGTGGTTGATAAGACAGAAGTAAGATCAAAACATGACAATTGTGTTTAGGTTTCACTTGTCTTTTTGACGATTGATTAGCCTTTGAAAATCGAGGCTGTCATACGAAAAATTCGGAAATATCCAAATAATTTGAATGGCACAAACTTACAACCGATCATGAGTGGTTCAATGGGAAATTATGAACCGAGAGATTTACCGGAGCGAACAGGCCCAGGAGAAGACGGTTAGATCTGAGAGTGTTTGGATGATTTACTATCTTCCTAGTTTAGGTGTGCCCGTGCAACTTACACCTGCAGAAGAAAAAGCAGCTGAGCAGACAATACAAGAATTTGGCTTTAATATGGTGGCTTCAGATAAGATATCATTGGATAGACGAATTAAAGATACGCGACCAGCAGAGTATTGAGTTATGCAAATTATTGCACACCGATACTGATCGTTTGTTATCTATTACGTAGATGTAAAAACTGGATCTATCCCAGTGATGAATATTTACCAACCGCTTCCGTCATATTAGTCTTTTATGATGAAGGTTGGAGTGTATTATTGCGTACTGTTCATAGTGTTATCAATACATCGCCACCTGAATTATTAAAAGAGATTGTTCTCGTTGACGATGGTAGTACTGTTGGTAAATATTGAAAACGATGATTATTGTCTGCAATAAGTACTGAAAATTACGTCTTTTAGCCTCTTTGAAAGAACCGTTAGAGAAGTACATAACACGTTGGAATGGTCTTGTAAAACTTTATCGTACTGGAAAACGTGTCGGTCTCATTGAAGCACGGACACTTGGTGCACAAAAATCAACAGGTGATGCAATTGTTATTTTGGATGCGCACTGCGAATGTGTAAGTACGGATTGGCGGAAGAGATGTGCGGGTCAACGATCTGATTTCTAGGTTACAAATTGGTTACCACCACTGTTAACACGTCTTGCATTGAACCGGAAAGCGTTGGCTATTCCAATTGTTGATGGAATTGAATGGAAAACTTTAGAACATAGAAATATTTATGGTTCATCGAATTTTCGTGGCATTTGGGAATGGGGATTTTTGTACAAAGAAACGCAAGTACCTGACCGAGAATTATACAAACGGAAATATACATCTGAGCCCTACTGGTAAATCATTATTATCTTTGGCATGTTTTTCATATTCTGAGTTCTATCAGGTCTCCAACACATGCTGGTGGCTTACTAGCAATTGATCGTCAATGGTTTTTTGAATTAGGTGCTTATGACCCTGAGATTCGCGTATGGGGTGCTGAACAGTATGCTTGTTGATTCGGAGAGCATGTATTTCCATAGTTACAAGTCTATATTTAGATACGAACTTTCGTTTAAAGTTTGGCAATGTGGAGGTGTCGTCGAATGGGTACCATGTTCACATGTTGCACATGCATATCGTGGTCCTCGTCAACATTTTTCTTACGTACCTGGCGCTCATCCGTATCAAACAATAGTAAATCATTTGCGTGTTGCGCACGTTTGGATGGATGATTATGTTGAATATTATTACCGACGTGAACCGGCGATCACGTCAGTGAATTATGGTGATGTATCCGAAAGAAAAAAGATTCGTGAGAAACTGCAGTGTAAACCATTTAAATGGTTCATGGACAATATCGCTTATGATGTTCTACAAAAATTTCCACCGCCGTCGAAAAATGTGGTATGGGGCGAAGTAAGTTCCAAAGGAAACTTGCATCGTAACCTAGAGAGACGAAGATCACATTTTTAGTGCCAAAATGTCGAACATTCCGTTTGTCTGGGACACGATAGTGCCAGTTTTGGCGAGCCAATCACTGTTGGTTCTTGTTACACACAGGTATGATTTGATAGTGAGGAAGATAAGTAATAGAAACACCCGCTCTATATGGTATTCTAGAAATGGATAAATAGGATACGTGATCCATATATGACAGGATTGGTGAATAAGTTGATTTGCTTTCTTCTCAGTTTGCAGTTGAAAATAACTTCAGAGTGTGCTCGTACCAAACGAGAAAGAAAGCAAACAAAAATGTAATTATTTCGAGATCGGCAGACATATTCCACACACCATTGCTCTTACAGAACTAGTCTCATACCAAATCCGATGATTATTGTTTGTAATACATCCGAGTCATGACATTTTTGCTTGCCTTTTTTCTGTTTCTTCTCAGATCGATGTAGTTTGTGTATTATTTGCTCACCTTCATGCTTGATCATTCTTCGATAGGAGAAAGTCTAACTATTTGTTATAGAGTATTTGGCGTTTGAACGAACAAGGTGAACTTGCAGTTGGTGAGAATTGTTTCGTCTCCGATGGCAGTATCATCAAGAAGAAGTTTTGCTTGGATTCCAATGGCCGATGGAATCCAGTTGGTGAATGGGAATGGAATAATGTAAGCAAGACAATGGAATGAAAGTATTAACTGAATGTTCTTCTCAATTTAGTCGACAAAACAAATTCAAAGTAACAAAAATAACTTATGCATGGAAACCGATAGTGATATTCTCAGATTAGCAAAATGTGACGAGAAAAAACAGTCACAAAAATGGACATGGAATTCACGTAAATACTGATAGTTTGTTCGCATTTATCTATATGTTTATGCATCGTGGAAACAAAACGATCTTATATACATCGATATCAGAATTTTCATTTCAATTTCCGTTATTTATTGTTCTTTTTAGTACAAATTTTTTAAATAAAGCTTTATTTAATAATACATCGCTGTAATTTTTGAAAGATCTCGTTACATTAAACAATGAATCGATCTTCAATGACTGGTGGTTGGCTAGAAGACAACGATTATATACATTTTACTTGTAGCAAAGAACGAATGGATACGTGCGGAAAAATTCTCTGTAGTGTATATCGAAAAATAGCGCGTTCGTCATTCTATCTCTACACGTGTACGAAAATAGTCGATAAATAACATGTGTCTAGCTCGACAGGCAAGACAAATATTCATTAACTATTTTAGATGATTGTTATCGGTGACTCCCTTTTACACCATATTCGTAAACCTAGTACTACACCACGGGAATCTGTCGAAACGTATGTCGAATCCATTGGTGGTTGTACAATTGATCGCTTGACAGCGTTAATCAAGCAGAACCATTTTAGTGAACTGTTTTTAAATCAAAAGCATTTGATTATCATGATTGGAACAAATAATTTAGCACGTGAAAAATCCCAACCAACTATTGTCAAATTTGAAAAACTACTTCAGTTAATTCATCGAATGTATTCATCTTTACGAACGATCGCTGTGTGTACCGTGCCAACACGTACGAAAAGAAGCATTTTTTATCGAACATACGGTGATAATGGTGGAAAGTCAATACGTAAACGTATTAAAAGTTATAATCGAAAATTAAAACGTTTAAGTAGAAAACAAACTTCATCAAAATGTTTTGAAATTATCAAATTAAATTTTGATTTGACAATACATGTCTCAAAGGACGGCTTGCATCCAAATGCAGCTGGTATAGAGCATATATCGAATGTTTTACAAGCGTATGCCGACTCTCTTTAATTGGATTTTGTTTCGTATTTTATATGTCATGTACGTCTGATACAAATGAAAAATAAAATTTTTTTTTGTTAACTTTATTCGTATATCTATGCTATATGAAAAACAGCTGATTTTTAATAAGTCATGAAATTATGTGTATAGTGATGGGTCCGAGCAGTAACACACAGAGTGCGATGTAACCAATAAAATGGAAGTTTCTACGGTTCTGTTTTGTCATGTCTGTCTACTGTTGTGAACACGATGGCGAAACTATAAGTTTGCATGTTTTAGATACACAAAATGGCCACATCAAACTCATTTTTGATGGATTCACTTAGTGATTCGTTAATAGCCGCAGTTACAGAAACATCTTTCAACGTACCCAGTCATCCACCTATCGCGGGTAAATTTTCTGTGTAAATACAACAATAAAATAGAACAATATCTTTATATTTTTAGAAAAACCTGTCAAACCTCTTGCGGAACTGAATTTACCACCAGCAGTCGTTGCTTGTTATCAACGTGCGGGTATCTCACATCTGTTTGCTTGGCAAGCTGACTGTCTGGAGAAAGCCAGTTCAAGTGGTGAATATTTCCATTACTATTGATCATAGTCTAGTGACTGATTTTATTCTTTTTGTTTATGACCAGGAAAACGTAATTTCATCTTCTCTGCGCCAGGTTCGTTCGGATGAAAATGTGACACTCATTCAACGTGAGGTTTTTGTCATTTAGCTTCAGCAGGAAAAACGATCGTCTCCGAGTTATTGCTCATTAAATCAGTACTTGAAACCAAACGAAAAGCTTTGTTTATCGAACCATATGTTAGTATTGTTCAAGAAAAAGCTGCTTATTTTCGAGTAAAGTTCTGTTCTCTCTTGCAATATTAGCTAACGCTTTGAAACAAATTTAGAGACTTTTTTCGTCGCTTCATCTACGCATCGCATCCTTTGCTGGTGCTAGTGATTCTCATAATTCATTTTCGAACAGTCATATTATCATGTGCACGATCGAAAAGGCAAATAGTATAATCAATCGTTTATTATCGAACCGTGATGATTTGAGTGAAATCGGTATTGTAATTGTCGACGAATTACATTGGATAGGCGAAACAAATCGTGGATACTTGCTTGAATTGTTATTAAGTAAAATAATATATTATAATCAATTAAAAACTACAAACAATCCTGTTCAAATCATTGGTATGAGTGCGACAATACCGAATTTAAATCAATTAGCACAATGGTTACATGCTGAAACCTTTGAAACCATGTTTCGTCCTATTCCATTAGAGGAATATATTAAAGTTGATTCCGTTTTGTACAATAAACAATTTATGCCCATTCGTCAACTTCATCTCTCCGAACGATGGAATCAAGGTGACAGCGAGGGCGTAACGGAAATTGTCTGGAGTGTTATTGAACATAATTGCCGAAGTGTCTTAGTTTTCTGTGCTACGAAACATTGGTGTGAAGTTTTAGCAAAGTTGCTAGCGAAAAACTTTCGATGCATCATGGAAGACAAACAAATAAATGCATTCGACGCGGCGAAACTAGAAGATGTACTAGAACAACTACGTCGAACTGTAGGTCGAATTAATGAAAACAAGTTTTGGATACTATATAGATTATTTTTCCTTGCAGCCCGCTGGCCTTGATGCCGATCTTGCTTGTTCGATACCAATGGGTATTGCATTTCATCATGCAGGTTGAAGAAGCATTTACATTGTCTATGCTGATTTGATGATTCGTATGATTATCCTCTTAGGTTTGACGATCGATGAACGAGAAATTATTGAAAATGCATACCGAGCCAACATCCTTCGTGTTATTGTTTGTACAAGCACATTATCTAGCGGAGTAAGTAATTACGAAATGAGGTAGTTTTGAACGAGTATTGGAAATAATTCACGTAGGTCAATCTACCTGCTCGTCTAGTTATTATTCGAAGTCCACTTCAAAATGGTCGATGTATTGATCTAAGTGCTTATCTTCAAATGGTAAGACGAAGATGGATATGTGTTCATTAAAAAATGTGATTATTCCTTTCAGGTTGGTCGAGCTGGTCGAAAAGGTTATGATGATTATGGTAAGACCTACGCACATCCTGTTATTGGGGTGATTATCATTGTAAGTTTATTTAGCCGAGAGTATTCTGATTTGTTCCAAGAAGGAAGTTGATCTGGTACAGAAAATGTTTGAACAAGAAAAGACAAAAGCTGTGAATAGTTGCTTTTTCGAAGCAGAAACACATACGAGCTTGAAACGGGCTTTACTTGAAATTATTGCTAGTGGAAAAGCAAACACCAAAGAACAAATTATTTCCTATATTAAATCGACATTTTTTTATATTTGTACAAATTCGGACAAATCGATCCTGGATGAGCAATCAACCATCGATAAATGTCTTAGTTGGTTATGCCATAATGAACTCATCCGTTATGATGAAAAAGAAAATCTTGCTGATGAGAACGATTTGCGTTATGAACCAACGCAACTTGCTCTAGCAGTCATCAGTTCGTCAATAAATCCAGATGATGGTCTCAAACTTGTTGTTGAGCTAACTAAAAGAAATATTCAAAAATCAAATAATCATCAGCGGATATATAAATAGTTGATATGTGACATAGGTAATCAGAATAGAGACACACATATGCAACACTACAAACTGACATCTTTAGTAGGGGTGCACTATAGTACACGTTCTAGAGGAGGACGAATGCCTGTTTTGCCCAAAGTGTTTTCGTTCACAGAATAGAATAACTATAAGCTTGCAATACAACCTACAATATCATTTAACTAAGAATTCATTATCCATTCGCTTTGCATGAAACTACTTTTTTCCTTAGAAAATCATCACTGTGCTACAAAACATTAGGTATTATTATTGACCAATGGGCAACTAGCTCAGCACAACGTGGACCGAATTGATCATTGAATTTGAAACGTACCTCTTCCAAATTGTTGATATTCTGCTATCAATTCATAACATCCTCTTTGTCGAAACAATTTACATCGTTATTATCAATTTTCTTGTCATACAACCCGTCAAAAAATTTAAGGGGCAATTGTTTTACTACCTCAGTGTCGACGAATCCCACACCTACACCCTCATAGCAAACAAACAGCTGGTGTTCCCAGTATTACATAAACTTGCCTTCCCGACTCGCTCTGACGTTATGATCTATTAAATGCTTCCAAACTACCAAGTGATACATGAACCTATATCTGAGACGGATCCAGTCAATGTTTTTCCGAATGTCGTAAACTGAGAGGAGATTTATAAATCAACCATTATAGACTCACAGAAGAGCTGTTTCACGTATAGATCAATATAGCAAGATTTGAGTAGAAACCCAAGCACGAACAAGTAGCTAATCAACGTATTATAATTAGTGTCAATAAACACGCCGCTCAAACGAATGAAGTGTTAAATTAAAACAGCCCGAAACATTATCTAACAATAGCAATATCGAGATTGACAATCGATACATCTCATCGTCAAAAAAGTTAACATCGGAATTAAAATGTTTTGCGAAAATTTATATACCAATTAACTTACACATAAAGAAGTACGTCACCCAGTCTGTGTGGCACAAGAAATTATTATAATGCGAAAGACGGTGACAATCGGATTGCTTTCATTATACTTTTCTAAACGAGAGCAAAACTTTATATCGAAACCGGAATAAAAACTTCTACTCTTATTCAAGTGCTTATAGCCTTAACAATGAATCCGCTGAACTGAATATGACGCACCGCATAAAAATGTCGAATAGATAAATACATCGGTATCAAAGAATTTAATCTATATAAATATACATTTGTTTATTATACTTATTTTGTTGTTTTTACCTAATACTAAAGATCACTTGTTGATAAAATTCCAAAAATATTTTGCTCATTCTACAGATTTTCTCACAGATGTGTAACGATGATGAGTGCATATACAATTCTTATATATTTAAGAAATGAAACAATGTAATATCTGAATAGCAGTTAAGCGCAACGGAACTTATGCCTTGAAAATGATTTACATCTCGTCTATCTTGTAAGTTCTCTTATCTCAAAAATTATGTTTCTTCTGTCTAATAAATTCGAATTCAGATCATCCCTCAACATTTGGTTGCGTTGATACAGACAGCACTCGATTGGAATGTATTTCATACTGTTTGGCCAACGGGTGCTGTAGAACAGCATGTCGCACATTTAGTTGGTGTTAATGGTATGATTGTTTATAAGAAAGCAGCGTCATTACGAATAGAAAAACGGGAATTTGAAGAAAAACTCGACGGTCCACGTTACGCACGGTTTTTCATTGCACTTATACTCAATGATTTACTGAACGAAAAGAGTATGTGCGATGTTATACGGAAGTATGAATGTACGAAAAGCTTTGTTCAACAATTACAATCGACAACGGCAACATTTACTTGTATCGTGCAAACATTTGCTGAACGTCTTTCATGGAATAACCTTAAGCAATTACTAAATGGCTTTCAATCCAGATTGAACTTTGGTGTCAAACAAGTACAAAATTTATTTGAAAAGAGAGAAGAAGACACTACTTATGAGTTTTGAATTTCTAGGAATTGTGTGAACTTGTAAGACTCTCACTGGTAAATGCTTGCCGTGCAAGACAATTGCACTCAGACGGATTTACTACGATTGCCTCCTTGGCGAATGGTGATGTTCATGAGATTGAAAGAAGTATCCAAAAAGCAGTACCGTTTCAAACGTAACAAAGCGAGATTATTTCTTTTATTTCTCAATAGATTTATTGATATGACGTTTGTCTTTGCAGAGGGGCACAGCAATTGGCTGATGAACGTGTGGGCCAAAAACGAAGAGATCAATATTGCATTTTCGTACCAGGACGACCGCCACTCACAAATGCTCAAGCAGCACAAGAAATTGTCGAGGAAGCAAAAGTATTGCTACAACAAGATTTACAAGTCATGGGATTCGGAATTGTTATTCAAAAGGCACCAGCTGATCGTAAAAGTAGTTGTTTCCTATGTTATAGTATTTTCCGCTGAAAGCGTTTGCTTTTAGATGAGCACGTTTCAGATTCTGAGACCGATTCTGATGAAGATGAAGATGATTGTGAGAGCGAGATTCCCTCTCCATTACTATCTTCGACTATCCAGTTTCCATCGTTACTTGATGATAAAAATATAATTGTCAAAAATGCCTATGTCGCTGGAAAACATATCTGCTCAGAGTTTATTTTGATGATTGAACATAAAGAAACATTTGCACTTAGCTGTTTTACCAAAAAGGCAACAAAATCAATCTCAGGTACAAAGATTGAAAGAGTTCAACCACGAATCATACTTGTTCTCCTTTCTATCTTCATAGATCCCGGCGTGTTTCATATAAACAACCAACAAGAACTATATCTACAATACGTAGCTTGTGCATTCAGTATACATAAAGTATACATCATCGATATCACCGAGGATGAACAATGTAAGAGTCGCATATATTCTGAACGACGTGAAATCAGAGGACTACAAATAGTGTTCTACGAAACATCGCTTCAAAAATATAAAAATAATTTTCGTTTTAGACTTTCAACAACATCGAATGTCAGCTCTTATTCATGTACGTGAAAAGTTACTACATCGAAAACATAATGTAATTGTATTCAATGCATTACACACATTATTCATGCTTTCATCTTATTTGTCCATTCCAAAAGTAAATGGTCAGTAATTTCTATCTTAATTTTTCTTACAAATGAATGCAAAGAGAAGTTTTTATTCAGCACGAATTATCGATCTACAAATTTGTGCGTGGATCAAACAACATCCCATTGATTCTGATCGAATTTCCACGTGGATCGAGACGCATCATAGTGTAATACAATTCGACGGTAAGGCTAACCATAGAAACTATGCACACCATTATTTCACCATTTATCGTAATAGCAAGTCTGAATGAATATAGAGACGGTCACCATCGTGAAACGGCATGTTTAAAAGTAGCTGGTGAAGTGTTACTCTATGCATCAATTGTTCCATTGATTGAACAGCAAATGAATAAAACTGACTTATGGAATTACTATATCAATGTGGAAATGCCAGCTTTGAGAACTATGCTGCACGTGCTATTGAATGGAGTACTGATCGATCATGAAGAACTAGCAAATATTCGAGAAGATCTTCTTGTAAATTGTTTTTGTTTACAAATTTCAAGCATTTGACGTTTATGCATCAATTTAGACAACAATGAATCAACTTGAATTGCAAGCATATCGTCTAGTGAAGCGTCGCTTCAAACTCAATCGCCAAAAGGATCTCATTAAAGTACGGACCACTAAATGCTTTCATACGTTTTCGCCTTCAGCTGTTATACGTAAATAGATTCTTTATGGTGAACTTCATCTACCGATGCAACGTACACCGCATGGTCGTGTATGTTTGAAAAAATCTTATCTGAACGTTCTGGCTGATAAGCATCCATTGCCTAAATTAATTACTGAATATCGACAAGTTCAGAGTGCACTTGATCGATGCATTGACCATTTCGAACAATACATCAATCAGCCAACAAAACCGCAGTCGCTCCAACGTTTACGGCGAGAAGCTTCATGGCAAATGGAACGTTTTTACCCATATTGTCACTTTTTCACAGCCACCGGTCGAATGATTGTTACTAATCCACCATTGCAACATGTTCCAAAACGATTCGTTATCGAATCATTAAAAGAAAAAACCGTGGTTCAATTGAGACAAATGATCATTGCTCGAACAGGTAAGTGTTGTATATAAAGATTGATACAAGTAGAAATGTTACAATTCTTCATAGGTTTTCAACTAGTTTCATTCGATTATTCTCAGTTAGAACTACGTGTTCTTGCTCATCTGTCCAACGACGAGAAATTGATAGCACGTCTATCTAATAAAGCAGACTTTTTCATATCGCTCGCTGCAGATCTACTAAGAAAAGATGAAAATGAAATTACCCATGAACAACGGCAGAATGCTAAACAAGTATCAATTTGTCTAAAATAATCTGTGATGTTTGTCAGTCCTATTTAGGTCTGCTATGGTATTCTCTATGGTATGTCAAAAGAAACGTTTGCTCGTGAAACACGTATGAATCTCAATGAAGCAGAGGATTTCATGACGAATTTTTATAAAACATTTCCTACTATGACTCAATATCTCAACGATATAAAACAACGAGTTGCTGAAACAGGTTATGTGCATAGTGTTTATGAACGTCCTTTATATTTTGATATAAGTCGTACGGCAACGAATCCAGTGAACAAAGCTCGAGTAATTAAAAAGTCATTCTCTAAGTTCAGAATAACAAATGTTTGTTTTCAAAAGATGGATCGACAAGCAATCAATTTCACCATTCAAGCATCTGCATGCGATATAATGAAAGTGGCCTTAGAACATATTAATCTAGCATTGGATCGAATATTTCCTTTTGATTTTAAAAGTACATATCTTTTCTTTAGACCATCAGCGAAATATCTTTGTTCTGTTTAGCTCGTCCGACTCCGATTCGACCAGTTTATCTTGTTTTGCAGATTCATGATGAACTAATTTTTGAAATCGAGACAAGTTCTCGAACGAATGAAATAATCAAAATCATCCGTCAAGAAATGGAAAGAAATGATGAGTTACACTTGGTATTACCGGTAAAGGTCAAATCTGGTCAAAATTGGGAATCGATGACATCCGTTGTATAAATGAATCGATGTTTTCTGTGAAAGATATAAAATCTGTTTTATTCGATAGTTTCCTACAGATGTTTAAAATATAAGTTAATATTATATCTATCCGAACAAGAGATAAAGATTCTCTTAAAATTACACATTCGTACCCAAGTAGGAAATCGTTCGAGTTCGAGAAGTGTTGCTATCCATTCACGTAGAATGGATATACTTTTTCGTTCATTTATTTTCGTTCCAAAAACTACTATAAAAAGTCTTATGAAATGTTCATTCCATTGGTTCTTCAAGGTAAATTATTAGCAACTAAGATACTTGGTTTCGAAGCGACTTCTAGAGAATTTCCGTTTAAATGATTATTGGTAATTGTAACCTGATCTGCGCCTAGTGATACATTCATAGCTTTACCAATTTTATCACTGAAATAGTTATTATTGATCATTGCGCGTCCAGCTTGAATTTCAATCGCTGGTGATGTTTTATTCCAATTATTAAACAATGAATCACTAATTGATATTAAACCAACATGTGACCAAGACAAATGCTTTTGAAACAGTCCCCAAAATGACGCACCACGCACAACGACAGCAGCATCTGTTGGTCGCGTGCCATTTACTGCACGTCCTAAGATTCCAATACGATTTGAACCACCACCAGCATTAGCTAAATTTAAATTGGAAAATAAAATTCCCCACGTTTGAGTATATGAAACATCAATTCCAATGTCAACGTTATCAAAATTAATATCAGTAAATTGTCCATTGCAAGCTCCATATGAGCTTGTACGAAACGCCATGCCGGTTTGATAACCCCAACTGAAGACATCTTCAACAATTTCCCAATCTGTTCGTTGGAAGAGAAATGTAATAGCATTGTTATTAACCCAATCCCATAATGCTTGTTCGCTTGACCAAAATGGCCAAAAATGGATATGATTAATTCGTCCAATGTCGTAGCACTGATCAACAGCTATACCAATCGATAATGGTTGACCATAGATATTTTCGAACCAATGTCGAGGTGCTTGATTTGTTGCGGCATCGATACCTTTCCATGGATTGACTAAAAGGACATTTTTGACAAAATTATCTTCAATGCTCAATCCTTTTTGTCCACATCGAATCGTCCATGGGTAGGAAATGGGCGGATTTTTCGCGACTTGATTAGGATAAAAGATTTGTAAGCCTTCAATGCCACTGCTATCACCAACTAAAGAAATGAATGGTAGACCGTTTTCATTTCCAGCATCGGCGATAGCTAATAAAGTGGTTCCAAATACAGTTTTCGTACTTGGATTACCCCAATGCCGTTGAACATGTGAAGCTACGCCTTTCAATACTGTTGCAGCTGGAACAGTTAATTGACTAGCAATTAAATAATTTCCCTCAGGCGCAAATACAATGCCACCACCCATGTTACCAGCGTCGTTCAAAGCTTTTTGAAATGCATTTGTATCATCAGTAACTCCATCACCTGTGGCATTGTATGGAGGAGCGCGTACATTGATATAACCCAGATGTGGATCACCAGTAACTTGCATGATTTTAACACTAGGTGGAGAAAACTTCCGACTGTGAACAGTGAATATTTGAGAAGATATAATCATGATTAAAAATGTCAATGAAACCATTGTGCTCCTTCTCTGTGTATATCACTTTACAATGATGTATAAAAGAACAAATATTGTTGAGACAAGAAACACCGAACTCTTACAAACACAATGAATATTATGTGGTGTGTCGGACCACTGTAGTATTGACACTACCTCTTATGAATCTTTGTGTGAAGATAGCGTTTATTGACATGATCAAAGGTAAAAATATCCACAAAGCTCTCTTAGCATTGTTTTCATATGATAAACACATACTACCAATTCTTTATGTGTTTATCTATTTCTTTCACAACGTTTATTTTAACATGGAATTATCGACAGTGCTATTGTATGTAGTACATAGGATTAATGCACGATTGTTTTTTCATTTTTACTTACTCCACTCTGTTTTTTGTGTGCCAATCAATTAATAACAAAGAGAGAGAATTAAAATTCATAATGATGCTTATATCAAGGTCATTATGTCACTAGTACAGTTGCGCTATGCTTTACAGCAAGGTGAAATACGACAACGTATTAGTTCTATATGTATTTGTTATAACATCTCTCTTTTATTGATTTCTAATATAAAAAAAAACAAGACAGCGTGAATAATAATAATAATAATGATTGGAGTACACAGTAATAACTAGCGTGGCTGTGTTGTGATCACTCTGAATAGAAATCTGAAAGTTTACACAACTAGATAACTTCAATTTTAACTCACCCGCCATTACCACCGGTGCCACAGCATGGACAGCAACAATCGAGTGGAATGCATACACAACAATCCACGGGTCCACAATCACAACAAAGCTAAAATATAGTTGTATTGAACTTATCAAAATCTTGTATAGAACTGAGTGCTCACTGGTAAACACATTGTAGATCGATATAGCCGTAGATATAATGTCAACTAGTAAACAAAACTTTATACTCGATGGAACATAGAATCATTTATCTGTTCTTCGTCTTCTCTGACGCAGAATTCGTATAGACGATTTCGTCCATTCTTGTTAAGACAACTAAATCTTACTGTTCTTCGTACATATTTGTTAATTCTATATTTGAGATCCCGAAAATGATCATAGGACGAAAGGACACTTGATATTTATCAAAAGACAATGTGCAATTTTTCTGTGTGCTTGTTATGACGACGTACGTAGTGCGTAATTTCTAATTTAGTGACGAGAATCAATTAAGCAAATGAAATATTGCCCTTGTAGTAACACAATGTCAATGAAAAGCTTCGATATAGTTTAATGAAGTAGTGATACTGATATCATACTTTCAATGATAGTATATCAATGCTGTTTTACGCTTCGTTATACTTCAAAACGAAATAGATCATATGTTTGAGTAATAGTCATACGAATGATAATCAAGAAGGTCTTGTGTTTTTTTCTTAAGGATACCAGTAGACGACACGTTCGACGTCGACAGTCTCACATCAGTCATTCAAGAGATTTTTATCAAAAAATCCATTCAATGAATAAGTGGAATATGATTGATTTTAACATTTCGACTTCTTTATTTCTAAAATATGTACGCTAACAGAAAAATACTATACGTTACCGATAGACAAGATTCAACGAGAAGAAGAAATATAATGAAATGAATAGTTTTGTTTGTTGTCTACATTAAAATATCATCAGTGTCAAAGAGCCCCGAAGAGCATAGTTTTTTTTTGTATAAAATCTTCCTCCCATTATTTGAAATGTGCAAAAAAGTGAAAGTATTGATATGGGTTGAGAGTCAAATGAAAAGAGTTGAGCGATATCTGATTCCAATTGTATCAAGATGAAAAAGAGGAGAAGAAGCACACATTGACATTACAAATAAGAATCTACCGCTTTCCCAACACGATAACCCAGATTCACAAAGCTGTTTGGCAAACCAATCGAATGTAAACCACCAGCAAAACGATTGCCGAGGCTTGTATAATGATGAAACGACGGATGATACGTATTTCCTTGGAAACCATCACGTCCCGTATAAGAACTATATGCCGAAGCAGCCACGTAGTTGTTCATAGCTTTTGCAACACGATGGAAATGGTTGAGCGTGGAGACATCCATACCAGTGCCGTGCATGATAGTGAAACTCAAGTTGGTACTCAAGGTCAATGAAGCGAATGTGTGAATTCACATCTATATATATACCCGACGAGTTGTTTATATATATGAGTAAGAGAAATTACGAAGGAAGCAAACCCAAAATATGTAAACATATTCAATGAAACGTTTCAACGGTGTCTGTCCTCTTGTTTCGTCCAACCACACTTAGCGAACGCAAAAATACATCGATTCTATTGACTAATTTTCCTCATGTCCTTCGCATTCATATGGAAAAAAAAGTCATGCATTTTAGCGAAAAGAAAGGGAATGTGTTTACAAGCCAGTCGAGAAGATGAAATACGCATTTAGTGATAAGAAATACTGACTTTTCTTTCGTTTTCTATTGTCAAAAAAAGAAAACAATACATTTCTCTTCTATTGCTTTGACATGAGATCAGTCGTACGTGACATTGCATGTGCGTAGATTAAACAAACGATTTTGTTATTTTTATCTTTATTGGTAAATCATTCATATCTATCAGGGCAATCAGGGCATCTTCTGAAGATGGATTTGAACATCTTTTAGTGAAGAAAACAAAACAAATTGGATGTTTATCATTTCCATTTCGATTGATGAGCGTAACAACACATAAACAATAAACATCTCACTAAAATAATTATATACAGCAACATATTTTGTCACAATATTTTCCTTCTCCTAGACATGTTTTGCTTACAAGAACATAAAATGAGAAACAAAATATTGTTGTCAACAATTCAAATCGGACCATAGTGTGTTTTAGTTCGAAGAACCAATTAAGTCGAAACATAATTATTCGATTTTTTCATAAACATCTAAACTATTCATTTGCGGTCGATCATTCGGCAGTAATAGGTAGTCTTGTCTGCTGTGCAAGAACGATAGATCACACACGTCTTTCTCATATGAACAAGCTCATTTATCATAAAGTAAGACCAAACAGTCATTTGTGGTCTATTTCATACCATTATTATCTTTTGTAGAAATAAGCTGCCGAAAAGGATTGACCATAAGTTCAGTATGTCAGACATTTTTACCGTAGAATGAATGATAGCATTCATTTTGTTTACATGTGTACTCTTAATTCAAGATACGTGTGTGTTTCAGAAAACTATTCATTTGTATTAACGATATAATTACGTTTCGATCCTTGACAAATGGTAGAACGTTCCAAATCGTATCTGTACATTATATTTTGTAGTAATTAGTTGTACATTTTGCTAGTCATGCATGGATATCGTATTTTACTTAATTCCATTAATTTCATGGTAGGTTTGTTCTATATATTCGATTGTGAATGAGCTGAATCGAGAATGGAGTCTACTTCCGTGATATGAAATTCACTGGAAGTAAAACTGATTCTCAAATCATGTGCATAACTCTGTCATTTTTGAATTTTTAATTCAGATGTTGTAGAAACAATAAAGAATAACAAAATACAATTCCGATCAATCACTCTTCGCTCTAGTGTTTCATTTCAAACATGCTCTTATACGATATTCATGAATTCTATTGAATAATAGCACGTAAAATAGATGAAAATCAGTCACGACTAATCGGACACACTCTCAGAATCACTAACAAGCACAACTAATTAGAAAAATCAGGTAGATGTATCGTTCAAATCTTATTCAGTTACTGCCTCGAATATTTATTTCTTATTTCAAATTAGTAAAAACATAAAAGAAAAATGGGAAAATTCAAGAAGAAGATAATCTATACAAACAGTTGTTAATATTTTGTATAGATATGGTACATGTTGTATAGTCTTCTTCTTAATGTACAGAAATTACACACAAGGTCTTGTTGATTACATACATAAAATTCTTCCGTAATATTTAAAGTATAGTCTGACTCGAATTATTTCATAATAATAAATTAATATAATCACCGAACTTAAGATTAGTATTTGACTTAGGAGAGTTAATACATCCGACCGGGAGCTCGGTGAACGACGTTTCCGTTTCGATGATACATCGGTGTTGCATGAGCACGCATTGAATAGCCTTGTCGTGCTTGACGAAAATTGTATGCTGATGCTGCAACATAGTTGTTCATTGCTTTCGCGACGCGTTGGAAATGCTGTAATGTTTGGAGATTCATTATATTGTGCTGTTCGTCGAATATGTGAAGTGAATGTTGAGTTGTGATCGATGCAATTCGATCGATTGCGCAGTGTATTTATATAGGCCGCAATTTCAATAAATATTAAGAATCAAAGTACACGAAATGTAACACTTGCAAAAACATGTAACGATAATTACCGGAACGTTTCAAATATTCAATGTTTGCTTGTCAAAGCGTGATTATTAAACGAAAAAAAAAATGAATGAATGCTTCATCACTTATTTACCTATGCCTTCTAGTTTATTGCCCAAGTCACGCAATTAAAGTCCGAATAGGAATGTTTTCAAACGAATACATCAGATAGAAGAGATATCGCATCGAAAAAAAATTGTATGACATAACTATCTTATATCATCGATCAACGGAAATATTACCTGGATTTTTCTGGAAGAACAACGATTGATTTTTGGCAAGAAAACATACCGTCATCATTTAACAAATTTCTCTCGCAATAAATATCTATTATAGTGATACATGTAACATTCTTGTTAACATAGACATTTCACATGTACATTCGCCTTTTTTTCCTAAACTACATGCTTGATTAACCTTTTCACAGGTTAGAAATCGTGTGTTTATCTTTACAATCATTCGGTTGATTAGCATAACAATACGGGGGTAAGAAATATTCAGTTCGAGAAGAAACGACGCAACAAGAATCTAAATGACTGAAATCCAATAAGATTGAATTTCTGGATCTCTGTTGATCTTTTGCCGCGAATGATAATGATGCAAAATTGTAATTCATGTGTAACATCTCACTTGGTATCACGTACGTGGTCTAGGCGAAGCAACGTCAAGTAGAAGAGCTGTTCGAGGAATTATGTGTGAAAAAAGAAGGAACGGTGAATATAAAGCTAAAGAAAGTAAAAAGATAAAGAAGAAAAGGAAAAGAATGAAGCCAGAGAAACAGGAAAAAAAAAGTAATTTTGTAGTTTCTATCTAGTCATTTTCCGTATATCCCTACCATAGATTTAAATTTCTTCAGAAAGTAAGAGAGATGAAACATTAATCTCATAAAACGACACACAACGCAACATTTCTTTCTTCTCTCTTCAACTGTCACCTGTCTCATTGGTAGTAAATCTTATCCCGAAATGATTTTTACGAACTGAACCTTCTTCGGATATTTCAATTAGTTAATACGATTATTAGCTAATCGATTTCCAAACAAAAATGAACCTATTGAAAGCAAAGTAAGTTTTTGCGTTCGATTTCTCAACTTGAAATAAAATCGAGTGGATTGTTTGATTGAGAAAAAATTTCATTTCCTTCCTTAATAATGATAAATTCCTACGAAACGTTCTTGTCAAAAAAGAGTAACTTGCTTATTTTCTTTTTAATCATCTCCATTAATCATTAAGAAAATGGAACGCATTTTTGACAGTAAGTAGTAGAGCAAGATTAATAATCCCAACATAAATGTCCTACAGAAGAACATTTCTAAAAACTATCGATATAAATTAACCAAGCATCATCGAAATTAAGTTTTTGTAGTACCATCTCGAATGGGTACTGTGTTTTTTTTACTCTAAATCTTCAGAAATGTGTCATTTATCTTTATTATCTCTTTCCATGCAAAGACACGTATGATTCTATCGTGAGAGCCAGTTTTATCGTTAGTATATAGTCAGCAATTAAACATTTCTTCTTTTCTAGTGGTCGACTAAAATGGTCCATGGCGTTTATGCGTAAGTTTCTATGACGCATTTGTTTCTCGAATAATCCTTTCCTATTTCATCTAGTTATATTTATTATTGTTTACCTATTTGTTATTTGTCTCTCAAAAGCTAGTCTGTACGGTGTCTTGAATGTCTTTACAGTAGATTTTAATGACATTCCAACGGAGAATATACTTGAAGACTCACCAGATCATTTATTTTTACAAAATTTCTCGCAAAAGCATTCCGAATTAACCAGCAAGGCTTTAAAGATCTTCTTCGTACAAACATCGGAAAACGTCGATATTCTCTCCCGACACGCTTGCTCAATCGAATCAGCTGCTCGTCTACATCCGGATGGTTTCATCTTCGTCCTCATGCGTAGTCAGTACGTTCTCGTCAAATCCAGTGCATACATACATCTACACTCTTATTCCAACATACATATCGTTCATTTTACTGAAGAAGATGTTTACTCAGATACAGCATTGACTCGACTAAATCAAACCAAACGTAAACAATATATTCGTTATTTTTCTATTTCGCACATGAGTGATTTCATTCGTACAGCACTATTGTACAAATATGGTGGAATTTATTTTGACCTCGATGTTATACCAATAAAGAAATTTCATCATTTTCGTAATACGGTCGCGCTCGAAACAACCGATGGTGTCAACGTTGCTGTTTTGGCATTCGAAAAACATCATCTGGCGTTAAACTTGCAAATGAACATTCAATTACAGACAATTTCCAAACAATTTCATGCTCTGTGTTGGAATTGCCTTGGACCAAAAGCGTTAACCGATGCCTTAAAGAACGTTTGCGATCAACAACGCCTAATTGTCCATCAACAAGATAAATGCCATCAAATTGACATTCAACCGTCGTATGTATTTTATCCAATTGCCTATCAAGTAAGTTTCACATCGATTAAAACTAATTTAACTCGATTTTTCTAGAATATTCCACAATTTTTCTGGCGTTCATCTGATAGTATCGACTTTCTAATGAAAAACTCAAGTATCTATTCCATACATTATTTTCATCATATGACAATGAATATTCCAATTGAACATCAGTCACCATTTGCTCAAATAGCCGAATTCTTTTGTCCGAATGTTTATCAGCAATTAATGAATGAGAATCAGCCGACTCAATCGGCGAATTATTTCTTTACAGATATACGTACCTTTCTCTTCTGTTTAACTATATCCTTCTTCTGTCTTTTTCTACTGTTTCTAGTCACTCATTTTACGGCATGTTTGTGTAATATGAGAGGAAGTTTCTTTGTTAGGTCATTTAGGTTGCATAAAAGACACCTATAATAATGAGTGAAGTCAAATGTCGATTGTTGTAACAGAATTTCTTCGACATATTGATCGTGAATCCAAATACTCATGTTCGTTTTGATCTTTTTATTGAAAAATAAAAGAGAATTATATACAAAAACAAAACAGCATATCAGAAACTGAATCATTTTACATTTGCCGAGCGTTTGCCGACTTGAGCTTGGAAACCAGATTGAATAGCTTGTACAGCATATTCAGAGTTACAAGATAGACATTTGACCATCGTTAGACGTTTGGATTTGCCCATAAGCGTATTACGTTTACGGCATGATTGGCAAGTGACATAATTCCCTAGAAGAAAAACATTTTGCGTATGTATTTTCACTATGCTATCAATAGTTGAGCTTACTAATAAATGAAAGAAGTACGTTTTCCATTTGCGAGATTGTAAAACGTCCTTGAAGGATTAAAGAATGATTCTTGTCAATCGATGTTCTAAAAACACATTTGACACGAAGTAGTTCGCATATATACATATCAAAATAATTTACTTACGGCACACCTAACTCAACGGTGTAATAATCCTGAAGTTGTTTTTCTTCTCGTTGAAGTCTAGAAAGAGATATAATAGTTGTTTTATTTATAGCTTTCTTTCTAATCAGAGTACTTACACTTTGCATAATGTACCAAAATTAACGAATGATGTTCGCTTTGTTCCAATTCGTGCTCCTTGCACCGCAGGAATATGCATTTCTGTCCTATGCTGAACCATTACATGGCTTAATCGTGAAATCAACTATTGGAAAAGAAAGTAAATGAGCACTTGCTGTATTTTCAAGGCAATGGTTATAGAGAAGTAGACTTACATAATCATAAGAGTAATCAGAATCATTGGTTTTTTCATTTTTTGTTGTATCGGGAATAGAGTTCTCAGCTGGGACAGCTGTATTTGTAGTTTCAGCTAACGCAT
This sequence comes from Adineta ricciae, assembly GCA_905250025.1. Lineage (NCBI taxonomy): Eukaryota > Metazoa > Rotifera > Eurotatoria > Adinetida > Adinetidae > Adineta > Adineta ricciae. The sequence goes on from CAJNOJ010000030.1 coordinate 281,968, forward strand.
CACCATGAATTCGTTTTTTACTCTTCTTTTTTCTGGTGGCGTCAAAAGAAGGCTGAAAAACGAGCCGAAAAAATTAACACAAAACAATTTGTCACTGACTTACCTCATCGAAAGCGTTTTCGTTTGTATTCATCATTGTGTTGTATCGCAATCTTTTTTTAAAATTTATTTAACTGATTCAAACCATCGAATTTATACGGTAATCTCAATGTACATGTCATCACTTTCTCGTGCAATGTACCAGGGAAAATTTCATTCAGCGTCATAAGGTAAGATTGTCTTCGATAGATACCGACCTCTATCATTCGAAAAATTCGCCGGATGTTTTTTGTTTTATCTGAAATGAAATAAATCCTAAAACACGTTCTTCTCATGTTTCTGCATAAATACGAAATTCTTTTATTCGATGTATCTACGTAATCTACACCAATAAATTGATTTGTTTATTTTCTTAATCGATATCGTAGACATTTTTGTTTATTTGCTTATATCAATAAATCTGATTTTCTTCCTCCTGTTGTGTAGACAAGACGTGATTCTATTCATTTCATAATTCATACATATATTTTCCACTTGATTAAATCAAGTATCTCATACCTATACAGGTGATTTACTCGCAGACAAAAGCATACGATTTTCATCTTGTACGAATAAATTTTTGTTCTGTTCTTTTTTCAGTTGAATGTATATTCATGTGATTAACACTTTCTACTTTTTTTGCCATTGATGGTGCTTTGAAATAGCAGAAAGAAGAAAAAACATACACATACATACGAATTATTCAATGGCGAATGTTATCGATTCATTTGGTGTAAATATACCAATGACAAAAACGGATAGGAATAACAACCCAGCAGCTGATAGTCATTCACTACCAGTGGAACAGTGTGACGTTTTGTTGAACGGAAATAGTGAACAAGTAAGAAATATTTGTGTCTTCTTTGTGGAGTTATATCGACAAGCTTTTAGACTGTTGGTAATGACGAACAACAAGTTTCTGCAGCGAATGATCATAACGAAACGATTATCAATGTTACATCATCATCAGTTGATGAAAATGAAATATCGACAAATATTGAATGTTCATCGAATACAACAAATTCATACAAAGATTTCTCTGGTATCGATACTGAATCATTTATTACGACAACATTACGTAATAATCGCAAAGATCGAACGTTGTTATTGACTCTGGAGAAGGTCTTCCAAGACTTTATCCAGAACGAAGAACAAACATCACATCAATTCCAAGCAATGAATTCTTGTAAGGAAAAAAAAACTTTTTCTGTAAGTGAGAAGATGTTTCTATAAAATTCATTTAGACGAACGAATGATTGTTCATCGTGTCGCGGCCTTCTTTGGTCTTGATCATAATGTTGATAAAAACGGTCAATCAATCATTGTAACCAAAACTGTCAATACTCGAATGTATGAAAAACAATATGAAAACTCCTGTCGAATGCTTCGTTTGTTTTTTCTTAGTCCGAACTTATCATTTGAACATTTCATTCCAACTGATGAATTGCCTGATGGTGCTATGCCAGTGTCGAACTTTTCTGTTGAAAATGCTACACGTCGCATATCACGTCGAAACGAAAAAAATCCAACTCAAACAACCGCAATTTCAACGAACAAAGCATCGTTTGATCGCTCAAATCATTACTCTGAACAGCGTGATAAAATCTCCAATTCCTCATTGAATAAATTCAATCGAAAACAACAACGTTTCAATTCGCATCAACATATTCAACAAACAAATATTCACCCATCTAGTCATCTAATCAATCCACGAGGTAAATCACTGTGATTAATATGTTATTTTTGTTATTCATGCATCTCAATACGTGCGATTTACAATTAACATAAATCGAATCGATCACTAAGTATTGTGCATACAGATTGTTTACAGCTTATTTTTAGTTCATTGAGCATCGTTGTTTGAAAAAAATTCTTCATTATTTTTTCTTTTGCTAGCTCAACATATGTACTCACCAGCATCGAATCTATACTATCCACAACAACAACAACAACAACAACAACGACATATGCATCCGAATTACAAACAGCTAACAGCTGCTTCTCCAATGTATAACTTTGTACCAATGATGTCGCCGACGTCTTTTCAGCAGGGAAATAATATGTCAGTACCAATTTTACTCCAACAACAACCTACCGGACAAATACAGTATGTATTTCCCGCACAGCAACCTCATTCATTATCATACGACGGACAATACATGCCGGTAGGAATGACTTCAAAATCTCTGGTGATGTATCAATCTTTGAGTAAAACTGTAGGTTTACCGACCCGATATGATGCCACGCATTGTTGACAATACTTCTTGTGCTCAACCACCTTTCGTTCATTTGTATCCTACTCATCCTTATCCTCACGCACCTCAGACGACGTATCTTCAACGTGGTGAGATTACTTCATAAAAGTTGTTTTTTTCCTGTAATGCCGTTTTGTAATTCAGCTCCATCTTTAATGATACCATCTACGAATCAAACTTCGGTTCAATATGCAACAAATCAATTAGCTACATTAAATTTACATTCTCATTATGATGATTCACGTTTTCCACAACCCCCTAATTCAACGAAATCTCTCGTTCATTCTTCATCAGTCAATGGTTTAACTCGAATGCCTAATTATCCTCAGTATCGTCACTACCGTCCGCTAAATACAAATTCAACTGATAAACAACTACCATCAATCGAGAATGATATGAAATCAACCATGTCCGATCAGATTCTTCTAGCAGAACCAAACCAAGAAAAAGATTGATACAATATGCCATCGAAAACTAAATCTCCCTAGTCAATCAATTTTGTTCTCTTTTTTTTTCATGGTCATCTCAGGGTTCGATTTGTCTACGTGTGCGAATCTCGATTGTATCCATCTATAAATTTTGGCTCGTATTACTCTGTAATCAACGACAAAAAGCAAAGTCAAAGAGAAAATTTTGTAAACTTAGTGTAATTTGTTCGTCTACTTTTTACATAAATATGAAAGAGTTAAAGGAAAAATATACACAAATGTAATGATACGGACTGAATTCGCCGTTAATATTAGGCCGGCTTCATACCGATAAGTTCCGAACGAGAAAAGTAAAGTAAAATATATCAACGCCTGTCTCTAAGAAAAATATTGATCGAAGTATTTCTCTCTTCTTCGTCTTTTTATATATTCTCAGTTGATTTTTTTGCTATCGAGTTATGTCAATAGCCACTATTGAATTGACATAACGCTACTGCTATAGACGATAAAGGATAAAAAAGAATCGTCTGACGTCAAATCGGATAGAACATATTGAAGAAGCACAAAGAAAAAATAAAACTAAAACCAAGAAGGTTGACGTGTCATTTACGAGGATTTATTGGACGCTCTATGCTTTATCAAAATCAACTCGTGTACTTATTTCTGATTTCAATTACAGAAATAATCTCACTACCGACTCAAATATTACCATGCGAAGATTCACCGGAAGATTGTCTACAGAGTCAACAGCACCTATTCGATTCGCTATCAACAACGAATTCAACATATGTATCAACAACGAGGTTCTACGCTAAACGAAGTCCAACCAGTTTTAATCTTAACCGTTTTGCCATCATAATCGCGTGCACTGTTCTCGTCATAGGAGCTGTTCGTATATGCTTTCTATTATGCAAGCAGTCAGCTCGTTGTACTACTCCTCGTCGTCGAAGCACGATTCGTCCAGAAATATCGACAATTGAAGAAAGTCAATTCAAGCCAGATCTACCTCCGGCATATGCCGCAGCAATAGAAAATCATGATTCAAATGAAAATAAACTACCGTCGTACGATGAAGTGAATAGCGTACAACAACATTCACATAATACAGTACGAGCGCAAATGTAATCGCTTTTTTGTTATTTTTATGGAATTCTTTTCAAATACACAGGAAGAAGTGCTGATGAATAGTTCAATAATTAAGACATAAGAATCAGTTCGTTTCTTTCCAAGTATGATTGGGAGCAGTTTAGTATGCATCCATTAGAATACTTCTTTCGAATGATGTAATAAGATTTTATATTTGCATTATTTTTGTTTTCAGGTCAAACAAATCGCGATATAAACTCTTTTTCAATGCTAGAATTTGTTCGAGTTTGTTTCGGAATTGATACTAATGGTAGTGATTGTCGGTGAGATGTGTTGAAGAAAATTGATCTTGCTCGTTTTTTGTCAGAAGATTTGTTTTTAGGTGATATTGGAGGTAATTTGATAGGCTAAATGAGACAAAAAAAGACGAAGTTCGTATCCCGTGCCGATGCGAACATTACTTTCGCCACCGGCTTAGGTTGATTTGCCGACGACGATATCGATTCGTCAGTGTGAACGACGGTAATTTTGTACCGGCGACGTTCAACCGGACGTGGTTGTTTATCATCAACTAGTGAATTAGTTAAGTGTCTAACCGATTTGGATGAGATCCTAGTTGAGCTTGTTTGACAATGAACACTTATTTTATGCAAAAGGACTCCAGTGGATTGATTTTGTGAGAATGACCGTATTGAAGATGCATGATTGGATAGCAGAGGAAGAGTATCATGACTTGTCACACTTGGTTGTTCGGATGTTATTGGTGTACCGCTTACCTCCGAGTCATTTGGACTATGGTTACTGTGCATACTATTGAATGATGAACGTAAACCTACTCGAAGAAAATTAATTAATTCAATTCAGTGTGAATTGTTGTTTTACCGAAATGAAAACTCTGTTGCTCATGTTCCTCCATATCAGTATCATTTAGTTCGGTTGTTGTCGGTACTGCTGATGGTGATGCAATCGAAATACTGGGATATAATCCAGACGAGCGTTGACGCTCTTTTCGTCGTAACTCATGTAGTTTGTCACTCAGCCGTTTGAAAATGTCCTTTCGATTCGATAAGTTCGAATGTAAATAAGAGTTGAGTACGATGAGAAAGATCTCTTGCCAATGAGTCTTACTCATTGGATGTTTGTCGAGATTTTCTTGAGAAAACAACTCATCTAATGCTTCGAGTAAGTTCGTCTTCTGTGAACTTGCCATCGTATTCATGATTAGTTCAGTAACCTTGAGTGCATTCGAAAATTTTGATGTTCACATATGAAACAAAAGGATTTTTACTGTTTGTGTAGTTGATGAGGAGTCTGCTGATTGATTATCAAATGTAGGTTGATCGAATGGTTCGAGAAAATCATGTTCAAACGTCGCCTGATCCGCATCCGGAACTATCGATTCCGATTGATCAGCAAATGACATATTTCGATATTCAGCACGTTTCGCTGGTGTTAGAACTATTCGACGACCCGTGTGACAATAAACAATCGATGGTTGATAACCACTTGGGATTTGGGCATGTACTTGAACATTTCTTTGAATACATTCTTCATACCATTCGAGTGTTTCGGGCGAATCACACATCTGATGTTGGATAAGGGCTGATAATGCACATTAACACTTTAGAGCATTTACCTGTGTTTGATCATTTTCCATATTAACAATTTCCGACTCGTAGGTAATCAGTGGTTCTATTATATCTTCGTAAGCACGCGATGGAACGATAAAATGCTAGGAAAGAGGACAACGTATATCAATCAACGACGAAGTTCTATTGTAAACTTACAGTAGCATCGTTAATTATTGGTATGTGAAACAACTGAGAAACGAATTCGCCCATCGTTTTGATTATACGAGGAGTAGGTAATCGATCGAAAATTGACTCACCTCGATAGATTCGATTTGCTATGACTTATCCGAATAGAAAGTATTTTGCTGATAATCTCTAGACATCTATTACTAATTTACTTTGTGATTGATCATCGGCGTATTGTTCAGGAATGCCAACCACATATGTTTGTGCTTTGTGCTTTACATTAATCATCAACGGTCTTTCTTCTCGTAGTCCTAACTCGGGATAAGATGCACTTTTGAATAATGTCCAACCTAAGTAAAGATCTTCATCAGTATGAGAATGTACTGTGCGTTGTTGAGCGATGCTTAATTTGTTATCATTTGATTTCATTACTGGCTGCTGTAGAGATGCTAGTTCATTCGTCAAATCGGATAGCCAAGCTAGTGTTGTTTGATTGTTGATGAATTTTTCATCTATACCAACAAAGAATGTAAACTGAATGTTTAACAATGATAAAAATAAAGATGAGTACCTTTCTTTGCAGATCGTTCGCGAAATTTGTTGATTGCATCGGTGATTGTCGATATATCTTCGATATGCTCTTTATCAGCGACATGTTCAACAACACGTACTGGTGTTTCAAATGCTTTCTCTCGTTCAATTTGATCCACAGAAATATCTGACTGTGATAATGATTTCTCTCGATTTTTTGGCAAATCAGCAGATGTTTGATCTATGTTTTCAATATCTAGTACTTTTTGTTGCGTGGATGTGACTGGCTTAGATGCATCTAATCGACGCTGATCCAATTGTTCAATCAATCGAGCAGTAATCCTTCGTGTTCGTTTATAATTATCATCATATTGTATTCTCCAACGCTTTAAAACATCTTCGAATTCTGCTAGTGAACTATCATATTCGCCAGATAAAATATTTCGCATTTGTTCGTCTGTTAATAACGTATCGAATCTCTTTTCGATTGTTTTATATTGAGCATCAAGTAACGTGATTAACTCTTGCTCATTTAATTTCCGTTGGAGGATATATTCAAGCTCATCGAGAACATTAGCGTATTTCACATGAGCCTGTAAGATATTCCTTTGCAGATGATACTTTTCTTCCAATGTCAGAGAATGTTCGAGAATTGGCTCAATTTTATCATAATGACCAGAAGCTAAATCTCGAATATGTTCTGATTCAATACGGCCAGTGAATAATCTTAACACTAATTGAAAACGATCTTCAGCAAAGCGAAGCAATTCGTCACGAGATAGTTGGCGATCTAGATCTGTACAATGAATATATCACTATGATAAGTTTTAGAAACGTACGAAGAATATGTTCAAAGAATTGTAAACGTTTGATTGATAGTTGTCTCAATTCTTCCTCTTTTTGCTTATCTAATATGTTGTTGATTGTTTCGCTGATCCGGCCATATTTTCCGAACAAGAGGTCGTTCAATTCTTCTTGTGTTAAAGATCGTTGAAGAATTGCAGTGAGTTCACCATAACGATCACCTGCTCGTTTAGTTAATTCTTCAAATGTTAAGTTAGATTCGATTTCAGTCGAAGAATATGTAGTAGGCTGTGTTGATATGAAACCAAAAATTGAAAAATTATCTTCAGAGTCCAATGTATGTAGTCGATCGCTTCCTTTTGAATTCAACACCAGATTCTTCCTCAGTTCATTTTCCTAAGGCTCTGAAGTAGTATTAGCGATATTCAAATTTGTATTACCTGATCTTGTGTTGGTGTTAGATTATTCTCGAAATCATCAGTTGCTGCATGGGTCAACTGGCCATCAGTAAGAGTAGATCGTGGTGGCCCAGATGCTTTATATGCCTGTCGCTCAGCAGGAGTCTAAGAGAAGATATAGAAACAGTCATTTTTATAGTGCTTATTTCTCATCAGTATGAAAAGGAAGAGTACCAGTTGTCTGCCGAGTTCTTGCTCAATATCACTGAAATGACCAATGAGGATATCACGAATTTCGTTTTCTGTTAAGTGTCGTTGCAATTCGCTAGTAAGAGTGACAAATCGATCGTCATACAATGATTTTATTGTTTCTCTTGGTATTGATTTTTCAAGTTTCTTTTCCAGTTCAACAACATCGCCATTTACAAGCATTTCTATCTCTTCTTTTGTTAATGAGTGAGCCAGATCTGTTTGTAGTCGTTCAAGATTTTCAACGAAACTTGTTTTCTGTGTATTCTGTGCCAGGTAAAGAACTGGCGTAGTTATCGGAGAAGATTCTTCGATCGAACTTTGGAATTCTCTTATCTTCTGGATAATTGAATAATCATTATGGACTAAACGTTTCTTTTCATCAAGAGTTAGCGGACGACCGAGTTGGTCTTCGATAACTTTTATCGACGGAGTAATCAAATGCATGATTTCATATTGATCGATTAGCTCGGCCCGTTTTCTTAGTACCTATATGTAAGAATGGAGTTACAAGTTTGTTCAAGCTAATGCTAAGTTGTTCTACTTCTTCTAATTGTTCATAGCTCGGGTTTATATTTTGCTGTTTCAAACTTTCCCAAACGTTTTTCGAAGAAATAGAAAGAATGCCACGATAAGGTAGAAACATTAAATCTTCCTGTTCTGTATATTCATCGTTGGTCAGAGAACGATGAAACAGCTCTTTTTCGAAATATTCGATGCATGAATTTGCCTGAAATAGCTGTCGGTATTCTAGTTCAGTTAGAGGACGAGCCATCACGCGCTCGAGCGATGCGAAACGATTCATGAATATGACGCGGAAGTCATTCACTGTTAACTGAAGGTTTGTCAGCTGCTCAAATTGTGGGATGTTTTCGAAGACAATAGCTGTATATTCTTCTAAATTCATTGGACCTATATGAAAAGACGAAAAACATATTCTTTCTCTTTCATTTGAAAATCAAAGTAATATACGATTCAATCTATTATTTTCGATATGCTGTTGCCAAAGATGTAACATTTGAATCCGTTCATTGATTCTACTGAGTCTATGTTGTATATTGTCTTCGATCAATTGTTTTGTCTTATTAATGTCTGCGAATGATTGATCAAATAAGTTGTTCGAATGCCCGTTGAAAACGTTAAGCACATCGACTTCATCAATTGGTCGACCAAGTAAGCGTTTGATATCTTCTGCTACTGGTTTGGTTTGAAGTTCATTAATAATATCACATATTGACGAGTTGCCTAATAAAGAATATAGGGAGAACAAAGTAGTGGTAATAATAAATTACCTTTTGTAGGCTCTAATCCATATTCTTTCTTGAGCTCCAGTAACTGAGTCTTGAGACGCTCGCTGAGCTCCTGTAAAATCTGTTGTCGATCTACTATTGATTCAGGATAAAGAGCTATTGGATCTGACTGTTTAGTTTGATCTACCGTAACTATTTAAAAACAAAGAAATACGATTGACGTTTCTATATCAGTATTTAAATGATTTCTTGCAAATACCATTGCTTTCCGGTTGCACATTGCCATTTGAAATAGTATTCTCACTTGTAGCCTGGCGTTCGATGGATCTTAGGGAACTATCGAGTTGTGAAATCGATGGTGCTCGGTAATAAGATAAAGTCTTCAGTTGTCCTGCTATCGTTTGAACGTTTTTAATCATTTGTAGTGGAGATTGACTTTTATATGCATCAAGAATACGTTCGGAGAGGTGACCAAAGCGTAATGCATCTAGAAGAAGGAATTGAATTGATACGTTTAGCTTCTCGACGAACACAACGTAATACGTTACCAATCAATTTTGGTGTAAGTAGATGCCTTTGGAGTTTCTGAATTTGCGGAAGCGTGAGTTGGTGTACTTGTATACTTTCAATAATCGCTTTATTTGAATCATCAACTGTATCTGCAGCCGTTGCCTCGTGCTTGATTGTTTGGTATGTATCTTCTGTTACCGTATTCAGTTTGAGTAGATCAAGTATAAACGACGGAATAGTTTCTGTTTTAGTTGATATACTATCGATGGAACGTAAACTAACTTCATTAATAAGATTGAGTATATTCTCAAGCTGGTTGTGCTTTACTAATGAATCTGACACAACCTTCACTGCAGCAGTTTGAGCTTCTAAGCTTGATTGCAGTCGTGCATACATTGTTGCTAGTTCATTATGAAATGAAATAGATAGCCGATTTCGCACAGCGGGTATGTTGCTAACAGACTCATTCACTTCAGCGGATAGACGAAGTGTAGTAGTTGAACTAAGCAGAATACTGAATTGTTCATCAGTGAGAATAAATTGAGAACGTATATCGGACAAAGATTCGGTGTATTCAAGTTCATCGAATGAAATGTTACTGCCCTGCCATAATGTAACAAGTTGTTCTGGCTCGAAACGCAAATCTGTCGTCTATTAAAAAGAAACGGTGATTAAACGAAAAATTATATGTAATGTAGACGAACATCACTAAGGTCCGTTGAGCAGATCGTTAACTGATCAAGCGAGATATTAGCTTGCTGAATAAGAGAGAACACTTGATGAGCATTCAAATAAATACGTGGTAGAGTGTGATTGATGACGTTTTGCAATGATATCAGTTGATCGTGTTGACTAATTAAACTACAAAGTTGTGCAATAGTTAATACCTTTGTTTTTTCGATATTTTGATGTGATAGAATTTGTGTTGGAGTTATTTGATTTTCTAATGTAATTTGCAGTAATTGATAATACGACAATTGTAGAAGTTTTTCAGACGGCGACAATGTTCGAAGATGATCCAATGACATGTCTATTATCGAAAAAAGCAGATCTGTGAGATTCAATGAAGATAGGTCTTTACTTTGCATTCGAGCTAATTGTTCGATTTGCTGATGCATAAGTGTCAGAGAAGATTGGTTCAATAAGTACAAGGCTATGAACTGACTGGCGGAAAGTCCATCAGTTGTCCGATTCTGACTAACACGACGATTGTGAAATAAATAGGCTAGTTGTGGTTCATTCAAACGAAACTGTCGAGATTGCGTCTGCTGTTCTTTCTTCATATTTCGTTCTATGATTGATAACTGTTCCATATTCAAATGATTCTTATTGATTAAATGTGTCAATTGCACTGGTGAGAGACAGAATTTTAATTTTGGATCATTGAGTGATACTGGTGATAACGTTGGTAAAAACGGTTTATGTTTAAGATCTAGTTCGATTTTCTGTAGGCTGCATAATTCAATCAATTGGTGAAGATTTAACACGAGTGGTAATCGTAACTCTCTATTTGTTGATGTATTTACCAGGTCATTTTGATAGATCAAACACTGAATTTGATTCTCCGTCAAGAGAATATTCTCATATGATGCTTCGTTGAAATTGTCTGTAAGAGAAAACGATAAAAATTAGCTGCTTTCCTGTACTCGGACTTAATGTCTCTATGATTATTTGTGTAATGAGCGATAGAAACTCAACAACTCATAATAAGCTCAAAATATATATACTGTATTGATGCATACCATCAGTAAATTGAATGCTATCTTCGATTGCAATTTGTACCAACTGCTCTTCGGTCAACTGAAAACGTTCTGGTATTTCTATTGTTCTCATCAATCTCTCTAGGTATAGACCAGGTGCGTCCATAGTTAGATTTTGTTTCAGACATATTCTATAAAAAAAAATCAAGTATTTCTTTTCATTTTGACAATATTTAACAAAGGTATATTAGGTTTTACATTTTATATCAGTATATCAAAACTATTATGAGCGAACAAAAAATTATAAAGCTTTATAGACACAATATAAAATAGCAACAAGAAAATAAATCAGTGGTACGTTCATCATAATCGAAACACCTCAGAGTTTGATCATTTTTATTATTACTAGTAAGAGTAATCCCGTTGACCATGTTATTTCTATATAGAAGTAATTGAGCATGAGCTATGTATTGCTGTTTGTAAAGGATACCGATAAGAATGCAAACGTGAAATATAAGAATTTAATACACGCTCTTGGGGGATAGCTAATTTTATGTCATTTGCTGTGCAAAATTAATTGGTGCGCATCTATTCTTACGGCGTCATAGGCATCTGTCACCAGCTGTGAATTAGTAAAGACACTCTTGTTCTTGTATTGAAAATGGATGTAGATGTGTTTGTATATAAAATAACGAGCTAGAAATACGAGTGGATCATCGCTTACAATGTTACCATTCGAATTCTAGGAAAACTGACGAAGTGACAGCATGCATTCCAACAATAATAGAGCCGAGTAGTACTGCACACTGCAATAACTAAGTGGTGCCGATAGGTATTCTTTAGTGAGTATTCATCCATACGACTTGTAGCCACGTGCTGCACAAAATATGGAATGTGAAGTACTCAATTTGTTGATGTATAGGATATTGCTAAAATTTGGATGGTCAGCTTCGATATTATTTTGTCTACTATGTTTATCAAATACCAAACAAATATAATTACGTAATGACGATTGCATATTTTGTTTGCATTAAACCACACAACTGACAGTATATGTATACAATAATTTTATGTTGAAATAGAGTTTTGGCATACTTTACCAAAACTGTTTCTCTTGAAGTAGCTAAATAATTTTAACTTGCTTGCGACTGGCTAAAATTTTTCTTAATACGGTATTATACCAAAATAAATTCTTTTCTTGCAATACAGTTAAAATCTTATGTACATGGACTGTACGGCGTAAAGTTTTTGTGGGTTAAAATGCATCGCCCACAGACTAGTCCGTTTAGTTCAAATTTGTGTTGTGTTGAAATATGATGTTATCAATGATGGTGTATTATAATATTCTGTCATTTTGATTAACTAATTATGTTCCTTGTTAACATGATTGGTACAAATAAAAATACGAATGTCAGACTCAGTATATTTACGTATAGGTCACAGTATATCTCTCATGTTGTGTAGTAGAATGCATTCAAACGATACAATCAAATAGAACTAGAACTCTTTTATATCGTAGTATTAGTCATACGAAGTGGGTAAATTTTGAAATCTGTTGCAATGTGAAATAGTATCGAACCATACGATTGTCAATGAACAAATAGATCGATTTTAGTACAAATCATTCCACTCTTATTATAAAAGACGAATAGTTTGTGTTTACTGACGCCATCTTCTGATGACTTTATCGATTAGTATCGGGGTGAGCGAGCGAAGAAAGGGAAATTAAAACATTTCAACTTTGTATACAAAGTCACAGCAAACTCTAGCATCAGCAGCTGTAGAAATAACTTACTGTTCAAGTTGAAAACTTGTCAATTTCAGTGGCATTCGACCTGGTAGAGTCGCAAGAACAACTAGTTGAGCTATACTGAGGCCCATTTCTACGGAATGATCTCTGTTAGGATCGTCTACTGATTCTTGCAACAGATGCTTTGATTCCATTGTTTCATTGATTATTGGCATAGTTTGCCGTTGCTGATCCATCATATTTGTTGACACTGCAAATGAGATAGAATGTCTCTACTATCCTACTAATTATTGGCCTTACGTATTTCTTCGGATTTCAAAGATTTCTTTTCTTCCGTTTTCTTTCTGACTATTCTCGTCATCATTTCTGGGTCACCGTCTGCTGCTGTTAGCAGCGTTTCTAGCGTGTGTATAAAACGAATTGTTTGCTTTGATTTTTGTGACGAACCATGCTGGTTCAAGCGACCTTTTAGTATGCTCACGGCAAGTGGTATGTACTTCTTCGGATCATTCGAGCGTAGTTTGGCAATTTTTAGTACATCATCCAGAAGGCGGACCTTTTGTTAACGAATAGTGAATGACTCAGACTCGTACGAGAATGATACTCACTCCACGTTGGCCGCTGTATTTGAAAAATTCAGTCAAGCGATCATTGATTGTTTTCTTATTTTGTAATTTTCGTTCGCCAATATTGTTCTCTCGATCAAATTTTTCGACTGCTTCAACAGCATCTTGAACCAGTCGAGCAACATCTTCTTCCGATAATCCATCATAGTAATCGTGTGTACTTTGCGTCGCAACGCTGTTTTCGACAGTCCCGTACTTTTTTATCATGTCGACTAGCATCATTCGTACTTCCACGGGAAGATTGTTCATTTTTGCAGTTTTGTCATCTTCATTGAATTGATACGAATCTTCTTGTACATTGTCTTTACCAGTAGGCGATTTCTGTGCATTCCAACGTCGTTTATATTGAGCTAAGATCCAGGGTGATGGATTTAATACACGAAGATGTCGACGTTCTATTAAATCGTTAACACTCAGTGGTATGTAAGATTTCTCGACTGATTTAATATTCTATGAAATACAGTTAAGACAGCAATTGACTTATAGACATAGCGATAGAAATATTTACACGTTTCGGAATATCAAGTAAAACGAGATCTTTCAAAGCTTCAATGTTACCATTCAGTTGTTCTTCGTTTCCAAGATGAAATCGTTTGAATGCATGATCAGAAAAGAATTTTGGTGCTTGGTTCAAATCGATAACATGTAAAAGACATCTGGTATCCGGAAGTGCTTGAGAAACATTCTTCTCAATAAAATCTCCTAGATCATGGATAATATCGATTTTATGAAAGTAGGATACTAATAGATATTCGAATTTTGTATAATCAGCTAAATAATCATCACTCATTTGATCAAATAGATCGTTTGTCAGTAAACAAATAGTTTTGATTAGAATATCTATTTAACAAAAGGACAAAATCCTATACCGTAGAAGTGTAAACGTTGTCATTACTAGTAGAAAACCAAACGCACGGATTATAACCGATGGGTGGTGATGGCTGATATTCAGTGGAGTTCAGTTCTTGAAGTAGATTCTCTGTCGTGTATTTCTTTAGAACATGCATCAAAGCGATGTTTTCTAGCAATTGAGAATTGATTAGTTGAAGACGATGAAATAAGTTTTCAAGCGACTTTTTCAGAAATTCTTCGATAAAAATAGTTTCGATATGTTGCTTCGTCTCCGAATCATTACAGTAATCGACACACCATTTCAAATGGAAATATGTTTGAAAGACACTATCTTCACTGTAACAAAAAAAACTGTTAGTTTACTCAGAGAGAAACCAATTTCTTGTTCAACTCACATCAGATCAAGAAGCAAAGCCGTACAAAATTCTAAAGCATGACTAGTAATTGGTGTACCTTTTCAAGAAGAATCACATATTTTTGTTGAAAATGAAATGAAAATTCGTTCTACCATTTTGTAGAAATGTTTTCGTAATATAATTGAATATTCTCCAATCAACGTTTGATAGATAGGTAGATATACGATTCATTATACATTGAGAGTTAGAATTGTGTAAATTTCTGCTTCTGTTGTCGGAAGTAAATATATCATCATCATCGTTTACAGTACTGTCCTCTTCACTCAACGTTATGTCGCTATTTTCAATGGATATCACTCCAGAACTAATTGATCTGTCATCAGCAACCGAAACATCATCTTCATAGTTCATAGTATTCGATGCTGTTGTGTATTGTTGTGGATTGCGAAGTAAATGCTGACGAGCATTGATAATTGCTGAAGCAACTTCATGGGCACGATCTTTTTTCATATGAAGAAAGTTAATGAAACTGTGAGCTAAATCTAATGATGCTCTAGGAAGATATCTCATTTATTTTTAGCCATATTTCGCTTTCAGTTACATACATAAGCTGAGCCGGCTTCGATTCATACATTCTATGCACTTGCGTCATTACGGACGATAATGAACCATAGAGTGAAGATAGATAATCTTCACCATCATAATACTGTTCACTGTCTTCGAAGTCGTCGTCATCGAAATCTTCTTTTCAACAAGGTGCATTTAAATGTTTATTCTATGCGATTCAAGGTGATCTACCTTTGTCTTGAAATCCTTCATTTTGAATGTCTATTTCCTCTATTGATGCTTCACTTTCCTCGAGTTTATTATATTCACTGTACTTATCGTTGATCTACATAAACAAGACATCAGTCGAATATCACCGTACCAAGTCGAGTAGTCACTTTATGATCAATAGGACCTTCTTCGTTTATCGAAGAAATCATCGGCAGTTCATCATAGATAAGTTTGTTACTCACTAGACGATAGAAAAGTATAATAAACCCGAACACAATCTTTTGTATAATGAGATCAAATATCGGTGATGAAGAATTCCATCCGATATTGATTTCTAGCACTGACGTTTCGAAAATAAACCAGTTCTTACTCAGTAAACGTTCAGTTGAGTCAGCGATCGAATATTTCTTGATTGCATTAAAATTGGTATCAGCTGACGGTGGCAACTGTTGATGATTACTCTTGTCACGTAATAAGAATAGGTTCTTCAAAAACGAACATCTCATATTTCCGATGTTCGTTGAGGCTTTTGGTGTACGTTGATAACGTGAATGTCTTTTCCGTTTTACTTTGTGTTTACCGTATTCAGCGGGTGATCGAGATGCTCTTCGTTTTATTCTTTGTTGATACATCTGTAAGATCACCAGTAGTCTTTTTTATAAATGAAATGTAACTGAAGTACTTTTTCGGCTTGTGCTGATGTGTTGTAGCTTTTTGTGTTTATTGAAGCTGTATCCAATGTTTCCAAACTATGATTGTCTGTTTCAAAATCATGTGATGTCAACTTCTTTTTTCTTTGTTCTTGATTGCATGCGACGGGGAACGACGGATGTGCTTGGTTTTCTTTTGGTGAGATTTTACTATGTGAACTGTTGCCAAGTAGAATCATGCTACTGTCTTGCTGCGCATCAACTAGATGTTTTCGTTGTTGTCGTCGTGTGACAATTGTCAACGAATCGGTACTCATTGGTAATCGATCGAAACTGCTCGGTCCACCGTCAATTTCTTCATGAACGATAACACCACTCTCATGACGACTGAAACCCAGAATGATAAGACACTGTGGAAAAAGTCGTCTTACTGAGTATCTTTCAATTTAATCGGACCAGTATGAGAATTAGACCGAGCAATGAAAATCTCTCGATGATGATCGTGTATCATGACTTCTTTTACTAGAGAATGAGTGTCTACAATAGAAAGAATTCGGTATATATTCATAATGAAAAATATAACGTACCTTTCTTCATCGGTGGTCCAATCAGAAGAATTTTAGCTGTTTCTTCAGCCTTCTGAAAAAATCTTTTTCTGTAATTGAGTAACTTAATTTCATAAATCATACCAGACGATGGTCTATTTGAAGACGCAAACGTATTCGTATATCATCCATTATAGTTTGCATCTGTTCACTGCTGATTGATTGACTGCCATTGGCATCCAGTTTATCCAACAGGTCATCAAAATGATATTGAATCGCAATTCGCATAGATTCTTCTCGTGAGTAAGCAGAGAAGAAATTGTTGACATATGCATGAAACATTTTCCGTAGGCTATCAATAGTATCACGTTCCATGTTCGATGCCAGTTGTGAATATGTATCATGATGCTGTGGAGAGTATCGTTTCGCGAAAAGTTCTTCGAGTTTATGTTGAACAGAGTGAAGAATATGTCTTTCGTTAATTCCTTGTAAAAAGTAAAGTTCTTGTTGGAAGTCAGCATCGAAAAGTCTTGGCTCTTGCTCTTGTGTGATTTCGAATGTTAGATCTTCAAGATTTTCATCATCGGTTAGTAAATGAACAATCACGCGATGTTTGTCGGTTAATGATTCTAATTCGATCTGTACACGGCGTATTTCATCGATTGAAGAATCGTGATGTGTTTGAAAATATTCGTGAACATGTTCAAGAACAATTTGCTCAAGTGTTGATCGCTACAGAATAAAAATTGATATATAAATCGATTTCTGTGGACAACTTGTGCATAAATGACTTCGAATGAGAACACCTACTTGGCTAGTGTGAACCGTGTTGTCTGGTGGATCTGTATCCACTTGTGCAAATTTGACATGCGAATGGTGTACCGACGCTAGTAGTAAAATCAACTTATCATTATTGATTCGAATGACATGACCTTCATAAAGATCGCCAAAGGTTGATGTTAAATCGAACATTTTAATCTCATGTTTTGATAGTTCATTCTAAACGTATGGCGAAAAGATTACGGACGATTAAAGAAAGAAGAACAAATACTGGATGTAGAATAAAATGGCCAATAATTTCGATCTTTAGTTCAGTATTCAATGCTGTTTTGATAAAATCTTTCAATATATGTTCACGGAGATGTTGTTTCAACTAAATAGATGAATTTGAAGAAGTTCAATTAGAAGTTCATTGTCAAAGGCTGTTACGAGATACTTCCGGTGAAAGAAGGTTTTGAATGTAGCTTCGACTTTTGATCCTTCGAAGCAAGCTGCTTGATGAAAATCGATATGAAGAGCATCCTGTGGTCGACGTGACATTGGAATCGGTCGATTAGGATACGGTGTTCTATCTAATCGAAACAAATCTTCTTTCTCAGCATGCGATCGTACGTATCGTGTAAGCTCCTGTCGTCGTAAATATTCTTCATCCAGCGATTGACTTCTACTAGTGACATTCACTCGAGCGATTTTTGTGTTTAGTGATTGCTTTTTTTTCCTATTCCATCGATGTTCTCGTTTGATTGATTCTTTCCAAGTTGTATGTCCTAATCCAAAATGTTCGAAATCAATAAAGATGCGAAATCCTTTTTCATTGAAAAGTCTCTCCGGAGGATATTTGTAGGTTAATGTTGTGTAGTGACATCCATTTTCACATGGATATTTACAATCGATTTTAGTCGATTGTGTAACATGAGATTTTCGTTGTGTGTGATGATCAAGTGATTTCCAAAATACAGGTGGATGAATTTTCTCTAATCTAGCATCTAATCGAACGAAGTCATAAATAGAATTTGATGGTAAAGATCTATACTTGACTGCCAGAACTTCCAAATCGGATCACGCTGATAACGAGGTATGCAAAGTTTTTCGATCCGAGGATTCATTTTCTAACTAATGTAAATAACGCGCCAAGTATTTCTCTGTGCATTCAGAAAGAAAAGAAGATGTTTTTACGACTTTAACATGATTTTATTAACTAGAGTAAGAAACTTATTGAGCTATGAGAAATCACACAGAAAAACCAGTGAAAATTAAAACTAAAATAAATCATTAGTCTAATTATCTTTGCAAAGCGAAGTTTATAATCCTGCTATTGTATCACACCAACTTGACGCTTGACATCCTAATGTTGTGCTACAAGAAGAGAACGAAATACATTATTTGATCGGATGAAAATCGTCACAAACCGAAAGTGAGGTGGATCCGTACATAAGCGTGTAACCGAATAACCATAGTTTTCTCTCAATTTAGCTATGATACCTGTCGGACTCATCAAATGCACTAGAAGAAAACGAATAGATTCAATTCAGAACAAAAAACAAATCGTTTGTTTTTGTTTGCCACTTACTGAAACCTACTGCAAAGAAGTATCGTTTATCGGTCGAATTTTCTTTGAGTAAACTATTAATTTTTGCTGTCATTAGAGTATCACGACGTCCAACAATTTCCTCTAGACGTTGTTTGAATGCCAACAAAGCTTTATCTTCTATCTGAACTGTTGATGGTGCCAGAAGTTCTTGTGGAAGATTTATATCACAATTGTATACGCGTTTGATTTCCATATTGCTCTGTTCATTGGGAAACGATTGCTGTGCTGAATTACCTGGAATATTAGTATTCGAAAAACTCTCCATTTGAAACTTTGTAAACTAGTTGATGATGAATAGAATGAACAATGACACACCCTCTTCTTATTATTTTCAAATTACTTCACAGTAGATATCAGCAGTCTCCAGTGAATCGACATTCTTTCCTTCACGACGAGCTTCCATCGCTAGATAAATGTCAAGAAGTGGTGCTTGAGGTCCGTGTTGATTCATCGTTCCTAATATTCAAAATAGATTACATCGAGCGCGAAGAGAAATAACTATTGTGACAAACCTGACGGTGGTGGTGCGGGTGGTTGTCCTCTTCCTTTTGATGACATATACGAATTCATACACATTCTTACTCGAGCAAATGAGAAGAAATTTGTGACGTCGAATTCAGGAAGAAAATGTGTACTATTCTCAAATGCAGATTTCACTGTATTCGAAAGTGACGACCAAATTTCCGGTTGAGGTAAGTGAATCGTTCCGAAAAGATACGCTGGAGGATTTGTGTTAATTCTCCATAATATCGTTGTCTCATACGTCTAGATTCATATTACTGATCGAATATATCGAAATCAAATTGAACCTACCGATAAGCATGAAAGGAGAGTAAAAAGAATGATGAAAAATTTCATTTTTGCAGCTGAAAAGGAATGAAGTACAGATGTTTGAAAGTGCTTTTATCAATGCAATGACATTGTATTTATACTGACTATAAATACGTTAGATTAAACAACAGTATCCGTACAAGAGAGTAAAAAGCCTTGAGTTGTTCATAATAAAAACAGTGAATTTTGTCAAGGGCATCTACAAAAATGTTCGATTCCTTTCTCCCTCCTTCTCCATCTTTCAAGGTTGAAAACCAAAACGTACCTACGCTGAAATGGCAAGAGGACATTCACTCGCATTTAAACAACTACTATTTCGCTTCTTCTATACGCATATAAACACGTTCGAATCAATCGACATCGGTATCATATTTTTCTCTGTCTATCTCCAATGACCGATCGTATGTGCAATTTAATCTTAACAAATTAATTGCAGTCTGCCGATTAAAATAAATTCATTTATTTTTCTCATTTCACCGAACAACAATGAAAAACAGAAAATAATAATATATTCTAATTTGACCCGTACCCAAATATTTGTTTTCGAATAACACGAGCAAAATAAATATTGAGTTTTGAATTTTAATTTTCACAGTTATGTCGATGCACCCTAAAAATAGATGAATGCTACATGAAGTTAATCGACGTACGCAATATACTTTTTTTCTTTTCTCAATCAATGAATTCAAACGTTCAATTAATTCCTTGCTTTGCTTTTCGATCTCATTTCCTGCTGAAGCTAGAACAGAACACAACAACAACTTCTCGAACAAGCAAATCAATCATTCGGTACGAACGTGTTTGATAAGTGTTATAAAGATCAATGCAACTCAAAGTAACATCCCGACAAGCATTGCCAAAATGTAAATCTGAAGTACTATTCGCAATAACTTTTCCATGCAGAACTATTTCAACCATCGAATTCGATAAGGCAATGCATTCGTTCAAGAATGATAACGTCATAGCTAAAAGATAAATGTTATTACAAATGAAAGAGTCAATGTATTTCACTCGCTTTCATCGGAATCATTTTGTTTCTTCCAAAGATCAAGCATTTTCTTTACACTTCCATTCGCTAATTGTATTTTCGTTTGAAGATAATCTGACGAATGTTTTCCATTGAATAATTCCAGATTCTTCGTCCGTTCGATTCCGTCATGCATTTGATTGATACAATATGTTAATATCGTATCTAGAGAACGAATAAGGAATGAATTGCTTTAGTTTTCTCAGATTACGACGTACGCTTATACTGCCGTTTGAGATTATTAACGAGTTTTTCGTGATTAGCTTGGATAAGCTTTTGTTTATCGGTTGTATCCAAATATCTTTGTGCCCATTCTCGTATCGTCTCTTCGAGATCGATGATTTTCAGTTCGAGAATTTCTTTATCGTGAATTAGATCAATAAGATTTTCTTCGTGTTCCTAAAATTAGTTTCATACCAATGAAAGTTCTGAAAGATGAGATGAAATGTGAATGTTTTACTCGATTTTTGTAAAATAAATCTTGTCGTGCTCCTTCCGTTTGATTTAATTTTTGTTCGAATGTTGACTTATCCTGATTAAGGCGTGTTTTATCACTTTCTAGTTGTTTGAAACGTTCTTCTACATTCTGAAATACGTCTGACATGTAGAATCCTTTTGAAATTCTTTGATGCTTCTACTTGTTTAGCATTTTCAATCTGTTGCAGACGTTCCTTCGCACTTATTGTCATCGACTGATAATCGTTACGTTCGGTTGTCAAGATTTGAATTCGATCTTGTAATTCCTACGTGATAAATGATATTTCTGCCGTAAGATTTGCTCACTGTTCACAAAGACTATTTGCCTACATTGTTTGTTTGCCGTAATTGTACTATTTCATTGTTCAATTTCTCGTAATTCTGGTTGAATTCTTCTTCTTTTTTCTAAAAAGCGGATGAATTAATGGTTAAGATCGAAATAAATCGTACTTTATATTCGTCTTTTAATTGCTCATGTTGTTGATTCAGATCTGTTAATTGCTTTTTATTTTCTCCTTCCTAAATCAAAAGAATTATTCGAGGCAAATAGCGAATTTCGTATTCATACACGTCGTAGGACAACCACATGTTCCTCACGTAATTTATTGTATGTTTCCAGTAGTTTGTTGAACTTTTCATTGGAATTCTCTTAAGAAACGAATCAATGAAGAGCAGAAGTCAAACACAGGTACATACTGTCCATAGCTTGTATTTCATCGATACGCTGTCTATTATCCAATTGTTGACGAAGTTGTTCTTCAAGCTGTGAACGATGCTAAAGACGAAAAGAAAAGTTCAATATAGGTAAAGGAACGTTTTCAAATAGGATACATTTTTTTCAGCGAGTAATTCCGCATCTTTGGCAGCAATCGTTCGATGCAAGTCATCAGTTTCTGAACGATTTTGTTTCAGCATTGCATCGTACTAAGTTCCTATGTGCAGAAACACTTCTTTTGAAGATTATGTCATCTATACCTGCATGACTCGTTGTTCCAAATCCGATATTTCCTTGGAACTATTAGGATACATGTAAACGACAGTAATTCATCGAAGAGACATACCGATTGAACATGGAATCTTCACTGACAGTCGATTTCAGAGCAACCTTGTTCTAAAGAATACACAGATTGTGATCTGTTTACACTAGTGAATATATTACATCATCGGATGTGTCAATCAAAATGTCGTCTGTTGTTGATGTAGTTACAATCGGTACTGGACTTGTATAGTTTTTCATGTCATCTTTTATATTGAAATTCGGTGGATTCTTTGAATAAAAAGAAGCATCAATAGGAAAGTCGAAAGTCAAGTCGAACTGTACTTCAGGTAAAATAGGAACTTTGATAAGATTTCGAAAATACTGTAAAGTTGATGTTTGACTATAAAACCGCTTTAATCTTCGGAAATGATCTGATAATTTCACTCGATGGCTTTGTAATGTATCTCCAGCCAAACCTATATTTTCCTCAATCGTGAGTCAGTTGAATGACAGAGCAATTTTCTCGTTACCTTCGTGAAGTTTGAACAGCACCTTAACAATGTAATCGTAGAGAAGACTCGAATCTTGTACGCAAGCAATTAACGGATTTAGACGACATTGTCCTGTAGCGGTCATTGAATTTGTACGTGATTGATCAAGTGATGAAAATATGACTTGAACAAGATTTAATATCTCTTCCATATACTCAAGTAACTCGAGACACAGTTGAGAATATAAGCTGTAATTATCATTAAGCAAACGGCGAACGTCGTTATTTTCATCGATGGTTAAATTTCCTGTAAATTTTGGATTACGCACGTGAAATTTCAGTTTTGACACTAATAAATGACAATAACGATAGGATAGCAGACCATAACCGTGTTGAACACCACTCTTGAACATCCAATTGATGTATACATGTCAATCTGTAATACGATGAACTTACCCAGTATTTGCATAGTTGATCGAAATACGGTGTTAGTATAATACAATCGTGAATAACCTAAAGGGAGTAACGTATCGACATAGACTATTTTATAGATTATTTCTTTCAAATGACTTACATGCCTATGTCCATCTTTTAACAGACGATGGATAACATAACAGAATTTCCAACAAGTAATCGGATGGGAATCAATTTGAAGTCGGATGACCATTGACCAAAATAATCGTGAACCATCGAGTCGGAACGTCCCAATAATAAGATCTAAAGTCAATAAATCCTTATTTCACCTATCATTTCTCCATTGCCCATTTTCTTACTCCGAATGTGCTTCTCTTTAGCCGGTACTTCGACATTGTTGATAGCCTTTGTCGTACTTTGCCACTAGATCAAAGTGCACTGTTTACCGAGAAGAAAATGGGAAATTCTGTCGTTACGTACCTGATCCCATTCAAATTTATCTCGATTATCCTGTTCAGTTAATTTCCTTCGTATAGGAATATTCAGCACTAACTGATTCAAATTGACTAAAGTTGAACGGTTTTTGTTGACACTCATCTTCAACAGAATATTAAAACTCATGAAGGAAAAAGAATTTCAAATGACAATAGCTAGCAACAGATGGTTTCCATCTGGTTGAAAATAAACCATCGTCTGTCTTGCACATCATCGATGGTGCATTCAAGAAAAACTTCCGACGAAATAAATCTAGTAGGTGAATCGAACGTTTCATCTTCAACAGCAAAAAAATAACACCGGAAACGCTCAAGTGGTTAGTAACAGAAAGGGAATTATTAAGTTAAATATCATTATGTTTGCTGGAAACTGTCAAAAACGGTAGATGGCGTTCATTACCGAATAAACTTTAATAATATCAATCGATCTTTCAATCAAATGTGTCAAAATGTTTTCTCTTTCATTTTCTCGATATATGTGAAACACGTACATTAAGATGTCTGTCTCAATCAACATCATCTGTTAGTTTCCTTCGCAAGTGTTAGTTCATGATTGATATATTTCTTTCATAGACTAGAAAAACAACAGAACCGGGACAAGAAAGCTAGAAGACTAACACATACATCTGACATTTAGAAAAGACAAATCAAGAATTCGAACGATTGCCAGCGAGTTTTTAACGTAGATCGGTGTGTCCTTTACTAATTGCTGAAAATTTGCGCCCAGCGGACATTGTCATTGAATGACCAGCAGATGGACTGAACATTTGAGATGATGGACGTGGATGAATAGTTTTTCTACATGTTAGAATATTGACGAACGTTTGCCGAAATGTTCGACTAAAAATTGTATAAATAATTGGATTGGCACAGGATGAGCAATAGCCAAGCCATGTGGCCACTGCCGCTAAAAGTGGATGAATATCCGAAACGAAGCAAGAGATAAGATTAATAACAAAAAACGGTGTCCATAAAATAACAAAGATAGAAAAAATAATAAGTAATACACGCATTGCTTTACGTTCATTGGTTGCACACTTTTTCACAGAACTTTTAAATCGTTGACGTTTTTTTCGCTGACGATTTGTTATTGTATTTGCCGTACCTGCTATAGCAGATTGAAGTTGAGCGGAGTGATAGGTGAGACTAGATGTGCACGACGATGTGTCGTCGGTGTCTAGTGAAACCATTTGGAAGCTAACTTGGGAGACGATATCTTTCAGGCGGGGATGAGCGCGACGTATAGTTCCTTGAAGGGATGATGAACCTAAGGAAGATGACGTACTTGGCCGATTATATCGAGAAGAACGAGACGCTAAGATTGATGATGTTAAAGAATAAATACTTGCACGTTTACCAACAGCGAAGTGTTGCACAGATGGTACGTGATCGTCGACAAGTAAATGTTGCTGCGGTTGGAATGTGGTATTTGGTGTTGATGTCTGACCATACAGTTGTTCGATACGAGGGAAATGTTTTTTAAGACGAGTTAAGGGTGGAAAATTTTGCTTTGGACCATTTAATATTGGAGTATTTTCAGTGATATTGATAGCTGATGCACACCGTAGAGGAATTTGTGTTTGATGTAGATTATTCAGAGTAGTTGACGATGCTGTTGTGATGATCCAATCTTTAATACGTTGACACGTTACATCAATGGTCGAATGATGCTTTTTGCATTCCGAGTGATCATTCGACAGGCTAGTATGAGGACTGTCATGTGTAACGAGAAGATTTGGTACAGGTAAATTCGATGTCGATGTTTTCCTCTCATTGGTATCAAATATTGGTAATCGAATATCAGCACTATTTCTATACGGAAGAGGAAATATTCTTCTTTTATTTCGCAAGTTAATGAACTTACGATCGTCGACGTCGTTTGGGGTTAACAGTGAGAAAAGACGTGGGAATAACAATCGGTTGATTGACACTTGCTTCCGCAAGTAATTGAGCTATAGTTGGTGTTTCTTTATCTGTTCGATCATAAGGCGCCGGAACTGAAAGTGAAGCTCGTTTACTAGAAGGATCAGCATTGGATGCAGATGCTGATAATTGAGCAGTTAGATTAGCTAATTCTTCACTGATTTTCGCCGAATTACGACGGATTTGCAAGAGTGTATGTACAGACGAACTCCGCCGTCGATTTTTACGCGCATTTTTCGCATCCAAGAATGGCGTACACGAATGCGAACGTCGTGTAGGTGTTTGTAAGTTATTCGGAGTACTCACATTTAGATGTTGATTTGACATTTGATCAGCTACAAAGAAAAACAGAATGCATTTTCTAGTTTTTCGATGCCTATTTTAAGATCTATGCTAATAGAGCTTATTCCTTTCTCACTCAGACCATATCGGAAATGTCTGTCCCGGAACGATTTTGTTAATAGATTTCTAATGTTTTCTTCTATTCTTACGAGATTTCTCTCGACGCATATGGATTCGCAACGATGGAGCACGTTGCGGATATTCATCTAGACGTTGATGAGAAATAAATATTGATTTTTTTGGTTGTTCAGCCATCAATAGCGACGATGAACGTTTTCGTTGATAATTTACTGGTAATTCCTTTTCTACTGCTACCGATCCATGATTTGAATTCGTCGTTGACAAAGACGGTTTGTCGTCTGGTATCTCGACTGCATTCACTGCTCGTTTCCATTTGACAGCCATGGCAGCGAGATTAACTACAGCACGAATCTTTTTTCGTCGTTTAGTACGCTCTCGTTTGGTCGTATGAGCTTGCTGCAACGCTGTCATTGTCAATGCATATGTTACAATCATGATAATCAATGGAATGAAAAAAGCAACAAATGAACCATAGATTTTGAATGTTCGATGAGTAGGAAAGCACGCGCGTGTCTTTTCATTATACACATTCGATGAATCGATTAGAGCCAAAATAAATAATGGCAGACATATTGCAAATGATATTATCCAAATTGTAATGATCTTATATGTCACTAAACTCCGACGTTTATTTCGTCCGTATTTCAACGGATATCGTAGTGTTTGATAGCGATTCAATGACATAACACTAAGCAACAAGAAATCAGATTTCATTAATAACAAATGACTTACAAAATCAAGTTTGTTGGTTACCTCATATGCCATATCGATGATGTACAACAGCAAACATCAAACGTCAACCAAATATTACATGTTAAAGAGTCAAATGGAAAATATCCGATAAATTCCACAGCGACAGCAATTGGCATAACAAGACATGCAACGAGACAGTCAGTGATTGCAAGTGACGTTAAAAAATAATTAGTTGTATTTTGTAAATGTCTTTCACGTAGAACAGCTATACAAACAAGACTATTACCACCGACAGTGAATATAATAACTAGAAGAGAAGCATAACATAAAAAAGAGAGTTATTTTCTTTGATTTGATTAGATTAGATCTCTGCAAATGATCGGACATTCCTTTGAATGAAAGTTACAAATCTTATGTGAACTTTCCGGGATGGGAGAGTTAGTTTAATAACTAATATGATGTTCATATCAATCTTTTCCTTTATACAATAATCATGATTATTTCAAAAAGCAGACATGGCCTTCAGGCTTTGAAGATATTTACGTATGACATTTCTTATCCTTTTCCATTCTTATTATTATGAAGACATTTGCTATTTTTTCTCGAAAATTGTTCTCTGATCTCAAATGTTTTTTGTTGATGAACTTGAAATACACTCGGACGACACGCATACTCACTGCTAATTAAGGATAAACTAATCCATATTGGTTGAAATTCTTGTGAGAAATCGGACGAGTTTCTCGTTCTATTGTCAATATCAGATAAGTTCGAATGATCACTTGTGATTAACATTCTAGAAAAAGAAAACAACAAATCAAATTCAATCAGTCGACGAGAATTTACTCGTAGAGCTATCATATATCATTCTTGTTGACAATTAGGAAGTGTTGCATGCGTACGAAACATTTTCTAATTGTTTCTTATTTATAGAAGTCAAAATGAATCGAGAGTATTAAACATGGTAACGTGCCGTTGTCCAATCTACTCGGTTTTTGATAGTGTGTCGTTTATGTCAAGAATATTTACTGATAGCATGTATTGAAACATCGGCAAATTATCTTCTATTTTCTTCTCTCTTTCATTCACAATGCAACGGAAAAGAGAAAGAGAAGGAGGAAGAACAAGAGAGAGAGAGAGAGAGAAACTAGAGCAACGGGATGATCATTTTCTTCTTCTTGCATAAAAAATAGAAGGATTTCCTTGGGTAAAACAAGCGAATCGAATTGAAACAAAACAAAAAGAAATATTTGCGTGAGAAAGAAAAAATATTTCTATATTAATCTGATTGTCTAACACTATCAATCAAAATCAACATATTCTCAAACACTAACACAATTCATGTGAATGAAATCGCTTCTCATTGGTCAGTCGATTCGATTGTCCAGTGAGTTTCATCGAATTTACTATTTGAGATGCATATCTATGCAAAAATTTCATCAATATCCATCCCGTTTGTTTATTATTATCTATTCCATACTGCTTAAAGGCAGGGAGAAAAAAAAACTGACAAATGATGAATACTCTTTCCATATCGTAATTATATAGATGAAGTTGAAGATTAACGTACGAACTTTCCTCGATAATAATACGTGTCAAGTGCATAATTCTTATACATATCTATCGATATAAATAGTGTGGGAAGAAGAAAGATACCAACCGTAAATGTCATATATAAAGTCCAGAATTTCAAGAGACGATCAATTTAGCGACAAGCTACGACCTGACTAGAATGCAATGAACTAGAAGGGCAAAATTAGAGGAAAAATCCAGCTAATTCTCGTGATAGATAATAAACACAGACGATGTCTAATCAAAGTGTATTTTTTCATCTAACAATATACTTGTCTTGTTCAATGACAGTTGACAGACGTGATGATAGAAAGAAAAATGATCGAGTCTTGAAACCCATCTGAATTAGTCCGATGAAAAGGAAAGAACATTAGAAATGACATTGACAATAATAAAACGAAAAATACTCACTGTTTATTCTTAGTCAAGGTTCTTGACTAAACTGATAATACATCGAGCAAAGGATATGTATGTATGTATGTTTCTTATCGATATTTAACTGCACAGATGATCTGTAAACATCGATACCGATCGATGATAACAACATGCAACTGTTATGTTCGAGCAACTGAAGTAATTGTTAGAGCACGAGAGACGCTCAAATGCACATTCGAAGAACAAACGACACGAGAATGAGAATAGTATTTTTACTCGTGGTTGTCTTTTTCTCCTCCTCCTTCTCATCTTCCCGCTGTTGATCTTTAAATTTTGAGCATACACGCACGGAAAAGACCTGCTCTCGTGTCATCCCTCTATTTCCTTTGTTTGATGATACGCATACATACATGTAAATACCATTCTAAATTATAGTAATATGCTCATTTTTATCTTTGTTTGATCTCGGCGTATTTCTATTGGAAAAACTCAGAAGAAACAAAAAAAAAGAACGATGACAAATGTCGATGATATAGTACATGCATAATAATTACTAATATAATGTTTTTTTCATAAATAGCTAGTGAAACTCAGAATGATTATATGGTAACATAAGAATGTATCATCGCATTCAATTTCATAACTGTATTTATGCTTTGATTTATATACAAAACAATTGAACAGAAACGTTCTTTGATCGAATATCGAACAAGATATCTATTCATGACGAAGTGATGTTCTACATAGAAATATGAAAATGAACAAGATTTAGGCAGTACGTATAAGAGGACCAACGATAGTTTCGCTGGTTAAATTGACAATTGGTTTGAAAGGTGGACCAACAGGTTCTCCGAATCGATAATAAGCAGGTGGTGCACTATGTATAACAGGCACACCTGTCGCACGAACAATAGATGGTTGCGGTAGTGCACCGACGATTCGAAGTGTGGACGGTGGTCGATCGTATGGTATTACACGTTGAGTGAGATATTGCGAAAGCAAAGATGGTTCTGTTCGAGGACTGTACGGTACCGGTGGTAGAACTGGTGGTCGGAATCCGTATGCTGGTCCGAGCATTCGTTGACCACCAATAATTGGATTTCGCATGTTTATTGTTTTGCTGCTGAGATTAGTTCCTATATTACCGTAGCCAGACTTCCTATATAACAAAGCGGCACCTAGAAATAGAAGCGCTGCTAAAAATTCTAAGATTATTGTTGGTACCATAAGCCAAAAACCATAACGTTTATTGTAATAATAATCTCCTCGTACATTCGAATAGTCATTCGATTGTCGCCCGAATATTGGTAAACCAATAACAAGAAAAATAAATGCCATTATAGCTAGAGCTGCTGCTAAGTACGCCAAAAGAGGTAATATCGCAGCCGCTATTGCTGTTGCAAGACCTAATGAAAGTAGAATCATTCCAGTTGTTATTAAACCTTGTGCCGTGCTGATAAAATTCGGTCGAGTTCCATTGAAGACTTGCGCTTCAGCCGTTGACCAACGTTGGCAAACCGTATTATACAAAGGTGTTTGTTCTTGACAATATGCCCACAGACCATAATACTCTGTAATAGAGCCACTGTAACGTTGGAATGTATGCCAGTCAGGTACACCAAAACCGATCCATCCTAATCAAGTAGAATTATCATACAGCAAAGAAATAGCAATGACTTTATTTGTCTAGTTCATACCGAGAATGAAAGCAATCAATGAAAGAAGAATTCCGAGAACCAGTAAAGCTTTCCATCTACTCGAAGCGTCCATTAGAAATAATATCCTATTTTACTAGATGAAAGAAAGGGAGAGAGAGAGAGAGATAGGGGGGACTTGATATATGTTGCCTGATTGTAACTATATGTGCGTGTCGTCACTTATATTGACAAAAAACTACGGAATAATATAAAAATCAATGTAATAGTACGTTAGAAAAAAAATTGCCAAGGAGAAACCACAGACTACTAATATGCAATAGTCATTCATGCATGTCGAGCAGTATATCAACAAAAACAAAATATAATATATCTAGAAACAATACTTTAATGAGAAAAAAAAAACCACTAAGAATTGTTTTTCCCTCGTGTTATGATAAGTATTAGATAGGTGGAAAAAAATATATAATATTTTGAGCCACCATAGTATAGTCAAACGAAAAACAGCCTTCACTAGTCATATTATTTCGTACGATAAGTAATGGTAGCCTTGACGAGAAGAACGTGTCTATCGCATACTATATGATTAATAATTAAGTTACCTTAAAGATAAACAAGAAAAACCAGTACTTTGGGCAAATCTTTACGAAATATATCGTTCGATATGAATTACAAATTACTCTGACCATTTCTTTATGTACAGAGAGATATGCAACTATCAAGCACGACACTAAATGTCACAGAGTTCTTTTGCTTTCCGCTTCGAACAACAACAGGTAGGTATTTTCGTTTTTCAAGGTTATTCTTAATGGCTAATAATATCTATTTAATTAGATCCAAGAACATGTTAAATGTGTTTTTCTGTGACAACTCACATATAACTTAAAACGTAAAATCTCAAATGTATCGAGCAGATTAATCATATGGTATCTACTTTGTGCATGAATATAACTTAGATGAACGAAACAAACTTCTACTAGCTATACTTCGGTTAATCTTCAGCGTCATCTATCGAACTGTTCAGTACATAGATAATTCTCATTCGTCAATGGAAAAAAAAGCAGATGATACTGACGAGCAGATTGATTTGGATTTGATTTAATAATCGTGACTTTTAGCTTAGCCATGGATAATCGTCGACAAGCTCGCATTCATAGGTAGAAATCTTCTCTTTTTTTTCATAGCACTTCTCATCAAAATCTTCTCTTCTCAAGATTTCGACCCGCACTGATCACACAAATCGATGATGCATTACCTGATTACATGAATTTGATGGGCATGATCTTTTCGATGTGTTCATTAATGCTTAAAGTAAGTTATTCTGTATAATGAAAGAATATCTCAAGTGAAATTTTCAGATCAAATGGTGTGCATGGATTGCCATTTTTGCTGGTAAAGTCATTTGAACAAATCGTTCATTTCGAATGAATCATTTCCTTTCGTTTAGCATTAGTCGGTTTCGCTAATTCTCGTACTACAGACGATGCCAAGCAAGTTCTCAGCAGTTTTATGTATGTCCAAACGATTGTGTAACATTTGCTCACTCATCAAATTTTGTTTTCAGGCTGTCAATCTCTGCAGTTGTTGTTACTTATATGCAAAATCCAGCACCGATGACAATACCCTTTATGCAGTAGAAAATACGGCTGTTTTTTTTATGCTACATTCATTTATCTGTCTGTTTATTTTCCAGTAGAAATAAACGAAAAATAAATATTGTGTTTTGTGTGTCTGATTTTGTTTTCTTTCGATTATTGATCCGGTCCACCGAGGAAAATAGGCGAAGCTAATAGTTGATTTAGTGTATTTTCCAAATTCTGTCGAGCTTTCTTGTTCTGTGATTGTAAAAATCGAACATTATTTCGCAATGTACGTTGTTCATTACTTTCATTTCGGTTCCGTCGATGAACTTGTTCGCTTAATTCTTGAAATTTCACCGACTCTCGTTCGAGTTCATTCTGTAATTGTTGACATTCACCTTCTAAGGTATTAATCTTCGCTTCTAAATCCTTCTTTTCTTGCAATCGATATAAATTTTGTCTCATACCATATGCCATGCTGCTTGGATATAATTCTTCGTAGGTATTCATCCATTGTGTATATTCATTTTTAACTC
This sequence comes from Adineta ricciae, assembly GCA_905250025.1. NCBI lineage: Eukaryota > Metazoa > Rotifera > Eurotatoria > Adinetida > Adinetidae > Adineta > Adineta ricciae. The sequence continues at coordinate 314,407 of CAJNOJ010000030.1, forward strand.
GTTCGAGGAGAAGGCCACGTTCGAGACAATGAACTTTGGTAATGCGAATCAATTCATTGAATAGGTCGTCATAGATCCGACGACGTTTCGGACAAAGGCCGACTTCTAATGCGTAATCATTGTAGAGTAATTTGTCAAAATATTCTTCTAATTGTTTTACATCTTCATGTGTACTTGGAACAGAAGATGGAATGAATGATTGATCCTCATGACGACCTAATGTTAACTGAATTTTACGATTCATCTCGTGTTGTGTTTTATTAGTTACTAAATGAGTCTGCTTTCAAACAATACGAGAAAGGTAGATTGTACTGTTGACTAAAGATATCGTTGTCAAGTAATACATTGAAAAGAGAGAAATTTATGTTTTCATTTCGATTCAGATGTCACAACGAAAGCAGCAAACTGAAAACTTTTCTCTAAACGAAGATCTGATCATGTTAAATAAACCCTTCGAAAACCGCTATACAAATGAAAATCAAGAATATCGCCAAATGGCTGAATCACGTTCAAAAACGCCTCCTATATTTGATGACTGGAATAATCATCGATCTCAATCTCGTCACAACTATTCGCGTGATCATCGTTATCGTTCAGAATCTAGTCGAAGTCCATCGTCATCCTATTCAGCTCAACGTCGATAAAACTATACTATTCATCAACCAATTAGATTCATGCATATGTAGGCCAATGTAACCTCATCATTGTGTCATGAAATTATCAGATGAAAATGCAGATATTATCTGTTACTTATTAATGCTTTGTAAAATCCCTGAGATTCCTATTGTTAATCAAGATAATAGAATGTCTTCGTGCTACTATTCATAATTTAAAGTACCTCTTAAGAACGAACAAACAAAAAAAATGCATTTATTTTCACACAAGCGTACGGCTATGGTCGTTAGTAAAATGAAAAAGAAAGGGACGGGCTTGTTTTTTCCTCTCTGATTAATCAATACAACATTACATATAGGATATCCACTGTGCTTTTATTCGATTATATCGTCGTAAATAAAGTCAACTAGAAAAACATGTTCTGCATATCAGTCCGCATGGAAACTGTGTCTGCAGAGATTGTCAACACGACGTTGTTAATCGACTTAAATCTTTGTCGATAATTAGCTCGCATATTTCCGTCTCATGAATAATTCGTTCTGAAGAAAACTCTTTGCCAATCAATACATTCAATAAACAATCTATATCATCAGAAATAAATCTTCGGAACTTTGTGACAATGAGATAATGTTTACGTTTTTCTCACCCAATAAGAACAACAACAAATCAATAGGAGGATATCTAGGTCGTAATTAGCAAATGAATTCTCTCACATTGAAAAGGATCTAAAAAAGGAAAATCATATTTATTCAAGTGAATAATTCTTCTGATCGATGAATGCGCTCTATTGATCTGAAAGGATGGTTGTCTCTCTGTCATAGATAATATCCGAAAGTGCGTACCATTTCCGTAAAATTGATCTGGATAAAAGCGTCACGCTTTGCCACAAAACTCCCTGCGACATGAATGACATATTTTTAACGAGAATTTAAAAAAAGAACAGCAAGAATACTTCTATTTCAATGGCAAACTTGCTATAAATATAACACCACCGTTTTTAATTGGTAGAACAAGAAAAGCAATCGTATTAACAATTTATGACGTATATTTTCAATGTGCGTCCTTTGTTTGTATTTTGTTTAGTTATGTACATATTGATTTGTAGTTTGAAGTGCTTTTTCCTGAATATTGAATTATTCTTCATTTATTTGTTTATACATTGTTATCTTAATTTCATTTTGACTTTCAATATCGATTGCCGAATGGCCTTTTCTATGTGTTTTTGACAAGTTCGGAAATACCAATAGCTATTTAGCGTATTGTTCAGACGAATCTCGCGCTATTCTATTACCCGCCATCAATGGGCAGCCTAAAGGGCTTTTAACTGAAATGGATAGAAATCTGATCGACATATTCGGAAATACTTGGACAAATTTAATCAATAATGATTCTTATTCTTCGAGACAAAAATAACGAAGTATCGCTGGTGTTAAGATTTGATTTTCATCGTTATGTTTGGTAATCAAATTCTTCTGCCTGATCACGAATGATTTGTCAGCAGCGAATGAGAAATAATGCCGTATATTAATCGTTCTCGCGCACATAAAACGCAAATTTTAATTAAAATAATCATCTCGAAATAAATGTAATCAAAAAGATCTTAGACAATTTTAGTCTTTGTCTTCTATTATTAATCAAACAATAATTCTGTACGAGCACGCAAACACTTCCTTTTGAGAAAAGAAAAGGTCTGAAAACAAAACGTAATTTGCCTCGCTTTTTCTTCTTCTTCTTCATGAATAACATATTTTCTAATAAATAATAGGCAACGTATTTCTTTTGACTTTTTTTTTTCTTCTTCTTCTTTTACGTTATAAAATTTAATCAATAATCTCGAGTAATACTCCAGAAGGAAAAGAACTCTTCTAAAACAATCTAATTATATCATTCTAGTTTTTCTTTTTTTTACCGTTCATTGAATAATTCGAGTGTTGCAGCGAATCTTACACGAGCATATCGTTCTGAGATATCACCCGATAAGAAAATGGTCTTGTCTCATTCTTGTGCAGTTCTTTTCATTAACAATTCCATTTCCATAATAAATGTGCTGTTCAAAACTAAATGACATTTTCTAGTTTTACACAAGAAAAAAAGGTAAAAGATACTAGGGGGACTTTTCTTTTGAGACTAATTACAAAGTTATTTCTTCGTTTCAGTCACCTATTTCGAAAGAAGAAAGAAAGGTCTTGAAATTGATTAGCGTAAATCTCCTAATTAGAAAGTTGAATAAAATTCGATGTCAGATTGCATCTGTCTGTGACAATGTAATCATTAAATAAGATAATGAGAAAAAGAAAAGGGTCGGTATGGACTATGATGATAAAATAAGCTTGATTATTACAGATTACTCGCACTTATCCATGTGTTATCAACACAGTTCATTTGTAGTTGTGAAAAGTACTTGGTAGACTTTCGGGTTTTTTTTTCTCTCTTCACTTTTCTTCCTTTTTTTATGTTGCTTTTCCCTTTTCTCTTTTGAAAGCGTACGTGAGCGACCAAGCGAGCGTGATTATTGTTAAAACTTGTCAATAACGGGCGACAAAAGGAAGATAAAAGAGAGAATAAGAGAAAGCGAAAGAGAGGGAGGAACGCAAGAGGAGAGACGAGAAAGTCGATCGCCTATTCTCGTTATCATCATTGTCGCTCGTTGGCTTGTCTTCTGTCGACAAGTTTACTCAATTCATTTCTTCGTTTTCTTTCTTTTTTTTAACAACTAATATACGTGTTATCCTAGAATTTTTCGATGTCTCTTTGTACGACATATTTCATAAAAACTAATTCGGATTAGTGGTAACGTCTTGGGAAGAAATACGTGCGAACCGTATGTGTGTCTATATGTGTACGCATATCTGGAATCGTCGATGCTCGTCGTGTCATTGTCAGAGACAATCTCATTAGTCATCATCCTTATTTTGATTGTCTACGAAATCGACAATGGTGATTGCAATCAGGATGATAATTACCATAATTATCCACCGAAGTTTCGTGCTCCACATAGTCCATCTTACGAGTATATCTACATACCAGGTAAGAGAGTTGATTTAACTGCGGAGAACATCTGTCGTTTCCTTTTTTAAGGAGATATTTTACTTGGTGGCTTTTTTCCAATTCATCAACCACCATCGAACGATTTGGGATCTATGCAATGTACAGCGATTAAACGAGAACGCGGTATTCAACGTCTCGAAGCGATGCTATTCGCTCTCGATGTAGTCAATACTCGATCGTCAGGTTTAATGTCAACCGTACTTGCTAATAGTAATATTCGTTTCGGTGCCCTTATCTACGATTCCTGTGATTACGAATCCTATGCTGTTGAACGTGCCTTCAATATGCTCTTGCCATCGGTTCATCAGTGCATTCGATTGCATCATCGTAATGAATCGTCATTGATAGCTGGTGTTATTGGCAGTGCATCAAGTATTGTCTCAATGGCAATTGCTGATATTCTTCGTTTAGCTGAGGTAGAAAAAAAAAACGTTTTGTTTAGATTGAAAAATCCCATCGAAAATATCTTCTCCTCATGGAAATATTTTATTGATTAAATTTACACTGAAAGATTCTCGAGAGAAAACAAAACTCACTCCTATCGATTCTCCCTGAAATATTTCGCTAGATAATAAAATCCTGCCTATTGACTAAACTTATTAATAAATTAAAGTAGATTTTCTTCTGGTTGACTTCAAGTCATTCTTTTTTCTTTTGTTTTTAATAGATTCCACAAATATCTTATGCATCAACAAGTACAGAATTGAGTGAAAAACCACGTTTCCAGTTTTTTTCTCGGGTTGTACCACCGGACACATATCAAGCTGAAGCTGTAAGTAGGCATTTTCTTCTTTCCATTATTTACACATGTAATTTTCTTTGCCTTGTTCAGGTAGTCAGTATTATTCAGTTCCTCAACTGGACGTATGTTGCTGTTATTAAAGAAACTGGCTCCTACGGTGAACGTTTGACTGATGATTTTAAGACAAAACTAAAAAATAAAAGTATTAGCAAGGCAGAAAACAGACTTATCTGACAGGCGTTTTTCTTCTGTTTAGCTATATGTGTCGCAGGAGAATTATCTGTTAATGTTAAAGATGCCAATACTTATGTGCGTGTCATTCGCGAACTCTACGAAGATGAAAAATATCGTTTCGTTGTTGGAGTTATCATTTTTGCTCAAGAAGATTCTGTTAGGTAAATGAATTTGATATAAAGAAATCTCAATCAAAGAAATCATCGTTATAGACAAATACTCAATCAGACAGCTTCGAAAAATGAATTAAATGGTCGATGGGTTTTTCTCGGAACGGACGGTTGGGGAAAGAAATGGTACCCCGTAGAAAATTTTGGACGTGCAGCTATTAATGCTATAACTATCGCACCAAAATTATATCCTATAGCTGGTAAATCAGATTGAACACGTTTTGATCTTATATCTCTTTGTAGCCTTCGATGAATATTTCACCAAGTTGATTCCGTCGAAGAACACACGAAATCCCTGGTTTATTGAATATTGGGAAGAAACCTATAAATGTAAATTCCAACATTCTCCCAGCACAATCTTCAATCAAAACTATACACGTTCTTGTTCCGGTGTGTACTAAATCAGGTTTTTATGACATCGATGATGATTGACAAAAGCTTTTCTAAAAAAAACAAATGAGTTCCTAACCTTGATTACTTCGACATAACACGACTAAGTCTCTCTTCGATGTAGAAAACACAATGTCATCTCGATGTAGTCAGTAAATATACAGATACGTACGCATCGTTCATGTCAATGTTTCTCTGAATTACTTACACATCTTCACACAGATAAGAATGACTTATAGTGTCAGGAAAGCGAATATTTCCGGTCATGTTAATCATCATGCACTCTCAAACGTTCTATCTTATGCAAATACTGCTTTTGATGACAGACAAAGACGCTCTCGCTCACTTTTGTCTGCCAATTATTTTCAAATGATAATCAACTCATGTTATTTCGAGATTGAATTAAGTGATATTTATAGAAACCATCATTTCCTTTGATATTTCTTAATTAAATGATAAAAATTTGCTTTTTTTTCTAATCTAGATAATTACAGTACATATGCGAATTTATCGGTTCACTATTTTCAAGAAGGTTACGTTCATTACGTCGTCGATGCGGTGTTTACTCTTGTAATCGCGATCAAGAAACTAATTGATGAAAAATGTTCCAATCCATCCAGACACAAACCTTTATGTAAAGAATTTTATCCATTCGATGGCACGAGACTACTTTCAGTTTTACGAAATGTTACCTTTCGAAATGGTAACATTCGTTTTTATCGAAGAAAACGCTTTTTTTTTGGAAACATACTTCTAGATTTATCCAAACGAAGTATCAAGTTTACACCGAATGGCGATGGAATCGGAACATATGATATATTTCAATATCAAATTATTGATTCGAATAATAAACTGAATTACCGAACAATTGGTGAATTTAGTGATAGTGATCAAGTTAATGAAAGGTCAGTTGAAATAAGAGAATATGAGATCGATTCCGCTTCTCTCGGAAGCAATTGCTATGATGAATTAAGACGAACTACGACATTTTTGTAATGTTAGAAGAAATGCAATCTCTAGAAGTGCTCAACGCTTATTCTTAGATCGAACTTGTCATACAGACTAATGTCAAAAATTTATTGACTAATGAGCTTTTCTTGGCAGAAAAAAAATCTTCAGCCGGTAATGGTGCCACTTGTTAAATGTGTTTATATTGACTAATACTTGAAATAAACAGACAATCTATAAATGTCTTTTTGTGTATAACTCAATAGTTATTCTCTTGAAAGCGATGACGTCTTCTTTATATTCTCTGTTGTTTGCTGTATGTCGACTATGACCTGACGAGTCTATAACATGATGAAAGAGGAGAACCGGGGCTTGTCTGGAATTCATTTTCATTAGCTGAATTCAATTGATTGCATCGTTGAATTTCTGATTGTTTTCTTTTTCATAGAGTTCGGATAGATTTAAACACGCTGAAATGGTTTAAATATTATCCACAACATTTAACTTGGTCAGAAATTGATGTCACACCTCGATCATTTTGCAGTGAACCATGTCGTCCGGGTGAAATACGCACCAGTACCGATTCTCAACAATGCTGTTGGACGTGTCGTGCATGCGATTTTTATCACATCGCTGTCAATGAAACTCTGTGTATTCCATGTGCTGAAACCGAAATTCCCAATACAAACTTTACGCATTGTGTTCCATTACAAGAACAGTACTTATCCATCAAAAATGGCATAGCGTGGCCAGCAATTATCCTTTCATCGATTGGTCTTCTCATGACAATTTATACAATTGTTATCTTCATACGTTTTTCTGATACACCAGTTATTAAAGCATCGTCGCGTGAATTGAGTTATTTTCTTCTATTCGGTATTTGTGCATGTCATCTATGTGCCTGGCCGCTTGTTCTTAAACCAACTGCAATAACGTGTTTTTTCATTCGTATTGGTGTTGGATTGAGTTTAACAATATGTCTTGCCGCATTGTTAACAAAAACGAATCGTTTAGCACGAATTTTCAACAATAAGCAACGCGTTCAACAGCCATCATGTCTTTCTCCACGTTCTCAACTAGGCATCTGTGCTGGCATTGTTAGTATTCAGTTGATCGGCGTTCTCCTATGGATAGTTCTGTCTCCGCCTGCTGCTCTTCCAAAAACTGAATCGAAGCATAATCAAAGAAGTTTACTTGTTCTTTGTCGAACCGATAGTGTTCACATTGCTGGTTCACTTGTCTACAATATGTTACTCGTCATCTCATGTACACTTTATGCAATCAAAACTCGACAAATACCTGAAAATTTCAATGAAGCCAAACACATTGGTTTTGCCATGTATTCTATATGTATCATTTGGTTAGCTTTCATCCCGATCTTCTTCGGCCTTCGAAGCAGTGATAATTGGTTTCGTGTAAGTTAATTTTGTCATTCTCGTAAATGTCGAATTCGTCTTTTTCTTTCTCTTTCAAGATCCAATTCGTTACTCTTGCTATTTGTTTAAGTCTATCAGCGACTGTTATACTTCTATGTTTGTTCGCACCGAAATTATACATTGTTCTTTTTGATCCGTCCAAGAATATTCAGTCAAAATTCAAAGCCTCCATGACAGGAAAGAAGCTTCCTCCGATCTCAGCAGCAGCACCATCATCAGCAGCAGCGACAAGTCAATCGAAAGAAAATAATCATGTTAACAAAGTAGTAGTAACAACAACTGCGAATACACGTCAACGACGATTGACACCATCGGAATATACAACTGAAGTGACGTTTTGCAATTCCAAAGCAGGAAGTTTCTCTATGAGTATTCACGAAGAAATGACGCAAACTGATAGTTGTAATGAACAAAGGGCGTTAATCAATGGTATATGCACAGATATGGATCGACAAGAAACGCCTCCGAAGGATGATGAAAAAACGGATTTAATAGCGAAACCCAAACAAAGATTAAGTGTCAGTTATTTACAATGTTCATCGAGTCGACGCAATTCGACAAGTCTATTACTATCCAATGAAAATCCATGGAAAAGAATGAGTAATGTTCGATATAGACTTGAAAAACCAGATGAAACAAAGCAAGATTCATCGAATTCGCGACATGTCTGCGAACAACATATCACCTTCGTTTAGATCGATGCTGGCTTTTCTTCGAATGTCATTTATTCTCTCTCTCTCACTCTCACTCTCTCTTTCCTCCTTTGTGTATCAATAAAGAACGACTGAAATCATCCGAATATCATCAGAACAAAAAGCCTTGATGTTAATTGAGAGAATCGATCAATGGCAAATGATCGTTGATGTGTCTTTCATTAGAATGAATCAGCTTTGTTGATTTTCTCGATAGTTTAAATAAACACACACCGAATGATTATTCATTGTTGTTGTTAAATATTCACCAAATGACAATTCTTTTTATAGATTTTTAATGCATTCTGTTCTTGAATTATAAAAACAAGGCGAATCAACTCCACCCGTTAAAAAATCGCTATTTCAGCAATAAGAAAGACTTACAAGAGAACATCGACTGAAATAATGAAAACAGAAACTAGCCAGCGAAAGCCTATCAAACAAAAACGAATTCCTTTCTTCTATATATACAACGAATGTGAAGAATGCATTTTTTTGTCCACATATTTCTCTGAATTCTCTCACTATTTCTCTTCGCAGCTACCACATAACGATTGTTTTTATTACCTTCTTTTCTTTTTTTCTTCTTTCTCTCTCTCTGGTTTACTCTCTTATTCTTTCGCAGTTCTCCTATAAATATTCTGAATTATGTCAGTATGTGGAGTATACTCTCATACATTTCAAATTTGATCAATCATGGGTAACAAGGGCGCAAAGAAAGGAAAACCATCATCTGAACTTACAGCCAAGGGTTTGCATAAATTTCTGCTTTCCCAGCATGCTCTTAACAGTGTCATTCTTTAGAAATTGCCATGCTCAAAGCAAACACCAAGTATAGTGAAAAAGGTTTGAAAGTTCATTTGTATTTTCGTTCTTACGTGCATCATCTCTTATAGAAATTCGTGAATGGCACGCGGTATGTGGTCGATGAGGATATGAACTATAGACATTCGTGTTTTCATTAGGGTTTTCTTCGTGATTGTCCTAGTGGCAAATTGGACAAGAAGAAATTTGTCGAGGTTTACAAACAATTTTACCCTCAAGGAAAAGCTGATTCTTTCTGCAAGTAAGTTACACATCTTCACTATATGTGTTATTAGTCTTCTTTATTTGTAGACATGCATTTGCCACATTCGATTCGAATAACGATGGCACAATTGATTTTGATGAATTTATCTTAGCTATTGCAGCTAGTAGCCAAGGAAATCTGGATGATCGTCTCGAACTTGCATTCGATATGTAAATTAGACGAGATATTTCTCATCTATGAATGTCAAATCGGATATCTCTTATAGGTATGACATATCTGGTGACGGACAGATTGATCAAAAAGAATTGACTACATTGATCTCAGCTATGGTGATTGATTAGTTTTTGAAAAAGTACATGTGTAGAACGAGATTCTTGTTTCAGTATGATCTTGTTGGTGAAACTGATCGTAAAGGCGACAAAGATCCGAAGAAACGGGCTGGTGATATCATTGCAAAACTCGATGTTGGCGGTGACAAGAAATTAAGCAAACAAGAATTTATTGCTGGGTGAGGAGAGACGTTGTTAATGAAATTTCATTGCAATGTTTTGATTGTTTTTTTCTTCTCGTCTTTTTAGATGCAAAAACGATCCAGTCGTTCGTCAACTTCTCGCTCCAAATGCTTAGAATCTTCATAGACAACTGATTAATCGAACATTTCTTTTATTATCATTTTGACATTTTTCATAATAAAAAATACGCTAATGTATTAAAAGAATCTCTCAAAGATTAGTAATGAAAGGATTGATAAACTATGTTGATGAAGCGAGATAAGCAAACGATGTGGACATTGCTCTCATATCTGATGAGAAATAGGAAAATATTTTATTTTTTTTTCTCCTTAACAATTATCTTCTATGGAAATCATGATTGAATAGTACTTCGAAATGGATATACCCCAAACTACGGGAACAAACATTGCGATTCGATTAGCTTGTAAATGTATTACTACTTCTCGTTCGATCACTTAACTAAAGCCAAGATGAAATTAAATTTGTAATTATATGATTGGTTAGATTATTGACGTTCATTGCCTTTTATTTTTCTATTTTTGTCCGGTTTTTTTTTTCTTATTAGATCATATCGTAATTCGATAGTAGGTCTGTTCGAAGTTCATCGACAGATAAAATGCGCACATACAGAACAAAGAAAGAGAAAAGGAGAGAAAATTCAGAATGTTTCACTTATATATTAGCGATTTTGTTTGATCAATGAAGAAAAAATTCGAACTGTTGAGAATTTGAAACTTCGCTCGAAATCTAGTCAGTCAAAATTATTTGATTAACATAGTTTATAATCGAATAAATATATCAATCTTAATAAACAACAATTTAGTTGAGTATATCCTTCTTTACCTTCAAGTATCATCACCAATACAGACAATCAATTAGAATGCATACGCCCTAACGAAGAAAGATTCTTCTTTCGAATAGAAGAAGAATCGATCTTCATCTAGCCACTTTTTCTTATACACGCGTCAATTGATATTCCGAAAGATAAAAATTCTACTTAGTCTAGTCTAATGTCTTGATTCTCCTTTTTTTTTATCTGATATAGTACTGATGATTTGTCATTGATTGGATTATATATCTCGTCTAGAATCAAAACAAACAAAAAAATGTCTCCAGTAAAATCTCGAATAGAATATTCGAAATGAATTCGCTGCAAAGAGGATTCAATGATGTTTTCCGATTATCGAAGAACTATCGTCAACGACTTGAGATCAGTATGTGATATATTCACCTTTTGTTCTGTCTAGTGTGTAAAAGAATTTCCAATGTATTATGATAATCAATTGAACATGAAAGAAAAATTCATCGTTACGACTAGAGACATTGTCATCTTGAATAATTATCAATATTATTGTCATAATGCGATAATTAAGGGCTGTCAAATCTATGGATGAGAAAGTGAGACCTTGTCTTCGTCCTACATTCTGTGACAGACAGATGAGTCTGTTAGGATTTGTAATAAGACTGGGAGGAAGAGTGGAGGTTAGAATCATTGTCCTTCGTCTCGTTTTACACGCATCAGAGCACAAGACAATACCGATCTTTTCCTCATTATTTCATTCATAATTAATATCGTCTCATGTTCAACACTTGAATTTTTCCACTTAGACATCATACTTTTGTCTTGTATTGTTTTTCTGTCATGAATTCAGCCGACGTATGATGAAATTTCGTCACAGATCAAGTATGCGTGTCGATGCAGATCAATAGCAGGGTGTGATGATCTATTCTTGTTCAAGGTTCGACTTAGCCGGATAATGGGAAGACTCAGCTAGTCTTATCATCCTCTGATCTTTCAAATCAGTGTCTTAATTGAGAATATCCATATGTAAATAAATATATGTTGACACTCAATAACAATCCCCCACGAGGAAAACACCTCGAGAGAGGTCATCGACGAGAAAGATCAGCTTTTCCTGTTGCCTACAGGAGATCGATAATGATATAAAACTAAGCTTTACAAGTCATCATCTTTAAGGATAAGAAAAAGCGGGAGTAAATGAAGTTGGTCTTGACAGACGTACTATTAAGAAATAAAACGGATCGCTTTCCTGCGCTAATTATCCGTATTTCCATAAAAACAATAGATATTTCTTTCTTTTTAGAAAAGAAAATTATTAGGTGTGTTCAGGAATTTTTTCCTTTTTTCTCTCATAAACGTTGCGAGTGGGTAGATGAATAACAATAAGACAACTCCATGTCGTTGAATAGAATGTGTCCTTGTTTTGATTTGTCTCGGACAGAGATATTCTCCCTTCTTTTTCTGCTTCTCCTTTCTCGTTTTTTTTTTGATCCGAGATAGGAAAATAAGAATAATCAAAAAGAAAGACGAGACAAACATTGTCGATACAAATGACTCAAGTTAAGGCGGAATGTTATTGCTCCTTCGTCTTCTCTCTTTCCTCTTAGGTTTTTTAAAAGCAGAGTTCTTCTTCACGATTTACTTATTTATATCATCGTTTAGTTTTTCTTCGCTCAGATATATATTCATCTTCATTGATTCTACGACATTCATTCTAGGTTCTATTGACACGACATATTTAGTTTGATAGTGATAAACAAAGTACTTTTTCTACAATTGGAACTTAATTAAAAGATTATGTTCAATGAACGATCAGCAGGAATATCCTCAATTATCAACTACTAATCTAACCATTCGATCCAATGATACCGTCATACCCATACCGACATTATCCTCCACTCTTCCTAGTCAAATCGCATTTGTACTATTTCCTTGTATGGTCTTGACCGGTGTCATTTGTAATACCTTGATATTTGTTATCATGCGACGTCGACGTATGTCTCATCTTTCAACATGTTACTATATGGGTATCTTGGCTATAGCTGATACGAGTGTCTTACTACTTGGTCTGTCAGTCATGTGGATTTATTTTGTTAATCGAAAATGGTCGTTACTATTGCAGTCAACCTATGCTTGTAAATTTCTTTCACTTCTATTCTATACTGTTTCGGATACAAGCGTTTGGATCGTTTGTATGATGTCGGCTGACCGTTGCATCGCTGTGACACGTCCATTACATGCAAGTTCGATATGCACTGTCCAACGTGCTCGAATATCTGTTTGTATACTTGTTTTATGTGTATTGATGATCAACATACATTTCGTATTTACACATTATTTATCATCAGCTAATGAATGTACAATTCATGAGCACTATGAATTTTTCATTCATCGAGTCTGGCCATGGATTGATGCTGCAGTTTATTCGGCCGTTCCATTTATATTTCTCCTAACAATCAATTTAGTTATTGTTCATAGCTTGTTTCAAGCACGTCGTTCAACATCAAGATTACAAATATATCAATCACAACGAAATCGTAATAAAAATAAACTGTCGACGTCAATGTCAAGAAAATTGACAACGATGCTTTTAGCTGTAACTGTTTTCTTTTTATTAACTTCGTTTCCCATGGTTTGTTTACAACTCTATACGAACATCCATCAACAACATAACAGTTTATTTGCACAATCATATCTCAAACCGCTTTGTGAAACACTACAGTATTCAAATCATTGCGTAAGTTGATGCATTTCGGCACGAGCGAGTTTCGACATTTTCGTCTTTTAGATTAATTTTTTTCTCTATGCGATCACGGGTAAAGCATTTCGGCATGAATTAAAACGTCTATTTCATAGTATAGCAATAAAAATGCATCTAGCTGAGGAATCTGTTGACATACCCATCGATCGACGTTATCTCGGACGAACGATGCAGCGCCATATGAGCGACATTACGACAAGTCAACGACGAATTTCAACTGCGACTGTTCAACTTTTACGATGCGGAACATCTCTCGACTTATCGACAAGCAATGGGAACATTAAAAAACGTCATATCTAATCAGAGAGAAAATAAACAAAATCGTTTATGAAATATACGATTAATTATATGTGCTATTCAGACAATCGGATGTCCTTCATCATGCTCTTTGAACCGGTTGTGTCGTTGATTGAGTTGATTTTCCTGTACATGTCATAATGCATATTTCTTTCTATTTAAGCAAATTGAAAAATAAAAACTGACATTTTTCTGTTGCAAATACGTACATTCTATCGCTAGTTTTATGACTTAATCGAGAGTCGACTAAGCAATCGTCCTTAACCAAGGACGCCGAGATTTTCTCGTCTGAGAATGATCACTCAGACAGTCTCTTGCAAACTATTAGCATGTCAAATCTATTCTAAGACTCAACGAGAATATCTAAGGTCATCGAAGATGTGTTCTTTGTCGGTACTCAGTATATAAAAGGCGCGTATGACTTGCTTGATTCTTAATTAATATCATAGAAAATCAGGTTTTTGTCGGTAGGACTAAATAGAAGAGCCGCATGATCTTTAGATTTACAATTTCATGGGTAAAAATGCAGACGCAAACAAACAAGATTAATATCTTGATCAGAAGGATTATTAAGAATAGAAAACGAAGAAAAATTCTTCATCCATATTTGTTTGATAGAAGATTCTTCGTTTTTTTTTGCAGCTGTTATCTATCTAAAAATCACACGATAAATTCCATCATTCATTGGTATAAATATGAGATTGACATGTTGTTTGGATGGTACTAGTCAAGGACAAAATACAAAACTGAGCTCATTCTTTTTTCCCGTTGTATATTTCAAATCGCGGTAACTAACAAGAAAAATAGAAAGTGTTCGTCAAGAGATGAACGTCTTTTTGGTTAATGTCGCACGTTCCTAGAATGACATCGACAGAAAGAGATAAATATATATTGAAGAATTTCGGTAATTACCTTGCCGTCAGGGTTGATTAATGTTGTGACAATATGTGAACCTGTATGCCATGTTGATACAGACGTAGCAATTAGATCATCATTATTTTTCAGTTCAGATTCAAATGCTTTGGCTAAGATCTAAATGGAATCGATTGAAGAGGATCAAAGGATGGATGCCAAGGTTGTGCGGATTACTTTAAGTGAATGATTCGCTTTGAGAGGAGCATGTTCAGGAAATGTGAAATGTATTTTCTCGCCCGTATTGTTTTCTTGACATATTATCCAATTAGTAAGATCAATATTTTTTGACTGACTGGTGTTATCGACAACGATGTAATGTCCTTGCGCATGACATTCAGATATACTAATGGGGCCTTTAGCAGACTTTTGAAATGTTACACGAGATTGAAGTGCTAGAAAAGAAAGATACAAAACAATGAACTCTACTTGCTTATAGTGTTTCAAAAGTTCCCAGAACTAATTGTTATGATATTCTATTGGAAATCTTCGGCTTTCTAATCTACTTTTCGTACGCTCTGTGGGATTAAGTAATATGTGCTGAATTAGTAAGCTTGATTATCATTCTCGCTAAGATACTCTATCTGTTGTTCGGTTACACGACTCTGAATACATCTAAGTATTTATGAATATGGTGGCTTCCTTTCAGGTGACTAAGCTTACCGACGCTCAATCTCGAAGATTCCTTCTTGATTAACTTTTTCTCAATGCATTCGACTATTCGGTAGAATTATTACCTGCCGCAAGCGCTACTCGCTGGCAAGTAATGACTCGGAAATCTCTAAATGCAGGTTAATCGAATGCTATTTCCGGAAACTTTTCGATCACGCAAGTAGATCAAAAGATAGTTCTATCAATAAACATACGTCCATCTGAGTCTTCTGTAGTTGTTGTAACTGTATTGACGTTGTTTAACCAAGTTGATGGTATCTGTTGATTACTCTTTTGAATAGTCAATGACGGCATACTAGTTGGATTCGGAGAACTTGGTTTCGAAAGTAGATTTGACGAAAGATCAGTTTCTATCGATGGGCATAGTTGTGCATCGTTGGGTGTTGATGTCGATAGACGAAATGTAATTTCATCACAATTAATATTCATCGTAATAGGTAATGACACGCCACGTTCACGTTCACAGATCAGAAAAATACTTTCTTCAGGACTTGAACATGTTTTATTTTGTAGTTGTTTGTGTTCCGTCAGCTCCACTTGTTTCTGTGGCCGAGCTATGGATGAGGGACATGTTTGATAGCTATCTGCTTCAGAAATATCAAATGCGAGTTCGTTTGCTGGCTGGTTGAATGCATCGAGTGTGTCTGATCGTAGTGGTATACCTGTAGTTAAAATTTCAGTCGGAATCGAATTCATAGTTTGATCGCGATGAGGTTGGAATGATAGTGGACGTCGTAGAGAATCAGACACTGGTGCAGCAATCTAAAGAATGAAATAGAAAGAAACAGTGATTGTTATATATATATATGTGTGTGTGTGTGTGTTTAGAAACATGATCTAGAACGATAGTCAGCTTCTTCACATGTGCTCTCATCTTTGAACTATTATTTGGTCTGTAATGAGTATGTGTTTATTTAGAAATAATTAATCAAAATATGTCTACCACCTCCCATACGAACGCGATGCGCATTCACATGTGTTCGATATAGATCATAAGCTTGATTAATTTCAAATTGCATGGTACACACCCATGACGAATGAATAATATGTGATCATCTTTATGAGAGAATTTAAGATAAGTTTTGTATCTTACTCGCGTTCTAACAACTCCTTTGGTTTCATCATCTGCATCGTAGTCGATTGGTAAATTTGTATCACCCTCATCTGTTGTTGTTCGCCACAAACCAGGATATCCTGGTATAATATAAACATCATCAAGTTGCTGCTTCGCTAGTGCTGGTGAACTTTCATGGCTCGATGGTGTAGTCACAAGATCATAACGATGATAACGTTCGTCATGAGTACTTATACTACTACTTGTTTCTGTTGTTTTATCACTAATACGATGAATATTTGTTAGGTCATGTTCTTCGAATTCTTCATCAACATCTTCGTCAGTACTACTTGTATCTAAATTTTTTAATCGACATGGCGATGAACGATACAGTCTTCGGTAGAGTATGTCGTCTGATTGCGATGTTAGATTATCCGATGCATCGAGTTCAGTTAAGTCATCGTCTTTGAGTGCCGATCGATGAGCTACAGGTAGTGGTTGGAGAAAAGGTTTTTCTTCTCTAATGGCATAGTTCGGCATGTCTTCTGATATTGGTATGACTGGTAAACGATCTTGCGAAGAATCATGCATTTGATGTATTGCATAAGAAACGTAGCGATCTGAACTGGTGATAGGAGATGATGTCGTTGAACTTGTGGATTTCTCCTGTGGATGAAAATGTTGATCAAGTGATAAGGGTGAAGCAATACTATGACCGCGTAAAGCATGAATTAATTCGAAAGAATTCGGTTCGGTATTTGTCGGAGATATTCGCCCAAGATCAACGGTTAGATTCGGTACAACATTTTCATATTCACTATTCGTTGATGCCTAAATAAGATAAACATAATGATTTTGTCCGCAGTGACACACATGAGTCGACATACCAACTGTTGTAACACATCATTATCAATCTAAATGGAAGCAAACAGCTAGATTAGTTTCACATTCAACATATAATTATCTTACTTCTATAGTTATCGGTTCCAAAACAGCTGGATCTTCACTGATGCGATCAGTTATTTCGGGCTGTGATGAAACCTTTTCGATGATGTTATTCATCACTTTTTGAACAATATTTTCAGAGCTTTGATGATGATCGACAGCAGGTTTCAGTTCAATCTAACGGAAAGAAAGAAGATTTTAATATAGATAAAAAAAAAATAGAATTTTACCATTTCCTTCGTTGCTAAAATATCGGTATTCTCCAGAGTAATTGCACTGGTGGATGACGGAGGAAGTTGGCTGGTGTCTTCCATAGCCAGTTTCTATATTGTACGAATTAGAAACGAGATGAAAAGAATGAACATTACGTACTTTGGAAGTTATTGCTGTGGGACTTGCTCGCTCTTCTGAAGCTAAAGTCGGAGATTTTTCAAAAGGGGCAATCTGTTCGACTTCTTTCAATACAGAAGCTCCAATAGGTACGATCTGGAATTCCGAAGTCTAAATAAAAAATTGTACAGAAATATTAGTTTTGTTTTCAATAGAATTACTTTGTTGATCACTGGTTGATCGCATGCCAAAGAAAAAGAAGTAGAAGACACCATACTTGCAAGTGTATCGTCAACGCTGACAAACGATGGTGTCGCATCGTCTAATCTCTCGTCAGCAATCGAAGTATCCTAAATATACCGATTGAATCATGCTCATACAGAAGAGAGGACATACCGTTAATTCAATGGATGCATATTCAATTTCAGAGATATCTTCTTGACTTCTCATGTCGATTTTGTCGCCAGGTATAACATTTATTTCTAACGCCTCTAAATCTGTTTGGATAGCCGGTGTCGTTGAGCTTGATGCATCATTGATTATAAAGGGCACGTCAGTGTCATTTACGGCATAAGGGGCGAAACCAGTGGTAGTCTCTTCCGACGCATTAGTACTCGCCGATGGAATAACATTGACTGCTTGCATTTCTTCGATAGGCAAAAGAACCTGAAACTGTGGACTTAATTTAGCAATACTCCCTCGTTGTTATCTCACCGGTTCTGCAACTGATGGAGTTTTAACATCGTTAGAATTTCGTTGTTCTGTATTTGCTTCAATCTCATTCAATAGAATTGCTCCTTGTGCGGTTTCAGCTGGCAGTGTATTTGTCGATTCTGTTAAATTTATTGCACTATCATTCAATTGTTCACTGGAGGACGGAGTAGGTGACTTCTACAAAGTTGATTGTAAGAGTACTGGCACTAATGACATACAACTTTCATTACCTTCAAATCTTTCGTGAAAATTGATTCGGCGGAAAGAGTCATTGGTAGATTCTCTTGTTTTTGTGTTGATGAATCGTTCGTTACTGACTTATGATTTTCATGTGTTTGGATAATTTCATTATTTCGAGTAGTATCATACTGGTGAGAGTGATCTGTTTCTTGATCGTTCATTTCCACTGGAGTCTTCATTTGCATGCTTGTTACGACATTCTGGATAGCTTCCATATACGACGTAATCGGTGTCGAAATGGTTTGACGAAGAGCAGTCAAAATAGATTGCTCAATACTTTCAGAATCAATTTCTGGTGGATTCTATTATAAGAAAATAACGCAAAGAAAGCAGATATGCACAAAGATCTTAATAAGTGTTAACGTACTTCTACGAATTGTGTATGATCACCTAAATATCCATGATAGACATCACTACTTATGTAGCGATTACTGATCAGGTCTGACAATCGATCGATGGGACTGACAATTGTTGGCAACGACCGTGGTATTGTGATCGCTTCATCTTCTATGATATTACCTGGTGATATGATAATTTCATTTTGATTTGCTTCATTCTCTGGCACTACTTGAACATCAATTTCTATATTGACAGGACGCTCTTCAGCAGATGAAGCATCCTGTTGAAATAACTCAATTGTGGCGACGAGTTGAGGATTTAGAGCATCGTTCGTGATATCTAGTGGTTCATTTTGACCAATTTGAAAGTCGCCTGAGTCCAGTGAGGTTGTTCGTCGATCAGCAAGTTCTGAAGAACTTGATGATGCTTCGATCGAACTGATCGATTTGATTTGTCGCACACGAAATTTAGTTCGGGCCTTTAGTGGAGCAAGTTGAAGCTTAGCCGTACTGACTTCTGGAATATGCGGTGCATCAGGAATGGTTTCTGCAAGCGGTGGCTGGCTCAATAGATGTTCTTGAACAACACCTTGGATGGCGGAAACAAGTACTTCAGCAGAAATGGATGAACCATGTTTATCGGATTCATACATGTGCTCCTGTTCGATCAGATTCATTGATGGCTCAGAGGGCACGCCTTCTTCCATTCCATGGTGATTATCATCATCTGGGACGTCTATCACTGTTTCTTCCTGAGTTTTTTTCATTTGATTTTCACTTATCGAACTCATCTTATTAGTCGTGGTACTTTCGATTACTAACGGTATTTGCTGTTGTCGTTCAGTTGTCAATGCCATCGTCGCAGTTTGCTTAGTATCATTTGACAATGTCAGAGTTCTGTCTTCGTCCATCGGTTCAGTTTCCACTTCTTCTTTGATCTGTTCAATCGAAGGTGGTTTCGAAATGTCCGTTGGTGGAGTCATTTCTTTATCCAGATCTATAATAGCAGTGATAATCTTACTGTAAGAATCACCACGAATCATGTCCTTTCTTTTCGCTCGTTGTATACATGGTTTCTTAACGAGTCCGGGCAGTTTTTGCGTTTCAACATGTTTCGGTGGTATCGTTGGTGAATTATCCGAAGAAACTTCATGATCCACCACATTTTTGTTTGAACTCATACTACTCAACGTAGAATGTATGGGTGACACGCTTGCGAGAATGTCTGAAATATCATTAATTAATGTGTCATATTTCGTAATAGTATTTTCAAGCATTTCAATAGGCCTAGCGGCAACGACAGATAGATCAACTGATGGCGAACGTTCTCGTTCGGGTTTTGTTTCTGTAGGCATTATTGCTGACTCCAATGTAGACGTCATAATCGGTGTTAGATGAGTACCTTTCTCGGTAAGCATTAAAGATGTGTTCGATTTTTCAACCTTTTCTAGATTAACATCGTCTTGATCGGTGTCATTGACTAATGATGAGTGTCGGGATGCAGAAGGTTTTGGTGACGACGATAGTGATGGAATACGATCAGTAGGTGGTGTCATCCTAGCAGTATTTTCATACGGCGACTCAGAACGATCAGTAACCAGATATGCAGATGAAGATGGTTGTGGCTGAACATCAGTTATTTCCTTCGACGATGAATAATTGGAATCCGATAGTTGGTTTTCAAATGACGACGACTTTTTAGATGAAACAGAGAAAAGGTTAGATGGAGGTGCTGGAATTGGATTGGCGCGATCAAATGAATTCGATGTTAGTATACTGTTTACAGGATTAAAACGAGTTTCGCTCGTTCTAAATTCATTGTCCGTAGATAAATCTATTCGCCTCGATACCGATGGAAGTGGCTCAACATTCGTAAAGATTGGAGTCGTTAGGCGATGCATAGATCTCCTGGGACTTGGTTTTGGAGCAAACATAGATAGATAGGCATCTGTATAGTCTGAGCTCGGTGGTGTGATGGATTTTCGACGTCGAAGTCCTCGTATGTGACTAGCCTCGTAAAAAGTCTTCGCCTTGAAACTTCGGGTTTGAATAACATCACCTTCATTCCATTGTTGTGACCATGAATGTTCAACGATGGACGTCCATGGTATATTAGAACTAATTGTCAATGGACGTCGATGTCTACCATAGACTTTGTCGAATATGGTCGTTTCCGTTTGAGCTGACTCCACTGATCTGAATGGTACAGAAGGCGTGAGAATTGAATAGTTATTTCTGAGAGCTACAAATAGAATAAATAGTAAAAAACATGCAACATAGTGATTATAAATGTTCTTCTGTTACCTGGACCGCTGTTAGTTTTCGTGCGGAACCGTGGATATGAATCTGTACATGGCCTTTCACTCTGTAAATGATTGAGTGGTTGCGTTGATAATGGTGCAAAACTTGCGCTAGAATTTACACATACGAAAATATTATGTAAAGGGTGAAATAGAACACTATGTACAGCGTACCTGTGCTCTTTTCCGTCAAGTAATTTTCGATAACCAACAATTTCTGAATGAAGAGATGATTTTGTTGACATTAAATCAGTATAATCCCGATCTAGTTCATCGAGACGTGTTTGTAAATCTTGTATTTGATGATAATGTTCGTTCGTTGCACGAATTTGACCATCTCGTTCTGCACGAATCGAATTTTCCAACTCTCGAATACGATTTTCAATACTTCCATTCTACAACAATCAAAGAACCGAAACTTGTCTCTATGTAAAAGAGAAGAAACACAACTAAATTACCCTTTGTCGCATTGCCGCTATATCTTGTCGAGATTCCGATATCAATACTTCTAATTTTCGAAATTCATCTTTGCTACGAACACTTTCTGTTTGTTCAATTGCTCGACAGGATTGTACGTCTTGAATCTAGTAGAACAGAAACAGTGAGCGCTTCGAGTTCGATTTATTCCTACTGCTTGCGCGACTTTCCATTGATACCACGCTTCTAATTCATTTCGTAGATGATAATTCCGTTGATCATATTCTGTGCGGATAGTTTTAATCGCCGCCGATAATTGATGTTCAAATAGATTGGTTGGATCGAATGATACATTGATTAAACTCATTTGTTTAATTTGTTCGATTTTTTGTGCGTGAAGACGTTTCAAAAGCTCAATCTCCTCTTCGAGTTTTTCTTTTTGATTTTCTAATTGAACTCGTGTAATGATTTCATGATCTAATTCTTTGGTTATCTGTTGAATATCTAAGATAAGATCTTGAGAGGTCATTCGATAACGTTTCTGTTCTTCTTGTAAATCATCTAGACAGACAAAGTGCGTACGCGTTTGATTATCATGATAAAATATCAAGAATTATCTGCCCATATCAATGTTCGCCTTGGATTCTGATGAAAGGAACAAAACTTACTTAGACGACGATGAAATAGATGGAGATCTGCTTCGTTGTCGCATATCTGCTTTTGTAACTGGTCGATTTTTCGTCGATCAGAGCCTTTTCCAACTAATGATGTAAATCTAGAAAAGCCAAACCGAAAATTTCGCTTTCGATTACAGCAGAGATCTGTTTCTTGTTTTTGAACATACTTGTCTTTTAATTGTGTAAGCTCTTGTTCGGCGTGTCTCACGCGAAGGTCAGCTTCGATACGATCTTTTTCTGTATCATCTATGATATGGCATGCTTCACGTACTTCGATTTCGTACATTTCTTTCAATCGATGTTTCTGCGAAGACCATTGTGAACTAAAAGTAGTTGTTTTATTTAGAAATCATCCCCCGAAAGAGGATTTCATAAAACAAAATCTACCGTATTTGATCGATCTCGAGTTGAAGTTTCCGGTTTTGACCTTCTAAAAATCGTACGCGTTCAACGTAGGCAGCAAAGCGGTGGCTAAGATAGTTCATATCATGTACGTCCGGCTTCTCAGTTTCTCTAAAAACAATACACAATTTGAAAATCATTGAACGATTATCGATGATATTAGACAGAAATTATCTTCGATGTGTTTGTTTTCTCTTTCAATAACAACAGACAGATCTGTCTATCATCTTCCGCAGATTTCCTCTTTATTCCTTCGTGGAAATCAACCCTTCGTTCGCTTCTTTTATAATCAAAGTAACAATTAACATCATTGGCGACAGACACATTGTCTAAAACATAGTAACACATGCTGACAGACCCGATTGACTCTTTCTTCTCATCCTATTCCGTATTGAATTACATGCTTAGGAAGGAAGAAAATGAGTATTGCTATGATAATCAATAAGTAAACAGATAATTAATTGAGCGAGTTATGTAAGATGATTTTGATCATCGAATCTATCCTGCGACGCTTACCGAATTGCAATAACAGTCGTCGTTGCTTTGCTACCATTCGATTTCAGTGGGATACCGAAGGAATTCACTGTTTCTGCAAATATTGTATGTTTGGATGACATTCTCGTCGAATAACTTGTAAGCAATTGAAAAGTGATCGAATCTTCTTCGTTGCAAACGGATAATGAAGAAGATTTTACAAGTAATTAAACTAAAACAATACATGTTTCAAAACAATTTTCAATCGAACGTCTATTCTACTCGCCTTGCTTGCTAGAAAAAATTTCAAAGCTCGAGATGTATCCATTGGAAAAGTGTAGAAGCTCTGATCTTCGTCAAAAAATCGTCTATATAACGAGTCCTATTTCTTTTCGAGAAAATCGAGAAAAATAGATAACATCTTTCTTCTCTTTCTTCTCATCAAGCGATAGATGTCTTATTTATATTACAAGTGACATATCTATAGTGTCGAAGCAAACAAAGTTAGTTCGAATTTCGTTAAGAAAAACAATACATTTGTCTATTTCTTCATACACAATTCTATCCATATGATTTAGTTGCATTCTGATAAACTAAGTAAATTATTTGCTTTACTTTCCTGAGGATATACAATCAAAAGAAAGAGAGAGAGAAAAAGAGACGAAGAGAATAAGCAAAAGTTGTTTTCCAACATTTATTCAATGGTATTGACATGCCGATATGATAATCGAATGCAGTTCATTAACGCACACCGCATTTCAATGATTTATGTCTCTATATTTCCAATAGATGATTGAAAGACTTTCTTCACTTGAGAAAGAAAACATCCAGTTGGCATATCGAGATGTTTCTTATACTGTAAAAGAACTTTATTCGATGACAGATGACGATATGATAGATGAGTTACTTGTCCACATGAAAAAAAGGGAGAATTCAGTACACTAACTCAAAATAAAGACCCAGGTTTTTCTCCGAAGGAAAAAGGGATTGCGGCTATTAGCCAGGAAATGATCTTGACAACATATTTAACATGTCAATATCTGATTGGAAAGAGTAATCTTAATCGTTATACATCGAGCTAATCTCGAAAAGAATTTTCCAGACGGAAGTAGTTTGAGAGCAGAAAAATGCCGATATTCTATCTGATATGATTCCGTTCTAGACAAGTTCTTACACCGCGCGTGAAAACTCAATACTCTCGAGTAAATGTACGAATGTTTCCTTCATAAATATACAAATATTGCCCTATAACTAACTCATTAGTTCCAGTTTAGATGACATACCGTTAAGATATATGTGGTTAATCAGCGTACACATTCATTTATTGGGTCATACCAACAACAGCAGCAACTTTGCGTTGTATTTACTTGTTTGGTTCTATTAGGACAACACTTTTCTCTTTTTCAATCTACTAATGATTGTCGTCGTAAGGATATGTAGAACGTTATCAAGATATAATAAAATGCGAAAGGAAGTTGTTGCTTGTCGCCTTTCCTTCGAAGGAAACGTCCTCTCTATTCTATATTCTCCTATCATCTTTCACGCCTGCAACTGTCCTTCTTCCACTGTTTGTTCTGTAGATGAAGGCAAGATCAACATAATTGTATGTCTTCAATTGAGAAGACATTGTCTATTCATTGGTATGGAAACAAATAAGATAGCTATTGTAGACAAAAAAAAGGTCTAATCTCTTTTCTTTATTTCGTATATAGATCATCATTAATATGACAAATATTTTCTTTATTTTATTGCGTCATTTGATAAAAATATTTATAGATGTTATACTCTCAAAATAAATCCAGTATAGGAAATTGTTTTATAAATTGATTGACAGAGATAAATCTGTCGTCGATTCGAGATTAACAAGTGCTCGAACTGTACTAGTTGATCATCGATGAATTTAATGAGACAAAATTAAGAATAATAATTCAATTCTATCGAGTGCCTTATAGTACGTGTAAGTGTTTATATTTATTTCGATTACAGATAAAATCTAACATATACATTTCTTACTAAAAACAATCAACATAAACAGATCCATTTTGAGATGACGGTCGAAAAATAACACGTACAGTTCGATGTAACACTTTTATTTTAATTCTGTGAGGTGAATTCGCGACGGCTTGATGTATGTGAATACGATCCACTAGCACCTCCTTGTCCACCGCTATAGCTAGCACCCGATCGACCAGGACTACCAACGATGCTGCCTATTCCTTGATTGGTTGCACTTGTGCCACTACTGGTGATAAACGTACGTGAAATAGTGGTATGACGACCACCACCTGAATAAGCAATTGAACCAGCGACACCGCCACCTGTTGCTCGTTCAGCTTCCATTCGTCGTGCTTCTTCGACAACGTGATCAACGATCTGTTTAAGACCATCACGATTGTTTGTTCCTTCCAAGAGTTCTCGGTATGTGTTGATTTCTTTCTCTAATGATGTCTTCATGTTTGTGACTTCTTCGTATTCTTTCTTCAATTGTTCTAATTTACGACGTAATTCATCGATTTCAGATGCACGTTTTTGTATTAATCGACTTCCTAAAAGTAATGAAATAGAAAGGAGAAATGCATCGAAAATTTCTGCATACCGTCGTCTCGTTCTTGATCGATATGTAATTGAAGTTCTCGGATGCGATTATTCAATTCTTCGTTGCGTGCTTTCATGTGTGCAACTTCGTTTCGTGTGGTTAATAATGTTGTACGCAGTTTTTCTTCTTGAATGCGTTGTTGTTCGCTTTGAATTGGATCAAGGTCTGGTTTTTGATGACGAAGAATCAATTCGTTATACGACATCATATATCGATTATGTAAATCTGCACGTTGTTGATCATTTAAAGCTTCGAATTCGTTGCGAATATCTCGAATAGCTTGTGCTAATTCGTTACGGAAGAAGTGCGATGGATCCAAGTTAACATCGACAACTGTTTTCGAGCGTAATTCGTTGAGATCAGCCTCGTGCATTTGTTTCAACATGGCTAACTCATCTTCTAAAGCCATCTTTTCTGTATCGAGCGAACTTTTAACGAAGGTTTCATTCTGAATTTCGTTTTGTAGGCGAGCAATTTCCGATGCTAAGCGTTGAGTTTCGGCTTTGTATCGTCGTGCTTCGTCTTCGAGATCGGCTAGACGACGGCGAAAGAGATTGATTTGTGCTTCATTTTCAGCGATCTGCTGTTGAAGACGATCGATGGCTGAACGGTCAGTTTCTCGACTGTTTAAAATTTCTTCGTAACGTTTACGATAACGACCAGCTTCTTTTTCAGCATCACGAGCTTTAACTTCAGCTGCTGCCCGATCGCGTGTTGTGTCATCGATAAGTTTCTTTGCTTCGCTCATTTCAACTTCATACATTTCCTTGATCTTGGATGAACCTTGCCCGGCTTTGTTTTGAAGGGCATCTAATTCCAATTGTAATTTGCGATTTTGTGCTTCGAGGAAACGAACTTTTTCAACATATTGAGCAAATTTATCGTTCAATTGGCACAATTCACGTTTTTCTTTTTCACGTGTTTCATTCACAGCAACTAACGCTGATGTACCACGATTTGGTCGTAATGGAATACCAGCAAAATTGCCAAGACCTGCAATTGATGCTAAGTTGGATATTCCACCACCAATGCTTCCAGCACTGAAACCACCGCTGCCACCACTTGTCGAGTAAGATTGGTACATGCGGGTCATGATACCTGGTGGGCCACCTGCACGACGTTGAACATTGGTTGTTCGGGGTCCGATTTGCGATTTGTAGGAGCTGTAGGAAGAGCTGCTGCTCTTGGTAAAATCGTTGTCGAAGTCTTGCATTATATTGCTTGTAGTACTTGTGTCGAGGAAATGATCTGAAGGGAGAAAGAAGATATTCAATGTGCAAAACAAGAGAACACACGCACACACTCGCACTATGTCGAGAAAAGGAGAAGAAATGAGTGTCGTATGAAGAAACATGTCCTTTTATTGATCATTTCTTTTCGTTCTTTGTGTTGTATGATTCGATGAGAAAGAACAAAATGGAGAAATATTCTATGTTCGCCTGTACTGTACCCTTTCTTTCGCTCGGTCGTGCCCGTTGTCTTGCACACACACATTTAATTATTTTTTTGTTTGGTATAAAAAAAGGAGCAATCTCTCTCTCTCTCTCTCTTTCTTTCTTTTTCTTACTTTGCGGTTAGTTACCTACCGCACATACGAGACAAACAATATAATACATCCTAAAGACACCGACATCGATGAAGTGAAAGTGTAGAAATTGAATACTATTCGTTCTGTGTATGTTTGACCGATTCAGAGCAAATAGTATGTCTAGTTAAAATAGAGAATTCTTGATATCCATGCAAATAATAAGACAGGCAAGATAAAGGACACGCTCACAATCGATAAATATCTCGCTCACAACGTACACCTGAAGTTGTATTTACTGGTGAATCAGATATGCAAATATATATTTATTGATGCTAAGATTATATAGGGAAGGCGAAAGAAATATGATTATTCAAACTGAAAATATTATTTTTGTCAATCGGTTTCGTTTTCACTTGACGTATTCGAATGCGTATTAGCCATTCAGACCATTGCCAGCAGAGGAATACGTTTTTGAGTATGTTACTTCACGAACATTATGTGAGCTACTTGGTAGAGATGAATTCTTAATTAAGCGTAAATTCATCGAATCTAATAAAGATCTTCCTCGATGCATAATTTTCTCCGCTTCTTCAGCGAAATGCCGGAGACCGACTTGATTAGTGCCACCTTCTAATAACGTTCGATACCGACGTATTTCTTCCTCTAATGTTGTGCGGTATTTTTCTAAATCGTTGATATAACCTTTCAAACGATCAATCTCTTCCCGGTAGCGTTTTTGTTCATTGAGCAAATGTTGATCTTCGTGATATGTAGACGACTGAATCTGTTGACGTATATCCGCTATTTGCCGATCGAGATCCTGATTTTCCATTTGTAAATTGTTTACTCGGCCACGTATATCCGCAATACTACGCGTGATCTCACGGATTTTTTCCGTTTGCCATTGAGATTCAACAGGTTGTTTTGGTTGATGATATTCAATCAGAGCACTCACTTTTGCTTGATAATAGTTTTGTAATTGTTGTTGCTGTTGATCAGTTATATTTTCGAATTGTTTACGTATTTCACGTATAGCATTTGTCAATTCACTCTCAAAGAAAGGTGCAGGATCAACATTTGCGATGGCCACTTTCGAGCGAAGTTGTTCAACATCGAATTTATGTGCTGTGTCCAATGCTTTCAGTTCTTGTTCGAGAACAGCTTTTTCTGCCATAAGTAATTGCTTTTGCGTGGCTTCATTTGCTATTTCAGTAATAAGATTAGCAATGTCAGCACGAATTCGTTGCAATTCCGCGTTGTAGAGAGCAATTTCTTCATCGTTATCGGCAATGATTTTTCGAATCAGTTCAATTTTTTTCTCTAGATCAAGAATTTTTTCTCGTAATTGCCGTAATTGATCTTTTGCACCATTGATTTGATCAGGTCGTTGAGCATTGGCCAAACGTTGTTCAGCTTGCTTTAAACGTGCTTCGGCTTCTTGGCGTTTGCCTTGACCAGAACGTATGTCATCGTCCATACGTTTTAAAGTATCTTGAGCTTCGCGTTTTTCACGCGCAATGATTTCTTGAATGCGTTGTAAGCCAATGCCCTTCTTATTTCGAATATTATCCAGATCACGGCTGAGTTTTCGATTGACAGCTTCTAAGTAACGGATTTTGCCGATGTACTCTGCAAACCGATCATTCAATTCTGCAAGTTGTCGTTTTTCTTCGGTACGTTGACTGTTGAACGGAATCAACGCCAAATGTCCGACACTGGCACTTCGTAACGGCATGGCACTACTGGACATCGACTGCGACACGGTCATTTTCGATGTTACACTGCGATTTCCACCACCTAGAGTCTTCACTGGCCGAGTGACTATAACTTGCCGTGGTGTTATTGCGGACATGTAGCCGACAGCCGTATCTCCTGAACTATATGCATCATAGCTCGAGATCGTTCGTGGTTCGCCGGTATAGGTTTCTTCGCGTTGAATATCGTAGATCGTTGGCATCTTTTTCTTCGACTGTGAGGAAGATTATGAAGTCGAATTTGTTTTATATACGCGCAAGTATTCGTTGAATATCTCATTAAAAACGCTTCAATTCGAATATTAGAACATATTATTTTGTAGTTTTCATGAGAAACAGTCTGTTATATTCAAGGTTGGCAAGTGGTAATAGAGTTTTTATTAAGAGTGGCGAGAAAAAAAACCGCAGTTGTTTTACCTGTCTCTGCTTTTGGTATTGGCCATGAAAGAATATTGGAATGTGATGGTACCGGTTGACAAACTGAAAATAAAAGATTAGAAGTATGAATAGAAAAGTGATGTTTGATGTCAAGTTGAGATTCATAGAAAGATGTAAACGAGTAAATTTGAGGAGAAAAATCGAAAAATGAAGTTTTGTATCCTACTCTACCTGCTCCTGTTGGAATGTTCGATGGTTTCTTCACGATTAGATCGAGATATTCACATTGATCGTGCCATAATGAATTCAATAATAAATGATATTGTTCAAGTGATGCTAATGGGGAAAAATGATCAATACCGACAATTTCATCACCCACATTTAAATCTGGACAATAAGTTGAATCGATAATTGATGAGATCTTGATTTTTCCATCATCTGTTTGGTCTATTTCGAACCCGTAATGCCCAATATGGTTGCCTTGCCGTTGGACAGATAATTCAAAATTGTTGGAATTGAATTCCTTCACGTTCGGATTTTCATCGATTGGCGACAATTGTTTTTGTTTTTGTTCCACTTCTTCGATTTGTTCGAGGATCTTATGATATTGACTAAGATTCATCAAGTAACGTTCATATAATTCTTCGAAATCTTCATCGATATCACTTGTTATTTGCCGGTAATTATTCTCATCATTCGTCGGATTTTCACTTTTTATAACTGATCTATCCTGAGTTAAATTCAATACACTTTCCGCATTGATCACGCCATCGTCTTGTTCCTCAATCAGTTGTTCATCATACGAAAACACTAAGTGATATAAACAAGCAGGATTTTGGTTGATTTCACATGACGTTTTCGACTCGTCGACGTCTAATGACTCTAACTCTTGTATTTTATTGATATGATTGAGTGTTTCAATTTGTTCGAAGAAATTATCCGAAAATATACTCGATTGAATCGATGATGTTAGTGCATCGTGGTAACAACTATCATCCGGTGATGTGATGGTCTTCATTCGATCATCCTGTTTGACGATTTCATGGGAATCGATTGTTTGAGGATGAATGCAAGTTGTTGCTGGATTTGGCACAGAAAATAGCGAATGAAGTTCGGTATCGATCGAAGATTCTTTGTCCATATGATAAGTCAGCGCAGCTTGTTCGTCGACATCGATCAAACTGTCGATATCGATAGTATCGTCATCTGCTTTGATGGCTAGTGGCTCGAGTTTTGGTGATGATGAATTGACCTAGAAGGAATAAAAAGCATTTCCAAACGAATATGTTTAATCAGTCGATAGGCGTACATCATTTGTTGGTTTGGTGGATGGTTTCGAAGCGTTTTGTTGTAAGAAATCCAGATCGAATGCTGAAATGATATCACTTGCTTTCTCCATGGAGATTTTCTGTTGGATATCATCGAAAAGTGATGTTTCATCTTTCGATGTCATCTCTGTTGAGTTTACTTTGTTATAATCAAAACGAACGTTGAGTAACAGAGGTGATGGACTAACACTCGTTCGTTCGCCAACTGATGTTCGAAAACTACCTCGAATAGCATCCTTCTCATTGGAACTCGAAGGTGTTGGACGATTACTTAAACCTGTCGACAGAAATGTTGCCATAAATAGTGTTTGATCATTCTTATCAAGACGAAATTTTGGTAGCGGACATTGATTTTGATTCAACGATGATGTGGATGATAAACTCCACGGCGGTGTTTCATTCCAAGCGTCAATCATAGGTGTATGGAAAATGTACTGGTTTTCTTGCAAACGACGTGTTTTCCTATCGATCTCACCGTATAACTCACGAATTTGATCGTGACTGTAACTAGGCATGGACAATGGGAGAACGGGAGAATTCGCTGCTTCGTGGGCGATTTCACGGCCACGAAGAATCATGGCATTGGTGTCAGGTCGTTTAACAATTTGACGGCGATAAATGAAACAGGCATCCGTGAGAATTTGTGTTGATGGATTTTGATGTACTGGACCCAACTTCTGTGCTAATTTATTTAAACCGCTAAACGTTCATAGGTAAGTGATGGATTAATTCAAACTATTCATTTACCTTTCTCTGTTTGATTGCATATCGACATGATCTGTTGGTGATTGTTTGACTAATGGTCGATCTTCATTATTTTTCACTGTTAAAATTTTGTTTTCTTTAGAGAAAAGACGATGCAACCGAACAAGAATAGAGAAATTACACTTACGATCCGTTTCATTTGTTTTCTTCGGAATTGATTTGCGTTTTTTGATCGAAAACGATTTCTTTTTATTTGAAAATAAACTCAAAAGCTTCTTTGATTCACTATGTACAATTGCTGTTGATGTCTGCGTATCGTTTGATTCTTCACGACGAGACAAGTTTTCGAATTCATGTAATGTTAACGAACCTAAATGCTGAACCGTGGCGTTGTTAAACACCGAACGATCTGCACAACGACAGATACCGATTTGAATTGTCTTGTTCTGTCGGCGTAAAGCCGTAAATTCAGATTTGACACGATCAATCGATAATGCGACAGGCGGTTTGATGATATTGGTGTCATTGAGAAAGATTAACACGTCACCTAAGAAGAAAGTTTTATTAGAGATGAACATCGATCGATTGATGGCAAGGACGTACACACGACACCAACCGACTAGATACATTCAGATACTTCGAAAAAATGTCAAGGGAAGGATGATATCTGGCTAGAAATGCGATGGGTAATTAGAGTAATATACTTATTCTTAGAAAAGCAAAACGAAAAACAAAAGTCTACTAAATAACATGAATAAAAACGTAAAAAGATGTCTTAGAGATATCTCATTAATATGCCGCAAGAATCGGTTTATCCACTAGCTTCACTTCTTGTCCATAATGATGCGTTTCAAACAGGTAAATATAGTTTATTCCTTTGACAAGAAAATGCTTCGGAATGTATAACGTTTTCTGTGGGCCAATTTTCCAGTATCTTCCTAAATTGTGTCCATTAACAAATGCCACACCTTTACCCCAACGCGGACCGGGAGCGAGAAATGTGTCTTCGATTTCCTGACTTTCTTCGATAGTGAATGAGCCACGAAACAGTTTCGGGCCACGAGCAAGATGACTTGTTGTACTATCTTCACTTCGAACAAATGGTTTCCAATCAGTGACACCAGTCAGACCTCGATCGAATTCTAATAAAACCATCAGCCATTTTTTCAATTCGATCTTCTTATCTAAGAGAACATTGTTCAATATTCCCTTTCGACTGTAGTCCAATCCAGTCCCATAATTGATTCGTCCGAGGTTTTCAACAAAAATTGTCAACACTTTCGTCTCAGCGGGAATTTCATTTTCAATCGCATACGATGTTTGATTGGCATAGTAAACATTTTCACCATCGACTAAAATCGTCACACTGTCGGCGACTTCAGGTATCGAGATCGTATGTTGATCAGCAGCTTTAATCAATTCGGGAATTTCTTTATTGATATAAACAATATAACCTTCGGTTATCGTAGTCTTCTTCAAATCTTCCATTCCTAGTGGACCAGTTTCGGATTGATACTTCGTTCCAATGGCAGAATCTTCAAGAATTTGTTCAAAAGATTTATAATCTGTTATTTTCACCTTTCCGTACGCGATCTTCTTCGGATCGGTTAAATCTTTTGGTTCAAACGTATCCGCTGCTGTCCGTTCATGGTTATAAATCACCAATGTCGGATTCTGTTCATAGAATTTCTTCAGAACATTCCGTATCGCATGATACTTTCCTGTCATGTCACCCGATTCAGAAATCGGTGCGTTATAATCGTATGATGTGACAGTAGAGACATAATGTTTCATTTCGAAATGATTGGCACCAGCCGTAAATCCAAAATTCGTACCACCGCAAAACATATAGAAATTCACGGAAATTTCGTACTGCGCAGTCAAGAGAATTTCTTCGACATCTAATTCTAGTTCGTCCGCATTGTACGGTGTTTGATCACCAGTACGATGTGGTTTACCCCATTCATCAAACGCTCCTGTCCGATACTCCGTAATCATCACATGCGCTTCGGAACGAAATTCAATCAATTTATCAACGCGCGTTGTTACTTCTCGTTGGAAATTGATTGTCGCCCAGACGTTATCTAATGTTCCTTGTTGGAGAACTCGTGGAGCATCGGAAGTGAAAAAGATCTCATCTAAACCGTGCTTGACATACATCGAGCGGAGTTTTTCTAAGTAAGCCTTATCTTGGGAATAACTTCCATATTCATGTTCGATCTGAAAAGCTATGATTGAACCACCAGTACGACGGTTGTATTGATATTTGGCTAAGATTGGAAAAAGAGCATCGTAATATCTTTCAACAGCCTTGATATAGCCGGGATAGTTACTACGAACAATCATTTCATCGTCGCTTAGTAACCAACTCGGTAAACCACCAAAATCCCATTCAGCACCAATGTATGCTAAAACAAGCAAAAGATACTCATGATTGTTCAACTTATTTTTTTTTTATAAAGCAAGGTGAAAAATAGTCTGGCGTTTTTTTTTATCATCGAGACACGGTAAATTAAATCATCATTTTCGACAAAATCATGTTCTCATGTTTTTGTCCTTCATTCACTACTCACGTTTGTCCCTCTAGTCCAACCTTGGTCAACTCAAATTCAAATTATGAGAAAATGAAACATTTAAATCAACTTACGCGAAGGACGGATGATTGTAAACATTTCATTTTGATGAACTAATTCCAAAAATTTAATCAAATTATCAAATTGATATTTGCCCACTTCACGTTCATGAACATTCCACGGTACAAACGTTTCAACTGTATTCAAACCAGCGTCTTTCATCAATGCAATTCTGTCTGCCCATGATTGAGGTACAATACGAAAGTATTGCAAAGATCCGCTCAGAATACGAAATGGACGTAACACCGTTCTCCTTGGATCATCTTCTTTGTATAAACGTATTGACAAGCGTCTTTCCTCGCCAAGAATTAACGTTTGATTTCCATATTCCGACGGACGAAGATGCGCTCGCAAAATCAGAAGAAACACAACTGACACTAAGATTAATCGATATCTTGGATTGGCTAATCGAGTAAGAACGGTTCTTCCAAATGGTGATGCTCGGAATTTTCTTGTCATGTGCATTATATTTAACTTAATCATTTTGATCTTACAATATACCAGTGTATGTTGTAGAATATTCCGATGTATACGCTTTTATTTTTCCACGGTTCAATGAAGATGTGGGCGCGCACGCACACGTATCAACTGTATTCCCTGACAAAGTCGCGACAAAAAAAACTTTTTCCTTTTTTCAACAAACTGTGCATAGAATGAAAGAAAAAGGAATAAAAATCATTCATCCTTAACGTTAACATAGTACGTTAACGAAATGCAATAGCTAAATCATATTTATGCTATTGACTTCAATGACAAATCTTTGTCGTCGCAAAGCACAACGAAATTACATTATATAGAGATATTTCACAAAAGAAATCCAGACACATAACTCACCATTTCGAACGCCGATCTTATACAATCCATTGGATACATTATAAAAGATTAATAATCGTTTGTCATTCGGATTCTTGCATAGATGGATACTTCGTTCGCGACTGATATTGAAAATATAAAATTCAAGGAAAAGATTTCCATCATCAGTTAATTGAACGATTCCGTTGTTGTTATTATTATTGCTATTGCATTGTTTCTTTTCTAATTGTCCATTATGACTTGCAAAGCCAAGATTACCTAAGCAAGAACAAATGAACGTGAAAGAAAACGAAAGCAGTGGAGAAAAAAAACTACCAGACAATGTACGTTTTCTCATTTCCGTTTTTAATAATGACACGAGTGCGATCTTGTCGTGTAAATCATAGTAACTATGCGAATTGTATTCAATGCTTTCCATTGACCTCTGAATAACTAGGAGAGTCTAGTGAAGAATTCCTATATGTTCTCTGTTCAAAGACAAGTTAAAGTTTATAACAATGACATGATGCTAAGCTTCTCATTTCTTTATGTACAGTATTAATCTTTACGAATATAAGAAAAGAAAAAAATAATTACAACGATCGGGCGGGCAAGGCGAACGAAACGAAGATGATCAACTGAATTGATTAAATCGGATCAACTCTTTCTTTCGATCGTCTGTAAACGAAGGCTAGTGTCATTGTTATTGTTGTTTCTATGATCAACTACGAACGTACGAAGACTTCCGGGTCATATCGAAAGCGACCGAGAGAACGAAATGCGATATTTAGACATGTTTAACTTACTTTTAGCAATGCTAGTTCTTGACTTCGAATGATCTTTTACATAAGACTTTGACGAACGTAAACTTCCATAAAAACTATGCCACGAAAGACAATCAACCATGGATATGTCACCGACAATACCTTAATTTCTGTATATACAAGACAAAAACATGCATATATATCTAGAGAAGGCAAGAGATAAAAGAGAAAGAATATCAATGAGAAGAACATACTAATATCGATATATCTGACTACTGTCTCTTCTCGTTCTCTTCAACATACATTAATACAAAGAAAGATGTTCAATTTTCTTGATGACGTTAAGATGTATCTGTCTCGTCGTGATAGAAAAAGAACTGATAAAAAGAAACGTTTGATAATCATAATTTTTCGTTCATGTTGTATAAAGCAAGATATATAAAAGCGTACTGAAGTGACTGACTGATCTCTTTCAAAAAAGCAGTCGAATAGATCGTATGAGGAGAAATCATAAGTGAACATATGTTCACCTTTTTTTTGCATCATCGAACATGGATATCCACGAAGACAGTGTCTTAAACGATCATGTCTCTTTTTTTACCTGAGACTTTCTCGTTCGATTAGAAGAAATGACATAGGAAAGAGATCTGAACGGATGTCCTTTCATTGATTGATCTATTTATCAACAAAAGATTAAACACATACATAGAACGTGTTGAGCTATAAAAGAAAGGCTCATGCGGATTCTTTTTATGTCTTATTGATCCTCTCATATCAGAAAATTTTTCTTCGAAGATGTATATCAACAATTTAGATTCTAATAAGTAAATCTGATGACGAAAGACGCACACGTCTCGCAATGAGATGACGACGGCAATTTCAACCGGTATTGTCATGTCGTCTATTGATCCATTGTTCTCTCTTGAAAAAAAAAAGAAAACGAACGCGAAGTGCGACGCTGAGAACGAAAGTGTGTGTTATTCTTAGCCATCACCTCCATTGTTCAATTGGATCGAAAACAGACTACAAGAAAGACGATCGTATAATTTACTTCATTAAATTCTTCGACATACAAATAACATTCGTTCGATACTTGATAACCGCATTAGGAATACTAATAATGACGAATAGTACGAGTCTAATTAATATAATCTTGTATGTAAACAAAGGTATGCGATGAAGAAAGAAAAAGAATCAGTTCAAGTGGCATCTTTTCGCCAATAATTGAAACTTCTCTTTCACACTTGAAAACTGTTGAATAATACTTACAATCATTCGAACCGAATGAACGTAATCGAGATAATGGAAAATATTTCGTCGCTTTGAAAATGAATGAGGAAAACATTGCTTTGTTTTCCTCAATTATTTGAAGACTTCTGTCTTCAGAAAAGAATTGTAATAAGAAAAGAAGAACGAAGTTTTCTTTCACGATGTGTGATAAAAAAAAAATAATCGAGGATACACAACTGGCACTGATAACTTCTTATTTCAAGGTTCCTTCTCCTTTGACAAAGTTACACATAGGCGTCAGATGAATAATATGCATTTTATCGTCTTTTCTCTCTGTCTGCATTGCTCATCAATCGCGGAGAGCTTTATTAATAATACAACGAATTCCTTGTGAGCATACTTCTCAGATTTTATTCATCAATATGCATAAGCGGAAAGAAGATAAGTCAGAATTTTTTGTTCGCTTGGAGACTCAGCATAACATATGTGATTCATTTTCTGCTCGAGCTATTGTTAAAGATATGAACTGAAGTGAAAAATATTCATTCGAATAGATAAACGAACAGATTATATGTATCCCAATTGATCGAAAGATAAAGAAGAAATGAAAAAGAAATCATGTGTAATGATCTATTTTGATTGATTAGACGTTCTTCACTGGTTCGTTAATCGAGACGTTTATATGACAACTGAAAACGACGTGTGTCGATCAAATCTTTCTGTCGAACATGTTCTCATAATCTAAGGGCCGTACAATATACTCGCGAACAAAGAACAATTCACCTTTCTTTTGCCATCATAATATAGGTGTTCAAACAGATTTTATCGATCAACTTTGAACGTAAATAACCTGCTGCTATTGAACAAATCGTTCGTAATCTTTTGTCACACAATGTACTTAGAAAGACTGACTTGAATTTATCTTTCCGTAAGCCGTGGTACAATCGAAATACGACATGGACATATTGTTTTTACTTCTCTAACTGTATTATATTAGAAGTATTCGAATCGTCATAATGAAAACAAACGATTTTCTTTCAATGTATAGAATAAACGATCGCACCGATGATTAAAACGGAAAAAAAATGTGCAAAACAAACCGTCGTCGAAGTGGATTTTACAGCTACCTGTATTTTACCTCGGGTTACCTTGAATCGGAAAAAAACCTTGTGCTTAAAAGAGTTCATATTGGCCGCGTGACGAATATCAGCAAATGAAAGGTACTTGTCTCACTCGTATATATTTACAGAAAAACGAAGCACACAATCACAAATTGAAAATGGATAAATCCTCGATGAAAATGCTCAAATCAAAGTTTTTATTCATGTGTCCAATTAAAGAAAAAAAAGAGACAGAGAGAGGAAACGATTTCTAGATATCTCTAAAATAATTTAACAATTAAAAACAAGAGTTTGTTCTTTTTCACTTATAACGATGAACCATTCATTAATGTACATCCTTGTGTATGATGATCTTGCAATTGTCTTTCTAATTTGGTTATATCCGCCTTGAGAGTGTCAGCAATGCCTACTAAATCCTTATTCTTGCCTTGTAATTCATTGACGCGTTTTTGTAGCTCAGCAATGCGCGTTAACTTTCTTGTACGACACTTTTGTGCAGCTTGCCGATTTCGTTCACGTTTACGCTCTTTTTTTATTACATCGTTTGTGTCACCCGACTGTGACGATCTCATTGATGGCACATGTTGTAATTCATCTTTCATACGATTACTATATATATACGATCCTGTTGGACTTGATGGCGCCGTTGAATTCGATGAGTCATGTTCATTCATAGATGATGAAATCGAGCGGTCGCGCATTGCAGACATTTGTGAATTGCTTCGATTCGTACGATATGGAGAAATCAATTCGGAATTTGGTTGAGCAGTATTGGATACTATTAAATGCATATCATGCTGAAGAGGATGCGTCGATGGTTGAATAGGATGATTAATGTTAGTCATGGTTGAGTCAAACATTTCATGAAATGCTCTCGTACCTGCAAAAATGAATAATAATAGTAATTGCTTCTATATAATTTCAGAAAAACAAATACCTGGTGACGGTTGTCCATCGTTATATGCTTGCGGAGTCACTAAAACATTGATCAAATCCGGTGTTGATAGAGAAAACTTGTCGTTGGAGGTGAACGATAATGAATTATTTGCATACTGATTATTGATTGGTAAAGTCATCGGTCGTGCTGATATTTGCGGCACAACCGACATGTTGGTCATTGTTGGATGCATACGGCCAGGATAGGTTTCATACGATGAATTTAAATCATTTTCAACTTTGATACTATTGTCAGTCATTGGGTAAAAGTAGGAAAATATTGGATCAAGAAAAAAGAAAAAGAAATAAAAAATAAAATAATATTTTCAATTTGCTTCAAATATGAGAAAACGTGTATTTATATATATATATAGGTGAATGTACAACTAGTCGTTTTGATCGACTGATTGCATTAATAAAGGAAGAAATGAAGAAACTGTGGGCGAAGAAAAAACTGAGTAGGTGCACACGACAAGCGAATACATAAAGATGAGTCACAGGTTTTTATTGACTCAATTGTATTTATTTATTGAGTCAGCCAGAAAAAAATCTCATTGGCTGAAATGGTAAATCTCATTGCGATATCATATGAAAACAAAACGTATCACAAGGCAAACGAATTCTAAACGGATATTTATCAACTCCCAAACGCCATCTCTCATTATTTATATGTGTCTGTGTCCCTTGCACAAAACATGCTGAAAGTAGAAAGAGAAAAATGAACATACTCAATTGAGTTATTGTATAGTTTAAAAAAACGCACAGGTAACCGATTAGAAAGCATATATACGTCAGCTATTTTTACACATGTGACTGTGATGTATTATTTTTTCGTCGTTTTCCACCTCTCTTAGCTAGATGATAATGATAAGAAGGTGAATACTGTATATTTACTAGCCAATATATTCTACGTTATTTCTTCGATTGTCTCAGATATACCGTTTGTTTACATAGACCAATAATTGTCACATTTGATAAACAAATACGGAAGACTAGCTTTGCGAATTACGTAGTGCTTACGTCAATCATGTGTTCATCAAAGGAATGTTCATTTCGTCTGAGTGGAATAGTCGAATAGTTGACAGTTGCAGTAAACGAACTCAAAAGGTTACTATTCATCATTAAAACTAAAAGAAAGGTACATATGTAATGGTTATTTCGTCTTTTTGTTTTCTATTAAAAATTCGAACGCACAATATGTCATTAGTCGTACATTAATTGCTTTGATTTCGTATTAATCGCAATATATGACGTAAATCCTTTCGATAAAAAAAGGTCGAGAAAGATTTATTCAATAAATACTTGAAGGAAGAGAACAATAGGTTAGACAAAACCGTATATATATATATATTATGTATCGGAAAATAAAGAGCCAAATCAGTCAGTAGTGAACAGATAATAGTAAATGGTTTGGTTTAGAAAGAAAAAAGATATCGACTAGGAATAGTAGATTTCAAGTTTTGCCGGTAAAATCGAAGCAAACCCAGATATGCAACATCGTTTGAAGCAAAAGGAAGGTTGAAATTGGATATATCACAAAAGTGATTGTTTTGTCTTGTAATTATCACTTATCATCTAAACATATGCTTGTTCGGTAGTTGGTAATATCATTTTAGGTTTTTCCCAAGCATAGAGAACCGTAGCTGCTAACACAGACAATGTTCCCATGTAAAAAAATCTAGTTAAACATAAGATTTTACTGACGAATGAGTCGAAAGAATTCACTTACGATGAAGGCGTGAAGTCATGGAGAAAAAAGTACGAAATTATGCATGATAAAACGATGGATAGAGATGTCGCAAAACCTTTGACAATATTATCAGCATATTTAATTACATTGGCAATAATCAAACCACCAAATGCCTAGAGGACAAGAAATCATAATTAGTCATCATTAAATATCCATTCATTTGGCTTACTTGAAGAAAAATGACTGTCCACACTATGTTTGTATATCCTTGAAAAAAGCCTTTCTCCATCACAGCTTTTCCATCAAAACAAAATACAACGATCAATCCAAAGATGATACCAAAAATTGCTACAAAAGAAAATTTATATGATTTGACACGGCAAAGTTTCATCTTTACCTAACTGAATATTTTTCACCCATACGGACGACGAACTTGTCTTGAGAAGTTTTTCAAAGTAAACTCCGCTGAAACCGGACGTAATAGCTGATAATAATACTGCACCAAAACCAATTGATTGTTGAAGCCATGTGACTTGATTTTGATTTGATGAACGTTTCGCTGACTCTTCACTTGTAGGCCACTAGAAAAATCAGAAATCATCATTTATCATTGAAGTACTTACAATTTTCATCTTACCGTCACAAGTGCAACACCAAGTGCAAGCATGAACAATGAAAACCATTGATGTTTGTCTAGTTTCTTCTTGACCATATACACAGAAAACAAAGCAGTGGTGAGAATCTTCAGTTGATATGTGACTTGATATGTTGCAGCATTGAGATATGATAATGCAATAAATAAAAGATTATTTTGAATGGAATAGATTCCACTCGGGATGGCTAATTTAGATGTTTCATATGGTTTCTGATAAATTTCTTCTTGAACAACTCGACAAAATCGAGTGATTGAACATCCTATTTGAACCAATCATCGTGTCTTATTCAAAAATGTTAAAATAACGTACCATTTTCCCACCAAACGAGAACAACAGATAGTAGTCCTTTGACAGCTTCCGCAGTAACAATAGCTGTCGACGACAGATATTTTTCGGTTTTTACTGTTCTTGAATAACGTAGAATAAGAACAAGGCTTGTATTTTGTAGCACAAGTGCAATAAAACTGATCCATACGCGCGGATCCTTTCTTGTCATCTTTAAATATAATACAGTGATTACGTGCACCGAAGAGTGTGTATCTTTTCGTTGAAATCAACGAGTTTTGTTAGTCGAGAAAGTTGGTCAGTGTGGATACTTACACGGCGCATTGTTTAAAGAAGAAAAGAAATAATAATTTTGTGTTTCGTGCGTATTTTGTGTTTAAATGTGAGTGTGTTGATAGAAATTGTATATGTAAGAGGAAGTAGTAAGCAAATAACGTATACAGAAGTCCCGTGAATATACTGCTAAGAGTCATAGACATCCATGCTTAGGTAATAAAATTTTCACAATGATTAGATTGGATTCGTTTTAATAACAAGATAAAGACCAATAAAATATTTGTTAATAGCAACAGAACAACATACAGCGGTGGTGTTATTTGTCGTTTTTTCCTACCTGTTCTCCCATAGACGTTGTCTTTAAATCTGAAATGAGGCCGTAAAAGGTGTTATATGATTTATGCTATAATATGAAAGTTTATCACGTCTCATTCACAGTCTCCTACGGCACCAGACGCTTTCGAAACTGTCGACGTCTGAAAGGCTTCGTTTCTGCAGTGAATTTGAGAGTGCACAATTGGGTCTTCACTTTACTCGTCTAAGTATTGAAGTAACTATAGGACAA
This sequence comes from Adineta ricciae, assembly GCA_905250025.1. NCBI lineage: Eukaryota > Metazoa > Rotifera > Eurotatoria > Adinetida > Adinetidae > Adineta > Adineta ricciae. The sequence continues at coordinate 356,796 of CAJNOJ010000030.1, forward strand.
TTGTGGTTTGCCACACTGTCACCCTTGATATGAACAATTTATCAAGGTGAGTTCATTGACAAATCAAACTTCGATTCAATATACATGCATACAAACATATAGACGAGTTAGTATAGCATTGCAATCGAATCAGTAACGAATGATATTTATTATTAGTACAGAGAATATTCATAGAGCGCGATTGAATTACAAATTTTTGTTGTTGTCAGATGTGAATTAAACACATCGATTCCATAGTCCATGCTTCACCGGCATTATACGATAACCTAGAAGATCTTCCAATAGATGTCTCCTATAATCGAGGCAGTTGTAAAGAATGCAATCAATGCCATATAACTATGCTACTCAACAATGTTAGAGAGAATGCCAGAACATGGAGATAATCTGAAATTGCAATGAATTCAACTACATCAAGTAAAAAGAAATAAAGAAATTCGATATCAATATCTTCGAAACATGTTTTCGTGATTTTCATGGTCATTCTAGTAGAAAGTATTCATGAAATGTTGATATGGAGTGTGTTAAACATTCATTGTCCACTAGTTGAATAACAAGTGATTCGTATAGAACAGTGGTGTCTAACCCGAAACTTGAATTCGAGTATTTAATTATTCCTGTGTTCACCGCCTCCCTACACATCGACCTTTCTCTCCTTCTCACAATGCTAGTCTTCGTTTAATTCTTCTTTGCGGCAGTGCCTTATTTTTGAAATAGTTCATATGTTGACTTGGTATGAATAACTTTCAATTGACATGGTGATACATTCGACAAAGTAATAAAAACTAGAAAAAGATATCTTATCCAAGTGACGAAAAACTTTCAAAGATCTCTGAATCGTTCAATTTGAGATTGAGGTAAGATTGCTTCTAGCTGATCAGATGTGTCATTGTAATCGATTCGTATAAACGCCAATCAGTAGAATGGATCGAAGTAATTTCTTTCAAATATCACGTTGAATTTCGCGATGTTCAAAACATCGGTGAAAAGCTGCTTCATATCAGTGATTCTCATGTATATGTATTTCTATGATTGCATATGCAATGCTTTTAGATGTGGTTTAGTACTCGATTTCAATGAAGAATAGTGTTGTATCTTTTTGATTTGCTCAGTTTTTGAGCATCTGTGAAAGGCGAAGCGTATGCGCATCATTGTCTTATTTTCTGATTGGTCAAAAGATGATGACCAACAGAATTTCAAATAAATTATATAAAAAACTTGAAAATTTCTTATAAATTTCTGTAGAAAAAAATATTATTATACAAAATTATATTTTTTCCTCATAAATGAAGAAAATTCGTTTACAAAAAATGTTTTATGGAAAATTCTCTCTCATTAGCCTTCCTACATCGTACATCGTCACTGTCTTCTCCACCCACGTTAATCAGATTTTCTCTTTCGTCACTTTACTAGTGTGTGTAGTCGTGTGTGTGCGTGTGCGCAGTCTCTTGTTGGTACAAAAAAAAGTACAAAAAAATCTATAAAACTTTTCTCAAATTTCACCTTTGTGTGAACCAAAAAAAACGTAAAATCTCTTTCAAAAGCAGAAAATACGTTAACTACCCAATCAACTCTATTAACTCTTTAAACAAAATATACATTCAAAAAAGTCGAAAAACCCAACAACAGTGCTGAATAACAAAAAATATGGCTAATACATCAGCTCAAAGTTATCCAATGGCCTCCTTATACGTTGGTAAGTTGAATTCGAACTTATTTATCTTTTTAATAAAAAGCGAAATTGTCTGTTTTAGGTGATCTTCACCCGGATGTCACCGAGGCTATGCTATTCGACAAATTTGCTAGTGCCGGTCCAGTTTTATCCATTCGTGTTTGTCGTGATATGATTACACGTCGATCACTTGGCTATGCTTACGTTAACTTTCAACAACCAGCCGATGGTATATTAGAAGAAAGAAATAGCTGTCCGTATTGATAGTATTTATTTTTTAGCTGAACGAGCTCTCGATACGATGAACTTCGATGTACTTCGTGGTCGTCCATTACGTATTATGTGGTCTCAACGTGATCCTGCTTTACGTAAATCAGGTGTTGGCAATGTTTTTATTAAGAATTTGGATAAAAATATTGATAACAAATCGCTTTACGATACATTTTCGGCCTTTGGTAACATCTTATCATGCAAGGTAACTATTCGGGATGAGTGCCAGCTCGATTGAAAATGGTCCTGTTTAGATCATGACGGATGAAGCTGGTCAATCAAAAGGTTTCGGTTTCGTTCACTTCGAAACACAAGAAGCTGCTGACAATGCTATTAATAAAGTCAATGGTATGTTACTTGCTGACAAGAAAGTTTATGTTGGTCGATTTATGTCACGTACTCAACGTAACGATGGTGGCGTACCTCGAAAATTCACCAATATATTCATCAAAAATTTTGGTGATCAACTTGACGAAGAAAAGTTACGCGAACTTTTTTCCAAGCACGGCAAAATTTTGAGTTTCAAAATTGAAAACGATGAAAACGGTCATTCGAAAGGTTTCGGTTTTTGTAGTTTCGAAAATCCCGAAGAAGCTGAAGAAGTAAGCCGAAGATAATTCGATCGATAATTTTCCATATTTGTGTTTGTTTTTTTTCATTGAAAGGCTGTACAAAATCTTAATGGATATTCGATTGGTGACAAACAACTTTACGTCGGCCGATTTCAAAAGAAGAACGAACGGTTATCGGAAATTAAACGTAAGAAAGATGCTCAACGACAAGAACGCATGAATAAATATCAAGGCGTCAACTTATACATCAAAAACTTGGACGATACAATCGATGACGAACGCTTACGAAAAGAATTTTCCAAATTTGGAACAATCACAAGTGCTAAGGTACTTGTTTTCTATGTTACGGTTTGATAAAGAACGTATTTTTCTGTCTAGATCATGTCTGAAAATGGCCGATCAAAAGGTTTCGGTTTCGTCTGTTTCAGTGCACCTGATGAAGCAACAAAAGCTGTTACGGAAATGAACGGTTCAATCGTTGGCTCGAAACCACTTTATGTCGCTTTAGCTCAACGTAAAGAAGAACGTCGCATGCATTTAACCAATCAACATATGCAACGCATCGCAACAGCACGTGTACCGCAACNGATTATTAAGAATAGAAAACGAAGAAAAATTCTTCATCCATATTTGTTTGATAGAAGATTCTTCGTTTTTTTTTGCAGCTGTTATCTATCTAAAAATCACACGATAAATTCCATCATTCATCGCTATAAATATGAGATTGACATGTTGTTTAGATGGTACTGATCAAGGACAAAAGACAAAATCGAGCTCATTCTTTTTTTTTCCCGTTGTATATTTGAAATCGCGGTAACTAACAAGAAAAATAGAAAATGTTCGTCAAGAGATGAACGTCTTTTTGGTTAATGTTGCACGTTCCTAGAATGACATCGACGGAAAGAGATAAATATATATTGAAGAATTTTGGTAATTACCTTGCCGTCAGGGTTGATTAATGTTGTGACAATATGTGAACCTGTATGCCATGTTGATACAGACGTAGCAATTAGATCATCGTTATTTTTCAGTTCAGATTCGAATGCTTTGGCTAAGATCTAAATAGAATCGATTGAAGAGGATGAAAGGATGGATGCCAAGGTTATGAGGATTACTTTAAGTGAATGGTTCGCTTTGAGAGGAGCATGTTCAGGAAATGTGAAATGTATTTTCTCGCCCGTATTGTTTTCTTGACATATTATCCAATTAGTAAGATCAATATTTTTTGACTGGCTGGTGTTATCGACAACGATGTAATGTCCTTGCGTATGACATTCAGATATACTAATGGGGCCTTTAGCAGACTTTTGAAATGTTACACGAGATTGAAGTGCTAGGAAAGAAAGATACAAAACAGTAAACTATACTTGCTTATAGTGCTTCAAAAGTTCCCAGAACTAATTGTTATGGCATTGTATTGGACATTTCCTGTCTTCTAATCTATTTTTTGTACGCTCTGTGGAATTAAGTAATATGTGTTGAATTAATAAGCTTGATTGTCATTCTCGCTAAGATACTCTACCTGTTGTTTGGTTACACGACTCTGAATACATCTAAGTATTTATGAATACGGTGGCTTCCTCTTAGATGACTAAGCTTGCCGACGCTCAACTTCGAAGATTCTTTCTTGAATAACTTTTTCTTGATGCATTCGACTATTCGGTAGAATTATCACCTGCCTCAAGCTCTACTCGCTGGCAAGTAATGACTCGGAAATCTCTAAATGGGGGTTAATCGAATGCTATTTCCGGAAACTTTTCGATCACGCAAGTAGATCAAAAGATAGTTCTATCACTAGACATACGTCCATCTGATCCTTCTGTAGTTGTTGTAACTGTATTGACGTTGTTTAACCAAGTTGATGGTATCTGTTGATTACTCTTTTGAATAGACAATGATGACATACTAGTTGGATTCGGAGAACTTGGTTTCAAAAGTGGATTGGACGAAAGATCAGTTTCTATCGATGGGCATAGTTGTGCATCGTTGGGCGTTGATGTCGATAGACGAAATGTAATTTCATCACAATTAATATTCATTGTAATAGGTAATGACACGCCACGTTCACGTTCACATATCAGAAAAATACTTTCTTCAGGACTTGAACATACTTTATTTTGTAGTTGTTCGTGTTCCGTCAGTTCCATTTGTCTCTGTGGTCGAGCTATGGATGAAGGACATGTTTGATAGCTATCTGCTTCGGAAATATCAAATGCGAGTTCATTTGCTGGCTGGTTGAATGCATCGAGTGTGTCTGGTCGTAGTGGTATACCTGTGGTTAAGATTTCAGTCGGAATCGAATTCATAGTTTGATCGCGATGAGGTTGGAATGATAGTGGACGTCGTAGAGAGTCAGACACTGGTGCAGCAATCTATAGAATGAAATAGAAAGAAACAGTGAGTGTTATGTGTAGATGTTTAGAAACATGATCTAGAATGATAGTCAGCTTCTTCATATGTGTTCTCATCTTTGAACTATTATTCGGTCTGTGATGAGTATGTGTTTATTTAGAAATGATTAATCAAAATATGTCTACCGCCTCTCATATAAGAACGAGATGCACATTCACATGTGTTCGATATAGGTCATAAGCTTGACTAATTTCAAATTGCATGGTTCACACCCATGGTAAATGAATAGTATGTAATCATCTTTATGAGAGAATTTAAGATAAGTTCTGTGTCTTACTCGTGTTCTGACAACTCCTTTGGTTTCATCATCTGCATCGTAGTCGATTGGTAAACTTGTATCACCCTCATCTGTTGTTGTTCGCCACAGACCAGGATATCCTGGTATAATATAAACATCATCAAGTTGCTGCTTCGCTAGTGCTGGTGAACTTTCATGGCTCGATGGTGTAGTAACAAGATCGTAACGATGATAACGTTCATCATGAGTACTTATACTACTACTTGTTTCTGTTGTTTTATCACTAATACGATGAATATTTGTTAGGTCATGTTCTTCGAATTCTTCATCGACATCTTCGTCAGTACTACTTGTATCTAAATTTTTTAGTCGACATGGCGATGAACGATAGAGTCTTCGGTAGAGTATGTCGTCTGATTGCGATGTTAGATTATCCGATGCATCAAATTCGGTTAAATCATCGTCTTTGAGTGCCGATCGATGAGCTACAGGTAGTGGTTGTAGAAAACGTTTTTCTTCTCTAATGGCATAGTTCGGCATATCTTCTGATATCGGTATGACTGGTAAACGATCTTGCGAGGAATCATGCATTTGATGTATTGCATAAGAAACATAGCGATCTGAACTAGTGATAGGAGACGATGTCGTTGAACTTGTCGATTTCTCTTGTGGACGAAAATGTTGATCAAGTGACAAGGGTGAAGCAATACTATGACCACGTAGAGCGTGAATTAATTCAAAAGAATTCGGTTCGGTATTTGTCGGAGATATTCGCCCAAGATCAACGTTTAGGTTCGGTACAACATTTTCATATTCACTATTCGTCGATGTCTAAATAAGATAAACGTAATGATTTTGCCTGCAGTAACACACATGAGTCGACATACCAACTGTTGTAACACATCATTATCAATCTAAACGGAAACAAACAACTAGATCAGTTTCACATTCAACATATAATTATCTTACTTCTATGGTTATCGGTTCCAAAACAACTGGATCTTCACTGATGCGATCAGTTGTTTCAGACTGCGATGAAACTATTTCGGTGGTGTTATTCATCAATTTTTGAACAATATTTTCATGATGATTATCAGCAGGTTTCAGTTCACTCTGACGGAAAGAAAGAAGATTTTAAAACAGACAAAAAAATAGAATATTACCATTTCCTTCGTTGCTAAAATATCGGTATTCTCTAGAGCAACTGCACTGGTGGATGATGGAGGAAATTGACTAGTGTCTTCCGTAGTCAGTTTCTATATTGTAAGAATTAGAAACGAGACGAAAAGAATGAACATTACGTACTTTGGAAATTATTGTTGTGGGGCTGGCTCGCTCTTCTGAAGCTAAAGTCGGAGATTTTTCATAAGGGGCAATCTGTTCGACTTCTTCCAATAGAAAAGATCCAGTAGGTACGATTTGGATTTCGGAAGCCTAAATAAAGAATTGTACAGAAATATTAGGTTTTTTTTCAATAGAATTACTTTGTTGATCACTGGTTGATCGCGTGTCAGAGAAAAAGAAGTAGAACACACCATACTTGCAAGTGTATCGTCAACACTGACAAATGATGGTGTCGCATCTTCTAATCTCTCGTCAGCAATCGAAGTATCCTAAATATACCGATCGAAACATACTTATACAGTAGAGATGACATACCGTTAATTCAATTGATGCATATTCAATTTCAGAGATATCTTCTTGACTTCTCATATCGATTTCGTTGCCAGGCATAACATTTATTTCTAACGCCTCCAAGTCCGTTTGGATAGCCGGTGTCGTTGAGCTTGATGCATCATTGATCATAATGGGCACATCAGCGTCACTTACAACATAAGGGGCAAAATCAGTGGTAGACTCTTCCGGAGCGCCAGTACTCGCAGATGGAATAACACTGATTGCTTGCATTTCTTCGACAGGCGAAAGAATCTAAAACTTTAGACGTAGTATAAGATTCCCTTGTCGTTATCTTACCGGTTCTGCAACTGATGGAGTTTTCACATCGACAAAATTTCGTTGTTCTGCTTTTGCTTCAATCTCATTCAATAGAATTGTTTCTTGTGTAGCTTCAGCTGGCAGCGTATTTGTCGATTCTGTTAAATTTATTGCACTATCATTCAATTGTTCACTGGAGGACGGAGTAGGTGACTTCTAAAAAGTTGATTGCAAGAGTACTAGTATTAATGACATATTATTTTCATTACCTTCATATCTTTCGTGAAAATCGATTCTACAGAAAGAATCGTTGGTAGATTCTCTTGTTTTTGTGTTGATGAATCGTTCGTTACTGACTTATGCTTTTCATGTGTTTCTGTAATTTCCTTATTTCGATTGGTATCATACTGAAGAGAGTGATCTGTTTCTTGATCGTTCATTCCCACCGGAGTCTTCATTTGCATGCTTGTTACGACATTCGGGATATCTTCCATATGCGACGTAATTGATGTCGAAATGGTTTGACGAAGAGCAGTCAAAATAGATTGTTCAATACTTTCAGAATCAATTTCTGGTGCATTCTATTATAAGAAAATAACGTAAAGAAAGCAGACATACACAAAGATCTTAATAAGTGTTAACATACTTCTACAAATTGTGTATGATCACCCAAATAACCATGATAGACATCACTACTTATGTAGCGATTACTAATCAAGTCTGACAATCGATCGATGGGACTGACAATTGTTGGAAACGGTGGTGGCATTATAATTGCTTCATCTTCTATGATATTAACTGGTGGTATGCTAATTTCATTTTGATTTGCTTCATTCTCTGGCACTAGTTGGACACCAGTTTCTATATTGACGGGATGTTCTTCAGCAGATGAAGCACCCTGTTGAAACGACTCAGTTGTAGCGACGAGTTGAGGATTAAGAGCATCTTTTGTGATATTTAGTGGTTCATCTTGACCAATTTGAAAGTCGCCTGAATCTAGTGAGGTTGTTCGTCGATCAGCAAATTCTGAAGAACTTGATGATGCTTCGATCGAACTGATCGATTTGATTTGTCGCACATGAAATTTAGTTCGGATCTTTAGTGGAGCAAGTTGAAGTTTAACCGTACTAGCTTCTGGAATCTGCGGTGCATCAGGAATGGTTTCTGCCACCGCTGGCTGGCTCAATAGATGTTCCTGAACAACATCTTGGATGTCGGAAACAAATGCTTCGGCAGAAATTGATGAAACGGGTTTGTTGGATTCATATATGTGCTCCTGTTCGGTCAAATTCGTTGATGATTCAGAAGGCACGCGTTCTTCCATTATATGTTGATTATCATTATCTGCGACGTCTGTCGCTATTTCTGCGTGAGTTTCTTTCATTTGATTTTCACCCATCGAACTCGCCTTATTAATCTTGATACTGTCGATTACTAACGGGATTTCCTGTTGTCGTTCGGTTGTCAATGCCATCGTCGCAGTTTGCCTAGTATCATTCGACAATGTCAGAGTTCGATCTTCATCGATCGGTTCAGTTTCCACTTCTTCTTTGATCTGTTCAATCGAAGGTGGTTTGGAAATGTCCATTGGGGGAGTCATTTCCTTGTCTAGATCTATAATAGCAGTAATAATCTTACTGTAAGAATCACCACGAATCATGTCCTTTCTTTTCGCTCGTTGTATACATGGTTTCTTAATGAGTCCGGGCAGTTTTTGCGTTTCAACCCGTTTCGGTGGTAGTGTTGGGGAACTATCCGAAGAAACTTCATGATCGACCACGTTTTTGTTTGGACTCATACTACTCAACGTAGAATGTATGGGTGATACGCTTGCGAGAATGTCCGAAATTTCGTTAATTAATGTGTCATATTTCGTAATAGTATTTTCGAGCATTTCAATAGGTCTAGCAGCAACGTCAGACAGGTCAACCGATGGCGCACGTTCTCGTTCGGGTTTTGTTTCTGTAGGCGTTATAGCTGATTCCAATGTAGACGTCATAACTGGTGTTGGATGAGTATCTTCATCGATAAACATTAGAGATGCGTTCAATTTTTCAGCCTTTTCTAGATTAACATCGTCTTGGTTGGTGTCATTGACTAATGATGACTGTCGTGATACAGAAGGTTTCGGTGACGACGATAGTGATGGAATAAGATCAGTAGGTGGTGCCATTATAGCAATATTTTCATACGGCGACTCAGAACGATCAGTAACTAGATATGCGGATGAAGACAGTTGTGGCTGAACATCAGTTATTTCCTTCGACGATGAATAATTGGAATCCGATAGTTGGTTTTCAAATGACGACGAGTCTTTAGATGAAACAGACAAAAGGTTAGATGAAGGTGCTGAAATTAGATTGGCGCGATCGAAAGAATTCGATGTTAGTATACTATTCACTGGATTAAAACGAGTTTCGCTCGTTCTAAATTCATTGTCCGTAGATAAATCTATTCGCCTCGATACCGATGGTAGTGGTTCAACATTCGCAAAGATCGGAGTCGTTAAGCGATACATAGATCTCCTGGGATTTGGTTTTGGAGCAAACATAGATAGATAGGCATCTGTATAGTCTGAGCTTGGTGGTGTGATGGATTTTCGACGTCGAAGTCCTCGTATGTGACTAGCCTCGTAAAAAGTCTTCGCCTTGAAACTTCGAGTTTGAATAACATCACCTTCATTCCATTGTTGTGACCACGAATGTTCAACGATGGACGTCCATGGAATATTCGAACTAATCGTCAATGGACGTCGATGTCTACCATAGACTTTGTCGAATATGGTCGTTTCCGTTTGAGTTGACTCCACAGATCTGAATGGTACACAAGGTGTCAGAATTGAATAGTTATTTCTGAGAACTACAAATAGAATGAATAGCAACAAATATGCAATATGATGAGTAGAAATGTTCGTCTGTTACTTGGACCGCTGCTAGGTTTCGTGCGGAACCGTGGATATGAATCTGCATATGGCCTTTCACTCTGTAAATGATTGAGTGGTTGTGTTGATAATGGTGCAAGACTTGCGCTAGAATTTACACATAGGAGAATATTGTGTAAAAGGTGAAATAGAACACTATATATATCGTACCTGTGCTCTCTTCCGTCAAGTAATTTCCGATAACCAGCAATTTCTGAATGAAGAGATGATTTTGTTGAAATTACATCAGTATAATCTCGATCTAATTCATCGAGACGTGCTTGTAAATCTTGTATTTGATGATAATGTTCGTCCGTTGCACGAATTTGACCGTCTCGTTCTGAACGAATCGATTTTTCCAACTCTCGAATACGATTTTCAATACTTCCATTCTACAACAATCAAAGAACCAAAGCTTGTCTCTATGCAAAAGAGAAGAAACGCAACTAAATTACTCTTTGTCGCATCGCTGCTATATCCTGTCGAGATTCTGCCATCAATACTTCTAATTTTCGAAATTCATCTTTGCTACGAACATTTTCTGTTTGTTCAATAGCTCGACAGGATTGTACGTCTTGTATCTAGTAGAACAGAAACAGTGAGCACTTCAAGTTCGATTTATTCCTACTGCTTGCGCGACTTTCCATTGATACCACGCTTCTAATTCATTTCGTAGATGATAATTCCGTTGATCATATTCTGCACGGATTGTTTTAATCGCCGTCGATAACTGATGTTCGAATAGATTGGTTGGATCGAATGATACATTGATTAAACTTATTTGTTTAATTTGTTCAATTTTTTGTGCATGAAGACGTTTCAAAAGTTCAATCTCCTCTTCGAGTTTTTCTTTTTGATTTTCTAATTGAACTCGTGTAATGATTTCATGATCTAATTCTTTGGTTATCTGTTGAATATCTAAGATAAGATTTTGAGAGGTCATTCGATAACGTTTCTGTTCTTCTTGTAAATCATCTAGACAGACAAAGTGCGTACGCGTTTGATTATCATGATAAAATATCAAGAATTATCTGCCCATATCGATGTTCGCCTTGGATTCTGATGAAAGAAGCAAAACTTACTTAGACGACGATGAAATAGATGGATATCTGCTTCGTTGTCGCATATCTGCTTTTGTAACTGGTCGATTTTTCGTCGATCGGAGCCTTTTCCAACTAGTGATGTAAATCTAGAAAAGCAAAATCGAAAATTTCGCTTTCGATTGCAACAGAGATCTGTTTCTTGTTTCGAACATACTTGTCTTTTAATTGTGTAAGTTCTTGTTCGGCATGTCTCACGCGAAGGTCAGCTTCGATACGATCTTTTTCAGTATCATCTATGATATGGCATGCTTCACGTACTTCGATTTCGTACATTTCTTTCAATCGATGTTTTTGCGAAGTCCATTGTGAACTAAAAGTAGTTGTTGTATTTACAGATCATTCTCCGAAAGATGATTTCACAAAAACAAAATCTACCGTATTTGATCGATTTCGAGTTGAAGTTTCCGGTTTTGACCTTCTAAAAATCGCACGCGTTCAACATAGGCAGCAAATCGATGATTAAGATAGTTCATATCATGTACGTCCGGCTTCTCAGTTTCTCTAAAAACAATACACAATTTGAAAATCATTGAACGATTATCGATGATATTAGACAGAAATTATCTTCGATATGTTTGTTTTCTCTCTCAATAACAACAGACAGATCTGTCTATCATCTTCCGAAGATTTCCTCTTTATTCCTTCGTGGAAATCAACCCTTCGTTCGCTTCTTTTATAATCAAAGTAACAATTAACATCATTGACGACAGACACATTGTCTAAAACATAGTAACACATGCTGGCAAACCCGATTGACTCTTTCTTCTCATCCTATTCCGTATTGAATTACATGCTTAGAAAGGAAGAAAATGAGTATTGCTATGATAATCAATAAGTAAACAGATAATTAATTGAGCGAGTTATGTAAGAAGATTTTGATCATTGAATCTATCCTGCGACGCTTACCGAATTGCAATAACAGTCGTCGTCGCTTTGCTACCATTCGATTTCAGTGGGATACCGAAGGAATTAACTGTTTCGGCAAATATTGTATGTTTGGATGACATTCTCGTCGAATAACTTGTAAGCAATTGAAAAGTGATCGAATCTTCTTCGTTGCAAATGGATAATGAAGAAGATTTTACAAGTAATCAAACTAAAATAAAATATGTTTAAAAAGAAAACAGTTTTCAATTGAACGTCAATTCTACTCGCCTTGTTTGCTAGAAAAATTTTCAAAGCTCGAGATATATCCGTTGGAAAAGTGTAGATGCTCTGATCTTCGTGAAAAATCATCTATATAACGAGTCCTATTTCTTTCGAGAAAATCGAGAAAAATAGATAACATCTTTCTTCTCTTTCTTCTCATCAAGCGATAGATGTCTTATTTATATTACAAGTGACATATCTATAGTGTCGAAGCAAACAAAGTTAGTTCGAATTTCGTTAAGAAAAACAATACATTTGTCTATTTCTTCATACACAATTCTATCCATATGATTTAGTTGCATCCTGATAAACTAAGTAAATTATTTGCTTTACTTTCCTGAGGATATACAATCAAAAGAGAGGAGACGAAGAGAATAAGCCAAACTTGTTTTCCAATATTTACTCACTGGTATCGACATGCCGATATGATAATCGAATGTAGTTCATTAACGCACACCGCACTCAATGATTTATGTCTCTATATTTCCAATAGATGATTGAAAGGCTTTCTTCATTTAAGAAAGAAAACATCCAGTTGGCATATCAAGATGTTTCTTATACTGTAAAAGAACTTTATTCGATGACAGATGACGATATGATAGATGAGTTACTTGTCCACATGAAAAGAGGAGAATTCAATACACAAACTCAAAATAAAGACTCAGGTTTTTCTCCGAAGGAAAAAGAGTTTGCGGCTATTAGCTAAGAAACGATCTTGACAACATATTTAACATGTCAATATTTGATTGGAAAGAGTAATCTTAATCGTTATACATCGAGCTAATCTCGAAAAGAATTTTCCAGACGGAAGTAGTTTGAGAGCAGAAAAATGCCGATATTCTATCTGATATGATTCCGTTCTAGACAAGTTCTTACACCGCGCTTGAAAACTCAATACTCTCGAGTAAATGTACGAATGTTTCCTTCATAAATATACAAATATTGCCCTATAACTAACTCATTAGTTCCAGTTTAGATGACATACCGTCAAGATATATGTGGTTAATCAGCGTACACATTCATTTATTGAGTCATACCAACAACAGCAGCGACTTCGCGTTGTATTTACTTGTTTAGTTCTATTAGGACAACACTTTTCTCTTTTTCAATCTACTAATGATTGTCGTCGTAAGGATATATAGAACGTTATCAAGATATAACAAAATGCGAAAGGAAGTTGTTGCTTGTCGCCTTTCCTTCGAAGGAAACGTCCTCTCTATTCTATATTCGCCTATCATCTTTCACGCCCGCAACTGTCCTTCTTCCACTGTTTGTTCTATAGATGAAGGCAAGATCAACATAATTGTATGTCTTCAATTGAGAAGACATTGTCTATTCATTGGTATGGAAACAAATAAGATAGTTATAGCAAGCAAAAAAAGGCCTAATCTCTTTTCTTTATTTCATATATAGATCATCATTAATATGACAAATATTTTCTTTATTTTATTGCGTCATTTGATGGAAGTATTTGTAGACCTTATATCCTCAAAATAAATCCTGTATAGGAAGTTGTTTTTCTAAATTGATTGACAGTGATAAATCTGTCGTCGATTCATGTTTAACAAGTGCTCGAACTGTACCAGTTGATCATCGATGAATTTAATGAGATAAAATTAAGATGAATAATTCAATTCTATCGAGTGCCTTATAGTACGTGTAAGTGTTTATATTTATTTCGATTACAGATAAAATCTAACATATACATTTCTTACTAAAAACAATCAACATAAACAGATCCATTCTGAGATGATGGTCGAAAAATAACACGTACAGTTAGATGTAACACTTTTATTTTAATTCTGTGAGGTGAATTCACGACGGCTTGACGTATGTGAATACGNGCAATGGCTGCCCAACGATCAGCCATGACTGGAATTGCATCACGGCCAGGTATGTCCATGTCCGCTCGTCCAACACCAGCACCAGGACAAATGATGGGTAACAATCAAGTTCGAGCCCAAGGAGGTGTTCAACAACAGCCAGCAACAGCTTATACACGTACAGCACGAAATATGCCACCAAACGTATGTATTATTGAGAAGGAATAGAATTTCGGAAAAGTAAAACCCATCGTTTCTTGTTTATTTGTAGAATCAAGCTTCATATCAAGGTTCAATTGTTGTCGCTGGTCAAGAACCATTAACACCAGCCGCACTTGCTAATGCAACACCACAAGAACAAAAACAAATGTTAGGCGAACGTTTATTTCCTTTGATCCAACATATGCAACCTGAATTAGCTGGTAAAATCACTGGTATGCTTTTGGAAATCGATAACACCGAACTTCTCCATATGCTTGAATCTCGTGAATCACTCAAAGCTAAAGTACGTTCATTTTCTTCCATGCTAAAATCCAGATCGAATCGTCTCTCTGTCTAGGTTGAAGAAGCTATTGCCGTACTTCAAGCTCACCAAGCTAAACAAATGTATGCAGCTAAACAAGCCGCATCAAACGCAGCAGCCACATAAAAAAAATTTATAAAGGAAGCAAGCAAACACATTGACATTTACACACACATAGATCGTCTTTTTTTATGTTCTTTCGTTTGATTTTTCTCATCTCATGCGTAGTTCGATTATCTAGACGCACCTTTTTTTGTTAACTCTCGGTTTTTTCTTTCCTGTTTCGTTGATCATTATTATTATTATTGTTGTTGTTGTTATCAAGACGCGAAAAACATACCGCGATCTCGTTTCTAAAGGCTAAAAAAACCCGAATTCTCATTTTTCAGTTCAGAGATTAAAAAACTTAGACGAAAAGAAAATCCCTTTTCTATTTGTCGTTGTGTCCTTTGCTAATGTATGCGTATTATTATCATCAACCGTTCAGTAAGGCAGATCAAACATATATATGTACGTGTGTGTGTGTCTGTGTTTGAAGAGACAAAATAAAACGGAAAACCCCTTCCTTCCTTCCTTTCTATCTCTCTCAATTGCTTCGTTTTTACTATTGATAATGATGATGTAAACCGGCTCATATTTATTCAGCGATCATCGAGCGGACTTGTTTAAATAAAAGCGAAACAACGGACAATAAGCTTGGTGATTTGATCAGTTCGAACAATTGTTTCTTGTTGTGTCCTTTGTATTTAGTAACATGAAGTGTCTACTATTCATCATATGTTTCGTAAATATTCAATGTGATATTACTTATATCGAAGTAAAATATCCATTAACGGTAAGTTAAGGAACGAAATCGAGGAAAGTATTTAAAAAATGTATTTCAAGGGCAAACTAGCTCCACCAAACGTAGTATGGCCACATCCACAAAAGATGGAAGTTTCCAACGATTTATTATACATTCGTCCGAACGATCTTCAAGTTGACTCGAATATTGAAACTTGCGATATTGTTGCTAAAGCAATCGAACGATACAAACCATTATTCTTCCCACCAACACTTGATATGCACCAGCCACCAGCCGACGCAGAAAATATTCTGCAAACGTTAACATTGAATGTTAAAAATAAAAGTCAATGTGAGAAGTATATTGAACTGACCTCCAGTGAAGCTTGTGAGTCATCAGCGTCCATCAAAAGACGAGAAACCTCATTGTTTCTTTTCCGCAGATAATCTAACCATTAAACAAAAGGTTGCAGTCGTTGAAGCCGAGTCTGTTTGGGGTTTATTGCGTGGTTTAGAAACGTTTTCACAGCTGATCTATATCAATGAACAAAATTATGTAGGTTTCAAACGACTTTAAAACTATTGCTTTCATCTTTAATTCATTCAGGTGGTGATAAATAGTTCGGTTAACATTACTGATAGTCCTCGATTTCGTCATCGTGGTATAATGCTTGATACCGCACGGCACTTCGTCCCTGTTCCAGTGATCAAAAAGAATTTGGTAACTACTTTCAAATGTACACGATATATTGCTGACAACAGATTTTATTAGGACACTATGTCGTATAACAAAATAAACGTCTTTCATTGGCATTTGGTTGATGATCAATCATTTCCATTCGAAAGTAAAACATTTCCGAATCTTTCTCGAGCGGTAATAACTAGCATTTCTCTTCGTCTATCCTCATTTCGAATATTATCATCCTTTCAGGGAGCGTTTTCTCCTGATCATGTCTATACGCCTGTTGATGTTGCTGACGTTATTGAGCATGCTCGATTACGTGGTATTCGTGTCATTCCTGAAGTAAAGCACCATCTCGGAGTTCTGCTTTCTCAATATCTTTCTCATCGATTTATTAGATTGACACACCCGGACATACATTCTCGTGGAGTAAATCTATGCCTGAATTGATAACGGTTTGTTGGGCACATGGTAAACCGTATCAAGCGATCTATTCTATCCAAGGTGAAATGGAAATCTTCAATCCAAGTGAACCACGAGTGTATTCAACGATGGATGCACTTCTTCGAGAAATCAAAGAACGATTTCCTTCGAATTACATTCATCTCGGTATGTAGAAAGAGAAGTTCATGTTTGATAAACAATGAAAGAATGTGTGCTTTGTGTTTGTTCACGAACAGGTATGGACGAAGTTTATGACAAATGTTGGTAAGTCACATTCCTTGTGTTTTGAACAGAACTTTCGAATAAGTCGACGAGCTACTTTCAGGCTGTCCAATCCGAATATTCGTCAATGGATGGTCGACAATAATATTTTAAGTACTAAGAGTCTTCAGAAATATTATGCTGACCGAATTCTTGACATCACTCGAAATATTAGTGTAACACCCATTGTTTGGCAAGATGTTTGGGATGAGAAAGTTGAAGTATGACTTACATTCATTGCATTACTTTTTTTATTTTACGCTTTTGTTTTCAGTTACCACCAGGTACGATTATTCAAGTATGGAAAGATTCAAGTGATAATATAGAATTTGATTCGTGGGCATCGTATCTGAATCGAGCAGCAAATGAAGGCTACAATGTTATTTTATCAAGTCCTTGGTATCTGAATTATATCAGTTATGGCAAATACAATACGGACAGATCAGTGATGAATCTTGAATTTTTTAAATACTACGAAGTTGAACCATTGCGACAATTTTCAGGTAAGATTTCATGTGGAAGAATGAGTACAACTGTGGAGTTTTTATTTCAGGGTCAAATGAGGCTAAAGAACGCATTCTTGGTGGAGAAGCTTGTCTATGGGGCGAGTTTGTTGATGGAACAAATCTCCTATCACGATTTTGGCCTAAAGCATCTGCAGTAGCTGAACGCTTATGGAGTCCTGCAACGATCAATAATTCTGAGGATGCTCAGTTTCGATTGGTAAGTATTTATTTGCATTTGGTTCATTCACGTGTTCCGTATGGTTTCTTGTATAGGATGTTCATCGATGTCGTTTATTAAGGTTTGTGTTAAAATGAATTCCAATTGATTTGATTTCTGTATATCTAGACGAGGAATACCCGCTCAACCTATCTTGAATGGTCATTGCGGTAATTACGAAGTTGGCATGCCGAAATCACTGATCAATCATCCGATATTTAACTACGAAAATCCAACATGGGCATCAACAACGAAAGCATCATTACCGGCAAAAGTTCTAGCCAGTCTGTCTTCGTCTTCAACAAAAATGCTCACATCGTATATTTATGTAATCTCCTTCCTGCCCATTGGATACTTCTATCATTAGTGAAATGCCGAATATGATTCGAGTGTTTTCTCTCTTGTCTAGCGATTCAATTCTTGAAATAAAACTACTTTTATGAGATATTTAATCGAAAAGAAAACATTGTTATGAATACGAAGGACGATGGAAATCAGCTGTGTAATTCAATCTTTTCAAGAAGACGCGTCTACAAAAAAGAAAGAATAGATAAAATAAAAATATTCTATAACGTAGACAACCTTCAACATCATCTCGTCAAGTCGCTCGTGTTCTCAAATATATTTTTCAACATGGATAACGTAAGTTTGATGACTAGTCATTCTCGTCACACATCGAAAGTCCCGTTGTCATCAAATCGTAATAATCCTGCAGCAAATCTTCCTGCTTTGCATATACCTCCGATGTCTGATGCAGCAATGAAACGATGGTGCGATGCTCGCGATGCATATCTCGGCCATCAGTATCCATATGTACAAAGTCAACAAGAGACGAAATTCAAACCAAAATTAAGACATAATTATGAAACAATATCGATTTTTACTATTGAATCGGATCGACTAAGTAAAACCAATCTTCGTCAATCATTACAACAGCAGCAGAAAACTCGGATAGTACATGATCATTTCGATGATAAGTGTATCGGAACAGAGTCAAATGAAAAAAATACATTTAAAACAGATATTGAACAAGTAGATGAAGCTATTCAAGTCGATTTACCATCCCCGCAATTCGAATTACATCATGAATATGATACGACTATGGTAGATGGTGAACAACAACAACAACAACATACAAAAGCCAATGTGGAACCGATTGAATATTGTGATAAAGCAGTAGAAACAGATCCGATTTCGAACAATGAAACTGAGAATGTTACTACGCAAACAAACACGGAAAAATCCGAACCACCTTATGTTAGTCATCGGTACTTTGATGATGACGATGATGATACGAAAACGATTCTTTCATCAACTGATTCAAATGTCTCATTTTCTGAACAATTCAGAAGGTAATGTTAAGAGTAAACAATGCTACCGAAGAAAGATTTATGTCTTCCAGATTACAACATCGATTCAAGCGATTATCGAAAGAAAGACGTTTGTTAAGTTGTCTTCTACTTATTTACGTTCTTATTATGTTAGGTTTACTCGTTGTGATAATTTTTCTAATATGGACATTTCCAGGTAGCTGTGTTTGTGTTCAGACAAAATGTTTCGTTTTACATCTAGAGCACGACTTCGATAGGAAAATCGTTAGTTCTTGGCCAAGAAGTCACTCAAATTAACTCTGCTGTTATTGAAGGCGGTAATGACTGATCTAATTCATTCTCCAATTATACATATCAGGTTTCTAGTGGCGCAGTATGGTGAAGCGTGTACGAATAACAATGATTGTAAACGACCTTTTACATGCTTTAAAAACCGAGCATCATCATCAGGTATATGCCGATGTGCAATAAACTACACTTTAGTTAACAACCAATGTAGTATGTATAGCAATCAGCCAAAGATTTCTATTCAATCAAATGATATCTATTCGCTTTAGTTGGCGATCTGGATGCAATATGTACGAAAGATAAGGATTGTCAACGATATATGCTCTGTTCAGGTATGGAAGATCGGACACGACGTTGCCATTGTCAAAACCTGTATCATTATGATTTCGATCGAAAGCAGTGCCGTGAGTAAATCAGTGCTTTTCCGTACTTCGTCATAGTTTCTGTGTTAACTAAGGTGGTGAATATGATGCACCATGTCAGACAACAACTGATTGTCTCTCTAATTTAATCTGTAACAAAACAGCAACAGCGTCGACATGTTCATGTGAACTGAATTATCGATATTACTCACTGGAACATAAATGTCGAGGAGACTCAGGCGCAGTTTGTGAACAAGCGACTGCCGAATGTATTGAAAATGCTGAATGCCGCGATGGCGCATGTCAATGTGCATTTCAATTTATACCGGACGAAAGTCAAAGATGTGGTTTGTAGATTTAAAACGTCGTCTTTTACTTGTTAGTACTTATTGTTCACGAGTTTAGTCGATCCATGCCCAAGAATAGAACCGAATCCAGTGAGAATCCGTTATCCTGGTAATTGCCGACGATTCATCGATTGTCAACAGAGGTAAAGTGTCTTGAATACAAGCGAGAAGAACATCTTTAATTTAGAAAACTTTATTTTAGAACGAAAGGTGAATGTCCGCAGATGACGATATTCAATTTTCGTACTCAACTTTGTGACTATCCGAAAAATGTCATTGATTGTCGATGAGTAATCTGTCATATATTTATCTAAATAAAATTTACTCTCATTCTTGATCTATCTGAAAGATCTAGCGCCATCTGAAGTGAGTTATTTCGCATGCATCATAGAATGGTTGCGAGAATGATCAATGATAATTTCGTCACTTCGCTGGACTCGGCTCAATTCGATTGCATTCATTTTCAACTTTAGTTGAGATTTAAGAAGTAGAATGTTGAAACGCCTTCATGAAGACGAAGATGATGAAGATGACTACATGTCTGACAAAATCTTAACAGCTGCTGCTCAAGCATCAGCTCCACAGTTACTGAATCCTCGTCGGCGTGTTCCACCACCAACCTCTGCACCTCTTCCAAAGGAAAAATCTCGTAAATTAATTGAAACTGAACAACGCGAACAAGGTTTATCTACTGCAATAGCAAGTGATAATAAAGGTTTTCAACTGTTAAAGAAGATGGGCTATAAAGAAGGGACAAAACTGGGTATGAATCAATCGAATGGTCTAGCCGAGCCAATTCCAATAAAAATTCTTCCGTCACGTACTGGTCTTGGTGAACAAAATGAAAAAGAAGAGCAACTTCGTATCAAAGCAGAAATTAGAACAAAATTTCATCAACAAGCTCAGTCAACTTATCAAGATCATTTAAAACAAAAATATCATTTCAAACGTCTACGAAAAGATATTGGTAAATGTCAATCCATATGTGAGAAACTCGACCGAGAAAAATTCAATCTTGAAGAGAACATTCTCTGGAGAAATAGCAACATACAACAAGATGAAAAAGGTGAAGAAGATGAAGATTTCGACGATGGTAACAATCAACAAGTAGTCATGGAATTACAATTGAAAACATTGACAGAATATTTACGAGATAAACATTTGTACTGTATTTGGTGTGGACAAACATTTGAAACATCAGAAGAACTAGACGATACTTGTCCTGGAAACGAAAGAGACTTACATTGAAGTTCCTATGCATCACCTAGGAAAAATCTCGTCTTTTTTCTCAATAGTAATTGACTTCGAATTTCGATCATTGAAAATTGCTTTGTTTACAATTATATTCTGAGTACAGATTCGAATTTTGATTGTTGTTTGTTATTTTTTTTTACTATTAAATCTGTCGATATTCCTCGCAATCAGTCTCTCAATCGTGCATGCTAAACGACATCTGTGAAGATCGCTAATGATCGCTTTTGGTTTGCTGAAAAAAACAAGAAATCAGTCGACAGAAGGGAAAATTATCTTATTTGCTCGAAGATAGATTTTCCTATGCCGATACATATCAGTTGATTGCCCTTGAATTTTTTTTCTTTAGATGAGTGAATTTTCTAAATCTATCTCGAATAAGTATCTCATCTCATCTCATTGATCGTGTGTGACATCTGGATCATAGAAATATTCATGTATAAAATCACTGGACAACTATTCTTTCTCTCTTCTATTCTCTAGAATTAATCGAATGAATCACGAGTTGATCACGCCGTCCGTGAACATACTTGTTCACTTATTCATGTAATATCAAAAGCGATTCATAAATGTGTGTTTATGTACTAAAGAACGGAAAATTTTGTTCCCATCCATAAATTCATGGTCAAACGAAATTTACTCTTTCATTCTCGGTAACGTTCAATTACTTTTTTTTTCGTTATTTCATCTTTTCGTTTATGTGCAGATATTAACAATGATTCGTCGCGTGGTCTACGATGTTGAATTTCGTGTGTTAGTAAAAGAGAAGCTAAGTTCATGTGATAGCGTTCTTATCACGGGTTCATGTGAACAATTAGGTGAATGGTTACCCAATCGTTGTGTACCATTGAGTCGTATCGATCGAACTGAAGATGGAGAACTCTGGTCGACAAATATCAAAATTCATGGCACGGATAAAATCAGATATCGATACGTCATTGCACAAATTGTACGAATGGATGATGATATGAATTTAATCATCAAGAAATGTAAGTGTCATATCGAATGACGCATCTTTCGACGAATATATTTTCTAGGGGAAACATTCAAAGAAGCACGCCAGCTATGTTTCCATTCAGTTGATTCAGCAGATCCTACTGATGCTCAACAACCAGATGAATATCCAGCTATATTCGGATGTCATCGAGGTATACATCGGACAGATATCGGTTGGCTAACCGGTCAAACTGAGATACAATTACGTTTTCATTCCAATGCTCTACATATATGGTCATCGAAATTACGTGATAAAACTTTATCATTGAGAGTTTCTCCAATAGATTTGACATATCAACAAGAAAATGAAGAAGTGACGTCCGACTCATTGAATCAACAGTATCCATCAACATCGAAAATTTTCATTCAATCGGCAATTTTACGTTTATCGGGTTGTGAGACGAATTTTCAAGGAGATTATGGTGCGGTGATTGCAAAAGATGATTATATCATCGTTAAAATTCAAACATTTGAACCCGAAAATGTTGCTTATCACATTGATTTCTATCTTGTGGATGAAACATCGCCATTACGAAAGCATATTGGCTTTGCATATCTTTTACCCGTACATTCGAATTTAGAATCCAATGATAACAAACATCTCAATCGAACCGTACCAATCATTGGATTGAAACATAATCCGTTCGTAGTTTATTGTTCGTAGAAATGTTCATTGATTTTTCCCCCACTAGAATTGGACAAATTAAAATCGACGTTTTACTCATAACATCATTAGAAGGCGTGGCACAGAAATTTCTTGTCACGCAATCGAAATACTGGCGCGAAGGACGAAGACCAGTCAATGTTGGACATCGAGGTTTAGGTAAGAAATATCGTGTTTGAATTCGAGTTCAAACCGTTGTTATTAGGCAAAACGAATGGTGAACATAATCCATCGAAACATTCATCGTCTGATCCACTTCGTCATCGATCAAGTGACCCATCAGTTAGTGTGCCTAGTACACAATCATCAGCATCAACAATGCCATCAACTACGCGACCTGTACAAACAAAATTCGTTAGTGAAAATACACTGGCATCATTCAAAGGTGCATTTCAATTGGGTTTTGATTTCGTTGAATTCGATGTTCAGCTATCGAAAGATAAAGTTCCTGTCGTTTATCATGATTTTCAAGTCGCCATAACCCTGAAACGTAAAGTTCAACAAGCTGAATTATTCGCAGTACCCGTCAAAGATCTCACCTTACCACAATTGCAATCTTTGAAGATTCATCATGCTAGCGAAACTGATGTGAGTAAGGCTGATGAGGAAGTTGAAGAAGATGACCAATCCGGTCAGAAAAACTTTCGATCACTATTCCCAACACTCCAAGAATTATTCGAACAACTTGATCCACATCTTGGCTTCAATGTTGAAATCAAATATGCTATGGAATATCGACAAGGTGGATGTGAGCAAAATTATTATTTCGAAAGAAATGAGTATATCGATTGTATTCTTCGTTGTTTGATCGCTCACGGTAAGCTGAGAATTTAAATGGGTGAAGGTCAAGAATAGGTTTGTTTTTCTTTTAGCGGGCAAACGTGTGATTGTTTTGTCTACATTCGATCCTGATTGTGCATCGATGCTTAGACGAAAACAAACATTATTTCCTGTGTTGTTTCTAACCCAAGGTGACAAAGGTGATTGGCCGCAATTTTTAGATGTGCGAACATGGTCGATTGATATTGGACTGTGTTTCACCGTTGCGGAGCATTTATCGGGTTTAACTGCACCTGCACTCGACATCCTTTCAGATAAAGATTTTGTAAAACATGTAAAAGAAAATGGAAAATTACTATTCATTTGGGGAGATGAAGCGAGTAAGTCGAATGGAGACAAAAACATGAATATTAACGAGACATTGGATTAATTTCTAGGTAACAAAGATGTATCAAAATCACTGATTGATTTGAAGGTTGATGGTTTAATTTTTGATCATGTTGCAGAACTCAAAGACGAACATTCAGCAACGGAAAATCTCTTTATCGGTAAGTCTATTTTTCTTAAAAATATTCGTACAGAGTTTAAAAAAAAACAATTCTTAATTATTCTACTTCAGCTGAAGAACGGGAAGAATTAGAAGTTCTGAATAATATCCGTCAAAAACAACTGGAATTAAAGCATAATCAACTGTTACAAGAACTCGAGAGTTTAAAAAATGCACGTGAAACACAAAATTTCTCGACATCATCAACACCTATGAATTCTTCCACTACAGACGCGAATTTTAAACATCTAATGTAATATTCTTTGTGTTTCTTGAATAGAATTACTCATTTCGAATATTCAATATAGGAATACACTTGATAAAAACCCATGTAATTACTTAAAAATCTTATCTTTTCTAGATAACATCGATGATACTTCGTCTTTTCAATGCATTACTTGGATTTCTAACTCGACCGTACATTGCTGTACAAAAGCATCTTGTTCTAACATTGCAATCATATTTTCCAGTCGAACTCGATGAAAAAGTGTGGTACATACTCTTTGGCTTCTTGACATTCTGCTTACTCCTTATTGCATACGTTCTGAGTCAATGCGTAACGATCACAGATGCTGATGACGATCCTGTTTATCGTCGAAAACAGCTTTACGCAGCACAAAAACGACAGAAAAAAACGAACTGATTTATTGTTCTCTTCAATAAACTTAAACTAGTCAATCGTGTTTTGAATTTGAAATAATAAATGAATGGTTTGTCGAGGAAATGGAAAAGTCTCGTTGAATCTTGACATGAAGATTAATCGACCATATCCGGTTTCATAGTGAACATCTGTCTTATCAAACTATGGAATTCGAGACGGATGCATTGATTACATAGAGCATACGTATCTATTAGCACTATTCATTTCTTTTTTTCTTTCAGTAAAATAATCGAATAAACGGAATGACAAAAAAAACACACACAAACACAATGAAGAAAGGTTAAGATATCTCTCAATTAAGTAATTCATGTTTGTTATAAACAGATTGACGTTGTTGTTGAACCTAAAAAATAACATGAAGCAATCATGTTTTGTCTGTTCAAAGAAAGGATTTTTCAAATCTTACATTTTTTCTCCATTTTGATTGTTCTTGTGTCACTAAATTCAATACTGTTGACGAACGTTGTCGATTACCTTGTAGGTTACTGGCAGCAGCCGGCTCACTGAAGACACACTCTTGTGTTGGATTATCCACATTAATATCTTCATTGACTTGTCTTTCATATTGTCGTGCTTGACGATTGCCACTTGTTGCTGTAGTTGTTGACTTACTATTCTGATTCATAATTGGATCGAGACAAAGTAAGAATGACATGTAAATGAATAAGAGAGAAATGGCAACCATGATTATAATCACTACAACCTAAAATAATCATTCGAATGAAATAGTGGTCTTATTGAAAAACTAACTTTCATCGTTGTTGTATTCCGGACTTCATAGTTACAAACACAGCTAGAAGAAGAAAAGTATAGCGTGTTTTTCTTCTCTACTAACAGAAGGAAGATTATTCACCGAGGACAAAATCGATCTTTGAAATCTTGCGTGGCGTCAATGGAGCGAAAAACAACCAGTTGACATAAACATTTATTCGGTGGCACGACATCAACATAAACACGACGATCTGTTTCATTCACAGGCGAACCGGCTAGAACAGCTAGCGATGGGCATACACATTTACAACGATAATCTTCAAATTCATCAGCACAGAAAACGAATGATGGCGACGAAATCACCATCAATATTAATGGAATAATCAACATCGGAAGAAATCTTTGAGATAAATTAAGTCACGTTGCGCTACGCTCTCTTTTATTGTTATGAGAATGAATGAATGAATGATAGATGGATGTCAACAACTCTTGTTTATGATTGGCGTCGAATAGATAAACATGAGCATCTAGATGTCACTTTTCGTTGGAGACAAAGTATGACAAGACTAAGCTTTTCGTGAAAGTCAAACTTAAGTGTAGAATTATTAGCATAGATGTATGAATCGCACTGGAAACAACGCTGTAATAGAGATATGCAACTTATTTATGGTATTCATGGTAGGAAATGTTTAATTTAGTGGATTACAATCGATCTTTTATGTCATATGTCATTTATCTTTGACTTGCAAGACACGGATTAGAAATGCGATTTATTGTTATGCAATTCTTTCTCATATCCTAAAAGAGAAAACAAACAAACCAAATAAATCTCATCCGAACAGGCGACATTCGCGATGAATAACTGTCTCTTTACTAACTACGCAAAATCGAGATAGATAGTTAAGAAATTTTGCCAGAAACGCTAATCATCATATGTCACTCGTCTACAATCCTATCTAAGAATAAGATAACATAAGTATTACTAACTTAGCATCGCATCCTATATAAACGCATCAAAAACTCGTTCTGCTATCAGGCATTTTTCTAACAAGATCCGATAGTGTACCATGAAGTTATTAATCATTTTCGCCATATTTGCTATTATTTGCTTGGTAAAATCAGCACCATCGGTAAGTCTATTTTTGTTTCTGAACGAATCTCACGTGTTTCATTCATAGTCAACACCATCTGCTCGACAACCGGCTGTAGTAGATGATGACGATGCAGCATTGCCTCATGAAGATGATGGCAGTGCCATTAACCGTAACAATGACGATGATGACGATGAAGATGATGACGATGATGAAATCGATACAACAACAACGACGACGACGACGACAACAACCACTCGCCGTTCAACTTTTACATTTCCTGCGCGACGTACTTCACCATCAAAATCATCACGCAGAGTAAAAATTTAGTTTTAGTTGCAAATGAACAATTTTCATCATTTTTACTTTCAGATCAAAGCTTCAACGACACCTCGAACAACAACCATTGATATTGACGAAATCATTGATGAACACGAGAACTCCGGCACTTTCGAAGGCGATTTCCGATATTTCCGAAATGTTCGTGAATTCGTCAAGAAAATCATTGACGATTTGAAAAAACTCATCAAAAACATCAATTTACAAGATATCTTGAGAGTTATTCAACAATTCTTCGTCAAAAAAGAAGAAGACTGAACACAAATCAACAGCAAAACATAGACTTCAAACTCTTTTTTCTCTCTTTAACTGCTAGCCTTTTAGCTCTCATATGTACCTTCTCTTCAACTTGTTAACAAATATTCAATGTCACTCCAATGACCTTGTTCGATTATCATTTGTTAGCATATGTACACAGTTGACCGTTTCATAGTGTTGCTATCAAGATTTACCATGCAGTTGATCATTTATCAAAACTGGATGATTTGCTTGTCCAGATTGAGAGAACGTAAACTGACGCAACTTTGACTTTTTTAGTATTTCGTGAAGGTTACATGTAATCGAAAGGAAAAAAAGTTTGAATAGTAGAAAAGTAATGATTGAGCACTGTGAACATAACAGTATACATTTTTTTGTTCTGTATTGTATCGTCGCTTACTCTATCATTTGAGTTCGTAGAACATTTTTGGTCATGCGTCAATGACTTGCTTGCGTGATTTTTTATTTTATAGCTGCCTGTAAAAAAGATCGTTATATATACAAAAGAACGTACTTGAACTTTAGTTTAGTTATATTTAACTTGTAAATGCATATGTAGCAATCAGAAAGTAATATTCTCGTCAATACAAGTGTATCTACAATTGAAACATAATGGCCACGTAAGTTCTAGCATAGGGTTTTATTTTAATCTACGATAGAAGTATATCATTCAGTCTCTCTTTATCGTATTTACGAATATAAGTTGACTCATGTGGATTGTTCTATAGAAAGTGTCATTTAGTGCGAATAATAGGACCGAAATAAGTCATGATCACAATTGTTTGTTTGATAATACAACTTGTAAAACAACCTTGAACAGAAGATGAACATCGATCTTTCGCAAAAATCGTTTGAAGAAAGGAGAGAGATGACTTCCAATGTCTTTGAGTTTGAAGTGAAATTTTCAATGTTTTTTTTTGCGGAAGTGAATCATCTTCTCACTATGGGTTCTTTTTTACGAACTATTGAGTTCCGCTACGTTGATTTCATCTTTAATGATTATTATCAATAATATTTGTTTCTTTTTCTACGTACACTTACATATATAAACCACAAACAAACACTCTCGTTTGTGTTTTTCTTACTATTTACTTTGCTTTTTCCTAAATGTGTTTCGCTTCAGGTCACAAAATCACGGTATCGACTCATCGAACGACAAAAACATAACAACAACAACAACAACAACATCGACGTCAATCACAGGCAGCTCTGACCGAGCAGATATTGGCAAAATCCTTGCAGAATTCGGTCTAGATCCCAGTGAATATCTTTTTAATACTCCGCAAGAAAAAGAACCTGATCATCCATCAGCATTCACAAAGTATTCTCCACACTCTCAACCATTAATCACACAATCAGCAACAACTACCACAACAGCCCGTCCACTTGCATACGTTCAACAGCCTCCACCACCACCACCACCTGTTATTAATCGTCAAGCGTCAAAGACACACTCACCAGACGATATGACTCAACAAGGAAGTTCTCCGCGTCGAACTCCTCCACCGCCACCAATTCCTCGTTACAATGCAACAAGTAGTGATCCAACTGTATCAGCTGAGCACTACTTACATCAAATCGATTCACTGGACAATCCACCTGTAAAAGTTGTCAAACCAAATTCACAAAACGTTGTCTATAAGAAAGAAATTCGTATTCGCTATTTGCAACCTCCGACACCTCCGCCACCCGCGCCTATTATCATCCGAGAGAAACAATTACCACCAAATCCGCCCGAATCCGTACGATTCTAATTCTTGTCTGTTTCTTATGCAACAGTAGTCGTTTCTATTTTCTTTTGTAGCCATTACTTATTCGCGAGAAGAAGCCGGAAGCACGTACACCACCACCATTGATTATTCGTGAGCGCCCACCAAGTCCGCCAGCACATGTCGAGTAAAGCAATTTTCTCATTTTTTTCCTCTTCTGATACGATTTTCTCTAGACCTTGTATTATTGATAAACCCCTACCACCGCCACCGATACCACCTCGTCAAATTATTATCGAACGCTTGCCAACACCTCCACCTAAACCTCGAACAGTCATATTCGAAAAATGGTTACCGTACAAAAAAGTCAAACGGCCTATTCTTTTGCAAAAAGCTCCACCTGTACCACCACCCCCACCAACACGTAACGTCATCATCGAATATGAACCGTTAAAAGCCTACACAGTCCGTCGAGTGATTGAAGAAGGTGTCTTTCGCGTGGATCCTAATCAATACACTGATTATCATAAGCAACATGACGATAGTGATGTTCGTATCGTCGATCGTATTGAAGATTTGCCGCCACCTAGCGCCGAATTAATGCGTGTTTTAAATGAATATAATTCAAGTGCATCATCACACATCGAACAACTAAACGACGTATTGAATTCCACAACGGCACCTATACTTCGACAAGACAGAGTTCTTTCGCCAAGTCGAAAAATACCAACTCCAATCACATCGTTTGAACCTGTTAAAACTACACAATCGAAAGCGTCAACACCTGCTTCACTTCAACGGACACCTCATGACAGTGCCTCAGAATCGAAAGGTGAAGATATATATTAGATATTGACCTAATATTTTATTTGATTTAACTTTGTTCTTCGTTTTTTTCAATGGCACGAGGTTTTCTTAGTCAACTAAATATATATGAATTGCAATTAGAGCAATCGTTTCATCGAAGAAAAAGAAACCTAGTTATTCCTATTAACTATTAAATGAACAAGAAGTCCATGAAATAGTTCATCGATCTAGTTGTTCCGGTAAATGTACAACGACTATACGCTGACATTGAAGGATATGATGTAGAAGTAGACCTTGTCTTATGTTCATATTGAAATGTCGAAACTTTCCGGACATTAGTTTAGTTTGTAATGTTCTTTCATCGAAGCAACTTGAATTATGAAACAGGTTTGATGATTTGAAATTCTATTTTTTTTTGCATAGTATCATCGATCAATCAAAAAGAAGAAAACAACCCAGAAAAATCACTGTAAAATAGAAGATAAAGACGTAAGAATTCATGGCAAGATGAAGAAAAGAGTAATTTAGACGCTAAATATATTCGAATTAAATAACAAATCTGACATAATTACAAGAACGAGCATAGGCAAGTAAATCACCGGTGAATCAAATTTGGTTTTCATCATCAGTTAAGCTAGATGGTTTCATGGTTACAGTAGATAGATTCTTGGAACATTCAATCATCGATAGCGATGATTTTATTGAACGTGTGCAAGTTTTACATACTGGTGCTGCACTATTACTATAGAGACCAGGTAAACGAACGCCATGTTCGATACAACGTGAACAAAAGTTTTCGCCGCATCGCCAACAGACATGCTAAAAGGAAGTAATTCATGAGCAATGGATTCATCTATCAAAACTTACTTTTCGTTGAGCAGAATCCATTGGTAATGCACACATACACTGAAATGGTGTTCGATACGAACGCCAATCCAACGCGACAGAATTCAATTCAAATGCAATACGTTCATTGCATGGAATTTCATTGATTTCTGTGCTTGATTGATGCTGAAGAGTGACTGGGATGGACGATGGTTGTCCGCTGAGCGATTGATCATCACGAATTTCACTTTCAACATCGCAGGATGACGTCGGCGCTGATGATTGTTTTGTTTCGATGGTTGATGAAGGAAGTTCGTTCCCATTTGAACTGCTGTCATGATCAGGAAGTATTTTGGTACTTTGACTAACATGATTTTGAA
This sequence comes from Adineta ricciae, assembly GCA_905250025.1. Taxonomy (NCBI): domain Eukaryota; kingdom Metazoa; phylum Rotifera; class Eurotatoria; order Adinetida; family Adinetidae; genus Adineta; species Adineta ricciae. Next base: position 387,650 of record CAJNOJ010000030.1, read on the forward strand.
TATTTTCATACGATGACAGTCCATTATCGAGCACTGAACGAAGCTCGCGAATACGCTAAACGAATACAATTGCAAAAAAAAATCAGCAGTATTGAAAATGACTTACTTTTTCCAACAATCGCGCATGATCATTCAAGGCTGCTGTATGATCAACAAGATTTGTCAATGTATTCGATATGTTTTCTTTTGGTAGCAATGAACTATCGAATCGATGGTACATATTCAACCAAAATCTGAAAAACAATTCTGCAGAGGAAAACTGTAGACTTATTGACTGTTGTTTACTTTAACGTTTGCGTGTTAAGCGTCGGTATAAGAACTTCACTTGCATATGCAGATTGCGGACGGAATGCCGGATTCTTGAAATCATTAACATTTTGTAAAACATAATTCCAGTATGAATAAGTTCGCTCTTTGACACTAAAAATGTAAAGAAAAGTGTGAGATGAAATTTGAGGAGAAGAAATAATCAATTCAACCGTAGATCAAGTCGATCTTTTTCGCAATTTCCTATAAAATTTCCATATTGACAAGAATGACAATGATCATGTAGTGATATTAGAAAACGTTCATTGAATTCGAATGCTGACGGATAGATTTGTGTCAATTGCCAAACTATTTCGATAAATTGAAGGAAAATGGGCGATTGTTCTTTAATATCTGTCACTCGCGTATGACCACATCGATCGCCGAACTTATGTCCAAATGATAGCCATTCTTTTTCAATCAACATCTACCGTATGAAAAGTATGATTTACTAATAAAGATCAAAATTCAAAATCCTACTCGAAATCCATGTATCGATCGATAGGATGGACAGAGAAGTAATTCGGACAGTGAACAACATTGAGCAGTTCGATCCCATCCATCTGAACAATGAACAAGAACATTTTTCTTTTCAACTTCAACAGCCTAAATCAAAACATTAATTTCACTCTTTGTCCTTTCCTCTTCTTCTTTGTCTTACTCGAGCGATAAATATTGCAGCATCCAGAACAGCTTTGATATGTTGCAACCATGAAGAATTATCTAGACTATTCAAGTATTGATTCATCGACGGATTTTTCATTTCACAAGCTAAATAATTCTTTAGTTAAATGAGAGTGAACGACGATATTCGAATTACTTTCAAGTAATTTTTGTAAACTACCACGCATAACGTGAATATTTTCTATTGGACAAAACTTAAATTGAATATTGGAATAATGATCTTCATTTTCGTATCCTTTTCCAGCCGCACGATTGGCTACAGCATTGATCTATTTCCATTAGCGAACAAAAAAGTCGAAACTAATGGAAATTTTCTTTCCATTGCCAAACTTACACGTGGCCTCGTATCAATGATATACATTGTCGATGATTGTGAATTTGTCTTCAAAATACATTGAAGAAGTTGTTCATCTTCTACACAACGCTGACTAAAACCAGATAACGGCTGTGAACAACGCGTTATTGATGCCTACGAGACATCAAGAATAGTACAATCGCGTATACAAATTTCGCCTACTTACTCCATTCGGATGAAGATAGGTAAGTACAGGTAGCCGTCCACGACTACGAAATTTCGAACTGGCAATGAGCATCGCTTTTGTAGTTGATGTTGGTACGTAGAATAACGATGGATATGTATCACACATTTCAAAACTACTATTACAAGTCTCAGTTCTCCATTCACGATTTGGTACACCCATTCTCATATACTCTGTCGCTAAAAGAAATGGATCCCAAACTTTTTCCAGGTAAGTCGGTGCGACGTAATTGAAACAATAAAGTTTTTCGATTGAGTCTAAATTCAACAAGAAACGACAAAATTGGATAATATTTGAAGAGAGACAACCAACTATTTACCACATTTTAATTGATTCAATGTGGCATGAAGGTCAGTACAATCACGTTCTTTTGGAATGATGAATTCAATCGAAAGAAAATGTTTCGTTCGGACGCGTAATGGACAGCCTTGTTGAGTCGTCGGTAATTTATCTGCAGATGATATCAATGGCAGAAGAATCTAGTGAAAGAAAAATAAAGCTTTTAAATCAATAGCTTCTACCAATAGTTACCCAAGTTTGTCGCTTATTTTCAGGATCATCAAATAGTAAGTGTGTTGCAGTCAAATAGATGGTACCTTAAAAGAAAACATATCGAATTTTCATCATATTAATGCAATGAAATATTCATTTACCACTGACATATTGCCGATTGTTAGCACGATCAATGACAAGAACATTTTCTACCTAAATAGCAGCAAGACATCGAAATAAGAATAATAATGTTTCTCAATGAACTGAATAGGAATAAGCGAAAGTGAAATACCTTAAGATAATCCTCATGAGAAAGGAAACTTTTGAATAGATCGAATGTCGATGAGATCTGTCGAAGAACTTCGATGAATAACTGTCGATTCATTGATTTTGATCTTCTGAATAGATTCGAAATGAGAGCAAGTCATTTCTCATGACAATTCCTCTTCTTCACTTTCCGTGCGAGTAGAGACATGTCTGCGAACACATTTGATTTGCATTATGGGATACAGTAGCTCCTCAGTCATGCATTTATATGACTATAGGAGATGAAAAGAATAGCTAAGCTTGGGCTTCCTGGAAGTATATCTAGACGACGAAGTTGAAGAACAAGAAAAGAGAAAAGTCGATCTTTGATTTCTTCGTATTCCCTAGTCTATTCTCATAATAGATAAAGAATTTTTCTCTTTGATGTCACATAGACAGTATAGAAAAGAAAAACATTTACATATATTTAACAATATGCAACGGATTAATCGATTTTTCTTACTTACAGAACGTGATGAGCCGAGATCACAAACAAGATCCATAACTTTTCAAATACGAATGAAGCAAACTCTTAGTAATGAATCAAATTCTTTTTTTTTATCTCAAACTTCATCTCTCGAATGAGAATCGGTGTTCTTTTCTGTCTTCATAGATGTCACTCGGATATGTTAAAGCTTTTACCTTTACATCATCAAGTATTCGGATACGGTATGAAACAGATTTGAGCCGCAAAAAAGCAAACACGCACACTTGTTGGAAGATGATCTGTGAACGAAATCGCGAGTTTCTTTAGCCTTCAGCCATATCATTTTTACCATTCAATGTTTATCCAGCTGGTGCACGAGTATTGCCGAGAAACTATAATATAAACATATGACAACAAGAAGATCTTTGAAGGAAAACAAGAAGTTTTTTTTAACTATGATTGATGTCTCTTTATATATTTCCCATGTAAATATCTGTCTACTTTTCTATTGTATGCATCAAGCAGAATAATTCTATTAGGAATGATTTAATTATTCATGTAGAAATCGATTTGTTTACCATTGTATGCCATTTGCTCGAATAGGACAAGTCAAGTGTATTTCGATGTAGAAACTTCGACTCTTAATTATTCAACGAATAATCGTATCAAGAAAAGAAATCCGAACACAAGTACGTTGTTGTCATGAAATCTCTCCCGCATGCGGGCTTATATTGTCAATTTACAATTCTGAACATTTTCAAAGAATTACAGTTAATAATGGTCGCAATTACTTTTACATTTCAGATGGTCAAACGACGACAGGTACTTACAAAACAATTGATCACGCTATATGTCTAACTCTTACATCATACGAGAGATTTTCCTCCTTTAACAGCATTCTTTAATCGAATTGAAGAAGCGCTCGCAGTTAGATTGATCGGAATCAAGTTTTGATACACTATCGAATGAATTATTTTAGAAAATAGAAATAGTGAGAGGAGAACGTCGCAATTATTCTCAATTTAATTGATCGCGTGTGTATGTCACATTGAATCATTACACGTTCAGTACACACACATCTTCGTCGTACACTCGATGGTCAAATGACAAGACAACTGACTCTTTTGTGAGAACACGAACGACATTTATCCGATGTTGAATACGATGATTTTCAATGCATGCGTGTATACGTATGAGTTTAATTTGTTTTGAATGACAGAAGACGACCCTTATTTGATAAAACATTTAGCAATGATCAATCGATTACAAAACAGCATTTGCCATATCGATGAAAAAAAATATGCGCTTGATTAATTCGAAAGAACGTGAAGTTTAATCCGCTCCGGCGAGGTTCTGTTATATACAGGCAAGTATACATGACAAGTTTATCACCTGTCTACACAAGAAAAGCCGATTGAACTGGTGCGTGCGGACATGAAAATGAATAGAACGCTTTCAACTGTTGATAATCTTCTTCAGGTTATATGTATATCATACAATAAAACACCGGAGGTCAAAAGTAAAACAACGGCAAATATCTTAACAGTCAACCTTACGGCATCGTTTTGTGCTTTCAAGCGCGATGCTTTAGAAATCAAAAGAGAGAAGAAAACGAAATCATCGTTCATTGATATACACATGGATCATCTATTTACAATTAGGATCGTCTGAACAACGAATATCGTCATCTAATCTCTAACAACGACAAGGCACCTTTCCTTTAATCATCGCATTGTTTCGATTGATATATAATGATGTCATTGCTTGTTTTATCTGTCCTAATCACATTTGCGAATGGAAAAAAAGACAAGAAAACAACAATTTTCAAGTTGTTGTTGTTATTCATTCAGATATTAGTTCCAATCATTTGAAGTTTGAACACTTGAATATATACATATAAATATGTCGCGTCTTCTACACTTGGTTGCCTCGAATGAAAGTGAAAAGAAAAGGAGTGAGAGAGAAAGAAGAGAGAGAGAGCGACAAAACTATACATTAGACGCGCGTACATACCTTAATTTGTTCACATCGTCTCGTTGCTGGTAAATGGGAGAGAAAAATTCCGATGACATTCATTATAGTATACGGAAAGAGAGAAAAAGAGAATAAATGTGTCTAAAAGAAAGTGTTCACATACACATCGTCATCTGATTCGATAATATAGGTATGCTATAATTAATCTTACTTTTACTTAGTTGTCTTAATAAGGAACGGAAGTCTCCTTTTCCATCTGTATATTACATATTCAATTAATTCCTAACGTAACTAAGGTTTCATCATGACCATTCGTTTTCTCTTCAGTGCATACATTTTGACATCGAGGTTTCAATAGAGTCATCATTGAAAATTAATTTTAACTTTGTAAGACTTCCACGAGTCGTGCCTATTCATTGAAGATCATCGTCTTTCGAACAGTCAATGGACAAGACCGACAGCGACTCAGATTTCTTATTCATGACTAGTTCAAATAGAACTCACGTTCGTTAAACAATACTTCAGAGTACTATTCAATTAACTATATATATATACAAGAAAGTACATTGCTAAAAGATGCGTTTATGACTTATACAAATGAAAAATTACTTCCGTTTATCATACTCGAGGTAAACATAACAATAAAGGATAATCAATTAGAACTTTGACCTTCTTACGTCAAGCTGCCTTAGGATATCTTCTGTTAAAACATTTCCATATTAAGTATACATTATTGAATGGAACATGTTCATATCTAGTTATCTCAAAGAATAATGAACTTCTCTTTTTCTCATCTCTACGCTAGTAAACTGTGAAATTTGATAATCGTAAGTAGCCTTTTCTGATCATCGTTTGAAATCGAATACATTCAGCTGAATAAGTCATGCATATTTAATATTGTGTAAGAGTATCATAATGATTCTAGTTTTTTCTAATAAGAAGATGATCGCCACAGAAGATTAATACATTCAACCGGTAATTAACCCCGAGCGTGTAAAGAGAGAGAATGATCACGTTTAGATTCTGTTAGAACAATCGTTTGAGTTTGTGTACAGGATATAAATCATTGTTAAAATAAAAGACAAAGATATTCGATGTGGTCACGTCGAGAAATGTGCGACTCATTTATTTCAATGAAGTTCAATGCATTCTTGTTTCTAGTGGAACAAATGGACAATCTTTCTTCTTCTTCTTCTTCTTCTTCTCCGCTGTCGAGAATGACACAAAAGGTATATCTTCATTGCTTCGCTTTCGCTCTCTCTCTCTTTCTCTTCTCTCGTTCTCTACTCAATGGTCATCATTGCTAGTTGTCCGACATGCACATACATACAAACACATAAGAAAGCAAAAGGTTCCGTATAATAACATTTGCTCATTGTACACATAAATATCTCTTCAGTAATGTATACATGTCTAATTCTTACTTTTAGATGTTCCTCTATCTCTTATGCATTTGCCTTCATGTTCCTTCGATTCTGTCGTCGATTCAAATAATAGAAGTCCGAGAAAATGTCAATATCACGATTACATGCCACTTCGATTCACCTAAATCCAGAAGTCTCTCCAATTCACTCACATCCTTACTTTCGCAGAATAATCAATCGGACAATATCATTCTGTGGTACAAAGACGATACACAAGTTATCGGAGTCAATTCAATCTCGAATAATCCGAAGAAATACTTGATAAATCAAGTGAACGCAGATACGTATCAATTAACGATAATTAATATTCAATTGGAATCATCTGGACTTTACAAATGCCAGAATTTTACAGCAAAAGAAGAGAATCATTTTCAAGTTAATGTGATTGGTATGTTCATTTAACATCGTTTATTTCCTCTTTTAACAAATATCAAAGCAAACATCTGCTGCGAAATGATTTCCAAGATGAAACAGTCGTACAATCGATTAGAGGAGAAGTTATCTTTTTTTGATTCCAACGAATCGCAACTCGACTGACTATCGAATTCGAGTACGGACATTGAATTGATTCCTTTCCATCTATCAATTAGCCGAACTAAAGATAACCATCGCAAGATTGCACAAGTCTTTCAAGATATTATATCCTATAAACATAACTCAGATCATATAACAGTCATCTATACATCAGGAGAAGAAGTGATTCATGATATACGTGTATAATCATTGTCGAGAATCAATTGATCGGATCAACACGAAAATAATAACAATTGCCGAGATAAGTTTGATCTGTTGTTGCTTCTTTTTAGTACCACCATCGCGTCTTCGGTTGACATCATCGACCTCATCACCTGTCCTTGCTGGCACATTAGTTTCGTTTCATTGTAGTAGCGAGCGTGTTTATCCAAATCCAATATTTGAATGGTACAAAAACGATAAGCTGATTCAAAGGTTTGTATTTCGACAATTATTCGATGAAAAGAAAACAACAGCACTGTATTTCTTTCTTTCTTCATTTGTTAGTTCAATCGGCAATCAAACCGATGCATTGCTCTTTTCAAGTTCATCGCTGTTAACACTTTTACTAACACCTGCTGATCATAATAACATTCTCCGTTGTCAAGTGTCCAATAAAGCAAGTGTCGAAGAGACGCGTATTGAAGTCAAACTCGATATCTTATGTGAGCAGTTTGTTTGAAGAGATAAGCAAGAGAATTTTCCTTTCTTTTTCAGTTAAACCGTTAATCACATTTTCCTTCAAAGACAAAGAACTTGCAGCGAATACATTAACAGTTGTTGAAAATACGTTTGAGAAGATCCATTGTCGGACATCGTCGAATCCACCGCTCAACTCGAATATTGAATGGTTTAAGAATGATCAATTAATTCTAGGTGAGAATTCAATTGTCTCGAGTCGAATTAGATAAGATTCTGTGTGATTGATCGGTTGGTGAAATGTTCATTTCTTTTGTTTTATGTTCATCGTAGGAGAAAATCAAGAACAATTACGAGTCAATTTTCATGGCATCGACAAATTATCGTGTCGTGCGAGAAATTCCATTGGACAAACAGAAGCATACCTCGATGTCAATATCCTTTGTAAGCAAAAAGTTTGATTCTGAAGAAGAAAAGTTCTGGTTTTCTTTATTTTCGATTAGACAAACCAAAATTATCTATGATCGAAAATGTCACATTAAATCAGAATGAGAAATTGGTTTTAAAATGTTCGATTGACGCTAATCCTTGGTGTGAACAAATTCGTTGGCTATTTAATGAGCAAGAATTGGTTAAGGAACCGTGTACAGATAAGAAATTCACAGAATATGTCATCGAGAAAGTCGATCGATCGAATACAGGAAAATACATATGCGAAGTGAAGAATTCAATGAATACCAGTTCTAGCGATCACTTCGATGGAATTGCAGTTGCCTCGACCGATGTTCGAGTACAATGTAAGTCGAAATAAATATGAAAAAAAACTTGAACCAAGTGAGCTTGATTTGTTTTAGACGAACCATTTATATTAAATTCTTACAAAAAGCTGGCGGTCGTTGAAAATTATGATGTTAAAGCTGAATGCATTGTTGATGCGTATCCAAAACCTGACATTAGTTGGTTTGGTCCATCGGGACAACGATTAAGTTTATTTACCAAAGAAAAAGTGTTCAACAATACGATCACCATATCTGAATTGCATTGTAAATTGTTTTCTTTCCACTCTTATTCAACAATTTCGTGTTTTATTTTTTAAGTGCCACTATCTTATTCACCAATCCTTGGACAATATCGCTGTACTGGAAAGAATGATTTTGGTCAACGTGAATTCGTGATTAATTTTCAACGACCTGGTTTACCCGATCCACCGATAGGCTTACAGGCAAGCAATGTCACTCATTCATCATTCGTATTGAGTTGGCAACCAGGTTATGACGGTGGTTCCGAGCAAATGTTCTATGTTTCTCTTGATGACAACTCGACAAATGAAAGAGAAACTCTTCTCAATTCTTTGCGCTTCGATGATTTAAATTCCAATACGCGATATTCGGTAAAAATTCGTTCGAAAAATGATATTGGCTATAGTGATTATTCATCGAACGTGATCATTACCACAAAACAAACACCTGTCGAACTGGAAGCATTTCCAAGCATTCAACGAGCGTATTTCACTCCTGATGGACGACGAATACGCTTTCAGTTGAGTCCACTGCAGCCATCGATGATGTTACTCGATCAACTCTGTATTCAACATTATAATAGCGAAACTATACCACCATGTATTCCTCTTACTTCACTCGAAGCATTAAAAGATGGTTTAGAACTGCAAGTCGAAGCTATGGGAATACGTTTGAAATTATGTTTAATTAATCAAACAGATATCTGTTCGAAATTTGTCACCATTCCGACGACTAGTCAACTATTCAATGATTCATCCGAATTGATTTTGATTATTACTGGTAAAAGTCTCCTTCCATTTCTTATTCAAGATAATAATTTTTCGTCGTAGGAAGCGTTTTTGGTTTGTGTATTGTCCTTGGATTGATCGTACTGTTCGTTTGTGTACACCGGCAACGGCGGCGAGTGAAAGCAAAGAATGGTTCAACGGACACACTGAAGACTACTTCAGAAAATGGTGTCGCCAACACTTCAGTTCGTGTCAATGAAACCAATTCACGTTTATATTATCCATCGCAAGCTGTATTTTATAATGACGAACATACAGGTGTCTATTCTCTTCAACGTAAGAAGACGAAAAATGTTGGTACTAGAAAATTTGTATGAATAAAACTTTGTTTAGAGAAACCAAATTCGATTTGTCTTGATTCTGGTATGCCATCAACCACATCGGATAATTCCGATTCGGTTGGTTCTCAAGTACTATCAGGTTCGGATTTCTACGAACGATCTGATGGTGAATATCTGGTCAATGGAAGAATGTCAACGAACAGAATGATTCTGTCGGCTTATTCATTCGCACGAGAAAGAGATCAACATGTGAATATTCCAATTCATGAACGAATCTCGTCGTCAGAAGAGGAAAGTGGTTTCTCCACACCTACTCGACTTCACAATGGCAAAAAACTTATCTACGAAGTTGTTGTATAAATTTCTTTGTCATATTCATCTAAACATATGTGCGTGTTGTATTTCAAAATATTATTTAAGATTGTCTATGCGTGTGCGTCTTCTTTCGTTTGTTTGATAAAAGAAACTTATTGATTGTTGTAAACAATGTCTCTTTTGAAGGAAGTTGAATAGCACGCGAGTGCAAATGGTGAAAGTTCAGTTTCGATTATGAGAGAAATATCTTCAATGTTTATAATCAATAAGAAAAGAAAGCTTTCGATTTCTCTTCTAATGGCATTACTTCGAGAGTAACGTACGAGTTACTTTGGTTTCTTACCGTCTGTTCTGCAGTCGCCTACCGATATGTAAATGATATTCGAAAAAAAAAAGAAAGAGAAAGCATTATATAAACTTCTTGCAATCAACATTATTCACTACCTACTTTCATTGAAAAGAATCAAATTGAAATCTTGTACCAGTGTACAATTTACACGCTATTGTCAATACATCGATAACTTCATGAATACTGAAGTAGCGAATAGGTATGTCCTACTCATAATGAGTGAAACTTATTGATGGATATCATTTCATTCTAGTCGCCCACATCCTATATTGGACGATTCATCCAGAATGATGCGTATCATCGGTAAAAGTTTGAACTTGTTTTTCTCAATCACCTTCGTCGTCATGTATTTTTAGTCAATCCGACTTATGATCGATTGACCATTTCGCGTGCGGCTCATATGCGAAAAGTGAATCCATTGAGTTATGATTGTAAACTAATCCGATTAAACAGACGAAAGGAGAAAAATATGAATACATCTGTCAAATCGTCGAGTAACGAACAAACGATAACAATGGTAATGTAATGTATTAATAAACAGATATGTATAGGACACTGATTTTCAAGGCTTTAACCTAGTCTATTTGTTGTACAAATAAGCAAAAAAGAACGAGAATATTGCATACATTAATAATGAATTATAGTTTTATTTATTGATCTTATTCGATTTCTTTGCTTTGAAATCACATTTCGGTACGAGCATAGTCCAAAATTGACCGATAAGTTGTTTTTATTTAGTCGAATACTGATAAAGTTCAGCCGAAGACTACTCTTGGAAGTTCTACTCGTTATGTTAACAGTCGTTATGGTTTTGAAATTCGTCGCTATTCCTCACCGAACTGGTTATCGATTGATCTCTTAACGAAAGATGCATGTCAAAAACAAGAGAAAACGTTCCGCGAGATGCTCGATAAGCAAGAACAGAATGAAATCGTGGCACAGAATGTTTATTCGTTAGAATATTATCGTCAACGTTATAAAGAACTGTTACAATCGTATCAGCAAGGTCCTTTAACTCGTGAACAATGGGCAAAGCAAAATTATCAATTACATTGCATAAGAACACTATACACTCAAGCGTATCAACGCGAACAATATCTTCTTGGCTTGCATGCAGAACAACTACGTCAAAACCGCGCACAGACTGTTTTTAAAAAATGGAAAGATGTGAAAGATCAACAAAAACACGCGAAGTTCGACGAGCGTCCTAAAACAACGAGCAGTCAACGAACAACTGAATCACCATCTGTATCCTCAAATCCTTCCTTTTGCCACTCTACTCCCACAGCAAATGCCACATCATCATCCTTGACATCTACTGCTGAACTCGAACAGTTATCCATTTTTCGACCGGTGAGTTCAGTGAAAGATAGTCTCAAAACATTGTATATGTTAGACAAACGTCGATCATCACTGCAAGCCATGCTGAAACGTATTGTCGGATTAGATGGACCTCTTCCGCCACCGCCTAAAATTCCCTACCGACAACCATCCTCACGAACGAATGCTATTGAAGATAGCGAATTCGACTCAAACTTTTCAAAATAATTTTCAATATTCTTGTAGATATGAAAATAAATTATGCGATTTTTACATGAACAAATATTCGTGTAACAAATGATATGACACGCACTTCACTGTCCTCTCTATCTACGCTAATTTTTAACGTTGAAAGAAGAACTGTACATCGGTCGATAGTGGTTAATATGCACAACAAATAAAATCATCGCGCGAAAGTGTCGTTGATTAATATTCATGGCCAATTAAATGGTTAGAAGATTTGAATGTTTGAAAAAGAAATCAACAATAGAACCGTTTATCATTTTTGACATAAAATCAAACGAAAATTATGAAAGATACCTGCATGATTAATGGCTTCAATTCTTTTCTAATCATGAAATTCTTAATGCTTATCATTTATCCTCTCAGGTATAACTACAATTGTCATATTAATTCGTCTACTTTTCATTGTCTCTTTGTTATTGATCCTTCTACTTGGTAATATATATATTTCGATGTAATAATTGTTTTATTTTGCATTATAATATATGTATATGCTCTATGCGGACCCTTTTTTTTTGGTTATACATTTTTTTTTATTATCATCAATGTATGAAAAAGTACTTATATGGGAGATGTTCGCTGCGGGGTTTGTAGTAAAAGGAAAAAAAAGAATATGTGAGGCACTGTATGAAGTGAGAGAATGTCAACCTTCATATTCCTCTCGCGTTTTTTTCTCGTTTTCATTTTATGCTTTAATTGCAAACAACTTAACAGATCAGATACAATTTAGTTTGCAAAATAGAATGTTGACAGAAAACGTTTTGATTTTCTTTTCAGATGAAATCATCAAAAGTTATTCATACGATTCACTATGCAGGATCGAATCGTCTTCATATTATCGTCTTGTATTTACTGCTTGCTAGTTTAACAATCCTATGGGGTCTGTCGTTTATTTATTATTCGCGTACGATCCGACTTGATCGAAATCAATTGGGAATCCTTAATCAACGATTGGCTGAATTGGAATCAACGCAAATCATCATATCAGGCAATGCGAACGCTAATGACGCACTGAATCGCCGATCGAGACATGCGCGATTGAAATCAAAACTATTCAATAAACATCCAGGAGAAGAGATAGATGATGTTGATTCACTTTTAGGATCAATTTATTTCAAAGTACCGGTAAGAGAAAAACAGATTTGAGCGAAATGAAGAAAATCGAAGTGTTCGGTTATAGCCCATGGCAATGTCAACGTTTTGTGTTAAATCGGTAGATCATTGTAAAAAATTGGTGTCAGAAAATGAAGGTAAATATTGTCTACGAGGTCGTTTGATGTATAATTGCAGTATGTTTTGATAGAATTACGTGGACCTAAAGGTGAACGAGGCGAACGTGGTTATCCTGGACTACCAGGATTAGCTGGCCCAGCAGGACCAACAGGTAGAGATAAATTTCTTTAAATGCCTTAATATTGTTGAACGATTGATTTCTAAAATAGGATCACCTGGTCCGAGTGGAGTTCCTGGACCAATAGGTCCACAAGGGCCGAAAGGTGATCCAGGTGATACAATTCAAGGTCCAGCTGGTAGCAAATTCATTCCAATATTTGATTTTTACATGGAATCAACTCTTTTTCTTTCAAGGTCCACCAGGTCCAATCGGACGACCTGGTTTTCCAGGTCCACGTGGTGATATTGGCCCACAAGGTCCTCCTGTATGTTTTGTTTTGTCGCTCAAACACAATCGTGTTTACTTTATTACTTTTCACACTTATTTTAGGGTACTTGCACTTGTCCTTCATCGCCAGTATCATCACCATCCATACCATTCTCATCATTATCGGATCCTAAACAAGGTTCGTACTTTCTTTCAATATTTGACATTCGATAACTTTTACTTTTCATTTCAGATACAACAAAGCGTGACGGTAAGATTTGCAAACTGAACCATTTTAAAATTTTTCACCTTTTTCTCTCTTCAATGCCAATCAGCAACGCTTCGTCGTGCTCAACGTAAATATTTCACACTAAAAAATCATACACATTACAGCTAATTCTCTCTATCTGTGTCCAGGTTGCATCTTCTCTTTCATCGGCACGCCTGTACTTCTCAAACAAGACAATTATACATTCGGCGCATGGTTCAAAGATCCTATGCCGCGCACCGCCAATGGTGCTCAAAAGGTATATGTTACACGACATGTCATTGGCAACCAATTATATGAGTATAATAGCGAAACCGACTTAACTCACGATAAACCTAATCGGATTATCACATTACCCTACCCATATTCTGGAGTGAATCACGTTGTTTACCAAGGCAGTTTTATCTATAATGTTGAAAACAAGAATACTATCATACGTTTTGATCTTATCTCGGAAAGTGAAACTCAATCGACCGAGATAGTTGCCAGTCGTGAACCACTCTACAATACACCGCAATCGAATTGGTATGATTTTTCAATTGATGAAAACGGTCTCTGGATTTTGTATCGCGATAAACTAACGAAAAATTTCATTGCCGCCAATATTAATCCTGACACTTTAGATACTCAACAAACATGGATTCTACCGTATAATCCATCAAGTTTAAGTCAAGCTTTTATTGCATATGGTGTTTTTTATGGTGTACAATATTATAATAAACAACAATCATATATCGATGTGGTCTACGATATTTATTCAAATGTGGCATTTACAACAACAAAGATTCGTTTTGCTGTTCCATTTCAATTCTTAGCTCAATTAACGTATAATCCGTACGAGGGTAAACTATTTGCCTGGGATAATAAACATTTGATTTATTACGTTTACAATGTGCAGCGTGATAAGACATTCAAATGTTAACGACAATTGAAAGGAAAACAAGGCAAGTTATCCGGTGCTCCAAAACAAAAAACATTTGATTTAGGTTTGATTTTTTCTGTTCTCAGGTCTTTTGTTCATATAAACCTATCTTTTCCGATGTAAATAAAAGATACTACACTATCGAGTCTGTCTCGTCTTAATAATCACCGCCGTTACGCATGAATATGAGAAATAATATAAATAGATGTGTATGAACTTGAGAAATGAAAAGAAAAGCCTTCGATATATTTTAACTGATCGTAGCCTTTCCCCGAAGGTTCCTTTTTTTTCTAAAATAACGAAAAATAATTAGTAGATACTCACGTACGTTAGAGAGATGAGAACAAATTTTTCGATTATGAACATCGCCAATGACTGATCAAATCATTTATTGAATAGGAAAGTCGAGAAGAAATTAAATTGTCGTGCACATCGTCGACAAATTTCGTTCAACAATAATCAAATATTCATTATACAATTTCGTAATTGTATGCGTGTGCAAATAGCAAATCATCGAAGCAAATCAATTCTTCCTCTTTTTCTTTTTCCGTTTTCTATGTCTTTCATGTGTTGTCTCCTCCTCCTGTTTACATTGTACTCGTATAATATAAATCAATTTTATAAGAAGAATAACTTCTTATATTGACAGACTTTTGATATTCCGCTTATTGAAAATCAGTTTAGATTGAGTGTGAAGCGAAGAGAATATTGAATAAAAACAGTCATGGCATTGTTTTTGTTTTGATCTGTATACTTACCGATGAAGGTTAACATCTGAAGGTTCTATTTTCTCCATATAGCCCAAAGTAGTTTTGTCTCTCTACCATTAGCATCATTTGTTAGTAAAATATTAGCATGTTTGCCGGAGGATTTACCTCATCTTCAGCGGCATTATGTTCGCCACCAATGATGGTACCGTACGATGTGCCTGTTCCTCAACCATTTGCAAGTCCTGTTCCAGTACCACAACCTTTCGTACAAAATTTTGTTCAAGCTGTCGATGTACCTGTGCAGAACACAATTCAGCCGGTAATTTTACCAACACCAGTTTCAGTTCCATGCCCTCAGCCGGTTCCCGTACCGGTTGATCGTCCATGCGCTGTTCCAGTTCCTGTCTCAGTACCATGTCCTCAACCATATCCAGTACCTGTTGATCGTCCATGTCCTGTGCCTATTCCTCAACCAGTTCCCGTACCCATCGACCGTCCATGTTACGTACATGTCGAAGTTCCTGTTCCATGTCCTCAACCAGTTTCAGTACCAGTTGATCGTCCTTGTCCCGTACCATTTCCAGTACAGATCCCCGTCGATCGTCCTTATCCAGTACCTGTTGAAGTTCCTGTTCCAGTTGATCGTCCTGTCCCAGTTCCCTGTCCTCAACCATTTCCAGTCCCCGTTCCATGCCCTCAACCCTATCCAGTACCCGTTCCCATCTCATGCCCAGCACCTATGTCCGCGCCATTAACATGTGCACGACCTATGATGTTACCACAGCCTATGTGCTCTCAGCCTATGTGCTCTCAGCCAATGGACATGCGTACACCAGTTCCGGTCCCAGTTCCAGTGCCCGTGCCAGTTCCTGTACAAGTTCCTATGCAAGTTCCTCAACAGTGCCAATATAGTGTACAAGAAGTATATGATAGACAAATCAGTCGTTATATTCAGTTTTCAATTTAATTCATTTGATTTAGGAGAGTTATAGACCATCATCTTGTCGTGTTATAGAACGCATTGTCGAAGAGCCAATCCGAATCAAATGTCGCCGTCGGCGACGCCGCTGCTGCTGTCGATCACGTAGCTGCACGCCGGCAAGTTTACCACCGATCATTATACCGATTCCAATTCAAGGACCTCCTGCTATCGCTGAGCAACCACAATTACAAGTAACTGAATACGTTCAAGATATATATCCGCCAGCACAAGTTTATACAGAACAAGTACCGATAGTAAGTTCACTGATTCCTTGTATTTTGTTAATATGTGTATATCTGTTGACACCCTTTCCTTGTTCATCTAGGGCTATGTTGCTCGAGATTCTGGACTTTTACAATCGAATTTAATTAAAACAGAACGAACTTCACTCAATTGTCAACCAGGAGTAGTTTTGTCATCAAACTCCGTTGGCCCTCGTACATTACAGATACCCAATCAACTCATAACACAATTATCAAATGGTCAAATTATTCAACGGCCATTGAGTGTGAGCAGTAATCGTACTATTCAAACTGTGATGTTATAATAACTTGCACTAAGGCGCTTTATAAGCATTTCCATTATATTGGAAAGAATCTCTTTTGCTCGACGTATATCTTTGATAGTTTTCCTTTGCCATTAAAAAAGGAGAAGGTTGAAACAATAAAGTCTTAAAATGATGTTTGATATAAACGAAAGCGTGGAATGACATCAGGATAGCTCTTGGCGTTGCACGTAGGCACTAAAGAAACGAAGCGATATCGAAGGGAAAAGTGAACGAAAAGAACATTTCGTAGAAACGAGGACATACCAATTCCTTTCGGTGGATTCCGATCAGGTGTATAAACGTAACGACCGTACCGGTTCTGTCCAATTAATTCCATAAATGGATTTCGGTATTCGCGTTGAGTCTCAGATTCCGTTATATAATTCGGTGCTTGTCGATTACCTTTAACAAAATTGAAGAATTATTCTTGCAGCCGATGTGAGAATTCATCTGAATCAATAGTGATCATGTTCTCCTACCGAATGCATTGAAATTCGCTGCTTCTTCTCGCAAGACACTCGTTGTCCAATTTTGCTTTACTAAAAGTAAATTTTATCGTTGAAATACTTTCGAACAAATGTCGCTACGCTTCATACGTGTCGGACGATTAATTTCCATAATTGACTGTTATTTGCCAGGTTCTATGGTGATCGGATTTATTGTTTTCAATCGTGCCAAAACCAGGTAGATCTGCACTATGTCGACGGTCAAATATTTTCCTATTTCTATTAACTTTTGTGTAGTAACGAACTGAAGGAAATAGGTATATGGAAATACTCCATTGACATTTTAATGTAGACTATGATTTTCTTCTTTTGTTCCGTTAGTGAAATTGATTGATCGATTACATTTCTTGTTGTTCTTGCACTCTTTCATGTCAAATTGGTTTTCACCGAAATTTTACAAAAGAATTTTTTTTAGGCGGAACTCTTTCACTTATTTTATGAGATTCAGATCCATCTGGGCGCTGCTGACATGTGCACCTGTGAGCTGTCAACATTTCTTTTATTCTTTCTTTTATTAGATTATCAATATGGACGTCTAGTAACGTTGTGACACCGAACGAATAGGATAGAAAAAAAGCAGCAGCAGTACGGGAAGAAGAACAAATGCAAGTCGTTCTAAGAAGAAAAGGAAATAGGGGAAAGTATCGAATGGAAAGCGTTTTCTCTTCTCTCACATGTGTGCAATACATTTCCTATCACATCAGTATTCTTGCGCCGTCTGCTTGTCTTTCTCTCTTCTGCAGTGAACATGTGTTGCAGGCAATCATCATGCGAATAGACTAGTCAATGATGACGGCTGTTGTATATATGCGTGATAGGTGGCAAACGCGAGAGAGAGAGAGAGAAAATGGAAGAAATAATGGCAGTAACAACAGCAGCAGCCGGGCATACGGATCTAGTAGAAGAAATATGTATGCGTTATAAAACAAGCTGTTTAGACACATACAAGCACAACCTCATACATTCTCTTGAAAGTGTGCAGTATTGATGTGATACTGTACTATGGCTGAGTAAGTTAGTAGTATCTTGCTTAGGAACTTGTATTCAGCTTTACGATGTAGAAAACCGATGAAATCCGAACCTATGGAAATCGAAAGTCGTCCTGCCGCTATTGGTACACCTACGACATCAATTCCGCGTTCAAATTCAATAAAAAGATCCCGAAAATCGGCGCATCCATCCAAAACAATACAAACACCAAGTGAACATTTGTTTATCAATTGTTCAACAAATACTTCATGTTTAAATCAAATTGATGAATCAATCACGAATACTATCGATGACGAAACATCCAATATACCCACTGCGAACACTCCGGATGAAGAAGATGTCATTACTAGTGGTGATGAAGAAAGTACGGTAGCGTATCGCAATGTGACATCAAAACGTCCACGGTTAACGTACGATAAACGTTTAGAAGCCAATGCACGTGAACGTGAACGTGTACATAATTTAACAGCTGCATTTGAAGCCTTACGACAAGTAATTCCCATGTATGGTGATCAGCCTAAACTAAGTCGTCTTTCAATTCTTCGTATCGCTTGTTCTTATGTTCTTGTTCTTGGCGCATTGAATGAAATTGATTTTAGTGAAGGACAGAATGCTTATACGTTTAACGAATGTTTTCATATGCTTTCAAGTACGATACTAAATGAACTTAGACGAAAGAAATCAAATAATCAATTGAATAGAAATGACTGACAAAATCTTCATTTTGTTCGTTTTTAAATATATGTATTTTATAAAGAAAAAACAGATCAGTTACTTTTAATAAACAGGGCACAAGCTTTTTCTAAAGCGATGAACATTGCTGGACTTTTACTAATCAAGCATTGATCAGTATCAAAATCTATTACATCTCGATCAGATAAGAATCCGGATTTTCCGCTTCGATAGCTTATAGATACACGTCGAAAAAGTCGTTTTTTTTGTCATCAGTGTACGACTAACTAAGCAGTTTATAGTTTTGTCACTTTGAACAGATCTCATTTGAAAACGGAACTCAACGGGAGTATGTCCTACGCAAAAAGAAATTTAATTGAAGGCGAATCTGTTATTTTTGTGTGCGACTTTTCTATAACATCAACTGAAAGACAACATATGATAAGAATGAATGAATATCTGTCATTTTTATGATCTTTCGTGTGCAGCACATATGATAACTGTCAAGAAAACATCTGTCATTTGAAGGTATTCGGAAATGATAAGTTTTCTTTTCTGTTTCAATCTGTCAGATAAAATCTTTTGGTGATTGTGTTTCATGACGATATCTTCTTCGATATATAAAGATCATTTTTGACAGATGGAAGTTTGACTGAAAAGAAAACACGTCGATAAAAACGGAAATTGGCTGCTTTGTACGAGTTCCGGAATAAAAGTCGACTGATCGAAGATCAATTTGGAAATATATCTACAAGTGAAAGTTTCTCATTGAGACTTCGCCTGGTTACAGTCTATGTTTCGGTTCGCTAAGGCATATTCAGGCAGAAAACAGAACAGTCTATTATAACGAAAATGATTAATGTGAAAGAATTGTTTTCAACAGATAATATGTCGATGTTCTGTTTAATTTCTGACGTTGTAATAGGAAGTCGTGCAATAATTTATTTGGAAAACTTATCTATTTCATTATTGAATGAGAAACAAGCAGTTCGTAATAACAATAATCATTGTCAGTGAATGGATTTGTTTCTACATGAATGTTGTGGATGACAGGAGATGTAAAGGATACTCTTAGTCAGAGAAAAATCGGAGTAACAGTCAAACATCGACATGACAAATAAAAAAAGAGAACTTCTTATTCTTGAAGGATGGATGTCAAAAAAACGAGAAAGAAAGAAAAAATGATTCGTCGGAAGAAGAAGAAGACGAAGAAGTAATGCGTATTATTTTTATAAAAAAAAAAGGGGAAGAGAGCTTTTCTCATCTACTTCTTAACTATCTCTGACAGCTTCGTTAGCAACCATATAGAAGAACAGAAACAACTATATTAATATCTAATTTAGACTGTTTGTTTACACTTTCAATAGAATGCAGTTGTATGTTTCTATTAATAAATGGCTCATCTCGATTGTTTTACAATGTTCCCTGGTCATCAAACTTGCATCAAGTCAAGGTATATCGTGCTTTCAATGCATGACCACAGATCCTAATAATGATTCATGTCAAGATCCGTTTTCTTCACTACTGAATCCAATTCAAACAAATTGTCAAGTAAGTTTAGTTCGACGAAAGTGAAAAAACTAAAGTCTGAGGTATTCAATCTAGGCTACATCGGTAGGTAAAAATGGTACATTTCCTGCCCGATTCTGTGTGAAAATTGTTGGCCGTGTTACAAGTGTTGATAGCGATGCTAATGCCTCGTACTTGAATGCGATTATCTACTATCGTTCATGTTTAGTTGACAATATTATGGATTCGACGAAAGCTCTAGAATCATCTGGCAACTTTCGTCTGAAAGGTTTTCAATCTATGACTGGATCGATACGATTACAAGGTTACATGGGACTGTGTTCAATCGATGGTTGTAATCGCGCACGAGAATTTACTTCATCACTGTCAGTAATCATCTTTGTTTTGTTCTTTATGAAGTTTATCAGTGCTTTTGAATACTAAAAGTATGTAGATGAATGAGAGATTCTTTCACTTCACTATTTTTGTTCTATATTTTTAATAAAAATATCGACATGTTGATGTTTAGATGGAGTTTAGTCGAAATGGAAATCTAGGCGGAGGATCATGGAAGGCATCAGAAAAGAATTATAATGAAACATTATTTACGCTTCGCTTAGTAGATTATTTATGCTTATTCAAGAAAACCTCGGTTTTGCTTTTCAACGAAAGAGGAAGTAAAATTTGTTAATGAGCGTCGTTTTAGAATAAAAAATACACGTTTTCTCACAGCACTTCTTTATCATCGAGTTGAGTGGAAGAAAGCATCAATTTCTTCTCGTAATGAATATTTTGGATTTGTGTACGGAATGCATTGCAAAAGGATAAAAGATACATGTATACATGATTATTTCATATTGAAAAACAGATCATAACAAGCTATTCAATCAATAACAGAAGGTAGTTTTTCATAACTAATGAATGAATTCAGAAATTTTTCTTCTTCACCACGTAATAATAAGATTTCATCATCAAATTTCGCACCGTGCCGTTCGCGAATAAGAGCCGTACGACGAAAGCCTTTCAGACTATGACAATTTGTACAATTTTCCACTGGATATTGAGACCAAGTGAAAACACGTTTATGACATTCGATACATTCGAAAAATTTCTGTTTGACTTCGCAAATTTTCACGTAATGTTGTTTTTGTTTGCAGAGAATCGATTGTTTGTATGCTGTGTATTGACATTGTCGGCAAATGACAACTTTGATATCACGTTCCATAACTTGAAGTAGTTTTTCTTCAATGTCTTCTTTTTTCTTATAACGTTCGAAGATTTCATCAAGTGTTAACTGACTATAAAGATCAGCATGAGCAGATTTCATATTCATAATGTCAGTAAAACGTTGTTTGACATTGATTGGCTCGCTCGTGTTCGAAATTTTCAGGCGTTTTGGTGAGAGATTCGCGGAATCCGAGTCCGTATTCGATCGTTTCGAAGGAGGAGAAGATACATCAGCCGAAATCAACGACTGACCTTTGTTTGGCATTATCTGTTTTTGTGCCAGACGTTGTTTGAGTATATCAATGGCACGTTGTTTAGCACTGTTGATTGCTTCAGAACTGGCTGGTTTGGCTAAATCAACGAACTGTTTCGGTGCAGATACTTAAATAGAAATGTAGGATAGTATTTGATTTCTTAGACATATCGATGACACTTACGCTGTATGTCCTTCGTTTGCTTTACAGCGATACTTTTGAGCAAATCGACTTTTTGTGATTCTGGTGCTATGGGAGTTTCACTGGCTGCCATTGGATACGACCGGATTTGCGTTGAGGCATCCACTTCATCTCGATATTTGGTTTCATCATAGGTAACACGTTTTGTTTTACCACTTGCCTGTCTAGCTTGATACAGTTCACGAACATCAGCAATGGAATCACCTAAGCCTAAAGCCACAAGGATGGAGAATAAATGAAACATACCAATTACCTTTGGTTTCTTCACTTCTTACACACATCAGTGGATCATCTTCAATACCCAACATCACAAGCATAGATTTTTCTTTGCTATTAAGTTCGTTTCCATTGTCTTTTGTTGACGTATTCTTTTTCTTAACCATTGACTTCGACGAATTTGTTGACCATGATGAACCATACCCTCCACCACCGCTCCCACTACCGATCGAAGCAAATTTTTGTGGTACATATGAACCGGTACTTTGTAAATTCATTCTCGACATATTGCCGGCATTGAATTTATTATTATTTCGTTGACCACTCTTATGTATCTGATTTGCATGTGTGACACAATATTCGCAAGCATGTCGATCGATTAGCATCTTACATTGTTCGCCAGATTTTGTTTTTGCTTTACATTGGCCTAGATCAGGATTTGAACCAAGTATGCAAAGGCTTCGCTCGTGTTTGATTGACAGTTGACCAGACTTTTTCGTATCACCATTATAAATCAGTACTACACTAGATAGTACCGTTTTCCATAATGACTGATGTGCGTCACCGAATAAAAACATATTTATCGTCACTTTAAAGTCTGTAAGACGCCAAATGCTATATGTTGAGCCGTTACTCGCTTGTTTAACATCAGATTTATGAGCTAGAACAGCCATAGTACACCATTCGGCAGGCATTGGCGATGGTTGTTTTTCGATTTCAGATAGACGAACAAATTTCGTTGATGTTAGCTTAGTTTTGATCTCTGCTGGTGTGTAGTTCATTGTACCAATACGAATGTGCGTCGATGGTTCGATGTAAACCGACGGTGTGATCATTGATTGAGTTGTCAATCCAGTTGATAATGTAGAGGATATCGCTTTTTTCGACGCTTGCGCTGTACTAAAAGAAATCGATTAGATAACTGTGAGCTGACTCTCGATGATAATTTGGATCGTACTTAGATTTTTTACTTCCGAATAAATCGCCCATGTCTTTGTCCGAAAATTTATACGTGGCAGATTTTTCTGTAGTAGCAGTAGTAACTGCTGTTGAGGGTGTATCAACTAATGCATATGTTAACTGAATTAATTGATCTGGCGTCATTTTTTCGGCGCATTCAGCAAATGATAACTCCGATGTAGAAGGTTTATCGATTGGGATGTCTTCAATTTCTTCTTGTTGGTCATCTTCAGCAAGTATCGCTGCTAATTCGTCTTCGTCAATTTCGTTTTCCATTTTATGTCAAATAAATACCTCTGTTCATTCATTCATTCATTCGAGCGTTGAATATTTAAAAAGCCAATCGTCGATAATAACTAGCCTTCAATGCCATCTATTGTTATTGTACATATAACTTCTCGGACTCTACGTAATGAATCGATTTGTTTGTTTACTATTATTTCATTTGGAAGAATACTAAGCGTGAAAGATTGCATCGAAGATCAGAGTAGGTTTTATTCGTTTCATTGGATAAAACCTTAGTCGTTTCTTCAAAAATCATTGTTAAAGATATTTCAAATCGAAGGTTTTCTTCGATTGTCTTTTGCTACCATAGAATCCAATTCAGAAAGATACCTCTCTCCTTGGAGACCTATCTCCTATCTTTCTACTTTCAGTAGCAACATGAACGTATGCATTCATTTCTATGAATAAGCAAGTTTATTCTTAAATGAATAAATGATAGTACAGGTTATTTTTCTTTTCGAAAACAAACAGAGGTGAATGCCTAGACTGATGTCCATTGAAGCAAGGAGAGAGAGAGAAACAAAGAGGCCTAAATGGATGCTTTTTCTTCCAAAAATTCATTCTATGAAGTTCAAAATTAGCATCCAACATTGATTGTTACGTGCCAATATCATAATTAGTTGCTTTGATTCCGCTCAACACTATGGCATCTTCATCCGTTTCTTCTAACATCTTTTTTACCTTTCCTTCTCGAATTTTCCGTTCGTATTCAGTGTTCATGATTGTGATTGAATCTAGAATTAACTTTCCACCCGCAACAAACAGAAATAAAGCCATCAGTGCTTGAATCAGATCATCGAGATGTGTCACTTTGTTTATAAACACTACACGGTCCCAAATAATCAACGGTAAAACCATAATGATTCCGATGATTGAATTCAATGTATCGAATTTTAAGGATTTCGACCGAATTTTTTTACTGATACGTATTTTAATGATCGACAACACAGTAAATACAATAATGTGAATAAATGAATAGATCACCACCGTCCTATCTGGTCGAACGGTTGGTGGGGATATCATACTTTGTATCGCACGACTTTCAATTGCAAGAAACGATCCAATAAACAGTGCGCCAATGACACAGCAAGCTAATGTATCACGACGTTGACTATCTGCTATTGTTGATCCTCGTAAATGCCAAGAAACGAAACCCGTACACATTGAATCCATGAATGTATGTACAGAATATGAGAAGCCAACGAAGGACTCTGTACGTATGCAATTAATAAAAGCGGTTACGCCCAGTGCGATGTCAACAATGAATGAAAGCACACATGACCAAAATGCAATCGGTCGTAAACGTTGAAATTCTTCGGGATTGATTGGATCGAGTTGTAAAGGGTTGTTTCGGGAAGAGTCTGTCTGAGGAAAACCATTCATTGCTATGCAAGAATTTCATTAACATTCAACTAAAAACAAGTTTCTCTTTGATTACCTCTATAATTTCTCTACATAACATGTATGTATACAAATGTATCGATGCACGCAGATACTCTTTTTTGATATTGCAAGGAAGAAACGAGTAAATCGTTCAACCGAAACTATCATGGTAGGCGAGCGTGCTTTTTTTCTCTTTTTAATCGATGCAGAAGAAAGAAAAAGTCGATATGACACATTGATAGAAGCATACATATCAATAGAAAGAGAAAAAATTTATAGTTGTTTAGCAAGTAATTGACAGCGATCATGTTCTCCGGCTAAATTAGCTAGACGAATGGCGTCGTATTTCGTGTAAATGATTTCATTGTAGATTTGGAAACCTTGCTTACGAAAAGCTTTCGCCGAATAAAGACTTGTTGCTTCTGAGAAAGCACCTTGGAGATGGAATTCGGTTTTAGCACGTTCTAAACTGGCATGAATTAGCTTTTCCGTCAGGCGTAGACCGCGATAATTTGCATCGATGGCAATAATAACCACGTGTAGTAGACGATCAGCGTTCATCTCTTTGAACAAATCAAGCGTGCCATGAGCGTGCTGGAGAACATTCAAAATAAATCGTAGTTTTTCCGACCGAAAATTCTCGATGTGAAATTTATCGATATTCTGCGAACGAGATTTGATTATATTGAGAATCACACCAATGATCTTTTGTGTTTGAACATCAATAGTGACAAATGAACATTGATCTTCAATCGCAGTTGATATGACGAGTTCAGCAAATTCGATAGGTTCTGTTGGAAGATCAAAAGCCAGACATTTGTTCAATGGTTCATCGCGAAAGAAAGTATCCAAGACAAGTTCGAATACTTGTTCACGATGTTCAATTGTCATCACACATATATCGATATTCGGTGGTTCGAACCAAAGTTTCGACGACGGTGGTGTCGATGGACATGACGACGTAGAAGACACGGAATCGGAACGTTCAGTAAGACGTTGAAATACACGAGACGTATGCATTCGAGTACTAATGAATGGTTATTAATGGAAAGACGAGAGGAAGAGAAAAACAAGAGCAGCAGTCGAAAAACTCGTCGACGAGGTTATGTTTGATTAGAGAAGAGAGATGAGCAGCTGGCATCTGAATGTGAACATCCTGAATTTGTATGTTTTCTTTTGGAAGACGACATGTAATGACAGAATCGAGAGACAATGATGGAATTTAATCTACGCCAATGTGCACAACCGGAAGAAAGATAAGATAGGAAGATAAAACTTCGGCAACATCTTTCATTGTGTTCAGAACAAGTTTTCTATTTCATGTCTCATTATAATAAGTCATCAGTCTTGGCCTTTTTCTTGAAAACCTCCAAAGACTCATCGAGATTAGTGAGTGCAAATATACTCAAAAGACTTTTCGCATCAAATAAATCACTTGAATAGAAAAAGGCACGTCTTCTCGAGAGAGATTTCTCGACTTCTTCATAAAAATCTCTTTTATAGAAAAAAAAATACGTATGAAAAAGAAAACATGAAATAACACAAACGGACAAAGCAAATCGATAGGGATAAAGGTATTAGTCTTTTCTTGCAAATCTATATATAGAACAAATGATTTTTAATAATAGAAAAACAAACAGAAAGAGAAAGAGAAAATTTTTCGACCAACTAGAGAGAAAAGAAAAAGGATGACCAAACAATTAGATGTAGAGAAACGAGAATTGTTCTGATTGATTTGGTTGTTTGTTTTCTCTAACTCATTTCACACATCGTAGCACCTTGACTAATAAAAAAAAAAGACAAAAATGAGTAGTTTGAGCATGCGTGCACACACAGTAGAGTATAACAAAACTACTCGATGAGAAGAAAAACGAAGAAAATATATAAAAAAATTCTCTAGCATATATGCATATAAATAAGAAGATGAATTTCTTTTTCTTCATTCAGAATTCCTTTTGTTCGATTGATTTTATTTGTTTAAACAACTTCGATATGCCATGGAGAACCTGGAATATGTTGATCGCCCCATTTAACAACCAACATATATTCACCTTTCTCTCGAACGGTCTAAATAACCAAGCGAAACGAATATTTACAGATGAAATCTGGAAGAAAACGACAATACGTACATATTGAACGTTATATTGATTATTTCCAACATGTTTAACAAAAACTTCTTCACATGGATATTTCGGACCAAAGACACCTACCATTAACATTCCGTTGCCTAAACAAATGAAATTACTTAAGCATGAGATATGGAAATCATTCTTGCTCGTACCGCTATCGCGTGTATCTACTGTAAATGTTGCCTTCTCATTTCGATAGGCTCTTAAAAGACCATCTCCATGTGCTCGTACACGACTTGCATCAGCAAATCCATAATTATTACGTGAATTCGAGACGTATGATGATGATTGTTCACGTTGTACATACGATGATGAGGTACTCAATGAGCCGATGCCACGATTGGTATTGTAACCAACACCTAAATGAAGGAGTAGTGGAAATCGATCTACGTATCAGAAATAATTACCTCCGACAAGACACTTAAATGGACTTCCAGCAATGTTAATTCCAGCAAATTTGATCGTAATGAGATAATCTCCGGGTGCAGTTGGTGTAAAACTCACACGATAACCTAGTTTTTCACAATGGGGGATATTCAGTACAAAACTACAATATATCTACCTTCCGCGACTTCTCTGCAATCGAGTTGAACTTTAGATGGTCCATCAACAGTGACAGCTAATGCTCCGGCACCTGCATTCATGGTATCAATTAAAAATTCACATGGATGACCTAAAACCGGGAAAGTATTGATGGAAATATGTCCAATGTATATCAGTACCAGTTTCTCCTTGATATAGACCAGAGCCCGATGCAAATACTCGGCCGGGGTCAGCATTTGCATGACCAACAACAACACGGAACGGTGAATCAGGAATATCACGTCCATTAAAACGAACATGTACCCAGTGTACACCATTTTCTCGTGGAACAAAGCGAATAGCATAGTGTTCTGCAATAGAAAGAAAGACCGAAAATAGCTTATCATATATCGGAATGATTGATGTTTTCTTTTCATTCATACCATCGCCCATTTCCTGTACGATACATGTATCTTCTGCTCCACTAGGTGCTGTTACTCGAGCATCAAGTCTTCCACGTGCGCCATTCACATTAACAGTGAACATGCATGGTCGATTAACTTCATGTCCTTTAGTTTGTAGACTATGTATTGTTAATTTTTTCGCATCACCAAATGGTGAACCAATGAGAACATTGAATGGTGAATCAGGGATGTGTTCATCGTTGAATTTGATTGATACTTGATATTCACCTGGTTCAGGACATACATAAGATACACCGCATGAACCATCTTTACGATCGAAGAAGTCAATTTCAGCTTTAGCTGGACCTTCGATAGCAATGGCAAGACCACCAGCGCCTGCTTCACGCGTATAAATATTGAATTCATCTAAGATAGAATAATAAATCGTTATTAGTTCTAGCGCATCTTTCTTTACTTGTTGAATTGACTTCTCCTCGAGCAAGGCCATTGCCGCTCGCACGAACTTTATGAGCGCCTCCACCTTGAATGGGACCAACAGTAAATTCTAGAATAAAAGTTTTCGGTGATACTACGATGGCAATAAAAAAATGCCTGCGACTTACCAAAAGGACTGCCAGGGATGTGCATATCCTTATGTTTAACACTAACTGTATGAACACCCATTTCTTTCGGGATAAATTTAATTGAATAGTTGCAATCGTCGAGATCACTAAAGAACACATCGTTATCAATGTAAACATGCGATGGAGTTTGTATTTAGCACTCAACGACCTCGAAATCTGATGATTACGCCTTTCAACAGATAAAAACTTACACAATCTCGCAGTTTTCCAAATGTCCAGATGGACTTGTAACATATGCGCTCATATCAAATGGTGATGTGCCTAAAATCGAAAGAATCCAATTTAATATGAGTTCGATCGAGTAGTTATTCGAAAAAAAAGTATTTCTCTCTAGCGCAAAAAATGAAACCTGGAGCAGCTTGAAATCGAAATCCATGAAAAAAGGGTACATCATGAACATGTTGAGATCCAGATTGTTGATGTTGTTGAACGTTAGACACATTCGTTACTTTTGAGTATGATGAAGCTGTATTCGCATACTGTTGTTGTTGTTGTTGTTGTTGATATTGTTGATGTTGTCGAAGTACTTGTGGTTTAGGTGGTAATCCAGATGGTACAGCACTTCGATATTGATTCGAATAAGTTTGTTGTTGATAGTTAATGTTATTCATTCCACTAGTATTCTCTTGTGCAACGACGTTATGACGATCGAACAGCGAGGATGAACTCGAAGCGAGATTATTTCCCTGAGAATAGTTTCTCTCCATGTCAATGCTTTGTGATGGATAGGAAGCTGGTGATAGTGATGACGGTTGCCCCCACGTTTGTACTTGTTCTTCATGTTCACGATGTACAACAGGCTTTTCATTATTCACTTGTGACATTGAATAATGTTGAAAAGATGAACGACGTTCACCACTCGTGCTTGCTTGAAGGTTACTGCCTGGATACATTGTTTCGTTAACCAACAACTATCTGGTATCTCTAGTGGTATTTCTTCTTTTGTTGATATATGTATATGTACGTGTCTATTTCTCTTTTTTTCTCCTATAATAACACTAGCAGTTGTCTTTACATGGATACCGAAATAAACATAGATATATCCTAATCATTCGCACCACAAACGATAGTTGATGATACATAGCGAGTTCTCTCTTCTTCGTTTCTTTTTTGGCATCGTTGTCGTTGCCATCCTACTCCTCCTACGTATCTTTTATGCTGATGTCAATTGACAAACCTCGTCTATCAGAAGGATCCCACCGTCATCATTATCATCATGAAAGATAATATTGTTAACGATGTCTTTACAGAAGCTACTGATAGCAAACGTTTTGAGACATATATAGACAGACAAACAGATAGAATTATTCAAGCAATTCTACTCTTTTCCTCCTACATTTGCTGTTTATAGAGCGTTAAGTCCATGACAAAAAAAGAGTTGTCCGCATAGCTAGATTGTACATACCAGGAATTTTTAGTGATAATTCACATTGACTACCAATATGCGTCACATCGACAGCGCGACGTTCACGTAGAATGCTTTCTTTCAACCGATTGGATCCTTGACCGTCAACATTAACCGTAAATGGGCTACCTAGAAAGAAAAACGAAAGTTTACAATTAGATTATTGATGTATTTGAGAGAAATCAATCAGAATAAAACGTTTTAGTCGAGACGACAATCGACTGACAACTTAGTAATTCAATCAAGTCCTACGAAAGCATCTTTCCAAGGGCAGATATATACGAACCTGGCACATGTTTATCAGCAAATTTAACATTGACTATATATAGTCCGGGTTCAGTGGGTCTATAAGTAACGAGACATGAACCATCTTCATTATCGTGACATTCAATATCAGCTTTCGATGGACCTTCGATTGAAAGTGATAAACCGCCATAACCTAAAAACATTGAAAATTAGAATAAGAAAAATCCTCTTTCTTTAAAATGTATCTTTATTTACCAGCATCACGTGTAACAACAGTAAAATCGTTTGTTTGATATGCATAACCTATATATATATATAAAGTTTGAGGACTGTTACAATCGACGTACTGCCATTCGTTACCTTCTTGTATACCACGTCCAAAGACTCGAACTTTACTGGCATCGCCAATTTCTGATGAACCGACATGAATGCGGAAAGGACTATTTTTAATATGTTGACCATCGCGATAAACATTGACTAAATGATCTCCAATTTCTCGTGGGACAAACGATATACCCAAACTTCCGTTTGCTAATTTTTTCAATATACATGGCTCCTCATAACCACTTGGTGAACGTATTGTTGCATGTAAATCGTGAATATCCATTTCAGTGACGCGTAAACTGAATTCGCTTTGATTACCAAGAGTAACTTGCGATCGTTTGTATTGATCCATTGACGAAGGTGGACCAGTTATTTTAGCCGTAAATGGTGAACCAACAATGTGTTTGTCGGCGAATTTAACTGTAATTGTATATTCACCTGGTGCAGTCTATCAAGAAGAAAAAGTGAGTAAACATGTACGTCGAGTATTCGATTGATGTTGCTTACCGGCCAATAAGTGACATCGCATGTACCATCTTTATTATCTTTACATTGAATTTCGGCTTTTGAACTTCCTTCAACTGCGACTGAAAGTCCGCCAGAACCAGCATCTTTTGTAATAATACGAAAACTGCATGGTTCATTGCAAACACCATGACTAAGACCAGGTCCGTATGCAGTGACATAACCTGTTTGAACTTGATCAACGTGAAATTTGAATGGCGAACCAGCAATTGGTTGGCCTTGATAGAAAACATCTAATTCATGAAGACCGACTTCTGATGGTTGGTATTTGATTGAAACTGTGCCATCGTGATTATCTTCAATAATTGGCGTATGAGTTCGTCCAGTTGGTGTTCGAATTAATGCTAAAGAAGAAAGACAATTTTCTCTAATGAAATATTTTTTCCACTATTAAATCATTAATACCTTCTGAATACATTCGATTCTCTTTCTATCAGCGAGTATATGTGTATGTCTACATACAGATGTAAAACTCAATCAAATAAGTGTAACAATTGCTTTCGTTCAAGCTGTTTACCTCATCTCAGCAAATGTTCAATAAAATGTAATTTGATCTCAATTCATTTTTTTTCTTTCTTTGCTTTCTTTCTTTTGCGTGCTGTTTATGTGCAGAACAACGAGTACCGGAAGCATATACACATGTATATACGTATATATTCATATACAAATGCTTTTCATTCACTCTTATCGATATGCATGGAGAAGGTAAAATGTTATAGGTATAAAACGAAGGGAGAAGGAAGGGAGAAAAAGCGAAAAGTTCTTTTTTATGACGGTTTATCACAACAAGTTTATTCAGATCGATTCAATGACAAGAAAGAGAGTGTATTGACGTTTATTGTACGTTATGACTACTTGCACTAAAAAGGTACTATTCATACGAACTAACTAGATCGAAATGTCTGACGAATTGATTTCCTTCGCATCAGGTGCATATTGTCATTGATAACGAAAAGAGCTTGTAAATCGTTCTACCGATCTATAGAAATGTTTGACTTGTCGATACGTACCACTGATATCTCCGAATTGACCACCACCGACGGGTAAACGAAAATCCACAGGTCGATATTGACTTGCTGTATGACGTGAAGTAACGGTTTCCGTGATTTGGGTATCCCGATAGTATTTATCGCCATCACCAGCCTTTACAGAAAACAATCAATCATTTAAATGTGCAAAGATAATCAACGAAGCAATGTTCTGCAGCGATAGGGCAAGAGTAAGAAGAAAAAGCAGTACTACCATAGAAGAATAGACTAGTGAAGAGATTGTAGCCATATTTTTCTTTCGATAATAAGTGACATAAGAAGAAGGAGAGTCAAATTCTAAATGTTTGGAAAGAGTGTCCAGAAATGAGCGTAAATTGTGACACTTCGATTTGATAATTTTTAGAGAAGAAGTGATTTATTTGAAATATGTGAGAAAAAGAGTCAGAGAGAATATTGATCATACCCAGACATCCATGTCACCCTATGAGAAGAAGAACGAAAGCTGTATAATCGAGCTTTTAGTGTATTTTTTTTTCATTTTTCTCCATTGCACAGAGAATAGCAATCGTGGAAGTGTATTCAAATTTTTTTTTTGCATTATGCCTACCATCAATGGAAAAGGCTAAATGGTGTTAGTAGTTCGAATTGAATTTAAAACAGTCGAATTATTAGTAATGAGAAAAGGATGATGGAATGCGACAGAAAGACTTACTGTGACAACGAAATCTCCGCCAGGAATATCTTGACCACCGAATTTGATTTTAATAACATAATTGCCCGGATTATGTGGGGTGTAGAAAAGATTGAATGTACCATCTTCGTTATCGACAATGTCAATGTCAAGATCATTGCCAAGAGTCGAACGTATGCGGCATGTTACTGCGCCAGGACCTGCTTCGTGTGTGTCAACGGTAATTGTATATTCTTCACCTACTTGAAGGTTTGGGTTTGTGCCATTGCCTAAAAGATCACTCATTGATTGGTGTGACTGCTTTGAAAATAGAATTGCGTTTTCTTCTTACCAGAAACATGGCATTTCGATGCATCGCCTATTGGCTCCACTTTGACGTTGAATGGAGAATGGTTGATTGGAACACCACCATAATTAACATTAATTAAATACCGACCAACATCGTTCGGTTTATAGGTAACTTTGTATGTTCCGTCTTTATTGTCGACAATTTTCGTGGGAACGAGAAGACCTTCAGGACTCTAAACAGAATGGACAAATATCAGACAAAGACATCACGACTATAATTATGAAAAGGGCGGGGTCTTCTTCCATCGTGTAAAATACTCGTAAAACAAAGATATTTTGTTTTTTTTTCGCAGCAAGGCGAATAGCAAATCTTACTTTGATTAAAACGTCTGGGTGTTCAAAACCAGCTTCAGTTGTATCAATACGAAAGTAAGTCTCCAATGATGCGGGGATGCCACTATGAATACCTGGTCCGTCGACAGTAACTTTATGCGGTTCGAAATGAGGAAGAACTTGAACGTGAAATGGACTGTATAAAATATATGGAGATTTATATAGGATACAAATATCGAGTGAATATTGAACTACCTTTGAAGTATAGGTTGATCACTCCAGTTAATGTCAATACGATGTGGACCTTCGATTTGTGGAGTAAATTCTGCAACGTATATGCCTTCACCCCTTGGGCGAATATTTGCCGGTTTACGACGACCTGAAATGAAATTAATTTGAAAAAAAAAACTTCTTTCAATCTGAACAAAAGAAAAACGGTAAAAAATAAAGTCATAAGGTTAGACTAGTGAATAGATGTTTTCATCGATGTTGTTTACTCCAGAATTTATATATATAGCCTTTCTTTTTTAATTTGATCCTTATCCTTGAATTAATGTTGTTTTTCTATTTTGCTCGTATAAGAGAATAGAAGGAGGGAAGAAATTGATTTTCAATCAATGGAACTATTAATTTGAATGTGCATTGGTTTTTTTCTGTCATCAAAATCAACGAAAACATTCGACGTACCGTGAATATCCGAAATATCAACGGATGGAACACCAGCACCAGCTAATTGACCATCGATGAGAATTTCTTGAAGAACATTCGCGCGCATTGTTTCACTCATTCTAACGTTGACACGATTAGCATCAAGTCGGTCACGAACATTAACTCGAAATGGTGAACCTAGAAGACAAAGAAGGTCCGTTTGATTTGTGTCTATGATCTTTGTTGCAAAGGCATTCCGACGATTCTCAATTTTTTCATTAAAGATAATCAGCCGAGGTAATCGGACGAATGTATTTAAGAACACTAATTATTAACAACTATTAGTTATGACCTTTTCCCGTCATTGCTGATTTTATTAGTCAGAAAGGACGTGTCTGGTTCATCCAAGAGTATCAAATAAATTCTGCTCGGATGAAGGACGACCTTGAAAAAATATACTTTAATTTCAGATGATATGGAATCCACTTGTATCTGATTAGAATGCGTTTGAAACGAATGCAAACAAGCATATTTAATGAAACTATCGAATATTTCGAGAACCGAATAAAGAACAATTCAAAATCAATGAGAGCTTTGGACTTTTCACGCTCAATTTGCTCGGATACCTTGAAGTATGATGAACAAAACAGTGAATATCTTTTCTTACCTGGTATATGTTGTTCAGCAAATTTAATTGCTATGTCATATACACCGCCTCTTGTCTATTTGAAAGATAAAAACGAAGTATTTTAAGACAATGCGTAGTTTGATGTATCTTACTGGTAAATATTCCATAATACATGTTCCATCTTGATTATCTTTGCAAACCATTTTCGCTTCCGATGGTCCTTCAATTGCCAATCCAAGGCTACCTTGTCCAGCACCTTTGGTTTCGACAGTAAATGTTGCTGGTTCGTTGGTGGTCGCATATTCGAGACCTGGTCCATACGCACGTACACGTAATGGATCACAACCCGGTACAGCATTGACGCGAAATGTACTTCCCGGTACAGGAATATTTTCATAAGTGACTTCAAGTTGATGTGGACCTTGAAGATAGAAGAATTTCGTTTAATTATAAAATCAATTCTCGTCCAAAAAAGATGAAATAATTACCTTGTTCGTAGGGTGCATATTGAACTTGATAAGTACCATCGCCCATATTTCGTACGGGACATCGAACTAGTCGACCACTCGGTGCTGTCAATAAACATTCGACACGTCCAGAACCACTACCAGTAACTGATTTGGCATCGACAGTAAATTCAGTTGGACTTTCGAGAAATACTCCTAGAAAAGAACGGAAAGATTTAATCAAACAGATTTAGATGACAGTATAAAACAACATGCGCTTTTGTAAAAATGACACAATTCACCAGAAGATATGTCTGAACACATCTATTTGAAGACAAGAAAGATTCGTACTAAAGATATGAATGCCATCATCATATATTTTAGTAGAAGACTTGAGCACTTCAAAAAGAAAAAGCTATAGATCATGCAGGCGAGATGAGATATCGGAAAGAAAGAGTAGCGCATGCGATGCGATTGATTAGATATGAATAAGTATATGTATATATGTATATATATGAATATGTTTTGTCGTTGAATCCATGTAGTACACACCCTGGGGATCGAGACCTGGTCCATAACAACGAATAGATCGAACGTCAAGATCGGCTCGTACAGCAGCACGAAACGGTGAGCCTGGAATATGCTTGCCTTCGTATAGGATATTAATATTGTAGTTGCCAGCGACTGTAGACAATTAATTATTTATAATTCACGAAACGATGTAAATAAAAAGGACACTACCTGTTGGATGATAGGTCACCCGACAACTACCATCATTATTATCTTGATAGTCGATTTTCGATTCCGATGGTCCTTCTACTGTTACGCCCAATTGTCCATTACCAGCTCCGCGAGTATCAACGATGAAATCGGCTGGTTTATTGACTGTACCTTGCGAGAGGCCTGGCCCGTAGGCACGAACTTTACTTGGGTCAAGCGGTTCTATCGCTGTCACTTGCACAGGGCGTAAAGGTAACGTACATACATCTGGTTCAATGACATATGTTCCCGGTTCGGGTACGTTAAAACGAAGATTATATCCTTGTGGTGCAGGCGTGACAACTGCGTCCTGCGTATTTCCTGATGGTCCGGTAATACGTGCATGAACCGCATTGGGCGGTAATGGACCGGCCGCTAGTGTATTCAATGTTACCTGGGCAGGCTGTCCAACAATAGGCACTAGGATGGATGAGAGATAGATACAGAGAGATAGAGTGCGTGTAGAAAGAGAAAGAATAATAATAAGGATTCAAGGTATCAATGCGCACACAAACATTGAACAAATAGTAACGAAACTGATATTTTGCTTCCTTCATATGCTAGATCTAGACAGCTAGGGAATAAGAACAACTTACTTGTTTCAAGACCTTCGACACGTATTTTACTAACATCAATATTGGGTTCAACATTGACTTTGATTGGTGAAATCGGTATTTCGTTATCGCCAAATAGAACACTGATACAATGTACACCTGGTAATTTTGGTGTGTATGCAATACGAAAGGTACCATCTTGATTGTCATCGATAGAAAATGGTACATCTTGATTTTTCGTATCGGTTAATGCAATCGAAATGTCACCTGAAACAAAAGATAGCATGAGTTGTTTATTTATAGAATCAAATTATCTTATCATACCTGGTCCAGCTTCTTTACAATCAACAATAAAGTATGTTGGATTATGCATTTTAACACCACGTTCAACACCTGGACCAAAGACACGAACTTTCGAAGGATTCGATGGTTCGGTTGGCCAAACCTAAACACATTTCTCATCCTTTCATTCTCGATAAAAGCACAATCTTACACGAAATGGACTATTTGGTATGGCAACACCTCCATAGTCCACTAAGATACAGTGACGTAATGGAGTACGTGGTGTATATCGGCAAGTATATGTTCCATTTCCATTATTTCGAACTTGAACATCGACCGGTTGATATTCTTGATCCATAGCTTGAACACGTAATGGTGCTTCTCCGGCATTTTGTGCATCAATAGTAAATTCCGTTGGTTTGCCAATAATTTGTCCCGATGGTTCAATTCCTGGACCATATGCTCGAACCTAAAACGCAATAAAATAATAACATCTCATTCATAGAATTGAACCAAGAGTTTATATCTTACTTTAGTTGGATCGAAATTTCCTGGTCCTTCGATCCAAGCCATAAATGGCGAAAGTGGGATATCCTCATCATTGCATAGAATATGTACTGCATATTCACCAGGTACTGTCGGCCAATATCGTACGTTAGCTGATCCATCACCATTGTCGTGACATTCGATACGAGCTTGTGATGGTCCTTCAATCGAGAAACCTGAAAAATAAGAAACATGTTATCAACAGTCTATTCCTTTTGCTGAAATTTCATTTCCCAAATATATCACGGCAAACACAAGATCATGCTTTTGGAAAAGGGACTATATTCACATCGAGTTTCAGTACTTACTAATATCTCCTGTTGAAAAATAAGTCATGAGAATGAGCGAATTAGCAACAATGAAGTTTCATGAAAATGACTTACCTAATGAACCAGTTTCTCCATTCGTTTCAACGACAAAATCAGCTGGATAGCCAACCACGCCACCTTCAAGACCTGGTCCAAAAGCTCGAATACGTGAGTCCTTGTAGGGTCCAACCATAACAGGAAATGGACTGCGTGGAATATGTGCACCACCGTAGGTTATATTGACTGTATGAGGACCTACGCGATTGGGTACATAGCCACATTCGTACGTTGTACTATTGGTTTTCGTTACACGGCAAGGTATTTCATTACCATCTAAAATATGATAATTGTTACGAAATACAAGATAGTGAACTATTCACCTGGTCCAGTAACGGTCGCCTTCATAGCACCTTCGCCAGCATCCTTTGTAATGACACGAAATTCAGCTACATCACCTGTACGAACACCTTTTGGTTGAATACCTCGTCCATAAGCGCGACATTTCTTTGCGTCCGATGCTAAATGAATCAATCATCAGTTTGCTTGTTCCAAACAGGACATTTCTCAATAAAACACTTCCGCTAACAAATCAAAAGCAGTAGTTCACTTATTCTAATATTGATCTCACTGGTGATTAATTCGTCTCAGATGTTCAAACTAGTCACGTTACATAAGAATCATCTATAATGATACATACATGATGCAACATTAACACCAAAAGGACTATTTGGTATTGGTCGACCAGCAAAGAAGACATTAACCGAATGAAGGCCAGGTTCACGTGGTACGTATTCACAACGAAATCTTCCCGGACCAATTTGTTTAACAGATACGGGCACGGCATCTTGTCGACCACGTGGATCAACAAGAATGACTTCAGCCAGACCATTGCCTGCATCTGTTCAATTTTCCAAGAAAAATCACGATAGAAAAGGAGAAACCAAAACAAAACTAGAACAAACTTGTTGCATCGATTTCGAACCATGTTGGTTTATCAACCATCACTCCATTTGGTTCAAGACCTGGACCGTGTGCTCGGCATTGACTAGCATCACCAGCTTTTCCTTCAATGTACGGTGAGAATGGTGATCGTGGTACTTCTTGTCCACCGTATTTCACAATAACCTATCATATGACGAAGACAAATTTTTTAGTTTAAAATTTGTCTGTTTATTTTCATTTACTTTGTATTGTCCTTCCATCGATGGATAATAAGTGCAATCATAAGTTTGATTCTTATCGTTACGAAATTCCACATCGCACTAGAAAAAGCATTTTTCGGTTTTTTTCTCTCGAAATGTCACCATTAAAAATCGTCGTACTTTTTCTCGTTGACCTCTGGGATTGATAACAATAGGTTCGACATTGCCTTGACCTGCTGCAAATGTCTCGACATGGAATTTGGCCGGCGCACCAACTTGATTACCGGTTGGTTCGATACCTTTACCATAACATCGGACACGTGCTGAATTTGTTCGTGGCTGAAGTGGTGCTCCCGGTTTCAATTTAGCGCTTGGATATTGTGATAAATATGTCATCATCGATTGTTCATCAACTTGTGGATTAACCATTTCATGTGGTTGAATCAATTGTGGGATGCCCAACCAACGTTCAGCCAGATCCATGGCTTCTTTAGCATTTTCTAATGCATTACGTGGATCACGTTTGTTCCAATCCGGAAAGAGTCCTATGGTAGAAAAAATGACTTATAGAAGAAGAAAAATGATTTTGAGAGCGTACATACCCGGTGCACAAGCATCAACAAGTGCTCCAATAGCACGGCCGTCGTTCCAATCAGATGTAAAATTCGAAATAGGTAATTCGGGTGGTAATTTCTCTTGGATCCAATTCATTAATTTTTGTTTTGGTGTCGCATCTCGTCCCGAGCCCGGTGCATCGGGTGTTTCGAATTCCCACATAGGTAACGAAATCGAATAATGTAAGATAAGTGTCCATATTAAGCCAAGAATAAGTTTCAATTTTCCCTCAACAATGTGCGTTGCATCTTAACAAACATTTTCAATCAATTTCTTTTTGTTTTTATCATCTATCTCATAGATAAAAACACATTAATTGATAACAGAATGGAAACATCTAGCCGAGATGTTTTCTTTTGTTTTTACGCGAGGAAGACAAAGATCTCTTCATATCGGAAATAGATGGATGGTAAATGATCTGATTATGGAATGTGTCAACGGGAGGTAACTGTAAAATGGAATGCAAACAACAAGAAATTGTTCTCATTAAGAACTAAATTATCAAGATCAGAAAATATCTTTACGACATTCTCTTCGACCGATCGAATCCTTTACACTACGACCATGAAGTTGAGGTCACTTCAATGTTCTTGGTGTCTATTAGGTTACGCTTGCTAAGACGATTGATCTTCTGTCTAAATTTTCGATTAATCATCGAAGACCGCAAGAATTTTATTCTCTTTTCTTTTTTTATGAATGTGTTTAATGATATTAATGTAGTAAATTTTCATGCACTCAGCTCAAGTACTATTCTACTCGAAACAAACTGGAATAAATATTATCTTTTTATTCATTCTTTCGTTCGTTGACTTACCGATATTGACAAGACGTATACGTTCGGTATTTTCAAGAAAATCAAGTACCATTGAAACATTAGCAAGTTTTTGTGAGATGAAATTTGGTCGTTTATTGTATTTGGGTAGTTTCTTTTGTGACAAAACTTCGATTAGAGCGATCAAATTCAAGCCATCGCCTAATTCACTTTGTAAATCATCCAAGTTACGATTAACTAACTTTAAGTGTTCGTTAGCCCAACGTGTAAATGTGTTCTGTTGGATTCTTTTCCATGGTGCGTCATCAGCTAACTCACGTTGCATATCTTCAGCAAATTCTATGCGTAAAATTGAATAGTTAAGATAAGAACAGAACAAAAATGAAACCGCAAATCTTGCTCTTTATTTACCTTCCTCTGTACGTCCAAATTCGTCTTCTTCGTACGGTTCACCTTCGTCGTTATATCGAGGATTTTCTGGGTAGCCAGGACCACCTCCCCCGCCTCCACCTGAATAGCCGTTTGCTGACTGATTGTACATGGTTGACACTCTCTTTCTTTTTCTCTTTTCTTGTTCTTCAACAACGACCTGCGGTAATTTTCGTGGTTATAATCGTAAATGTGATTCACCTAGTGCATGAAAGAATCGAAGAAAAAAAATTTCAAAAATCGTTTGTATTAGAATATGAGTATGAGTATATTCATATATGAAAAAGAACAGAATAAATCTCTGACGCAGACTGCTATTATAGAAGCAGTCGACATATATATATATATAAGAGAAGAAAGGCACCTGTGTGAGATGCGTGTGTGTGCACGCAATGAAATATTTTGATAAAAAAAATAACAACAAAAGAAGATTGACTTGAAACATAGACAAAAAGAGAAACGTGCGGAGGTTCGAAAGATGAAAATGCCACGGCAGTTTTTGTTCGAAGGCCGTGTTATCGAAAGGATAGGAGAAAAGGAAATAAAACGATTTGTGCGTCTAAACGATTTGTACAAAGTTAATTCGTTCGAAGAGGAGAATGATCAATGGAATAACGGTTCTTCAACAAGCGACATCTTATCTTTCAAGAAAAAGAACAGATATAGAAGATATTATAACGAAGGAGAAAGAAAAGACTAAACCACAATAGATAGACATCCTGGTGAATGAATGTCAACTGGCCTATGAAAGAAGAGGAAAATATGGTTATTTGTCGGTTATTTTAGAGCATCCTACATCTTAAAATGGTCCGCGTGTGTGTGTGTGTTTTTTCTGTTCACTACAAAGAACTGTCAAATCACTCGCATAACAAAAACTTCCTAAGGTTTCATTTCAATAAAAGGAATCAAAATCTCAATCAATTGCTTTATATTTTCTTTTTTATTACGTATGCACTCACTTATGCATCGCCTTTTGTTTCATTCGTACACAGGTGTGAGAGAAGAAAAAATGGTATAGATTTGTGAACGATGAGAAGTCCATTTATTCCTCATCATGATTATCTTCTTGTTAGATGAATGACTTAACTAAAACGTTTATTTGTTCGACTCGTTCTTTTCCTATGCAGGCACTATACGAGCATTTACACAAGTGTGAGAGTTCGACGGTAAAGATGTAATGAGCGACATTTCATCATACGATAACATATCGATGATGATCTTCTACTCTTTTCCTCTCTACTCCGAATGTAGTATTGTGTTGAGCAGTCGATGAGTGGCATCAATAATCTTTTGTATGTCGAATACGAGAAGAAAGAAAGGAGAGGTAGAGAGAAAAAGAAGAACAAGATACAGAAGAATATCAATTTGAAACCTGAAAGATACTCCTTATTCGATAATTAATATAATCTATGCACACAGAAAAAAATACTTGACATATATAACTCTTCTTTCTTCTTTTTTTTGGTCGATATGATATGAGGTCATTCTGTATTGTCTCTTTCTTCTTCTAATCTGAAGTGTTAGTGTAACAAACGTTGAAGTGTAGTTTGTGATCTTCATGTTGATTTTAAACAAAATTTACGATATTTAATTGTTTATACTCACAACTCAAGGTCTAATTCTGTGCTGTGACTGCTGTTGTCGTTGTTTACTTCGAGGGTCCTTTTTTTGCTGCTGAGCAAGAGCTCCGCTAGCTTCGAATGATGAGAAAACAACAAAAGAGTATATAGACGCGCGCGTTATGCGAACGTATATACGTTTGTGTGCGTGTATACAAGAAGCTGTGTACCCCGAATACGGAAATATCTTCAGCGTGGGTGGTAGTTTATGTCGCAAGAAGAGGACAGACCTCAAGGAAAAGAAATCAGTTTTTCTTCTTCTTTTTCTCTTGTACAGATACGACTAACAGAAGAGGAAGAAGAAGAATCGGAAAACTATCCCTAATGAGTCGACATATTTTCCTTATATGATATTGGTAGAGCAAACTAGAATTTCTTTTCTCTTTCTCTCTCTCTCTCTCTTCTGCTTATGATCAGTCATAATCGTCAGTAGGAACGCAGCAGTGATGCCGGCCAGTCAACAGAATAAATCGGAAGAAAAAGAAAACGGAACTATATACACGAATGGCTCAAACAACGACAACAACAACATCAACAATAACATCGACTGATAAAATGCCAGTAGTCGCAATTGATGGAGAGAAATTTCTTTTCTTTAGCACATACATATATATATACATACATACATATATATAGGCTAACAGATGAAGGAATACAGAAGAAAAGGATGGAGAATATTGTATTGCTTCTCCATAGATTGTCTCCGCTGATTTATCCTCTGCATCTATCATTCTTCTTCCCGTAATAAACATACAGTAGTAGTTTTGCTAGAATTTGCACACAAGCAGAGAGAAAAGTGCATGATTACCAAGTTGATCCTAACATACGCGCACCGCACAGAAAAGAATCGATGTCAGAATTGGTGGATTCATCATCATCATCTTCTTCTTTCTCGTTCGCTCTCTCTTTTCATATGCACGTAATATTCTATCTACCGATAAATGAATGTTATAGTGATGATGTGAAATCAAAGACATAGTCTAGTTGAAATTGTTGAACAGGTGCACATTACAAATACCACAAACATATTAAACCTTATCTACTTAGTGTTGTTCTTTCTATCATTTTTCTCGCTTTCTTTCGTTATTTTATATGTTTGTTTTTTCTTCTCCATATTTACTGAACAACTTCGAAAACTAATCTGACTTCGAAAACATCGGAGAAACAAAGATGAAACTTCCCGTCAACATCAGTTGTTTTTTTCCTGTACGATTACATTGAAAATACCATCGACCGATCGATAATAACGATTGGACTATTTGGCTTTTACTTACACTTACTTCGGCCTAATATGTACGTGATAGAGGATAAGATAGTATTGATGAAAATGTTCGCTTATTGCCGCGTTAATCTCTCAATGATCAATAACTCAACAGAAAAAGAAGAAGAAAAGAAGAAGAAAGAATGACAGGCTCTCTGCAGGTGATGCCTGTCTATAGGCATTTCTCATGTTCTCTCGCCTACGATACATACGCTTTCCATTTTTATTATCATCTCACTAATTGTGACTGTCTATTTACTGAAAGACATTTTTTTCGACTATACACAAACAAACACCCATCTACACAGTGGTAGATCGAGATCTATTGTCAAACAAATAAAAAGAGCAATGTGTAGCAAACTACTACTAATCTAGACAATTCTATATCGGATTTGTTAAATTTAGGAAAGTTTTCTATTGTGACCGAATTGTGAAGGGTGAGAGTGTTGTTTGATACTCGTCGTATCGTAAATAGTCATCGGCATTCTGACACGATGGAATCGATATATTAATCAATGTTGACAGTATTGTGGCAGAAAAACATCGCAAGTTATCGATCAGTTAGACGAAAGTTAGCGATAAAATCTTATTAGACTTGAAGAATACTTCGGGAAACTCATTCTTCTTCTGTTGGATGTTCAAATATCTGCAAATACCAGAATTTTTTGTCAAGGTTTTTCTCTATTGTGTAAATTACCATCTAGACTATGGTAAGAAAACTGGATAAGATGATTAGAAAAAGGTTGGGCATAGCGAAGATGACACAAATGGTGATTTCATGGATGACATCCACCAGATCTGCATAAATCAAATGTAGGATTTTACATTCTGATTGTTTGATCTAGGTTCTATTTCTGTACGTTTAACCATGAGAAAAAGGAATAAGTGCGTGTTAACCTTCTGAAAATACTCGATTGTGTGTAGAACAACAAATACAAATACTGCTAAATTAGCGACATAGTCAGTCACGTCTTTACCGTTATATTCTCGTCCTTGAAAATCAAGCAATAACATCTCTAAACATTATAACGATCTTCAACAAATAG
The DNA here is from genome assembly GCA_905250025.1 of Adineta ricciae. Classification (NCBI taxonomy): domain Eukaryota; kingdom Metazoa; phylum Rotifera; class Eurotatoria; order Adinetida; family Adinetidae; genus Adineta; species Adineta ricciae. Next base: position 432,056 of record CAJNOJ010000030.1, read on the forward strand.
GTACAGTACACAGATCAGATTGGCGTCGAATCTCTGAATATAAATATGTGTGTCTCTCTTAGATGCTCCTGTATGCTACCACAGTCTTTGAAAAACAGCTTCTCAACACGTTGCTTGATCTTTCTGTCCTAGAAACAAGCTAGCATTACTTATATGTCTATATGATACTATGGCAATCATTTTGCAGATATTATATTACTCAATCTTGACTTTTGATTTCACGCGAATAATGCCTACGACGATCGTTTTCCATTCGGACTCTGTTGATTATTTTCATATGATGATCAGTATAGAATCTAAATCAAGTGCAGTATATCGTATGTTATTTAGCATCGATTGAGGACAAGTCGACATCATTGTGACATCGTTAATGAAGTAAAGAATTTGTCTTTTTACTGTATACAGAAAACATAATCTTCATCGTTAATTATTTATCTTAATCAATGTCGTAATCATTCTGTTTATATGCGACTTTTTTTCTTTTTTCGTAATTGATACATTGACTTATCCTTCTACAATCTTTCTTTTTGCAACGTTTGTATTCTTACTGAATCACTGAATGATCTTCTGTTCAAGATTTATCATCAGATCATTTTGCCTGTCTCTACTTGCGTGTATTCAAAGATGGTTACACATGTAGCATTAGTTATCTGCCTGTCAAACTAGCTCGAATCCCATGTGGACAATCAAAAGATCATTTGGTTATTGGATATATGTGACATTGAAAGAATTTGGCGTCACAATTATTTCTTTTATTGGAAAGAATAACTTATAAACTTATTTGTCAGACTGCTGGTCGCGATGCATTCACAAAGCTGTTGTTTCTCTTCTCCGTCGTCGACTTTCAGCTGAGGTCATTGCAGTTCTCCTCATGATGTTCCTCGATCAACACGAGATAGAAGGAAATTGAATCAGTGATATTGTTTGGAACAATTCCGAAGATGCTAATAAGCATTAGTATCGTCTTTCAGATGGATGGAAATTATTTCATGCATAACGAATACGATGAACCGTAATTTATCGGTGCGAGAAAAATAGTTGTAATAACGCTATATTTAACTGGGAACATATTTTCACAATAATTTTGTTTTGTTGGCACGTCAAAAAGTTATCGACAAAATAACTGGAACGTTTCATCAATCATTTTTTGTTATTTACGGTTTCTCGCAAAATGACAGAAAGGATAATGTCTTAAAAACATAGTAATAATGAAGACAATGTGGGTGGAACTTATCGCTATCGTAAAAGCATTAATTACACTGCTAATACGAATGAAAATATCAGGGTTCGAGAAGTTCAAATCGTATTGAAAACTCATGAGGTTTTCCACGAAAAACAATTGGATCACATACGCGTACAGTTCATGGCTGATACTATTCGAACTGAGTGTATAAAATCGAAATTGAAACAGTGAAAGAAAGCGATTGTCGACGCGTTCTAGTGCTCTTTTCAATGTACTGCTGATTGCCATTCTAATTAAATAATTTATTTTCTTTCTTCTGTCCATCTGTTAGTAATTGACACACGAACAATGATACGGTTGAAAAGCAATTAACAAATATAAAACGGCATGCATGTCTAGTTCAAAACCAATATCTAAAACTCTGTTTCGAGAATTCTCGTATAAAAGACATTTGTCTACTTTTTGTTGATGAATAGTCCTCGAGTCTTTTCAAATGTTCAAGAAATGAAAAAGTTGAAATATGTCAAGGATGAGAAGTGACACTTCGTGCAACTGTGAATGATTCTTAAATAGTTCTCTACATCGTGAAACGGTACATATTCGTAAGCGACCAAAAAACACTTGAAACAACACTCCAGAAGCTATTTCTGATTCACATAAAAACCCCGAACTCACATTCTAGTTTTGCACATTTCTGTCAACGAAGGCAACATTTCATTTTACAATCATTTATCTCAATCTATTTCGTTAATGTTCTTTGAACACAATTTATCATTATTAATCTTTTAAAAAATCGAATAATCATCCACATAGACTTTGCCTTTTCATATCATGTCATATTGACAAGCAAATAGCGTTTTTCGAAGTCTCTATTGGAAAAATGTCAAATTTTTCTTTTCTATTCATGTCATCATTATGATGTTCAAGCATTATCATCTTTTTTGTTTTGTCATATCATCATTTCATCTCATAGAACAATGCCGACATACACAAAACAAAACAAAAATGATAGAGAAAAAAAAAGAAAGAACATAAAGAAGAAAAAGCGAAATACAACACGCACAAAGCAATGAACGTGAAAGACTGTTGGTGCATGAAAACTGCACCGTGGTTTTTGTTTTGTGCTAATAATCGAACATACAAAAAAAGAAGAAGAATCGCTGTACAGAAAAAAAAGATATTCATCGATAAGTATGAATTTGAAACCAATCAATCAATCGATCGATTCTTGGAAAATATAGAAATGGGTCCGTGCATCACCGAGTCTGATGTGTTGAAGATAAAGAACTTGTTGTTGTTGTTGTTGAAGGATGAAGGAGATTTTCATTCAGCGATGGTAAATCTGTTTCTAATGCATTTGAATCAGCATTTGAAGATGGGGATGGTACTTTTGGTAGTGATAAACGTCCAGAATCGAGAATATTTTTCACAGTGGAATCATCAGTACTATTTGAATTGGTTTTACTGTTCGAACTAAAGAAAATTTGCCTTGAAATTCGATGCTAAGCATTTCTTTTTCTTACCAATTGGATGTTTGTTGCTGAATATAAGAACCATATTGTTGTAAAAGCATTTGTGCTGTCCATGGTGCATTTGATATTATTGATTGATCGTTTTCATCAATTCTTCCATTAGTTGCTGTTAACAAATTGATTGTCGATGGAGTGAGAGTTTTTTCGGAATCTTGGGTGACGTTTGCTATCGCTGTTGAAGGATCTTCATCTGATATATCCGAGTAGGCTGGTGATGACGGTGGTGGTGGTGGTGCAATTGTTGGAGTTAGATTGATGGGTACGAAAGATGAGGGTGGCGGAGTGGAAATCTTCAGAGTCTTTTTATTTTCATTGCTGGAGTCATTTTTCGTATTTGTCCGTGATTCATCGTTGATATGTAGTAAGAAATGATCGGGTGCTTTGACTTCATCTTGCTCGGTATTTGTCTCAGTGTTATTAAGAATAGATCTAAACAGGAAATTAGTTTTGTTCAATTTGCTAAGCTTATCTGGCTTGGAAGACGATGCACCAAGGACTTATTTCTCCTCAAGGAAAGAATAAGAATTAAATATTGCTCGAGAGAATACTTCATCTCTGGAGAGAGAGTATGAGAGATGAAATAGTATTATTTAGAATAAAAGTCAATAGATGAATATGTTAGAAGGGCATTTTTCTCTCTTCCTTTTTAAAGCTTTGGATTTATCGATAAGAAGAAAAAAAAATGTCCTCAAAATATGTATATTTAGTTAATGAAACGTACTTGGTCGGATTGGTCGAAACGGGAATAGTTGATGGTTCATTATTGATTAAAGGTGATGAGAGAACAAGATTCGAAGATATTTGCGGACATGGCCATGTCAGTGTTGTTGAACGTTGATGATCGGGAGAAGAACGAGGTGATGGTCGACGTACATAATCAGCCACATTAGCTAGAATGTGTGCAACATCTTCTTCGTCTCGTGTATTCGCTTGTGGCATTGACGTGGAGCTGTTGGCATCTGTTTTTTTATGAGCATTACTTAGATGATAATTAAGAGCTAAGGTTGAAACGAATCGTTTACAACATTGCGATTCGGGACATGTAATTAATTGTCCTTCCGGATTTGATGATGATGATGACGACGACGGTGGAAAAAATGTTGTATTTGCTCGAAAAGGTGAGGACAACGGCGACGAAGTGTTTGATGTTGCATTCGAGGAGGTAGTGGTACTAGTTTCATCTATAGAACTGAGATTTATTCGTTTTGACTGTCTTGTTTTGATGTTATTTCGTAGCTTTCGATCGTCTGAACCTGATGAATTCATATACAACGAATATTGTTGAGGCAAAGATGTCGACTGAGAATTCAAACAACGATTATTACCACCGGCGCTCGTACGCTTCGTACGACTAGTTTTATTACTATGTCGAGCATCGTAATCACTTGTTGGTGATTCACATATTAATCTAATAGAAAGAAAAAAAAAACAAACGAAGTAACAAATTCGTCCGAAGAAAGAAAAACAAGAAAATTGGTAATTATTGATATTTACCTAGGACATGCCCAGTCTTGTTTTGTTGAATCAAGTAATGTTCCAACATACGTTTTCCCTCGCCATGTTACATTAACCACGAGTACGCCTATAATTTAAAAAGAAAGAAAATATGTATATTTGAAAATAATAAGAAAAACAAATTGAAAATTTTCTCTAATCAAGACATTCTCTCGATCTTTGTTGACAAGGTCAATCCTTGAAACAACAATTGCTAATTCACGTACAGGTGAGAGAGACAGATAATATTAATCTTTTGTCAATAGAATGGAGAGAAATTTTACTTATCATAAATAATTGATGCGTATCAACATACATGATTAATTGATTTTATATTTCTATATACATACATAATTATCCACGCACAAGCATTACTCGAGCCAGAAAATGAAAATTTGCCGATGGGCAAAGTTCATCTTGCTTTTGTTTTTTAGAAGAAGAAAAGACGTTTCCGTTCGTCATCAAAAGACATGATGATAAGATTGCATACACACTTAACAATCACATATATTCATGTGAAGAGAAAATAAAACATGTTTTGAGTTGTTCTCTGACAACATACCATATAACAACAAGCCGAGAAACACTTGCAAATACGAAGAAACTTCATCGTTCTCTTTCATCGCTGTCATCAAGAGGACACACACACACATGCATAGAAAATGCAACGGTAACATCTGTTTAGTTTGATAATTTATGATCGATATTAAAGCGTATACGTTCTTTTGTACGATTATGATTAGAATGATGAAGAGTTACAAACAAGTCTGATTAAGTTCGCTTACCGCTGTCAGTTTCATTCCAAACGATGCCTTCTAATACAACACTTGTACCCTAATGACAAGGCAAGAAAAAGATATTCATGGCGTTGAGAGTGAATGAAAGAAAAACAACGAGATACGTACAGGCTCACAGGGACCAAGCTGATCAGGTTCAGTAGCTAAACCAATGGAGACTGTTTCAACACTGGCATCCACTTTAGTTGATGATGACTGCTTAAGNCTTACCGCTGTCAGTTTCATTCCAAACGATGCCTTCTAATACAACACTTGTACCCTAATGACAAGGCAAGAAAAAGATATCCATGGCGTTGAGAGTGAAAGAAAGAAAAACAACGAGATACGTACAGGCTCACAGGGACCAAGCTGATCAGGTTCAGTAGCTAAACCAATGGAGACTGTTTCAACACTGGCATCCACTTTAGTTGATGATGACTGCTTAAGAAAACAAAAGAAAAAAAAATGACATTTTTTACATAAATACATATGGTTGATTTCACTGACTCAAGTAAACTAAAGTATAAAGTAAATAAAATCAACACGACGGAGAACTTACACTTAAATCATCTTGTTTGAATCGCTTCATCGATAAACTATCGTCAAGATTTGGTGTCAAATCATTGTTGTTATTATCAATCGTCATCGAACGTTTGGTTACTTGTTGTTTACCATTAAATGCAGGTGAAGATGGCCGACGTGTAGTTGAATTAGGAATAGGACGTTTTAAACGTTGATTATTAGTGTTATTATCGTCGTTTGTCATTGGTAATGAATTTGATTGCCGCTTTATTTTAAGTATCAGCGGTGAAGATGATAAACTATTATTCACATCATTTTCATTCGATAATGGTGATTGAGTTGCTTGCAATTTCGACGTTATTGATGTTGAACGTTGTTCAATAAGAAGATTCATCGTTTAACAAGCCAGCTCATGCTGTTGTGGTCTGATTTAGTTATCGTCGATATATGTATATATTTGTCTGAGTCGATTAGGTATTCCTATAGAAGGAAGGAACAATAACAAATGCACATAAGAAAAAAAGAAAATAACGCACGTATTGGCAATTAAGGACGGGTTCGGATTAGAAGAAGAAAGTCATATGCATACTATTATTACTGCTGCCTGCTGTTGTTACTGCTACGATTTATTCCCTTTCTTTCTCTTTCTGTTTTTTTCTATCGACGGGTCAGTCTATTTCACATTTGTGAAGAACAAAGAAAGTATTAACATGACGAGAAGAAGAAAAGATCGTTTGTCGTTCTGCATATATATATATATATAGTATTCTCTTTAGATGCGTGTATGTGTGTGCGTTTGCTTACGGAGAGTGATGATTGCTGTGTCGTATTTTTTTTCTCTTTTTCTTTTTTTTTGTCGTCTCCAGAGAAATGAATGTGCTGATGTAGAAAAGATATTTTTCTCCTTCCTTTCTATCGTTCGTATGGACTCGACCAAAGAAGGGAGGTGGGAGAGCGAGGAAAAAAAAGAAAAATGTAGACTCTCACTCGTCTTTCTAATGCCTATCTTACGCGCCTTTATATGTTATTAAAAGAGTTTCGAGCGAACGCACGTTCTTTGCTTATATGCGCTTCTCCTTTCACTTCCCCTACTTTTTTTGCCTACACACACACATACAAGTAGACAAATGGATTCGAGGTCTACAGATNACTCGACCAAAGAAGGGAGGTGGGAGAGCGAGGAAAAAAAAGAAAAATGTAGACTCTCACTCGTCTTTCTAATGCCTATCTTACGCGCCTTTATATGTTATTAAAAGAGTTTCGAGCGAACGCACGTTCTTTGCTTATATGCGCTTCTCCTTTCACTTCCCCTACTTTTTTTGCCTACACACACACATACAAGTAGACAAATGGATTCGAGGTCTACAGATGCCATTACTCTTTCTTTTCTCCACTCTCACATCAGTCGACTTCCATCTCATCACTATCATTGTCAACAAGACGTTTCAGACTATGTTGGCAAATTCGTGGTTACACTACTCGTGATAAGCTATATTTGTCTATACGCCTATCAGCAAAGAAACACTCAAGTCTCTTTTTTGCGTTTTTCCCCTCTTATTTCTTCAAGAGGTTCTTAAATTGTATTGAAAGAAACCTTGTTTTTTAATTGACATCTCGATTTCTTTCATATCAATGGTATAATTTTACAAATATAAAGAAAATGAAATGAATCTGATACTACTTCTCTACTTGTCGTAGTCTCCGTGTGTAGATATACATTAAGTAAATATGTCTATTACACGTAATATCAACGGGTCATATGTCGATAATGATGTTTTTGAATCTTTACGTTTTTGTATACATAAGATGAAGAGAAAAAAGGCGAAGAAAAAGGAAGTTATAGTTAATATTTATATAACCTTTTCTTTGAGACAAGATGGAAACTTCAGATTTGATTGCTCTTATAATCGAAAGAATAAATATCGATACTACACATTTGACATGTTACGATCTAATGCGATCGAGAACAAAAAGAGGAAAGAAAAACAATGCTTGCAATTGAAATCCAAACGGAAATTACGTCACAAGAGGAAACTGCGATTATGAATCGACATGCCTCATCTAATCGATGAGAAGGGGGCGAAGAATACAATTGAATTCACTAGCTTAAGAGACTTTCATCTACTTGAATAAACAAAAGACGACATCAACAAGTTTCTCAAAAAAGACGGAGAAGAAAAGAAAACATGAACCATCAACATCATCGTTTACCAAAATGGAATGAGTTAAGTGACACGAATGCTAAGCGCATTCATTCTTCATTGTCGCACATTGATCTCTATTTTTTTATATTGTTTTTGTTTTTTTATTGTTTTGTGTGTTGATTACACACTAATAATAGTAGTAGTAAGTTGTAATATAGTAATAGTAGTAAAGGAAAGAGAGAAAGAAAGAGAGAATAAATTTACACAAAAAGTTATGTCTCTTTCTCTGGGAACATAGAACATTCGACTAGAATAGATAAACTGAATGAAAGAATATATATATATATATATGTACAAAAACAATGATGAGAACAGCAAATAAACAAAAGGAAAGGAACCAGAGTTTACTAGACATTAGAGCACCTTGCCATCTATGTGTTAGCAGAACAAGATCGATTGAAATAAGTATCTGAACAAATATAAATACAACCTAGTGCGATGTTTTTGACAAAGAAGGCACTGATGGATAATGAGGTAATGTTAATGAATTAAAATAAAGTTGTGCTGGCATCGAAAGAAATGGCGATGGTATCGTGGATGATTGAGAAGAGAGTTTATTGAATGTTGGTAAATTGAATGCATTTGTTGAACCATGTCGTGAAGAGAAATAACTCGATGGATCGACTATTTCCGAAGGAAAGTGGTATGGTAATAGATTGTGGTTCGCTTTTTGTTCAAAATTTAAGGTCGTCGTTTTGGTGGACAGATCTGCTGGAATCGTTGTCGTTGTGTCTGAGGATAATTGATTTTCTGTAGTAGTCGATAATGGTGGGCTCGATGATGTTGTACTTGCGCCGCTTGTCATTGGACTAAGGCTTCGATTTGAATCATTATCACCTATCTCTTCATCATGACCACCGCGATTACTATTCGTTATAGTCTGTTTTTCTTCGTTTAAGGAATTTGCGTCATCTTCATCATTGGCATTCACCGATGATGGTAGAACATTGGGTGTGCCGTCATCCGTTTTCGTTAATAACGGTGGCGTTGGAGGAATTTTGAATGATTGATTTTTGCTTGTTGAACTTGGAGTTACTGTTGTACTTGATCCTCGCCGTTTTCCATTACGTAAAATACGTTCACTTGAATCATGTGTAGATGGTATCGACGTTAATTGCTGATCACGATTATGATTTTGTTTTGTGGAACGAACATCAGATTTATATCTACGAAAAAACAGTCATTGTGGAACAACTACGAATTAACCGGAACTAAAAAATCAACCTACCGTGGTGGAGCCCAGTTTTGCTCAGTAGTATTTAACAAGGCACCAACATAAGTTTTACCTTAAAACATCATGTGGTCTAATGATATCAATTCACATTGACATGACTTACCTCGCCAAGTGATATTGACGACAAGTACACCTATTAAATAACATGATTACTGAAATTTATTTTCTCTAGCTCAACTAATTTACCTTTATCAGTTTCATTCCAAACGATGCCTTGAAGAACAACGTTGGTACCTGGTTCACAGGAGCCAAAAGAAGCTTCGTCAGTTAGGGATGATTGATCGACTGTTTCAAGAGAAGTTTTCTTTGGTGATAGGGCTTTTTCATCATGTTTAGTCATACGTGGATTTTTCTAAATAAAGAAAAAAAACCGTCAGAATATTGACAACATAAACAAGGGGAATATTTAAATAAATCAATTGGCAGATTTACACATTTCTTCTGTCTCTTTAAGATAAGTATTGTACAATGACGACGACGACAAATAGCAGACAGACATAGGACAGAACAAGAAGAAATAAAGCAGCTGCATGAGAGTATATATTCATGGAGAAAAGTAAATAAGGCGAACATACACACGCACACATCAAGATATCATTATCCCTCGGGGATGCCGTGTATGTGTATGTGTGTGAAAGAGAAATAGAGATTGAATTTCCTTTTTCTATCTTTCGTGCTTCAATTGTNNNGACGACGGCGACGACGACGGAGAAGAAAGCAGTGTAGATAAATGAATGTGTATAATATGTTTCACTCCTATCAACTGACTGACTACCGCCTGCGGCGATGATCAAGATGAAAATGATTAACATTCATTCAAATAATGAGTCAGTCTGTTCGTATGTATGTATGTGGAATGTGATGATGATGATGACATGCAATGGCAAAGCAAAGGAAAACGATAGATCACGTACATAACAATGACAATAACAGAAATAGCCGAACGGTCTATAGCGAGAGGACCTTCTTATCTTGATTACAGAATAATGTTTAGCCCAAATGCGTAAATATAACTTTACATAAGAAAATTTTCATTCATATTCCAAATCTCTCGTTTTCTCGAAAATCGAGAGAAGAACGCAAAAGGAAAGCAAAATGAAAATCACGTGATTGAATACATATATCTCGCATTAGATTCGACATCGACGAGAGCATTTTCAGTAGAAAGCAGAGGAGAGAAGAAAAAAAAGAAATGCATGCCGATAATGACCCATTTGCAATCGAGTACACCCTACGGGTAGCGATCATCCAAATGTACTCTCGTCGCTGACCAATAGGCACTGATGTGCTTCCATCAATTTCTAAATCGGACTGATCCGTTCTCTTTGCTCTTCCTTTTTGTTCTCAAGGGCGTGATGTTCGCAACGGAGCCATCAACAATTCCATTTTGTAATATTAATCGTATTGATTTTTCGAGAAATTTATTTGACTTGGTTTATGTTCAATAAGAAAAAAAATCAATAAGAGACAAACAAATAACAATTGATCGGACAAGAAAAATAAGAAGAAATATCTTGACTAGGCTTTCATAATTGGTTTCTATGTACAATTGAATAAAGATCATTTGGAAAGACGTTTTGTCGAACTAAAGTACACGTATATACATTGAATGGGTAAATCGATGAAATAAGGCTTACCGAGCTGTAGCTGAACCTTTTCGTTTTCGACTAAAAAGGAAAACAAACAGAGGGTGAATTGTTAAAATTGAAGTTTTTCTTCAAAACCTTCTTTTCTCATTTTCTTTTTCTTCTTGTTGTCTTCGTTGTTCTTCCTGCTCTTCATCGTCATCGTCATCATCGATTGTTTCACTTGAACTTGATGGTGGTTCTCTTGCGCGGTATCGTTGTCGTTTCTTATTCGGCGAATTCTTCTTTGGTTTCATCTTCTTCTTCTGCTTCTTCTTCTCGTGATCATCATCTTCATCATCCGATGCGATAGTTGTTGCCGGTGTAATCGCCATTTCACTGAATTCGGTTTCGTTGTCCGTATTATCATCTAGAACCATTGATTCGTCCTTTTTCGAACGTTTCGTCACCTTCTTTTCTTTATAAAAGTCGGGCAAATAACTTTTTGTATTCAAATTTGTCTAGAAGGGAAGAAGTTTTCGAGATGAACTGAACAACACAACCTTTCACTCACAAAATTTGGTGATGTGAAAAGAAGTGGTTCTCCGGAGAGATTATTTCGTGAGTCGGCAAAATCATACGCTTCGAGCGGCGATAAATCCGCAAATACTGATTGAAATATATCAACAACCAAATAAATACGCTAGTTGACAAACAAAGAATGGCTATCATTGATCAAATAGATCGAACTTTACTCACGTAATGTAGTTTGTCGTCAAGTGGATCAGCTTTCGAACGACTATGTTTGATTGAATGGAGTAGTTTAGGTATAGCACCATGGAAGCGTTTGTTCGTTTTCTCACGAGCTTGTAATATCAAACGTAGAATCCATTTCACTGAACTATGGGACGAAGTTTGATGAGGATCGAATTGAGAAGAAAGACTCGACATACTTTGTAATCGATTCAAGAACCTCTCGGTCGATTTCGACAACTAGACTTCGATTATTTGCATGTAAATACACCATCAATGAGATACACTTCTCAGGTAACAAACGTTGCATTGTTTCAACTAAGAAGTAACAAAAGAGTTCGAACAGGAGACGAATAAGTACGATCAAATACCTGATCCTCTCGAAGCTAAGATATATAATCGTTCCATAACTGATTTAAGGTTTTTGGCAGTTGTCAGATCTTCGTCATCGTTGGGCACAGAAACTGTGAAACCAAGAAATAAAACGGACAATTTCCATTGTGCTACTCGATTTAAAATACGTTGAAGAAAGCGATGACGAACATGAGCATTTTGATGCTAAATGTAAAAAGAAATTGATATGTGATTAATCGGATTTGTCTTGTCAAGCATACCGTTGCAGCAGCAGATAATTCAACGTAATTTGTCGGCGCAAAACTGTGAAAAACTTCTGGAATTTCTAGCATTCGAAGAACTTCAATGGATGCTTGTAATTGTAAAAAATGTCGGCCGAGTCTTTGATAAACAAACAAAAAATATTTTGAGAAAATACAAGAATGTGAAACCGACTCATCCTTGGGAAAAATAAGAACATCTTTGATTAACTTCAATAGGAATTTCAATAACGAATTGATTGTGTCAATTCGATCTTCATCATCGGTATCTTCATTGTCATCGTCCTCGTTATCTGTCAGAAAAGTATTTCCATGGCGCTGAACACGAATACAGTTAGCTGAGCGTGAGAGAAATTTCAGTTGATTAGCCTATAGACAAACATGAACGAAGAGCTCATTCTATTTCGGATTTACATACTCTCATTTGAATGTCATCTGAAATTTCATCGAAAGATTTCATGGGTTCACCGAGGCTTTTTGGCTAAATGGAAAAAATAGATTCATATGAAATGAACAAGATATGTATTACGTTGTGAAAGTGACGTAAGATAACTTTGATGATTTGTTGCAGGATACTGAACATGGTTCGTGTCGATGGTGCATATTTTACGATATGACTAAGCAATAACCATCGATGCGATGATGCCGAACCATCTGTTGACCACCAGGATGTTTTTGTCTAGAAGAGAACAGATAAGACATATCGACTTAGTTTGATAAGATTACTTTGCCGAATAAGCTGTGTGTAATGATATGTTCCAGTTGTTGTTCATTGGATCCAACAATTGGTACAAGTGCACGCACTGCCCATTTACCCATTGTTGTCGTATCACCTTTATTAATTACGTCAACCAATACATCAACTAAACGACTAGATTATCGTAGCAAAAGAAACGAGAGAATAATCTGATGAAGATGCAGAAGTTGTCATAATTTACTCAATAAGTGTAGTTTTGATGGAACCTGGCCCGAGTAATGCACCAAATTCAGCTAGGATACCAAAAACAAATGTACCTGAAAGTAAACTATCGAGAACTAATGTAATTCGGTGGAATGAACTCACTGAGTACTGGTCGATTTTCATCAATAACTGCAATGAATTTCTCCAAGATTTCAACATCCATACAACTCTCCAAATAGGGTCGAAGTACCTTGACATTGACACGTTGTAATTCGAGAAGAATGGTTTACAGCGTCATCTTACTTTCGTCAACTTTCCCATTTGTTTGATACATCGATGTTGACGTTGATCATTTTTTTGTGATCGAAGATTTGTTGTTACTGAAGAAGAAGACGAAGACGAACGAATGTCATCGTCATCATCATCGTCATCGTCATCCGCCTGTTCTTCTAATTGCGCTTCTGAACAAAGAAACAATTGAAAATAATCGTGTTGTTCGTTCAGTATCGAATATTTACCGTCATTGAAGTAAGTTTGCGCTGATGAAGGAAACTCTTCGAGAAAATCATGAGAAAAAACGATTGATACTCGACTGGCTAAACGATCCTCAACGAGTTGAACAGCTTCATTAATTGTTACTGTTGAGTCATCCATAGTTGTTGTCTAAAGAAAGAAAGAAAGCTTGTTTAAAAACGGCAAGAGATCCATTGGACTTTCAATATTTACATCTGCCGTTCTGGAAAACGTCGTATCCACTAATGTCGATTGATCGATTGTCAATGACGACATTGATTGCAATTGCTCTCTCGCTTTTGGTTCAGATTTCATAATCCACTCTTGTAGTTTTTTCACGCCATGTTCTTTTGGTGCAAAACACACTTAACCAAAAACAATCTTCGATTTCACAACGATCACATGTGACATGTATGCTTACATTCGCTCAGTTTTTGTAAAATCTGAGATAGTTTGACATGATCATCGTCATTCTCGCTATCTAATTCTTCCAGATCCGGTGTAATATCAATTGCATCTTCTTCCTCTTCAGGATCACTTGTACTCATCCTAGTGAGACTTTTTTCACTTGTTGAACAACACTTTACAAGTGCTTTTTGTAACAATAATCGCAATCTAAATCGATCAAAGTTGATTTGATTGTGTGTTTTCGATGTGATAACATACTCAGATTGAATATGAAGTAATTGACCATAGTTTCTATGTGAACAATGACAAATGAATCAATGAATCAGAAAAGGAAATGGATGATTTACTTTACACCCTCATCACCTAAATCCGATTGTGCGAAAATAAAAAATTGACGAGTTCGCTCGTCAATACGATAGTGTTCGAAAATGATGTTTTCAAAGAATCTTGTTTGAGATTCAATCCTACATAGTATTTCATGCGAAACATTAACAAAGTTCTTTCGAATATTACCGAACGATAAGATCTGGATGTTTGATCGCTGCATGAAGAACAATTCTTGGAACAACATCAAGACGTGAACGAGTCGGCGATGGATACGGATCTTTGACATAATAGAGACGATAAAGATAAGCTATTGTGTCAACACAGATAATTGCTACATTTGACTGAATGAAAGATTTCTTGTCGAAAAGGGAGAATATGAATACGAGTTGTTCCTTACATTCGAGTGGTTTGATGCAATGACAAGTAAATTGAGAAGAGAATCAGGTGCAGCATGATAACATTCTTTGATTGCTAAACTGATTTGATCAACAAGAACGCATAGAAGTGGAGAAGAAATCGTATTTGAATCAAAACATTTGCTCAAATCATCTAAAGATGTATTCATTGAATAAATAGGACAAAGAGAGGTTTTTAGATGACTCACCAATGAGAATATTGGTGATATTAGCTTTTCGTAAAAGGTATCTGGAAAGGTTCTCAACCACAATTCGTTGAGATTCAGTGTCTTTTTCATGAAAACTAAAATTTCAAATAATACAATGATAGAAACAATTAGTTTTAACATTACCTCTTTCGAAAATCATCGAGAACATCCGTACTTAATTCTTCTTTGATTGTATATTTTCCTGTAAGAACATCCACAAAAAACCGAACACCAATTTCATGTTGATCAGGGTTCGAATTCTACACACAGAAAGGAACATGTGCATGAATGTATCCGTTTTCACGCTACTAGCTTCTTACTTTAAGAAATGCTTGGTGCATTGTCAATACCGGTGGAATGATTTCCGGAATGTGTACATGAACAATACGAAATAAATCATAGCTTTCTTTTAGTTTACGTTTGACGTTAGAAGCAAATGCATCGAGGAAAAGCTTTCGAAAGTACTAAAATCATCGATAGAATAGAGATGAGTACAGGAGTGCGCAACTTACTTCACTAGTCGCAATTTTAAAACCTAAATTCATTTTGACGAGGAGACGTTCAATGAATTTATATAAATCTGAATGTTCTTCACTATCAATTTCCTAGAAAACTCATTATGTTACAATGAATTCACTTGTCGGACATCGCTCACTTGAAGCAATGGTTTAAAGAAAACATCGAAGGTATGTGTATCGTTTCCTGAATGTAAAGATCCATAGGAATTAGCGATATCAGATGTAACATCGATCAATGCTTGCCAAATTGCGCCGTATTCAGAATTACTAGGTTTTCACAGGTAAGATTTTGTTCAGAGAAAAGCAATTCGTTCTACCTAGCTAATTCGCATGAAAATTGAATGAATCGAAGGATTGGGTCATTGAGTTTATCCGACCGTTGTTTGTTTGTCTTTTTGTAATCGGTGATTTGCTTGTGAAGTTGAAAGAAATCCTGATGAAAAAGAAAGTTTATTGGAAACATGATCGAAAGATTTGATTACTTTTCCTTTTGCTTTTAAGGCTTTGGTGGTGGAAAAAAACGAGTTTAGTTCATCGATCGGGTCTGACATTTGAAAGAAAATATTTGATTTAATGGAATAGATTTGATACTTTATTGCATAGAACAAACGAAAATCTTTTCTCTCTCGAATATTACTAGGACTAATTCGTTTTTGAAAATTTACCAATAACATACATGTTGTATAGATGGCGTTCTTCAATTTCATTTTTGTACATCTTCTTCAGTCATCTCGAGCTCGACTTATCTGTTATACCACCTAAAAATGCTGCGTGTTTACAATACAATGAGCGGGATGTTCATGTATGAATATTTATAGTATTTCGATTCCTTTACACAGTCTGCAGAAATGTCATCTTTCGATTCAGATCATATATGGGTATTCTAACCATCATTCTTGGCGTTATTGGTGGAGTTTTAAACATCATTATTTCTTTAAGTCTTTGCATCTTTCATGAACATTCTTCAAGTATTTATCTAGTAAAAGTCATGTCTGTAGTGAATCTTATTGAACGAATACTGGGCTATCTATACCGAATACTGGTTGATGGATTCCTTGCTGAATAAATTAAGAATTACATCTGCGGATTTCTACCCGTATCCAAATTTTTGTTTAGCTATCATTAATCGATATATGACAACGGCAACGCATGCTCGTTTACAACGATGGAACCATTCAAACGTTGTTTATCGCACATCTATCACAGTTTGTTCATTGAGATGTTATCTTACATTTCATATTTGGCTTACTTCATTTGTACAATCGTTAACGCGAACTATTTTCTGTATATCGTTCGATTTTATGCACTAGTATTGGCATTATGATTGTGTTTGGATTACTGGTTTAGTGAAATGTTCAACGATTATCCTATGGAATGCTTCCGTTAGTTCGTCGACAGGATGAAACACAAACCGCTCGGCGTATTTTTTTCCCTATGCACCCTATTAGCTATATCTATGTATAAACTCCGCATTACTTGAAAGCAATTAGATCTATTGAACTCATATTCTTAATGTCATAAAGCATCACTGTTCTTACGAACAGGACATATTCAATTAACAAAAAAACAACGTAATCAAATATGAATTCTAGCATATTATTTGATCGTAACATCGAATACATTTACATTTTAAATAAATAGTTCTACACGCATTGAATGTCTATTCAGGAACGTTCATTTAAACGTTTTTCTAACGCTTTTGAACGTTGACGATCGATCTGCTCCATTTCACGTATTTTCTAAACGAAATTAAAATAAAGAAAATTCTATTTAATTCTTCATCCTATTCATACCTCAGCAATTTCATTCGAAATCACTTGCTGATAATCTTTTCGCTTTCCAATTGCAGCCATTTGATCCAGAAATTGTTTTCGTTCTTCAATTTCGAGTACCACTACCAAAAGTATTAAACAGAACATTTTTCTATCAAAAATGACAACTCATACGTACATTCATCGAATCGATCAAGTTCTTTCGGTGGTGTAGGTGATCGTTGTGCTGGTTTTGACGACACTTTTGTTGGATCAATACCGTAGGCCATCATATGTGCTAGCCGATCCTTGTCTTGCTCAGTGCGAGCTTCTGTGAAAGTGAAACATGTTCTAAAATTGATTTCTTGAGCTAATCGAATGCATACTCATCGGTCTTGGTTGATAATCAGCAGGTATATAAGCACCAGAACTAACAATATCATTGTATGAGCGTACTCCTGATCCATGTGACGATCTGAATAAAAGATGTCGAATGTACTGAATCGAAAGATGGCGATTGCCTTTTTTAACATGATCGATTACCTTGTTGAGCGGGAGCTTTCCACGCGTTTCATTGCAGGTGCTTTTGTTTGTGTCGATGAGGGACCGAGTTTTTCCGGTAAAGATTCACCGCCTATAGATGGATAGATTAAAACAATAGGTTCCATATGATGGTCTCTTTTTAACGTACGAAGCATGTGACTTGTTAGCTGCCGACGCTGAAAATTGTTTACTCGAGATTCATCCATAAGTGCTAAAAAGCACGAACTCATACAAAGACACTAATTCTGACGAATTCCATACTTTTAAGTAATTTGGTTGTTTCCGTACTATATTGCGGTTTTCGAGTATTCCATAAACCTCCATCCGTGAACGGAATCGATGGTCTTTGTGCCATACTTCTCTTGACTTATTTACAATAGTTAGATGTGTGACAAAATGCACACGTGTACAACGACTCTTTTCTCATCGAAGGTGTTGCTTAGTAACAACCTTCATCTCGTAGGCGAAAGAATGGTATAGAATTTAAAATACTTAGCATTTCTTGAAAGCCTTGTTTTAATAGACAATCAATGATTAGACTAGAGATTTATTTCGGAGAATCACTTTCCACTTTCAATGGATTCAACGGCCCACGTTTGTACGAGAAATCTAGACATTCGTAAAATCCAACCATTTGAACCAGCAAGATTAAAATAAAAGTGATAGTCAACGATGAAAACGAGTATAAGCCAAGCATATACACCAAAGCAATTAATGCAAATTTAGATGCATATTCTTCCAGAATTCCGAAATCATTATTACTTGGTCAGATACTGCAATAGATTATGAAATGTATGCTTACCGCCCTATAACATCAATGTGAAATATTTGTTGACGACTCAATCAGATCCTAAACACCTATGAACGATTCCGAGTACGTTTGACTGGCAATTTCACTCTCTTGCTAGTTGTGCTACATAAAAGCTTAGTAATACTTGATGTCTCTTGATTTTTCTCAACGAAATAGGCACAGTAATTTCATAATCCACAACCAATTCGATAGAGCGAGTCTACCCTAACATCAAGTCATATGAAATCAGTTATTCCTCCATTCTGCCGCATATACATTCTATCGATAGATATTCATAAAAGAACAAAACGTATAATTCTAGGTTACCTTTCGTATATTGAACTGCCACATGCGATAGTTAGTATTAATGATGCTTTTCATCAAACTCACCAGTTGAAATTCATTGTTCCTATACATATACCAGCATTCTTTCTTAGCGACAATATGATAACTAAAGCTACCCTTAACCGCAGGTTTCGAAGTAGATAGAATCGAATCGAATGATCAAAGCAGTATGCATGATCTACATTGAATTTGTTAATTTGCGAAGAAAAATATATTTCGTCGACTGATTATTCCTAGTTTCTTCATACCACTGTTTATCTGTAATCAACGTACTTGTAAAGAAGAAATCTGACAGTAGTTTTAGACTTGAAAATTGAATTCAAGTTTCAAGTTATACGTGTATGGTTTGTTTGATGACATCAAGCAAATTTGTTGGTAGTATATCGTCACTTCAAAATAAAATGCTTATGGATGTAGCAGCTAACCTTGCTGCTTTTCTATACATTGCTATGATCTATTCAATGTGGAAAAATGCAGACAAACATAATTAGTTAAAACCATCACGAATAGAAATTCTAGTGACTTTTATTTTACTTTTCTTTCTTTAAATAAACTTATTGAATCATATATTTCTTCTTCTTCTGTTCTCCATCTCGTAGAGGTTTCTTTTCTTTTGTCTGATCGTTGTGCCCGTTGGTTACTACACTTAAACGCAAGTGAGAATATGTATGTACGCATGAATTTGATTTCAATGAGAGAAATGAGCGAAAAACATACGTTTGCTTTTTCTTATCACTGTTCTTTTATCTTTCCATGATTGTTCGTTTCCAAACAGAAACGTCATAAGTTTACGAATAAATACGTGTTGTTTTTCTTTCATGACTCACAAAGATAAACAATTTCTTTTCTGTCGTAATTGTGCTGATGAAATAGTTGCCTGTCAACATGACTAATAAGTATTTTATCCTTTTCGTTCTCTTCATGTGACACGTCGAGAGGGAAAACTGAATACACATATATACTAAAGTAAACAGCTGCAGCGAAGGACATTTGAATATTCAATAATTGTTCGAAACTCCAAGTAAGTACGAAAAGAGAAGACGCAAAAAAGAAACTACGACAAAGATTTGTACGCCTCCGTATATATATTCTCCCTTTTCGTCTGCATACATATTGAATTGAGGCTTTGTCGTCGTACGTTCTGTTTTTCCCTTCTGTTCTTTCTTCTACCAATGATGAGTGTGCGTGATAGGACGGTGTTGTATATAATAGCTTTTTTTCTGTTTGCCTCTCACCACTTCGTTTTTCGCCTCTGTGCATGCTTCTCCAATTCATTTTTCTTTTTTTACGAAATGATACGAACGTAACTTGCTTGATTTGACCTTTTGCTCTAGCATCACGGACGAAAAACGACGAGAGGACTCGAAAATGATGACCTACATTTGTACTAAAATTTTACCCATTTCTTTTAGATCTCTTTCATCTTTTTTTTTCTCCGCATTTTCTCACTGCAACATGAACAATAATCGAAAATCTCCATCCAATCAACAGCGTGTGAAAGCTTCTCACGCTATATCTGTTCCTCATTCCAACCGTATGCGATCAAATAGTAGTATGGGATCATCTTATTCGAAAAAGACGAACTCTCATACGACATCACCAACTGCCTTATCAGCAAGTTCATCACCTGCTGTTCCACTATTCTATTCCAATGTGTATGCTGATCCTCCAGAATGTTCAGCATTGCCACAACCACCTGAATCGTGGTATTTGACAACGGTTGACGAAGTACCAACTTCAAAAATAATTGAAGAGATTAAAGAGAAACCTCAAGAAAAATCTACACGCAAACCAAATTATAAAAAGAATCACAAAGGTTTCTACAATCCATTCTATAATTCTGCACGAAATTACAACAAGTTTCCTGCATCATACATATCTGTTAAAGCTTAAGGATGAGAATTTCATGAGAATGACCTTTTCATCAGGTTCTCTTATTTGTACAGGAATGCTTTGTTACTTATGCAATCTCGTTCGAAACAATGCGTATATATGTGCATAGCAAAGCAGTATTTTGTACATACGGCTGAATCGCCCTGTCGATGGCGAGGACGGTGATTCTTTTCTTTTTCTAATCAGATTCTTGCAATAGATATTTTCTTCTCTCTTTCTTTTTCGTTTGTGTGTGTGTGTTTTCTCATGGACAATAACAAGAGTCACTTCTAGTCTTTTTGTGCTTTTCGAAATATTTTGACTGAAGATATAGAATTAGTTCTTGTTGGCTTTGTTCATTTTCGTTTGATCGATAAATAACTGTGAAGCACTTCTCACTTGCTTTGTCGTTCTCATTTCATTGTGATACAAAAGTTTGAGAGGAAAAATTTTTAGTTTTTCGATCGTGCGATTCGTCTTCCTGTCTGTATGTTTGTTGCTTTTCTATGTTGTTGATTGTGACTTCGTGACTTCAGTCAGATTAGTCATCAAACAGTGCTTCCTCAACATAGTTTGAAACACTTTTCTTCGTGGTTATTATAAGAGAAAATAAACATGTTTTATATTGAAAAACAAAATCCTTGTCATTTATGTAATTAATAATTAGTGTTGCTCACGTCATTCCAAGCAATTAGCGAAAAAGCTATCAGAAGAGCAGATTAGTGGGCGCGAAATTTTTATGCCTTTTAAATACCACTATTATTTTTATTTAAAAAAGAAGGAGAATGAATGTACAAGCACGCATAGGTAGGAAGAGGAAGAATGAGGAAAGAGTAAATATAATATCAATGGGATTATTCATCGTATCTTTCGGAGAAGAAAAAATTCATATACCTGAGATTAGAAGTTAGTAAAAAATGGATTTTGGAAGCACAAATAATGTTTGATTATATTGCAAAAATGATTATATCGTTAGACATAAACAAACATTCATAAAAGAAAGAAAAAGAGATTCAATGAAAGACGAACAATTAATACAAGACACATGATTATTATGAGCAGAGATAAAGAGAGATAGAGAAATTGGTTGTATTTTACTTGTTTATAGTTTTTGGTAAAGTCCAACAAGACTTTTCGTAGCTAAGGCAATATTGTAACAATCATCAATGATGAATTGAATTTGTTCGGTGCGACTGGTACTATTCGGCATTGGAAGTTTTTCTTTTAATGTCGCATGAGCAAGAAGTTGTTGAGCACTAGAGTTTAATAAATCAAGATTGGTTCGTATGTCTTCGGTTAATGAAAGCTAAAAATAAAGAATACATAAGATAAGTCAAGGAATTGGATGTTTTTATTACTCTATCAAATAGACGAATCATATCTTGAACAGAACTATTGATTCTGTCGGCACATGTGAGATAACTAGGAACGGGAAGATGAAAATTTATCTTTTTATTCGTAGAATATCTACCGATCGGATTGATTTTCTTTAATTAAACTAAATAATTCGGCAATTCGATGAGTAATTTTTCTTGTTCGTTTATCTATATCAGCGCTTGATTCAGTTTGTCCGGTCGATCCTAAAGTGATTCATTTGACTATTTCATAGAGTCGAATTGCTAAAGTACCTTTTCGTGTTTGAACTGACGGTGAAACAACTTTATTTCGTCCGCCTGAACATGAACGAGCGCGGCCATTACTTGTTGGAATAGCCGATTTTTGTGCTGAATTAGCGTTTGTTGCTGAAGATTTGGAAATTGGAACTTCAATATTTGTTGCATTTATGTAATCTGTTGAACGAAATGCTCGAGCAGTACTCAGTCCATTAGTTGAGTCATCATCTGCTTGAGGAAACCGCTGCATACTACGGCTAGACCTAAATGGAGAATATAATGGTCGAATTAATGTGTACAAATTACCTTTTATCATGGGCAAGTGATGTTTGTCGAATAATATGGGTTCCTGGACTAAAATTTCCAAAGGAAAAGAAATAGTCAAGACAAATATTCAAGAATCAATTTTACTTGTCAGGATCTTCCACAACTGTTGTGTTATCATAGTCACTTTCCACAATTGGACTTGATTGACGACTATGATTATCAAATAACTGTTGAATTGACTAAAACAAGAGAAATGATCTTTAGATTATTTAGAGATAGGTAGGCAGATAACTTCTACTTTATTGATAATTCGGTTGGTGTCGTCACCATTGATCATGCCTGATGTATGAACTTCCATATGTGAACAGGAGATATTGTTGTCATGATTTGTAATGATATCGTTCGAAACTTGAAAGTCTACTTTATTCAGCAAGCTCTCGTCGAGTAAACGTTGAATCTAATTAAATAAACAATAAAGGATGACTTTTTTGTTTCGATCATTTCGAACACAAACTATTACCATTTGATGCAAAACAGCTAATTCATTTTTCAGATCTATATGAGCGCATGCTAAATATTTCAATTGAAGTTCAGTATTAGCAACACGTGATTTTAAATCATTAGAACGATGATTGCGCGGCATTTCATCATTGGATATTTCCGAAAAATTCATACTCTAAGAAGTCAGTATTGATTGAATTAAACAAACGAGAAACAAAAAAAGATTTTCTCTTACTCCGCTTGGCGATTGTAGTGAACCATCGGCAAAATGTTCTTTAGAAGAATCACCTGTTAACGGCTAAAACAAATTCCATAGATGAGAAAAAAAATCTGAATTACAATTCGAATTTCTACTCTACTTTTTTCGCTTTCTTATGCATTTTAGAACGTTTTTGTTGTTCGTTTGGAGGTAAGCTACTATAATCTTCGTCCGATGCTACTTTATCATACAGTGGTTCATCATCTGAATCGATAAATGCATTAATTAGGGCCGCTGTCGACGACATTGTCGTTTGTCCATTGGCGTGTAACATATCTTGTGTTGATACAGATGCGTTATTATTAGTGATATTGGTTTGATTATGCTGTCGAGGTAGAGTGTGAACTACATAGAAACCGGAATGAATCCAACTGTAGTTAGTTATAAAAAGTAGAAATACATTTTGATGATGAACCAGGTGAAACTGGCGATTGTTGAACAATTCCATGATATCGACGACGAACTTCATTTAATATATCGTAAATGAAAGTGGTGAACTCCTTAGGACCGTAGCGAGCAAGTTTTTGGCGACCCTATGAAAAGAATTAGAACGATTCGACGAATCATCGACAGACAATTTTGGGTACCTGATTGCGCGTGGCAGAAAATGCAGGATTAACGGGTAGGAACGGTACAACATGCAGAGGTATTAAAGCTTTATCCACTTGAGCATGCCAAGCTAGATAAAAGGGTAGGTGGTGAGAAACACAGAGAGACTCAAAACTTTATGCTTTACTTGTATTCAGTTCTCTACGTTCTACTTCATCGAATACATCCATTGCTAAGTCTTCGAATAATTGATCGGGCAACTAACAAAAATGCAACAATAGCATTTTGTCTTTTTCGTGGCAAAGGGTTTTTTTACCTGTTGTAGCTTCTTTCGTGCCAGAAGTGCTTGATCAGATATATCGAGACTGCGATTTAAACAAAAACAATCAGATTTGTATTTCACGCTGTTCAACATACTTTTCATTGAGTTCGGGAAGATTAATATGCACCCCGGTTTTATGATCTGGTCGCTTTCCTCCAATAAAACACGTAAGACGATCGGTTAATTCATATTGTAGTTCAACTAGACGGTCAGCGAGATCGGAATAGCCATTTGCGCGTGCATGTTCTTCTGGCGACACTCCCGAGCTGTCAATGGCTGCTGGATCACCACCAAAAATACACAGTAACTAAACAGTACTATGTAGATACGTGTTACATGTATGTTAACACTCACTTCAATTTGATTTTGTTGACCACGACTGGCTGCGACGTGAACTGATGATGTTCCTGTTTCCTAGAACAGAAACAACGAAGATATTTGAGAATAAGTTCGTTTCAATTGAAATTTACCGGATTTTTGTAATTTGGATCGGCACCTTGAGAAAGAAATCGTAAGCATGTAACAATATTATCTGTTCGTGCAATGGAATGCAATTGCTAAAAGAGAAGAAAGTAAATATTTAATTTCAAAGTCCAGTTGTTCATACCAAATGTAAATCTTCGAATGTTCCATTGTTTTCCTCCTTTAAACGATTGATATAAGCCATTTGTTGATATTTTGTTCGAATAAAATCTGCTTTAACCCTTAAACGACAAACACAGGATATTCAGATAATTCAAGCGATATTTTATACGGTAAAGAATCTTTAGCCGATGGTTTTTTCCTTGGTAATTTATTTTGTGGATCAAGTAGACCATATTCCCAGACGAGATTAGCACCATTAGAACTTAGTTCTTGAATCAGCTATATGAGAAGAGATAAGAAGATTTCAGGTACAAAACTTAATATTTTACATTCAATTGACACGGTGGCCAATAGCTTCGTTTGAACGATTTTATTTGTGAAATGTGTCGACCAAGACTTAAATGAACGCTACAGCATTCATCACATAACAACACACCGTGATTGATTGAGCACCATTCCGGTCCTAAACATACATACGTTAGATTGAGCAAAACTCCTACAGGTTACTCACCACTTTGTCCACAATCGTGACATTCTTTAGCCGTTGTTTCAGAACCTTTCGGCATTGTATTAACCATTCATCTAAAACTGAGTTCAAAACAAAACTGATATATAATTGCTTTTTTTGTCTTCTTTTCCGTTCGTGTCCTTTTTTTTATTTTTAAATAAACACATCATGTATGCACAACTATATGATGGGTGAAAATGATAAATAGATCTTTTTATCTCTCACATGAACAAGTCGAGAAAAACAAAACAAACGAAAAAAGAGAAAACATGATAAAATGATACACATATTCAAAGAGAAAGAACGAGAGACTTCATCACTTGTTCTCCTTCTCTCTCTCTGTCTGTCAATCACGGTTGATCGTTAATTTTTGTCGGGTGCAAAAAAACAACAAGCAAATTCAGTTTACAAGGTAGAAAGCAAGAGTTGTATGCATATTTCCTTTCCTAGACACGGAAGAAGAGAAAGAGAAAACGAACTGATATTTGTGCTGTTCTTTTGTTTTTCTTCGATAGAGCATCTTTTACAAAAGTCTATCGAACGATCTTTTAACCGAGAAGAAAGCAAATAACCAAAACAGTAACGGAAAACGAACAAAAAGTAGCAGTTTTTTATCAAGGCGAAAAAAATGCATATGTACATTAGGTTAGAAGAGAAACACTAAAAAGAGACAAAACAAAAGATATTTCGACATAGGCATTGTTCTATTGTCGACGTGTTCGTTTCTAAAAAAGAGGAGAAAGCAAATTTACATGTGAATACTATTGCGTCCATCGATTTACTCGATCATTTGTTCGATTCAATGAATCACCATCACATAATTTCGGGTATTCAATTTCAAAATAATGAAATAATTTCTCCAAATTATCAGCCGAGATTTTCGATAAACCGTTTTGAACTAGTATTTCTTTTGTTTCACGTACCGCTTTGTAAAACTCATCTTGAGATAGTATCACACCGCTCTACAATAAATCAATACATATCGATGACATTCAACAATCACTCGAGCGTTTTGTATTAGAAGTGAAATTTGAGAATCGAAAGTCTTTGCTGAGCACGTCGAATTAATAATATATGTGAAACTTACGACAAGATTGGCTTGAATAGAATCAAATCGAGCTGATAAATTTTGTTGACAATTAACGTCAAGAAAACGGAAGCCATATTGAGAGAGAACATTGTGAAGAAGCCTGTCAAGAGAATGACGTTGAATTTCGAGGAATGAAGACCTATCTCTTACGTGTCAGCAGCGACTCTCCAATTCTCATCATTGGATGAACTCTCATCTAGTGAATGACCATTGCGTTTCTTTGATAAATTATCTAAATTCAAGAAAACATCATATTATAAGCAAAAAAATGGTTATTAACTACTTTTAAGAATTTGTTCATGTTCTTCAGTACTGTTCTCATTATTATCAATACATTGAATGGATTTATCTTTCATCAATGGTCGCGCCGGCGATGATGATATCAATGAAGTTGCTATGGTTTTGATCGAATTTGAATAATTATTCGGCTGTGTCGGACTACTGCGTTGAATCGAAATATTGTTCGGAGAAGATATATCAAGTTCATTCGATGATGTTGTTGAATCATTGTGTTGGTGTTGTCGAGATAGCACGTGTATGTTCGATGTTTTGTTATCGGAAAGTGCTGTCGGTAAAGTGTGCTGTTGAATAAAACGAGAAGATGTGGATGGAAAAAGTGATGAGTTAGTATTATTATTTGTTGGTTCAGCCGCTGTCGAATGATTGTTTATGATTAACGGTACTTTCGTCGAAAGTGTTAAAGAAGTCGTATTCGAAACAGTAGTTAAACGCTGTTGGACGTCATGAGAAGTCTCAAGAGAGTCACTTGGGCTTGGACGAGGCATGATGGCTCGTTCCTAAAACATATTATACATAAGTTTGTATGCAATGATCATTCTAAAAAGTATAGACTAATCAAGTGAAGAGCAACACGGGTCAATGTCTTTCTTTCAAGATCTATTTAACGAATGAACAGTCAAAGTTTTGATGAGAATTATACACACCTTATTTCTCTTCTTTGTCGTTTTGAAGCAAGCAACTACGGAAACCGATCCACTGGTTGTCGCTGTACTATGCGTTGGTTTAGGTTCGTAACACATGCTTGCAGCAGTCGCAACTGATATTGGTTTAGTATCAGCTTTTATTGTCGAAGATGTCGGATTAGTTGTAGCACGTACACGAAAGACAGGCACATCTGCAAACAAATGAGCATTACCTAGACAAACAGTACCTTCGCACGAAACATACTAGGATTCATTGATGTCATTCGGTATATCATTGGACCATGTGTTGTTGACGGACGTTGTTGAAAATGAAGAGACATTGATTTCGATAGATCATCGCTTTTTGCACTTGTGTTCGTATTTGATGAAGAGTTGTTTGCTAGAGAATATTGAAAATGTATGAAAATATTTACAATGTTAGACAAATATACGAACCATGAGTACTATTGTTAGATGAATAAACTGGAAGAACTTTTGCGATGGGTCGTAGGATCTTACCTACAGGTTTATCTGTTGGTGTTGTGCTTGACGAACGTCTCCGTGGTTTATTTAAATTGGGTGATGTGGTTATGGTTACTTCTTGTGCTGCTTGAGGAATTTGATCCATAGAACAAGTTGTTAAAGTCGATAGAGGACGAATTGTTGTTGTTGTTGTTGTTGAACGAGATTCATTAGATGTTCGGGATGGAATCACAATTTGAACATTCTTTGGTAGTGTTGGCGTTAGCTTCACTAATTTGACAGGACTATTATTAACAAGACATTGTTGTGAGTGTTGATTAGGAGAATTGCCTGTTGCTGCCGTCGTCGATGACGATACAAGAATGATTTTCGTATTACCAATTTGAATGTTCGTTGTTGGTTTCGGTACAACAGTTTGTATATTCAATACACGCGGAGTAACAAACAATGTCGACGGCTTTGATAGATCTGTTGATGGATTCGGCTGAATCACAATTGGTTGCTTTAGAGGTGATGATTGCTGCATCGAGCTTCGTAATTCACTGGCAGTTGATGAGAGTAATGCAAGATCAGTACGATAATAATCAGACGATGATGTAGTCGTCGAAGTTTTTGCAGTAGATGTAGTCTAGAAAGAAAAAAAACGAAGGAAGCATCCGAGATTAGAAGTCTTCGTTCTCGATGTAAATCGACTTACATTAGTATTAACTGTATTTGTTACTGCTTTTGATTCTGCAGTTGTATTAACACCATTACCTGGCGTGCCGGTAATCATGTTAACAATAAATGGTGCATTATGAAGCAATGTTATGGCAACAAGTCTATCAACAGTTTCGCGAACGATTTCTTCTATGTTCTCTGTTGAAGGTTCTGTCTGTTCAAGGGATTCATTAGACGATTGATGTTGTTCATCATGATGATTGTTCATGTCATCTTCATTCGATAGATCAAGATCATCGGTAAATTCATCGTTATTCGAACTGAATGATTTACTTCGGTTTTGATTTGATGTCGTTCGTTTTGGATTAGTAAAATGCTGATTAACACGTTTCCGTGCTGCTTTAAATGAACGATTTGATTGAGATGTTAACGAACTTGGATGTGATGAGGGTAATACGGTAGACACCGTAGATCGCTGTTGCTGTTGGGATTGTACAGCTTTGGATGAGGATAATATTGTTGTCGAACGTGTTTGAGAATAGTGAGGCGGAGATGATGACGGTGACGTCGAATTGGATTGACCATTGACACGAAGAAGTTCCTTCTGAACAACTTCAATTAGCGTATCTAAACTTGATTTACGTTTGGTAGCTTGTTTCGCACGAACTAGACGAATCACTTTTGAACCTATAAAATACGACGATTATTTGAACAAGTGCCCTTATGGAGAAAAGCTATATCTTTAAATTTCTTTCTCTCTCTCTCTTCTTCCTCTCGAACGAATTCTAACAATAGTATTAAATTTCCTCTCACCATTGAGATCTGTATTAGCAAAATTTGTAAAATTTTGCTTTGTTGATTGCTGTTGAGTATTATTTCCGATACTATCATCATTATCTATAATAAAAACAATCCACGAAATTCTCCTTTTCTGTCACAGCATTGCTTTTTCTTCGTACTTAGCTTGGTCGTCTGTGGAGTTTCCATTATCGTTGTCGCTGGGCTTGTTTGTAAAACACATTCAGTTAAATTAACATAATTATTATTATTACTATTATTCGTAGAATGATGAACAACTGTTGGACATATATAATTCGTCTTCATATCCCAGTTCATAGTTGAAGAAGTACTAAATTGAAATATAAAAAAATCGACATATTGTAACAACTAGTAGACAAGTTATTAACCTTGATGATAACTGTTCGTCGTAAGGTGTATGTTTTGCTTCGGATGTCTGTCGTTCTTGTGTTATAGTAAGTGTATCTTGCAGTACAGGTAGAAGAGTTAATTTATCGTCAGTAATGTTACCTTGAGCGCCAAATGCAGAACAAGAATTTACTCCTTAAAGAAAAACACGAAATTGTTTCAACGAATCTGTGATTGAACGTGTTCTTCCTTACCCATATTCTCGATTGTAGCCGTTGAACGGCATTGCAAAGTCTCATTTTCCATATCCTCATTCCTGGATATTAGGTTTTGAAGGACATTAATTTCGACTTAGTTCAGTAATAATATATGGATAATAAAATAGTTCTTTTTTATTTTTTTCAAAAATAGAAAATAGAGAAGCTAAGAGAAGAGAAAGATCGGGAAAACGGTAAATAAACAAGCAAGTTAGAATATATATATATGGGCAAATGCAATGTCGGTTATTCGCTTATACTCTCGTTCATTTCATTCGTCGACATTGCTGTCATTGTGATGGAGCATTCAGGGAGCTGAGTAAAAC
Organism: Adineta ricciae; assembly: GCA_905250025.1. Classification (NCBI taxonomy): domain Eukaryota; kingdom Metazoa; phylum Rotifera; class Eurotatoria; order Adinetida; family Adinetidae; genus Adineta; species Adineta ricciae. The sequence continues at coordinate 461,994 of CAJNOJ010000030.1, forward strand.
CTCGACACAGAATTCTCAATCTGATTTTCTCGACTGGAATATCAATTTCATGCTGAACTATTTCTTTCGATCAATTGAGAGTAAAATATACGTATTTAATTGTTGAAGAATTCCCGAATTGAGCATAGGGGTCGCTAGGCGTTAGACACCTTGAGGAAATGTATGAAGATAAAATAAGCATGACCGATTACACCTAAGTGTGCCTTTTAGATAAGTTTGGAGAGAAATTTTTTTGGCGAAAATTTACTCGAAAGTTGAGCAATGAACACAAGAAAGAATGAAACGTACGATTGATGTTTTACAATGACATGTCTAGTGAAAGTGACAAAAACAAACAAAAAGAATGAATGTCAATTTCGTTGACAAGAGAGGTACACCCATATAGGTGGTGCATACAATGTGTTGAGAGCTAAGAAAATAGAAATGTATATATTGAGTTTCAATCAAAAAGATGATTACATGAAGAAATGAGCGGGGGAGTATACTGAAGTGAATTCATCACTAGAACATCGCCTGCTGTTTGTTAAAATGATTTTTTCAATACATTTCTAATCAGCCAAAAATTCGACAAAAGGGATGAATGGAATCGGATGAAAAGTTATGTCAATGAACTTTTATTATTTAAATCCATATTTCAAAGTTGAAATTGAGCCGATACAAAGCAAAATTACATGAATTCGCTACTAATTCGTGAGTCTATGTAGTTCATCGACTGGCGACGTGGCCGTGTACGATACATAATTACCATAGCTGGTATCACACATAAGAAAAGGAATATCAGAAGACTAATACAGATACTGATCATGTATATGATACTCGCTTGGTCTGGTCGTATTAGTTTTGCGGCTTTGTTAACACCGCCGGTGGTATTCATGTTGTTGTCGTCAGAGTCTAGGAACATAGAGAGAACACGGCACGAAAAAATCTTGTTGATAGTTCATTAGAGAACTTACCACCCTGCTGATTTCAATGTTCGGATAAAACAAATAAGAAAAATGTTGATGAAAAACGAAACAATTCTTAATAAAATGCGATAAAGTGTATGTGTACCTCGAGTTGATTCAAACGAATAAATGGCTTTTGTCTCTCGCATTCAGTAGATCTCTAATGTAAATGATCTTTAGATTTTCATTTCATAAATGTTAAATCAATTAGAACCTGAGCAACAATTATTGATCTTACCTGAGAAACACGCACAGGTGGCCAATGGTAGATGAATACGAAGGAACATAATTATATAAATGGCAAATATTGATCAAATGATTTCTTCTGTCTGGCATGATCATTATCGCATTTATCTGTAATAATGAGCAAAATAGATGTTACTCAGTGAGTAAATAAACTAGATAACATGTGGATGCATATATTCAAGAATGTGTTCATTTAAAGGAAAAGAATGACACCAATAGACTGGGCAAATGTATCTAAAGCTGTAAAATTTATTCAACAATCAATCGGTAGGATCTTTTCTATTAAATATCATCAGCAACTTACTTATTTTGTCATCTAGATGTACAACGAGGTGGTGTACCTTCAGTTATTTCAACAAATGACGGCGGTGTACTATCCGTTGCATCAAAGAGTTCGAGTTCCAAATCGTGTACCTTACCATCAATTACTTCTACAAAGAGTAAGTTTAATATTTTAATCGATCGGAAAAGAGCATGGTATCTGTTGACTTATTCTATGTAGATTCGCGCTTATCAACACCGTCATTCTCGTCAAGTGATGGAAAAGGTAAACGTCCACTATCATTTTCTCCTATGTCCGATCATTTACGATCTCGTTCGCAACAACAACAATCGTTCATGGAGATTCATGTCATGCCAACAATTCAACAGTCGATCAATCCAACACCTCGAGTATAACTATCGACTCGTTTTTCTTCGCATACACTTTTCGTTGCTCTTTCTCAGATTCTTGCTCCACTAATCGAACCACAGGAAATTCAATGTCAATGGTCTGGCTGTGATCTGTTATTCTCAACACCGACACAATTAACTGAAGTTCGTCATTTTTATTACTACAAGATTTTGAATTGCGTCTTGTTTTTTTCTAACAAGCATATTCGATCTGTTCACATCGATCGCACTGATTCTCGTACCTGGCATTGTCAATGGCAATCATGTACTCGCACTCGAATGCCGTTCAAATCGCTTTATTCTCTCTTTCTTCATCTCCGAACTCATACACAAGATCGACCATTTCAATGTACACACACTGGCTGCACAAAAGCATTTACACGAGCAGAATATTTACGTTTACACGAACGTTCGCATACAGGTAACAACTATTGAGATTGAGGGAGTAGCATGTACTGACGTTTGTGAGCATTTAGGTGAGAAACCATATCCATGCGAATACCCCGACTGTTCGAAGGCATTCAGCAATCCATCTGATCGAACTAAGCATGTGAAACGAACACATTTGAATAAAGTTGATATTTTCCAATCCGACTTAATCACAATACAGCCGTTTGATGTTCTCATTTAGAAAGAATATGTATGTCAAATTCAAGGTTGTGGTAAATCATATACAGATCCAAGTTCACTAAGAAAACATGTGAAAAATACTCACGGTGAAGATGCATTCAAACAAAAGAAACATAAACGAACGGACGAAAGCAATGATCGGCAATATCAGAATGCTGCAGGACCTTTTCCGGATACAGTTCCATCTTGGAATGTGAGACATACTTGATAATTTGATTTTAAATGTTTTTCTTTTGTCGGACTAGATCAATGCGTCGAATGTTTTCAATAATCAGTCCAATGTTATGCTAGAAAATCATGACTTCGATAACGATGACGATGAAGATGTAATTGTGGATCAAAGTGCTGCACTTAATGTCGACGTAAACGATACTTTTTCTCTTTTGTTCAAATCGTTGGCACTGCGCAAATCTTTTTCTTCTAGGCATTAGGAGAAAATTTAGGAGAATTATCCGTTGGCAGTAGCACTATGTTGCCAGTGCATCGCATGCCAGTGATGAATCCTTTGAAACAAATCGCAAGGAAAGCAGTTCTACCAGCAATACATATCACTGGAGTGTGTGAGGCTATTGAAAATGAAACATTGTTGAATACGGATGAATGTTCAAATGAAGTTCTTCGAACAAGTAAAGTGGTCAAGAAACGAATAACACGTTGAAAAATAGTTTCATCCGATTTTTAGAACAACAACATCAAGTTGCATTTCGTTCCATTCAAAATCATCGGATAAGCGCTCAGTCTGGTAGTACAGCATATGGCAGTATGAGAAGTGATTCAATGAATATTGAAAGTCCTCTGTTGCTCCCAAGTAATCACTCAAGCATGGTATGCTATTTCTGAGTCAATCTCTCTTGTCTATCTATTTCTCTATGTCAAGATATCTCTGGCTCCTCATCCAAGTGCATCACCATACGAATACGATTGTATACCAAATGAAAATATAAAGTAAATCTGGCATTCGTTGACATTTTGATAAAATTTTTCATTTAGATACGAAACGCTTAGTCATAATGAACTGACCATTCCATCTTTTCAAAGTTCGCATGTATGTTTCGAAAAACAAATTAATTCTCGTTACCAACGTTTAATTATGTCATATCTATAGAGTCCTCTGCGACGTTCCAACGGTAGTTCTGAGCAACTTCTTACTTTACCACGTGTAACCTCTTCAATAAGCCATTTGAGTTCAATCTTCTCAAATGAACTATCCCCATCGAGCAGCTTCTGCGTCAGTGCATTGTCAGGCGATGTTCATCAACAACCAACTTCGAACACAACGAACCCTAAAACGGCACATCTACTCTATTTCCTTCAAACACTTGACTATACTCCACATGTCGATAGTGCAGATGCTTCGTAAAACAATCTAATTACTAATAAATAAATAGATAATCATCCTTTAAAAAGAAATACCGGTTCAATTTCATTACATCTAATCGATCAAGAGAGAATTTTTTCGATTTGGTTTAATCATCACCTGCATATCGTTAGACTACCTAGAAGGCAATTACTATCATCTTGATATACAGGCAGGTGGAGGATATCGAAAGAGAAAAATGCGTGTCCATTGCTATTGCAATTGCATGTTACATATCGATGATGTCAATTGACAACGCAGGATAGCTATTCAATTAGAGCCTTTCTTTCGTAAATTTATGACGTGTGAGAGAGAGAGTTTTCTTTTGTAACGAAAGCAATGGGATAGATTTAATTTTCAGATCGAACAACAGATAGGATATAGTGGCTTTTCTTTCCGTAGAGATGTTTTCTTTTATCTTCTTCGATTAATGAGGTTTACGTCACCTTTGAATGAACATTGATCAAATCAAAGAGATGATCCTCATCGATCATTGTCCGCATTCTCTAATACATTCATGACACTTTTTCCTGTCTCTCCGGGGTGTATCGTCTTTGAACTTGTTAGGCAAGTGTGGAGGCAAAGATGAACATGTCCGAGTTTTACAATTAACAATCAAGTACCATCTCTACTTAGACGTATTTAGTTCGCACAAGTGCAATCAATGGACGTTTCTTTTTGACATTTCGAGAAACGTTTTTACAGGAGCTAATCGAACTAAATCTATCATTGTCACTTAATCTCTCAAGTGTTAAATATTCGTTTTTGTTGTATTTTATTTAGCATGTGCATGTGTGAATATCATTTTGTTATTTTTTCTCAACTAAACAAGGTGATAAGATGGTCTCTTATCCATTTCGAATTCTCATAGTTCTATCTTCCTCCTCTCTTTTGTAGAGAATAACAAGTAGCTTGTTCATCTGGATCAAAGGAATCGACAAGATTGCCTAGTGTGCATTTCAAAAGAAGGAACCTTTATCATTCTAATCATACAATCGAAAAACATCAAGACGCGATCTCATTTTTGGAAATTAGTCAATCACTTGCTTCCTTTTATTCGCTGCATTACTAACGATATTCTTGATTTCATGCCAATATGAAAATTGTTTACGTCATTTGAAAACGAATGGGTGTTTTCCTATTGGCTTTGATTTGCTCACATGGCAGGTTCATAGAAGAAAAAGAAAAGAAAAGGAGGAAAGAGAGACAGAGAGAGAGAGAAATATATGCGCTAGACATTCGTTTGGAAAAGAGAAATATATATAAGAGGATAGACGACATATACGTACATATTCGTCATCTTATTGTCTCGACATTGGTGCCTTGATATTCACTACCATGTATCAACTGCCAGCTTGCTATTTACACGATGTTCTAACATCAATTGTAAGTTTTCAATCTGAGTTAGTTGAATGTGTGAGACTAATGTCTTTCGTTATTTAGAATGTAAACGTTTTATCTCCAACATCTTCACCGAAAGCCTACTCAAAAGCCGTTGGAGGTCCTGTTGTTCGTTCGAATTCGCAACATTTGACAACAATCACGACACACCTTTTCCAAACAACGACAACAGATGCGAATAGTAAAAGCACATCACAACGTTACAAAACTGAATTGTGTCGTTCATACCACGAAACTGCCTTCTGCAAGTATGGAGAAAAATGTCAATTTGCCCACGGCTATCATGAACTACGTTCGTTAAATCGACATCCAAAATATAAAACTGTCCTTTGTCGAACATATCATTGCACTGGTTACTGTAAGTCGAAAAAGTCTTGACGAAAAATTTCATTCTATAAGATTTGTTCTCTTGATTAGGTCCTTATGGTCCACGATGCCACTTTGTTCATGATGAATGTGCTGATACGTTGTCATGTAAAACTATCTCACCATCATCATCATTTGGTAGTGATACTCGTTCGTCAGTATCGTCATCTCGCTCGATTTCGCCAATGGAGTCTCCATTAATAACATCCGATGATATCTTTTTTTCGCCGTTTTTACTCAATAAGTGAAACTGAACGCACAAAAAAAGAAAACTATTTCAACTCCCTTAGATTTGAAATTTTCTCTTTTTCTTTTTCGTCTCTACATTGAACTTATTTTTCTATTTATATATCACGTCTGTTGTATGTATAGTTCACATGTGATTTTGTCTCTTGTTATTAATTATTATTATTATTATTTTTTTGTTTGTTTGTTGATTTTGCTCGGATATGACCGCGTGTGTGTGTGGAAGACACGATGAAGAGAAAGAAAAGCTCCAATGCGCATTGTATGTGCAAGATAATTTCGCTCTTTGTTTTTTTCGTTGTTATACTTTAAACATACATTGCTGTGTTTGATGATTTGAAACTTGATTTATTTAAGAAAGATATTAAAAACGAAAAAGAAGCTTTTTATGATTATTGACTTCTGTTGCTGCGATTGATGTCTTCCGGCAAATGGGAGATGAGAATCGAAAGAGAACTCACTCATCGACAAGGCAAGGCGTCATTTGAGTACTAGAAGAATCGATGAGTTTGAATTGTTAAACAAACAATGTTCTGATGATGTCATGAAGAGGTTGTTATTCAAAATAAAACATTGATAGGCAGACAATGGTCAACTCGATGAATTACACAGGAGTTCTTTTCGAGCGATTCGACGTAATCTGTGAAGAAGTATCGAGTGTTCGTTTTCGACGAAATAAAAGAATGGCATCTCTTTGAACAACGACAAATATGTTATCAATATTCAATTATCGAGAAAGATTGTCTTTCGTCAATATTTCAACGTGCCAATTGCATGCAATGTCAATGATGTATTCATTCATTTGAAGTGGAAACGAAAATGACTGTTTTACATAAGAATGATGAATGAATGCATGCATAAGACATGGAATGGAGAAACACAAAAAATGACAATCTTGTGTATTAATTATCGATTTGATTATACCTTTGAATTCCAAATTCAAACGGTCGGAATAGTCACTTGTCAAAAGATTCGACTGTTTTCGTTTCAACTCTCAATCCAATTATCTACAAATGTTAGATAACTATTGACATACATAACGAACAAGCTTGCCGTTTGTTTGCTAAATCTTTCAAACAATCAGTAGTTCAATATTTCTTCTCGAATTTCTTTAACATAACAATGGACACAAGGGAAAAGAGAGACAGGATATCTGATGCGTTTATGTGTGTGTGTGTGTGTGTGTGAAGACAACATCACATCTTTTGCGTTTGAATTTGTTTTTTCGATGCTCTACTTGTCGGATAAACGATGCTGTTAATAGGAAGAATGAGGCAAATGTGTCATGCTGTGAATAAAACATTGCCTAGATAGACAGCAGTCAAGCAGATCAAATCGAAAGATGTGTGTTTTCTCTTGTTTCCGGCTTTAATTAGATGAATGTTTTGGCCTTTCCGATGGAAAAAATCAGATTAGCTTTTCGTTTACATAATATTATAACATATGTTTGATGTTTGAAAAAGAGGAAAATTGAACGTTCATTTTGTTTCTCGTGTCATTGTTTTCTTTACACATTCGAATGTGATGATTGACGATCGATATTAAAGCGAAACATTCGTTGGTAATGCAAAGTCGTCCTGCGTGCTGGAGAGGAGTTTCTCGTTGAGTTCTAGGATTTGTTTGATTTGTTGCATGTAAGAAGATGATTTGAGACGAGCGTAATATTCGTGAGCAAATAAGATTTGTAATGGATTATGAATTGTGCCTGGTCGTGCTTGTCGAACATTCGCAATTGCTCGACATACGCGACAATGATTTGCTAATAGAAATGGATAATGACAGAATCGTTCGATAAACTTTTGTTTCGTTTTGGGTTCATTCTCATTTGCCATCATGTTTTCATACGTTAAATCCATGCAAACCGCTGTTAGACCAGTCCGCCCCATTCCACCCATACAATGCACAAGCAATCGATTACGACTGGAACGATTTACACTAAGGATAATGCAATATAAAAATTGCATATAGTCACTAATTGATTTCGGAATAAAACGATCGCGGATGGGATACACAATATGTTCCATATTAGCTCGTTTGACATGCATGGAGTAAATGTCCATATTGTAAAAATTCTTATTTGTCATATTCATAAATGACAATTCTTTCGGCTCGTTTAATGTCACGATTGTATGAACTTGTATTTGATTTAAATCATCTTGAATGTTGCGAATGTCATGACGAATACGACGGCCGGGCAGTTTTGACATGAAGAGTATAAGTTCAGTGTTATCTGAGGATTTAAACGAGTATTTATCAAGTTTGAGAGGTTCCACATTTTTCGGGATTTCACTGTTTTGTTGCTGAACGGTCATCATATTCCGATGACGATGTATAAATAATGAACCGTAAGAATACGATATGATAGTGACGATAATTAAAGACAAGAATAGAAGAAAGAAGAAGGAATAAAAAATTAAATTGAAATACATCGTTATCGATAATGATAAAAGTAAACTTGATACGATGGTTAATGTTAATGATGACAGCATTAAGATAATCAAACATATGAATGGCATGTAGGATAAACGAAATCTTCGTTCGATCCATGTTGCCGAAAATAGAAAGAGAAATATGGAGTTGATCGGAGGACAGATTATTAAGAATTGTATAAGATACTGCGAATCATCATATGGAACATTGAATGTGAAGATAGTTAAACAAATGGAAATAATTAAAAATATAAATGCAAAGGTTAGCGTCGGAGAACGAATAAGAAGCATCGCCTTTCGATCTAATAAATAAAGTTAAGTTTGCTATTCTTATGAAGATGTTTGACAAGTATCAATGACGAAAGAAGGAGGAGATTTACTCGATGCTGCATCGGCGACGAGTACGGCCGTTAAACGGGGAAAAACATCCTTGTCGAATGATGTTGTCTTAGAAATGAACGATTTGATCGGATTTTATATTATAATTACATCGCAATCGTATTAGGAAATGAGAAAGGAACAAGTCTACTATGTTTATCAATAAGAAAAACTAAAAGGAATCAGTAGCCCAAAGAAGATCAACACAACTGTCTGGTACGGTATCATCTCGGTAATTATTGTTTGGGGAAATAAACTTCGACCGTGTTGGGAAGCTATCTTGCCACTTTGTTCTATTTTCATATGTAAATAACTTCTGCTTCTGTCGAGAATATTTATAACTCTCTTATACTACATCAAGGACGAGATCTGTCATTTCGTCGATAGCATTTTTTTGCCTTTCGACAAGAGACAAAGAGTATGGATGCTTTAACATTGTCTCCATCTTAAATGAAAAATTAAATACGCTATTTGGCAGATAATATTTTCGCTTGAGCAATCTCTCATTCTTAATTAATAGATAGTTGTTTGATTTAATTAGAAATGTAGGAAGGAAAGCGACATTGGAGAGTAGTAGTAAATCAAAAGGAAAAAAGCCGGCTGTTAAAGAAAAAGTGTCACGTTAGATGATGTTGAGTAAAAACACATCTGTGGAAAAAAGAGAAATAATGATTCATTGATAATAAGAGTGACGTGTCATGTTAGTGATTCGTGTCTATGTGTGTGTTTTTATTATCGAGAACGAGCAGAAGAAAGAGAAAAAAGATTCTTAACAAAGATTGTTATTAAGAAACTGAACGAACATGGCTGTTACATTTGTATTGTCCTTTGATGGTGGATGTGTCTTGATGAATTTTAAATATTGTTGACGAATTCGACGTAGATCCGAAACCGAATGATTTTGGTTCCAGTTTATCTAAAATTAAACGAAAAGAAAATGTTTTTTCTTTCTCTCTCTTTCTCTCTACTTTTTCTGTTGTTCCTGGAATTGAAAACTGCTGACCGAGCACAGCCATTTTACTTTGTTGAACAATTGACTAGAATGAACAAATGAATGAAATCAATCGTTGACTATAACGAACAACATACATCGATGACATCCTGCGTTACTCGATCAACATCGTGTAGGAAATTTGTGTCCGAGATGGGTAACTAACATGAAAGAAACAATGTCAACTACCATAGAGTTTCCATTGAGCGAACAATTTACGTTAACTGTTGATTTGTTGGGAGGTGGTGGGCGTTTATTTGCCAGATAATCTGCAATTTGTTCTAGTGGTAATTGATCCTCCGGGGTGATTTCAAATAATGGTGCATCCCAACGATTTCGACCTTCTGGCGGTTCGTAACGTTGCACTAATGCATCAAAACTATTCAAAAGAAACAAAATTTAAACAATTCTCTGCATACACGTCATGTTCTTACATAGATGGATCATATCGACGGTTAGCTGTATTCCATTCACGTGCAACGTGTGCAGGAGTATTACAGTAGATCTTCAGTTATGAAAGACAATCGATCAGAAATAAATCGATTGCTGAACTTACTGTGCATTGAACGGTTTGATAGAGTTTAGTTATGCAATAAAGTTCATAACGATAGCCTGGAAAGTCAAAAAAAGAGTTTTTTCTTCGTTTGTGTTAGACATCTATAAATATCTTGACAATTTGTCACGAGAGGTTAAACCGGAAAATTTGCATATTCATGTCGAGATAAAAGAAACAAGCTAGAGTGTGACATCCATCATTTATTTCCTTTTCTTTTCTATCATGATATATCATCGTTAAGACCAACTCTATTGTCTGAGATTTCCATTATATCTGATGTAAAGCGTAACTAGGATTGCATATGCAGCTAGGAACGTTCCTAATGAATACTAGTTGACAAGGTGTATTACCTTTTATATAATTCAAAGCGTCTAAAATCACCAAATCCGTTTTTGTTACTAATCTGAAAGCTTAGCATCAGCGTAAGATTAATACGAGAAGGATAGTTCTACCTTTGTGTTTCAGCTTTCAAATCGCTTCGTGCTTGTTTTTCGAGCGTGTTATCTATTTTTTTCAGAGAAGAAAAACAACTTGAATGAACGAGAGAGACAGAGAGAGAGTTGATTGAAAACCTGCGTAAACTGCGTTTCGGTCCAGATTGTTATCCGTAATAATCTGTACGGGCATTGATTTTGTCTGGAAATAGTCAAGCAGCTCTTGGGCTCGCATTGATTTGCCCGAACATGGACCACCGGAAATGACAATGAGTGGCATTTTATTCTAGACGACAATCAGAATATAGATAGTTTTAAATCGAAGAAAAAAACAAATCAAGTCAAGTCTAATTTCATCAATTGTTTTATTTAATTTGGTTGTAACAATAAGGAACAAGAAAAATAGATCATGAACATGTTTGAAGGAAAAAAATGCGTTCAATTTTGTCGTTTTTAACAAAATAAAAACTAATGCATAGAGAGAGGTACACAAAAGTTGACTATATTGGAAATATCTGACATAAAAAAGTCTGACTTCAATCAATTGATGGTTGGACTAGCATAAAATTATCCGCATATCGTGTTAAAACTGTGACATTCTCTTGTTCGGCTTCATCAACTCGTTCGTTATTGATAAATTGTTGACGTTGATGAGCGTCATACATGTATTCGAAAAATAATTCATCGCCTTGAAAAATCACTTCTTTTGCGTAGATACCTATACGATAGTCGCCTGGAAAAGAAGATTTACAAAACATGTTCTCAGCCGATGAATACGAATTACCATTGACTAGTTTTATTTTGGGTACACAATTCGGTTTCGAAGAATGATTCGCAAATCTAAAGAGGAAGATGATGTGCCGAGAAGGCGTGGTGCACAAGGAAAAATCAATGTATAACTAACCTTAATTTATTGCCAAATTGTCGAGCATCAATACAATGTTGCATATCGAGATTAAATAAATAAGAACATGCGCGTTTGTCGTAAAGTCGACCACGTCGGTCGGCTTCTTCCTCTGAGATGATCTCACCTGTATACTCAGCGATTAATTCACCAGGATAGGCAACTGGTGAGCCGAGAAATGCTCCATAACCAGCAACTAAAAGATCGAATGTTCGAAGAAGAGATACAAATGTCAACTAGTATTACTATCGGATTCAGCAACAAGAATTTGTTTATGAACTTTCCGTTGTAAAGATATATTTGCACATGAAATCGCCGGTAACGATGGAGTTGGAAGCGAATTTAGCGATGCTCGTGAATTGGCGCGTCGTCTTTGTTTCGAAATTGTCCTATACGTTGTCTCATTGTTACGACACGATCGGAGAGTTTGTGATCGAGCTGGCAAATTACAAAGAGTTCGTGATCGAACATTTCGAACAGATGCTTTTGAAAAAGATTTTTCTTCTGTTGTTTCCGACACTGATGGAGACGCACCGGTTTCCCTAGATAATCATCATTCGATATAAACGATAGGATCAATGAATCTATAGTCTATAATAGCAACAAGTAACTTACTGTTTGATCGGAGGACTTAATAGATCGAAGAATAATGATGCTCCACAATTATGACATAAATCAGGATCACATTCACGCCCTTCAGCACTACATAAACAACTATTAAATAGACACGATCCTTTGCAGGCACAGCCAGGAAACCGATGTGGACAATCGCTAGCACAATTGCAAAATTTTTCGCAAAATGTGCCCATTTTCATGCAACAACATTGAGGATTGTCGACCGTACACGGGCCATCATGTAAACAAGGTTGATACGATGGTTTCAGGGTTGTTGCCGTATTCTTTTGATTGTGATTATCATTGGGTCGATTGAGAGTTCGTTTGATATAGAGAAGAAAGGCACGCGTGGTGCCTTCTGGCATACGTCGTCGGTATGGACGACGTATTAAACAGGGTGAACCATCTGTTGATGATATGCGTTCGGAAAAATATTTGGAATCGCGAATAAATTCTTCATACAATTGCTGACATGTGTGATTGCTTTGAAACATGTATTTTAATGAACATAAATCACCGTCGAAGAGAAAATAAAATAAACGAAATAAACTTTGATCAGTTAGTGTCCAGTTGTTCTCGACGGATATCGCTGGAAGTAGTTGATTATCCATCTGATTTTCAATTCGTGTTAAATAATGTGATGAGATTCGTTTTTGTACATCAGTCGATCGGACGTTTATATCGAGAGGATTTTCATTATGAAGATTTTCATCTGACATTACAGAGGTTTGATTGGAAGAACTTCGCCGTTGACGTTTCCTATTATTATTATCAGGTGACGTTGTCGATTCAGTTGGGGAAGTTGATGGTGATAGTGGTCGTTTGAGATGGTCACGTTGAAGTTTATAGCATGTAGAACCGCAAGATTCTGTTTGGTTATCGAACGTAAGAGAAAACTTCTTTGGTAATGGTAAATGCGTTGGACCTTCCTTATGTAGTAAACAGCTAGAAACAAAACTTTCTATTAAATTCTTACGGACAATGAACTGTTACTTATAAGTATAACATCGAGGACAAAATCGAGAGCACCACGGTTTGATGACAAGTTCATCAATATCCATATCTAGCGTATCATCTTGATCAATATTCGTATGATTTTGTTGTTTTTCATTGAGATAGCAATCATTTTCATGGGCTAATGCCAAAAGTTTGGCTCGCGGTGTTGAGTCACGATGATAATCTGCAGAGAGAAACGAACATGTTACATCAGATTATTTCATCATCGGTCCTCTTACAAAGTATTGCATCAATAAGTTGTTCATTCGAACAATTAATCCATAGATGATTCGAGCGAAGTGACCGATACAAAGCTTCTAATGATTGTTCATCGAGTTTTTTCTCTAATGAAGATCATTTGAAAAGATATGAAAAACAAATTAGGAAATTTCCTACTTCGTGTTAATTTCTGTGATTTGGATGGTTCGATCGAAATCGAATTGATTAATCGTTGATCTTCAGCATCAAATTTATCTCCCAAGTATGGTATACCAATAAGATGACCACGTGTGGCAAGATTTCTTGTTGTTGGCACGTACGAGATCAATTCTCGAACGACAGGAAGTGTTGGCATAACTATTGGTATAGTTGAATCCTTGTGTGGATTTTTATTTGTACCATCTGCTACTGTCACTGAAACAGTAATGTCATTATCATCGGTATCGCTATTTAATTCATTCGTTAATGTAGGAATAGAGATAGTTAATGCTTGTGGTGCAGATGGTTGAACTACATGTCGAAGAATACGACTGAAACAAATAATACATATATACGGCATGAAAATTCGCTAATCTGTATTTATTTTGTATATGGGAAAGTTGGATAAGAAATTTCTTACCGAGCGGTTTTTTGCGCCGTTTTATGTATTTGACGGTATAAAGTTGTATACTCGGACTCAACAGCTTGCCGCAGAACATCTGCTTCTTTCTTAAAATACAAAAATAGTGTCTTTCGCTAGTTAGCAATATATTCGATGTTGAAACTTACATCAACTGATATTTCTCGTTGATCATACTCGTCACTTCGCTTTTTCTCACGCATATATTCGTTCAGTGATTTGAAAATAAGAATATATGAATCGATTTCCTCGAGTATGAAATCGAAAAATTACCCATTCATAAATTGAAACAACCAATTGAAATCAAGTACAAGTGTATTGGTCCATTTCTAGGTCAATTAGAAACATATTCTATTCCACTCGATAGACAATGGATCAAATTGAAAAATACGACGAAAATGACGGCACTTCTTAATTTGAATCATAAGATCGCATCCGATCAACAGTTCGCACATATAGTTGACTCTGAGAATGTTTTTATAATTTATTCAAAGTAGATAGAATGTGTTTAAATTTGAACAACTGTAATACCAAGTAAACATAATGTGCATTATTTCAATATAGGTTGAACTTTGAAGGCAGGTTTAAAATAGACGATCTCGTCGTCCATGTCGATTTGTCTCATTTTTGAAATACAGACAACATTCGGACTCGTATTGGATTCTTTGCTCATTTAATTTCAACAGAAAGAGAAATCATGGAAATAGAATAACCATATGACTTTACATTACGAACAGCAGAACTTATAAGAAAAATTCAAGGGCAATTTCATAAGCACATTCTATAATGGTGAAATAAAATTAATTAAAAGAAAAGTATCTAGTCCACTTTCGATTAAAATTACACGTCTCAGCAACTCTTATCAATGTCGAATAGTTCAAAAACAACTTCTCTTGCATTACCAGTAGAAATCTTGTATTCGGTTTTCAACTACCAAGATATCCCTACCCTGGTATTCTCGATGCATGTAACGTCTGCCATCGCTTAGCCCTTAACGACCGACAGGAGAAAGTAACCATACTAGAAGAGATTATAGACCCTTCATATGCTGACACGATGGTCAGAACTGCCGGGTGAGATCAAAAATTTTTCACCCAGATGAAGTATAAATTTGATAGTTTTTCGCTTGGGATAGCTCGGTAATGCTCACTATGAATTCATTCTGATGATTTTTTTTGAAGCATCTTCAATTATTTATGAAAGGAAAAAGTCAAAATAACCGCTGTTGCTGTATCAAAAACTATTACCAAATAACACTTTTTGATAACACCTGAATATTTTTTAGATCAGTTTAAAATATACAAAGTTGATTCACACCAATGATACTATTCAAAATTCCTATTTTGATACACAGAAAATAGTGACATATTGAGAACGGGCATTGTGCTTAAAAAAACTAGAGATTTTTGCGAGCAATATTCACACGTTTAATGACGATCTTAGTAGGTTCTTCTCTTCGTCTTACTGTCATCTGGACTGTCCTCATTTAAACAAAAAAAAAACGTTTTCACGAATAAGGCGTTATTGTTTCACTCTATAGCCATCAATGCGATGCCCCCTACAAGGGACAGTCGATCGTAAGCGGTTATGACAGTCCAATAAAAGTCTTGCCTAGACGAAACAAGTGGTAATACTTCCGTTACGATTGAAATGTAAGATTGACTGTAAAAGGGTGTAAGTGAAGACATGCACCATCGTTTGTCCTTGTTAACTGTCTGTTATCATATCCATTGTCTTGTTCGTTCTTGTTACTCACTTTGTCAACACCGTATTTGTTTGCAAATAATCAAAATAGAAAGACAATTGAACGGAATGTACTTGTCTCGTTTTGGTGCTAGCTAAATCGTATCGAATCATCTGCAGAAAGTTTCACTGTAGAACGACGAGTGAATTCATCAATAAGTCAAGACCACACACTCAGATTAATTCAAAATGCTGATTCTGACGTAGAAAATAGAGCGTGCCGTAAAAGGATAACATTAAAACGACATATTGGTCTATTTTTTTGCCGTTACTTCCGTCATTGGCACGATTATTATCCTCACCCTATCGTCTGTCATTATATGTTTTAAAATCGAGTTCTTTAATTCAGATTTTAGTAGAATGAACAAATCATTTTCTTGTCGATTGTTATCTTATTTTTCTATATGCAAAACAGTAGCAACAATAAATAACAACAGAAAGAAATCGATATTAAAAACTTTCGGCCGTTCTCGCTGCTACAGTTCGCAATTTGCCGTAGACTTTGGATGGTGGTGAGCCCAAAATCAGATTACAAATTGATGTTCGTGCATTTTGAATGTTTTGATATGAACCGAGAATGTGAATTTTGCTAAACGAAAACAAATAAGCATAGTTTCGTATTTGCGAAAAAAAGATGCTTACTCTTCGGCAAGAACAATTCGGCATCGTGTGGCATTTTCAATAGCGAACTTCGTGCGACCATTTTTACCTGCAATGCGACCGATTGCTCTGGACAAATTATCACCTTTTAATGGTTTAACTGTAAAAAATAAACAAGAAGAAATGAGAATTCAGTTATTGGTGCTGTTTTCTGTCTTACCATCGTTGATTTCAAAAGATTCAAGAAAGAGATCATCGAGACGAATTAAAGCGAGTGCATCCTCAACTTCAAAACCAAGTGCAAATGCTTTAACAAAATCAGCTAAACAAAAACGATCGGTGGAATTTCTTCTGCTCATACTCTTGTCTTACCGGCTTTTTGCAACGCTTGGATATCTTCAGTTTGTTCGGATGTTTTTATTTCTACAGAACGTGTTCGTAAGTTGAAACGTATTTGTAAATGAAGATATTCCACAATTGGTGAATATATTTTCATCCATTGTTCTTTCAATGGAGTATATCGATGAGCGGGAATTGTCACCTTGCGAAAGCTATCCGTTTGCTCCTGCAAGAATCAATGGAAGTCGTCTTGTTTCGTCTCAAGCATGAGTTCGTTTGAAGTCTTACTTGTAATTCTGATGGATTTATTTGTGGAAATTGAGCTGTTGTCATTTGTTCAGTATCCATCGTACTGTTTTCCGCTTCAGCTGCTTCACGTTTACGTTTTCGGTCTGAATGTTTTACTTGAAATTCCTCGGATGTTGACATTATGCGATAGATCTTGAAGAAAGGAAAAGAAAAGTTATAAAACTACTAGTTTGCGAGATGCATCAAAGTTGTTTTCATTAAAACGAAAGACTAGCTAAAAGAAACTGGATGTGAGTGTTAGGACTAGTGATAGGTAAATTTTGTCGCCGCTAATACAAGGAAAAATAAAAATGAACGGAGAAATTGTTTTTTTCTTTTAACTTTGGCGCGATTTGCAGATCTGTTCGAATTCCGGTTTGAGTGATGCACCTGAAACAAACAACAAATCATCATAGAATATCTTTGATTGGTCGTAACATACCTCCAACAAGGAAACCATCAATATCCGGCTGTTGAGCTAATTCTTTGCAGTTTGATCCGCTAACTGAGCCTGCAATTCGATTAAAATTCTCTATATGAATCGATCAGCATTCTAAACAGTCGTTTTACCTCCGTAAATAATGCGGACTTTCTTAGCAATGTCAGCGCTAGAATTTTTCTCGATAAAGTTTCGTAAATGTTCATGAACTTCTTGGGCTTGTTGAGGCGTTGCAACTTTACCAGTACCAATAGCCCAAACAGGTTCATAGGCAATAACAACACGATCGTATTGATTTTCGGCAATTTTTTCTAAAGGAAAACGTTCATTAATGAATTCGTCTTCTGAGGATTAGAAATAATCACCTTGATAGGCTTTGACTTGTCGTTCAACAACTTCATTAGTTTTGCCTGATTCACGTTCTTGTAAAGTTTCACCAATACAAGCAATAACATTGACGTCAGTTTTGTTGAGAACGTAATCGATTTTCTTTTTTAAGAACTATCCGTCAAATATTCACATAGAAACTGCAGAATGTCACTCATCAATTTCCTCTCACTTCATCATCTTCATGAAATAATGTTCGCCGTTCTGAATGACCAAGAATAACCCAATTGCAACCAGCTTCTTTGATCATTTCCGCGCTGACCAATAATAAAAGAATATCTTCGGATACTTCAAAATAACATCACTTGCTTTACCTTATTTCACCGGTGAATGCACCTTCTTTAGCATGATAGCAGTTTTGTGCTGCAGCTTGAACATGGGCTGGTTTTGATGCAACGAAGTCCTTGATAAAGAGAGCTGGTGGTGCGCAAACAATGTCGACTAGAATTGAAGAACTTCGCATTGTATCTAATCTTCATTGCTTCAATTGAGTCTTACCATCAGCATCTTTTGTCTTGCTTAAAGCGTCGTTAACTTTTTCTAAAATAGCTTTCGAATAATTCATTTTCCAGTTTCCACCCACGAAAAATCTTCGACCACTTGCACCGGCCATGATGATTCTCTTGATTATAAGCTGGGAAAAGGTTAATCTAAAATGACGACAACAAAACTTCCTAAAGTTTATATCCTGAATGAATTGCTGCAACACCAAATGACAAATTCTCATACGTTACATATCGAAATTGACACGAACGTATGAGATCGGCAAATTCTGTCTGTTTAGGAAAAACACGTATAGACTCAATTAAATATTGGTACGATTTCCAGTCGTTAGCAATGATTTGTCCCATCGGAGGAATAAATGTCTTTGAATATTGATCGTAAAAATATCGCAATAGAGTATTATTAACTTGACTAAATTCTAAACAGAGGAATCGTCCACCTTTCTTCAAAACACGATGCGCTTCGGACACAACACGATCAATATGTGTACAGTTTCGTATGCCAAATGCAATCGTGTAAACGTCGAATTGTTCATTTTCAAATGGTAATTCTTCAGCGTTCGCTTCAATCCATTGAATACGATCATGAAAATTATTATCAATTGCGCGTTGTTTGCCAACAGCAAGCATTTGGGGATTGATGTCAGCAACTACACATTTCGATGTTGGACGGATTCGTGTCTGCTCTAGAGATTCAGCCATGTACGTATGTGTAGGAGTTTCCGGTGTTGCGGAGGTTGGTATTTGAGATGGTGATTGGTATCGATCTATTTCTTTGAGGTAACGAAAAGCGATGTCACCAGTTCCACCAGCAACATCGATGTAATTCCATTGAGGGTCAGGACGAACGACTCGAATGAAATAATCTTTCCATATACGATGAATACCAAAGCTCATGACATCGTTCATTAGATCATATTTATCAGCTACTGATGAAAAGACTTGATTGACGCGTGCTTGTTTTTCGGCTTCGGGTACTTGATCATAACCGAAATTGGTGGTCGTGTTCG
The DNA here is from genome assembly GCA_905250025.1 of Adineta ricciae. NCBI lineage: Eukaryota > Metazoa > Rotifera > Eurotatoria > Adinetida > Adinetidae > Adineta > Adineta ricciae. Next base: position 481,306 of record CAJNOJ010000030.1, read on the forward strand.
ATGTGGTCGAATGAGTGCGAAAAAGTGCTAGACGAGTGAATCGACTTAGAGATGAAAGTGAACGAATCAACATCTAAAAATAAGTTAGAGAGAATCATTGCTAATAAAGTTACACTGTATTTCATATAAAAGAGAAAAACTATAAACATATATGAGAAGAATTCATTGACTATTCAGGAAATCAAATGATCTATAACAGATGAAAATCAATTCTATGAGTGGTAGATGAAAAAGAACATGAGAAATCTTACTTCGATTCGGTAATAGAACAGGATCGGTATCTTTATAAGTGACTGTGTGAATTTGTGAATGAAACGAATATTTGATAAACAAGGACTTTTCGTCACCAATACAAGGATCATAAAAACCAGTTAAATTCGATTTAGAAACCGTAGTCTCAATTTTCAATGTCGAATCTTTGACAAGTGTTTGTAACGGTATTGTAACATCAATCATTTTAATCGACGATTCATTCATTACGGATGTTAAATGACCATAATGTGCACGAAGAATAAGCAAACCTTGTGGGCCTTCCTTCTCTTTTACTTGTTCGACAAGCGATCGCAGAACTTCTTGAGCATTCATTGCCTCGCGTCGACGTTCGTCTTGATTTTCACGTGCTTCATCATCGCGTCGTTTTTGTTCCCTACAAGTAGATAATTTGTTTTCACTCTAATATACACAATGACAATACCGTTCTTGTTCCAACCGAATATATGGTTGGATTATGAATCGATCGAGTATAAAGTAAGCAAGAACAGGTGTTACAGTAGCATAAAATATGGCACTCGGAAGAATTTCTTTTGATAATGGCAAAGGTATAGTAAACACTTGACTACCACGATTGAATCTAACAAAAGATTTCTGATCAATAATCAAATTCATGCACATTAAACATACTTCAATCTTAATAGAACACCCATTTTGGCGCTAATAGCAACTGTTGCTGAGCCATGTGTATATTTAGTTAATTGACGGTCGATACCATATTCAATCCATGGGCCAAATACAAACATTCTGAAACACACATATTTCTCAGTTTTCAGGATGTGAATTTTAGCAAATCATCTTCGAAGAAGGTCACACATGGTAGTTAGTATGTATACACTTACTTGAGACTAAATCGTAGATTGCACACACCAGGAAATCGATAAGCGCCATCGATTGTCGCAAAGGTATTGACAATTCCTAGCTATAAAGAAACGTTTGCATGTTCCAAACAACTCGATAAAACGAAAGTACTTGAACAGCACTGGATATCGCCCATTTCTGATTATCATATTGTAGAGCGCCTTTCATAAATGATCCTCGTCCTGTTTTCCATTGTAAACTGCTTGTTAAATGATGACTTAGTTGATAGGTTATTGAAAATACAAAACCAGGTGTTGCTATTGCTCTCCGTCCACCGATAAAACTGAATGTTGTTGCTACACTTGCGTGACTAAACTAACGATCAACGTATATTTTATTCGACTAAATGAAGTTTCACAATTACCTACAATTTTTGCGTTATACGACGAAAGTAACGAAGCCCAAGATGAGGACGTTGACTGCATGTTAAATCCATCTGAAACCACGACGTTCGTAGAAAAGAAGCGATAACGTATATAGAAGGATTCGGTATACTTACACGAAACCAGGATAAATCAGGTAGTAGATGCCGAAAGGATGCCGTTAGTGAACCGGTGCCATGTTGATTACGTGTCGTAGCCACGGCACTGATCATTGCCGTGTCTTGACTGGTTATTGGAATATCAATACTTTCTTCGATAGTAAATTCAGTGATTTTAAAATCTGGCGAAAATTCTCTGGTAATGAGAAAGAAAACATTTATATCGACTTGAAAATTAAGTGAATGGTTACTCATTCTCGTTAGACGATTGAATCTGGTTAAACATGTCAGTTAAGTCAATTGTGGAGTGTACTGAACTCTATCAATTCAATAAGTAATAATGAAATGAAATTCGAAAAATAATAAAGGAATATACGGCTGTGTTTGTCATCTGTTTCAAACGTCGTTCTTCTCGTTCTTTGGCAAGCCGTTCATATTCCTCGAGAATCTCGCGTGCAGTTTTCATTCGAGATATGATCTATTCGAAAAAAATATATACCGATACATTCATATTTCTCGATATTATTAAGGATACATACTTCCCATTCCTCTTCTTTCAAACCTTTCATTCCAAGTGCATCGTAAATAGCGCGTTTTTGTGGATTGTTTATAATGTCATATGCTTTTTTTACTTGAATGAATAAATCCATTGCTATTTGTTTCAAACGTGGATCTGTATGTTTATCAGGATGATATAGAAGTGTCAACCGACGGTATGCTTGTTGAATGGCTATTGTATCGGCCTAAAGACAGTCACAGATTGATTTTCGCTGGAAAGAAACTTGGACTTTGTGTCTCTTACATCTTTACTGATATGTAATACGCCATAGAGATCACGTTCAGTATCGTTTCGATCGAGACTATTCGAGTAAGGATCGCTACCATCAGATGCCATGTACTTAGTACAAGTAGTAAAAAACAAGAAATGTACTCGAAAAATTTCTTATGAAATCGAAATAAGATTTGTTATTTGTTTGTACCAATGAATAGTAGTTTTTTCTTCTTCTCAGTCAGACGAACTGGATGTTAAAAAAAGCACAAGATAGATGTCGCTCACATATATATTATGTATAAAATGACGAATGATATTCATAGTCGAGTGATACTAATACTAAGACAATATTGTACAAATCGTTAGAGATGTTGAGAGATTCCCCGTAACAAAAAATGCGCATTTGCTTGAATCTTATCATTAAATGAGACAGTCACAAACGATTGACAATACTAGAATCTGGTAAACTTCAGAGTTCATTTTATGATATCCGACGACAAGGTTTAATATGTACGAAAACGTTTCTCGTTCACACCTATAATTGATATTTCGAAATAGTTTCTTGTGAAAACGTATATTACCAAAATCATTTGTAATCCTCAGCTTAGCGACCTCATTTAGGTTCATCTATTTTTCACCAATGAAAATTTCATACTAGTGAATCAGATAACAAATAGTCATCTACCAATAGATATGTTTTTTCTTCTACCAACAAGGTGAAACCAAAAGATTAGGTTTCCGCTTTATCATCTCCAATTATTCAACTAAGTCATATACGAAACATGTCCACTCAAGATATTCGCAAACTTTCATCGGTTCTACGATCGATTGAAATCGTTGAAGGTAAATTATACTTGTAATCATTGTACATATACGAATGAGATATTTTTCGATTGATTATGAATTAGAAAAGACGAATGCACTTTACTCACAATATACAACAACTGTCAAGGAAAGTCTTCAGCCAGTCCTAATCGATGATTCCAACGTACATTTACAAACATTCTTCCAACATCTTGAACAACTCTTAGAGACTGATTTAAAGAGTAAATTTGTTAGAAATATTGTATCACACGGTTCTCTTTTCGTTCTTCCAGACAGAAAATCGTTATTGAACAGCAATAATAATAAACGAAGTTATTGGAATTTCTTCTCCTCAGCATTGAAAGATAGCAAAGGCTTATACGATACAGTATTATATGCCCTCAATAGTCAAGAAGTCAAAACTCCAACTGGTCGCGGACGATTATTTCTTCGTTTTTGTCTGCAAAATCATCGACTAGGCGATGTTATTCAACAAAGCTTTATGACGACTAAAATTGTCAAGTAAAACTTTTCTTTTCAACATTTCATCAAATCCTCTTCTCATTTAGTCAATTCTATATTGATGAATGTTTTTGGACAACGCCAAACTATATCAATCGAATTGTTCAAGCACTGTATCAATTAAATGACTTACAATTTGATCTACTTTCCAATTCACAATATCAACTTGATGTCTGCTGGCCAACTATCGAGTTTGTTTATGAAAATCAGAAAACAAAACATAGAGTTGTCTTTTGATTTTATTTAGATCAATTGAAAGTCGACCGAAAACATTATCCGATGCTGCATCACGACTAAGAAACAACAGCGTGTCTAGTTTTCTTTCAATGGTACACAAAATAATAGAAAAAAAAAGACATCCATACTAAATTTATATTGTACTTTTTGTTTTTTTTTAAGAACAGTGTTGATTCTCAGTCAGTTATATCAGTTATTCCCGATCTTTCCACATCTATTCCAATCACACCTGCATTATTTCACGTAATGTCAATTGATGATCTTTTCTTTACTTTTGAAGTGACTTTTATATGTTATTCAGAACCTTGAATCGTCTGTAAATGATGGTAGTTCAGCTCAATCGCATTCATCGGCTGAAGAAGATCCAGAAAACACAATGATCTATTGGAAACAAAAATATCTGCAACTGGAAATGCAGTTGCAAGAATTACACACGTCGAATTCAGTGTCAACAGCAGATGTTGAACTTCAATGTTCAATAATCGAACCTCCACCGACCGAATCTACCGAAACATCGATTGACGAGGAATTAGTAACGAAATTAAATGATGAGAATGAGCAATTAAAAGGTGAACTTAGTTTATTGAAAGAAGAAGTTAGCAGTTTAAACTTCCAAATTTCATCTGCTTCGATGCAACGATCAACATCATCAGATGTAAATAGATTATATCAGCTTAGACAACTTGACGATTATTTTGTTTGTGTATTTCAGAAAATCAAAGATTATGAACGAGATCTTGCACAATATCGATCGTTGATTGGTGATAAAGATATTCTTCTCAATGATTTACAACAAAAGTTCAATGAGCAAATGAATCAATTAGAAATCCTTCAAAAAGATTTGTCTTCGCAATCAAACGAACAAACAAAACAGATCGAAATGCTACAAAATGAGCTGGAAGAAGTAATGTGATTCTCAATGTACCTTTTCAACCCATAAAAGTTTATTTTTAGACAAGAAAAGTACTTGAACAAGATCGGTTAATACTCGAAAAAGAACGAGTACGTGTTGAAAGTCTCATTATTTCCTCAATGAGACATTGAATCATGTCTCTAGGTCGAACGTGATAAAGCACAAGAACAGTTAGAAGCCACATTGCAAGAACGAACACTTGACTTTGAAGAAATGAAACGACGATTAGTCAAAGCGGTTCGGTATGTAAAAAGATCGCATTCGATTAGAATATATTCGTGTAATTTCATTGATTTTTAGTGATAAAGCAGAATTGTTCAATTCTATTCATACATATGAAATTAAACTTGAAGAAGAACAGTCGAGAAAATGGGTTGCAGATGAAGATGTTTTGAATTGTACGAAATGTAACACAGTCTTTGGATGGACAGTACGAAAAGTAGGCTGTTCCATTCTTTCATTCTTCTAAAATTCAATCTGTTTTATTTCATTTAGCATCATTGTCGACATTGTCAGAAGATCTTTTGTTATTACTGTGCGAATAATTGGATACAGAGTCCGAAAACAAAGTAAACTTTCATTATCATTTGTCATGCTGAAATTTCATTTTTCTTTTATCTCTTTCAGTTCTCCGCAATATCGTGTGTGTGATTTTTGCAGTGAGAAACTACTGAAAGAATCTCTTATGCCCATTGGTACTTTACATAAGGAAATACTGAATAATCCGGACACGTCTGACAATGTTGATCTTCATTTCGAAGTTCGACCTGAACGTCTACCTCCTACGACAGATAATTCTCCAACATCTTCTTAGAAAAATTTTATTCTATTTTTGTCGCAATATTAATTTGAACTTGTCATTTTCTTTTCTTCGTATTTATTTTTATAAATGATGTTTGATTCTTTGATATTTTTGTATACATGTATTAATAAAGCAATTAAGATACTTCGAATACAATCCACTTGACGCGTTTCTCAGCGTCCTGCTTTGGTTGAGAAATAAGCGGATGAGTTTAGGCCTCCGCAAGGTTTCGTAGTTTATTAAGTTTGTCGTAGACCTTCGTTAAATGTTTGGCTGCAATGCCGATTTTTGGTGTGTAAAGTTCTTCTACATAACGAAAGAGATAATTCAACGAAAATTCGACATTTTTCATGATGAACTTTTTCAGATTCATATCATTGGTTTTCTTCAGCGTTCGTTCGTAATATTTCAAATGAAGTTTGATCAATTCGACCAATGCTTCGACAATAGTATAATTTATCGACATATAATGAACTTTGAATAAATCACGTGCGAATGTTAAGTACGCTTTAGTAAACTGTAGTGTGCTCGGTGCTAAATCAATCTGTAAAACGTCACTTGTCTCTTCCTTGATAATGAAAGGTTCGAGAAACGTGTTCCCGTCGATTCCTAGCTCGTGAAATTCGTAGAATAATTGATTTAATCGATCCTGAGTTTGAAATGTCACTGATATCCATTTTTCATCGCGATGTCGTTGCCTTAAACTATCAATGATAAATTCTTTTTGCGAACGAATAATTTGTGTCAAGATTTGTTCGAGTTGTTCTTCGAGAATGAACTTCACGTCGATTAATTTCACTGAAAATTCCTCGGCCTTGGTGAATAAAATCTCGATGTTTCGCATAGAAAACGTGAAGTTTTTCGTGCCGATGTATTGCTGATTGTAAAGGATGGTGATCAATTTTTCGATTTCATTCGACATCCAGACGGCGAACTTCGTAAATGTCGAACGTTGATCTTTGAATATTTGAACGAATTCATAGTAACTGTCGACTAAACGCGTAAAAAATGTATTGGCAAAGTTTTCAACGAAAACAACGTTTAGCTCTTCGATTTTCGTTTGTTTTAACGTGTTTTTCATCAACGAGAATTGAATTGTGAAGAACAGATCACTAGAGAAAGAAATTTGTATCGTAACTTTGAGGTAAATTGAAGAATCTTACCAAGCTTTGGGAACATATCCTAGTTGTTTTAAGATTTCTATTCGTTGGTAATAGTGTTTGAGCAAATTTGTTGAACAACCATGTTCGCACATGGAAAGAATTTCTTTTTCCACGATTCGACGCAAATCTTGTTCCTTCTCTTGAATATTTTTAATGTAATCATCCACGAATGGTAATGATTGTTGTTTATGCTCCGAGAGAAAGTCCTTGGCGTAGTTTCTCGCCTGAAGAATGAGTTTCAAAGCTTGTTGAAGATTTCGTTCCGCTAAGAGAATGGTCAAATTCTCTTCAGTATTCGTTATCCAGTCTTCAGCAAAGAATTCCTCTTGAAAAACTTGTTCCTGTTCAGTTTGAAATGAAGCAATACGAGATAGTCGGCGTGTGCGTGTGTAAAATAAACTCTCAAACAGTTCAATCCAATTCTTCTTGATGTGAGCACTTTCGCACATCATGGTTATCGTATCCGTATTGTATTGAATTGTAAATGCATTGCGAAGAACATCATCTTTAACGTTAATAATTTGAACTGATGATGATGAATATTGCTTGTGAGCATCGTTATCATTTGTGTTTAAGGAATTTCGTTGAAGTTTTATCACTTGGTCAACATCGTAGGCAGTTGCTGTACGAATATTCGATGATTTTGCAATGACGAAACAGTCCGTACAAAGAAGACCGTAGCAGGGCTGTGTTGTATGTGACGATGATGGTACTTTCGTGGACGAATCGAATTTAACTTCAAGTAATTTACCAGAATAGATCAGACGACGATCGGGATTAGCAGAAACAAGATCTAAACTTTGACAATGACGAAGAAGTGATTGACATGCATCCGCTTCCAATGTTGCAGAAGAATCCGACTAGAACCAAAGATATATATATGTAACAATAGGGATGAATACTAGAGTTCAATCCATTAGTGAGTTGCGATCAAACCTTGGACACATACCATACATGTTACATCAGTGCGTATAAGAATGCAATCATTATTATATTAAGTGATTTTAGAAGCAAATATTAGCCACACATTTTAATAGATAGCATAATAGAGATTCAAACCGGTATTATTCCACAGAGCAAACATGTTAGTGTGAACACAATGATCACCAGGTTTATGCTCGATTGGTTTATCTGACCTTCGTTTCGATAGTCAGTGATTCTTTCACTGTACTTAATAGTTGTTTTTCATCGGCTAACAAGGATTGTAATTGATAAACTTCGGATTCCAATGCAGCCACTTGCTTTGCTGTTTCAATGAATTTTGTGTGATTCCGAAAGGCATTGTATTTCAAGTCGGTTTTTGCTTCACTTGAGATTAAATACATTCGTCGTTTCATATTAACTAATTCTTCACTTCCAATCGATTGTGATGCTTTTAAATAAAAACATACAATATTGAATCGAGTTACTCAATATTCGAATCAACTTTACCAATCGATTGAATAAATAAATTGGGATCAAATTTCGACTCGACAAATCGAGCACGAAATGATGGATCAGCATCGCTGTATTCCATTTCTTATAATCTGAAAAGAAAGCTTGATGATATAATTTATTCTACATATTGAAATCGAATTCTAACGACGTGCACCAAAAATTGAACTACCGACGCGAACAATGGTACTTCCAGCTTGAATCGCTCTTTCGTAATCATGTGACATACCCATTGATAGTTCAATCTCATCGAAATTACGATTTGACTTTTCACACAAATCTTTCCGACACTGAATCAATACTTGAAAATCTTGATCATTCTCACTTTGTACATTACTCATCGAACCAATGGTCATCAAACCTTGACAATTCAATGTTGGACAATTCTTTTCGATGAAATCGTATAATGATAAAAACTGTTTTGGTTCAATTCCATACTTTTGTTTTTCATTACTAGTATTAATCTGGATGAGCACATTTAACTTCCGTGCGTGTTGTTGAAGAATAAAGTTCAAACGCTCGGCAAGTTCAATGGAATCGACTGTTTGAATGCAATCGAGATTGACAACACGTGTTAAAAATCGTGGAACCTTTTTTCGTTGTAAATGTCCAACAAAATGCCAGCGTATATCGGGACAATGAGTACGAATGAGTTTATCATTGGATTTCTTCTCCAGTTCCTCTGCATAATTTTCTCCAAAGTAACGTTGGCCAGCATGGTAGAGTTCAACGATATCTTCAACGGGTTTAGTCTTTGATATGGCAACTAAACGAACGGGACGACGCGTATGAGAGTGCAATTTGCTGATACGTTGAAGAATTAAGTTCAGGCGAGATGTGAGTTCACTCATAGTTTATCTAAACAAACAAATCATTGGAATGGTTTATACGATCAATCGTTTTCTTGAAATCGGCTTTTGATTGATAAATCATTCGAATATTCCGTTTTTCGAATTCAAAGTATTATTTTTGAGACATTAGTCATCGAATAGTATAAATAAACCGTATGATAAGACCCACGACATCTACATTCGATTTGGCCAGTCATATGATATCGCTAAGACCTATTCTTATCTCACAATTTTCGTTTACATTCGAATATTATGTCAAGCTTAGATGACAACGATGTGAACTATGCTGTCTATCGATCGAAGGATCAAATTCAAAACTTTAAAATTCGGTAAGAGAAACGCTCGATTGTCACGTGAAAAGATAACGATTTCGCTAGTGTGAAATTGGAACGTTTAACATCCAATGCATTGATACCGAGTTTGGCACGACTCAAAATTCAAGAAGATCTATCAAGACTGCTCGATAGTGATGGACAGAAAGCTAAACAACCAAAAGCAACGACTACAGACGTTTTGCAAGCATTAAATGCACAGAATACGACAGATTACGAAGAAGTAGTGATCAGTTGGCAACAGAAACTGTTCAGTCGAGTAGATATAGAGTTTATCTTTGACTACTTACGCAATCTACTATTCGATCTAGTTTGAATTTGAAGCCTATGGAAGAGATATGGGATCGTCAAGTACACCACTTGAGAAGATATATTTTGATCAAATACAAAAGATGAAGTAAAGAAATCCGTATCGTTTTGTTCACATCTGTCATTTCTGAATCGTTAGAGCGAAACGACAACAACCTGGAAGAATATTTACTTATATTGAGGATGATCCATATTGTATGGAACGAGATGTAAGTAGTATAAGTTAGATATCAATTCATCTTAGTCTATGATCGAATTCAGCTCGATTATTTCATGACCGATTCACCAAATGAACAACCGAGTAACTTAGCATTGGGTCTCAATTCTATTCGTAAGTATTTCATAGAGACGTTCTACGGTTCTCAAACATATTCTTATCTAGGCAAACGTCGTACTATTCCATCTCGCAGGTTTGTCACATCTATTTTCTATCTTCAATTAGTTTTACACATTCGATCTTTAGCAATAATCAAAATCTACCAAAAGCGGATCTTATTAAGGAAAATCTAACAACCGATGATCTTCTTATCAACCACTATGGTTCATTACCTCATCAGACGATGTATATCATGGTTGATTTAAATGATCCGGTCAATACAAGCGCAGCTCAACTTGTTACTTTTGCTCGACCACCAAACGAGCATGTTCTTTGTCGTATACATGTTTATTCCAATGAAATAATCATCATCACACCAGACTTCAATTCTGACAAAGTCGCTTACATGATCGAAACCGGGCATTTGAGCAATGAAGTTTATCAATACTATCTCGAACATGCTTCAACGTCAATCAGTAAGACTGATTTGGTGAAAGAGCGAAAATTATTCAATGAAATCTGCTTGAGACAACATGAACATTTAGCACAGTTGATTGGAAGCAAATTTGACGTAGTAAGAATCGTTTAAATGAAATATTTGTATACTGATGTTCGCTGTTTGATTTCAGCCACCGCCGACAGTCTTAAAATTGAATATTATCGGTGAAATTGTCAGTGCAAGAAACTTCGAGTACGATCATATTTATATCTATTATGTACTCGATTTAGCCGAAGGTGAGTTTCTCAAATTTCTATTCGCACGCACCAGAAACTACTCCGCTAGATTGGTATGTTGAACCTTCAACACTCTTATCTGGTTATACTCATACGGGTAGTACGACAATGTCTAGTAAACATGTACGTGACATGCATTGCCATACCAGTGATTGCTGCTTGTCCCTTGTGATTCAAATAGATCGTAGTATAAGAGCGTAATGAGTAAATCTGTTAAGCATAACTCTTAATTTACAGGATGATGTTGTTTATTATTCTCATCCATTTGAATTTGAACTGTGGTACAAACCATCTACATATGAAGCTGACCGAAGTAATTACGATTTATCTTTGCTTTGTTTCTATCACTGCACGTAACAGGTTTTCCTCGAATGCCGAAAATTTACTTTCAAGTCGCGTCATTGGATTCATGGGGTCGGCATCGAACAGAAGGCTACACTTACATTGATATTCCAAATATACCAGGTTTCTATCGATATCCGTATGTTCTGCTATAAATTTCAGTACTCCTACACCGTAGGATTCTATGACGAACATTTATCATGTTGGCGACCTCGTGGTGATTCCATATTTAACGAAGTTCGTAGGTTTTTCATTGGAGGATCGCTGGAGCTTGAAGATATCAGCTACATCGCAATTCCAACATTGTTTCGAAGCGAACCGGTAATGAGTTCCACATTGACAAGCAGACAATCGAATGATTTGAACTTTCCTAGAGCAACTCACTATTGAGTCGTTTCGGTTTTCGCACAATTTCCACAGGCTCATTAAACATTCGTTTCAATGTGGTTTTTCAATCACAGTATGATACAAGATTTTGTCGAAGTTTCATTTTGTTCACATAATTGTTGATAGAAGTTTCGCAATGGAACACAAGAAAACACGACGTGTTCATGCTGCGAATCGCTACGGGTAAAGTTTGAGCATATATATCTCATTCTTCTCATTTGAACTTTATGTAGATTCGATGCATTTATGTCTAACGTCCATAGTGTACTTGGTAAGTTCGTCTTTTTTATGAAAGATCTTTCGATGTGCGTCTTTTCAGAGGAATTCGAACGAGCGAAACGACGGGCTATTGAAGTCCGGCAAAATGTAACGCAAACAATTAAATCTTCGTTTTAACAATGCGGATATCAAACATACGATGCTTGTTCATTTTGTACTTCTCTTCTCCTAGATTTCGATTGAATAAATTATACTCTAGAAACTACATTCATTGTTTATTGTTAATCTTCATTTTTCGTTGTGTTACAAACTATTCACAAATATATAACATTCACCAGAGAGAAAGGTAATCACAAGAAAACCGTTTTCGATAGGAAACTATTATCAGACATTGAATCATCGTATTGCTTTGTCATTCTGATGAATTGTTTCGTCCCAAGTAAATGAGTTTACTCGAATACGATTCGGAAATTTATGTTGATGCAATGTTAAAATTCGTCGCCAGATTTCTCGCATGCTATTCAGTGAGTTCGGCTAGATGAAAAGAAGGTTCTTCCATGAATCTCGATACTTCAGAGTTCTACTTACAAAATGTCCAAACATAATCGTATAGAACGATTTCGCAGACATGAAACGCGTATGTGCTAACTGTTCGGGAATGGTATACAGTGAACCGAGCTGAGCATAAGTAACATTTGCAGCAGAAGCTACCGCTCCAGTTATGTAATAATCGTCAACCCAGAAGAATGGAATGTACAAACTAGCATTATACCTAAAAAGACAAAAACATGTCAGTGAGACGTGCAATCAAGTTGATGAAATATACTAGTAAGAGTAGTCCCTCTATTATCAGTAATGATTATTCAACATTTTTTTGCTTATTAGAACATGAACGGAAATACTACTACTCTCGAATTCTATATACTTTTCCTTCGTTCTTAATTACCTTTGCTAAACTAGAGTTCCTATAAATAGAATAAGCACAAATGGTCTCTAATGTTGCTAAGCGTGGAAATGTTATCAAAACAGAGTAATTCAACTAATAACTTCGATTGTTATTCTAAAAAATGGATATGATACTCTTCTAGAATATTCTACGAAAACAGTGTAACTTACATTTTAGCTGCCATGTCGCCAGTTAAGATATACGCTAGGAAATTCAACGAGATACAATATTAGAATAGCAGATTTTTTTATTTTACCGGATCCACTGCAATACGGCGGAAACTTATCGAACGGAAAATCTTCTTTGCTCAAATACCATTTGGACTTACTAGAAAGCAAAATAGTTCATATGCAATTCCATTCAGTACATTTGTTTCTTTTCCCTACCTATCTCTCATAACAATCATCGCTGTCCATAGCAAACAAAGTATCGTTCCTTTTTGGGCATCTACCTTGTGTTTATGTAGATATTTCAAATGATTCAACAGTGTAAATGTGTTTACAACAATGTCGTCATCGACTTTGAGAATATATTTCGTTTTTGGGCAAAATTTCGATATCCATTTTAGAGCCATAATACCTTTATAAGTGAGATTTTTGTACGAATCAAGAAAATCTTCTTGAACGATATCGCGATAGATTTCATTTTCATATTGAATGGCTTTCATTTGGTTGGCATCAAGACTTTTACCCATCATAAAGATGAGTCGCATCTCGGGAAATAAACTTCGTGTTGCCCATGTTTCACGTATGACAATCCGTCGTTGATAATTACCCGGTCCGGAATGAACATAAACAAGAACAAACAAATCCGAATTACTATCATTACACACAGAATAACCGGGATTAAGAATGTACAAAAAATCATGTGGATTAACAATATGATCACGTGGACTGTACGGATTTTTTATTGACGATTCGGTCGCTATTGTAGTATTTTGGAGTTGTGTACTATCGGCATGAATAATTAGTGCGATGAAGAGAATAAAAATCATTTCAATCTACAAAAAGAATATGAAAGAAAAAAATCATTTATCGCGACGCATTTAAAGCCGAGATTAATCGATTGAAATTTGAGCCAAGTAAAGTCGTGTCGAAAGTTCCGATCGTCATCATTGTATGATTTTTGTGGAATGAAAATGGATGTGGAAGAAAAGGGAAGCAATAAAAACGAGAAAGATGTTTGTATAAATAAAGAATAGATTTATGTTTTCATTTCTTCCGTTCCCTCTCTTTTTCATCAAGACTTCTCCATTAAGTACACGTTTATTATATACTCATTTTCCTTTTTTCAATGCCTGCTGGATTTTATTCCATGTAGTCAAAATTTAATAAAAAAAATGTGAGAAGAAGAAGAAAGAGAACTGTCTCATGTTTAAAAGGGTGGCATTGACGTAGCAATGTGCGTATATATTTGTTCTTTCTTTTTCTCTTCTACTTATTTCCTTTTCATGGCTGTAAAAGGTATATGCTACTGCTGCTGTTTGTCAATTAAGCATGTCAACGAAGAAGCGAACAAGTTCAGTCTCATGTTAATCAATAGAACAAGAAAGGCACAAAAGAATTATTCTCGAACGTCAGAAATGATTGAAAGATAATTGTTACAAAACGAGAAAAACATTTCTCCGGAGTATTCGAAGTAACCAAATTACCATTTTCTCATTAGCGATAAATTGACATGCTATGTGGCACTTCGATGTAAACATCCCTTGTTAAATTCTCGTTCGAAAACTTCGAAAGAGATCATAGATCTTTCGTTAATGTCAAATATCTCTTTCTATGGCTCAGTTAGATTGATCAATGCTTGCATAATAATCTACAAATGATTATTGAATGGAAACAATCTCCGAAAGCAACTGTATGCGAACAGATCGCATCTATCTCGTTGAAGATAGAAGCGATAGAATGTGTCGTTGACAATCGATTAAGTCAGTACATAAACAGCGCTTTGAGAGAACAGATGAGGACGAGTACGAAGGTCGAACAGAACTGATGCTGTTGTAATATCATATCAACAAGAAAGAGAAAGGAAAAAAAAACGAGTTTGGACATAAGACATTACCGGTTGATTTCTATTAGTATCCTTAGATAGCTTGCACTCGGAAAGCAAACAAAAAAGAAAGTCATGGATTTGTTTTCGAAAATAATCATTGCTCTTGCTGGATACTTCGCATTATACATATCAATAGCAGGTAAATACAAACGAACCTGAGAATATTTTTGTGAGTGTAGTTTATTTAGATGCGTTTCGTAATAATATCGACGAATGTTGTCAAACAGGTCGAACTCAAGCTGAAAGTACAAGAACATGTACTCTAACATTGCAATCGTTAATTACTGAAAATCATACGAATCATTCAGCTAATTGTCGATTTCTGGCGCACATATGCTGTCTATCGAATTTGCGGCAATTCTTTTGTGATGAAGGTTTAAAAACGGCACTTCGTTTATTACCATGCAATGAAACCAAACTGGAAGCCAAAGATACATATCAGGTTGAAGAGAAAGTGAATTATCGTATTGAATTTTTGTTTGAGTTGTTTAGATGTGTTGTAAATGTTGCGAATTGGGCGTTCGAGCAGGTCGAGATCTTGAAGACTGTGAACCGGTGAATGTTCTCGATGAGAGATGTAGTGAACAATTTACAAGTTGTTGCAAAAAGGCGAAATCTTGTAAGAACCCCGCTGACCGAATTGTATACAAACTTTTCGTCTTCTTTTCTAGTAAATTGTGATACAGGTTTTGAAATGGGAGACAACGGACGATGTCATGGCAAGTAATTTGAGATAGCAAATCGCACTATGTATAATATGCGGCTATTTAGACATCAATGAATGTCTTTCGAGTCCATGTGCAAAAACAATGAAATGCGAAAATACACCAGGTTCCTATCGATGTGTAGAAGGATGTGATCCAGGTTATACATGGTCGCTCAAACAAGGAGAATGTCGAGGTATGAATAATTGAATTCTGATGAATTGTATTGTTCTTTTGTTTAGATATTGATGAATGTGCTCTACACAAACATAACTGCACCTATGGTCACCGATGTGAAAATATGCCTGGTTCATTTAGGTACGATCATTTTGTTTCGTTTTCTTGAACGAACTTCATATTTATTGAGAATAGATGTATTCGAGAGAGAAACTGTGGTACTGGTTACCAAGTCGATCCAATTACACAAACGTGCATTGGTAAAAATGAAAGTTTCTCTTCTTTGATCGATTACATTTTCTTTCTTTCAGATATTGATGAATGTGAACAAGATATTGATGAGTGTAGGTAAGGAAAGATTAATTATAAGTACAAGACAAAATATATTGAATGTGTTCCCTTTGTCGTATAGGCCTGGCTATATCTGTAAGAATATTCCTGGAACATACAAGTAAATATGCGAGAATCGACTGTTTTGATTCGATCATGTGGATCGTTCTAGATGTATACCACAGAATTGTACGTTTGGTGAAAAATTCAATGCTTTCTTCGGTCGCTGTGAAAAAGTTCAATGTCAACCAGGCTATAATGTCACTCTCTTTGGAAAGTGTATCGGTACGTGTGATTCATAATCAGATTTGGATGTACTATGATGGTCGTTTAGATATAAATGAATGCGCACTGAAGCCAGGTCCGTGTAAACTTGGCGAACGATGTGATAATACACCAGGCTCGTACAAATGCGTTCAAACATTTGCTTGTGCAAACGGATTAGAAATGAAAGAATTACAATGTTTAGGTAAATTGTAAGCCGAAATCATTTGTGAATAACATATTTTGAATCTTGAAGATATTGATGAATGTGCTATTGGAAATCATACGTGTCTACCACCAGCAACATGTAAAAACACATATGGATCATTTTATGTAAGTTTATTCGGTTAGGTATTACTTTATCGATTTCTTCTTGTTCATCGTAGTGTCAATGTCCACCAGGTTTTATTTTCAAATACGGTGCTTGTGTTGGTACGGTTGATGTGTTTAAAAGATGCATTGCTAATTTTCGTTTTTCTTTGCAACTAGATGATGATGAATGTGGACGAGGACATTCAATTTGTCCAACAAATTCATTCTGTCGTAACACACCTGGCTCGTATGCTGTAATATCATTTGACATAGCTAATCAACTGACAAAACAGTTGAATTGATCTTTTGTTCTAGTGTGACTGTGTGGCTGGTTACAAGATGTTAGCTGAACGTGCATTCTGCGAAGGTAACAAACTTCCACGAACATACTTGTGAATAAAGTTCTTGAGTAGATATTGATGAATGTCAAACATCACCGAATACATGTGAACAGAAATGTATTAATGTTCAAGGATCGTATTATGTAAATAACTTCTTCCTTTTCTTCATAATTTATGAGAGACAAACTGTGGTGATTCTTTTCTTTTCGTAGTGTCTATGCAAAGAAGGTTATCGTCTGAATGGTGATAAACGAACTTGTCGAGGTAGGACTAGTGAGAATACTCTGGAATTATCTTTGATAAAAATTTTTATTTAGATCTTGATGAATGTTCGATGATCGCCAATCTATGCCAATATCATTGTGTAAACACTCCAGGTTCATACAAATGTATTTGTCCATCGGGTTTCGCTCTTGAACGTGGTCGTCAATGTCAAGATGTCGATGAATGTCAACTTGGCACGCATAATTGTCGTGCTGAAGATGTTTGTGTAAATCTTCGTGGTGGATATCGTTGTTATCATGTCGATTGTCCTAACGGATACGAAAGACAAGGCAATAGGTAAATTGTATTTCAATGAATTCAACTGACTTGTTTTCCTTCTGTCGTAGTCGATGCCAATTGAGTGCACGTTGGTGTAATGATCACCAGAATGATGTCAATCAACGCTGTACAGTTAGTAAACCAGTTAAAATTGTTTATTCATTCATCGCTTTGCCAGGTATGTAAACCTG
The DNA here is from genome assembly GCA_905250025.1 of Adineta ricciae. Lineage (NCBI taxonomy): Eukaryota > Metazoa > Rotifera > Eurotatoria > Adinetida > Adinetidae > Adineta > Adineta ricciae. The sequence continues at coordinate 498,916 of CAJNOJ010000030.1, forward strand.
GATCACAAACAAGAAGTGAAAGTTTGTTTGTTTTTCAGCCAAAATACGTATTCCGACCGAAATCTTTCGCATACGGAACAGTCAACTAACTATGAATCAACATGCCGAGTTTGATCTACGTTTGATCAACTCGCGCGATCCATTCACTAACACAACTCATACATCATTTGAACATTTTCAACTAAAACGTTATCCCCCACATAATGCACATTTAATGGTTGTCAAAGAATTGAATGCTTTGCAAGAAATCGAATTAAGTATCGAAATGAAAATCTATACGAACAATATGTTAAATTCAATATCGATTATGAAAATCTTGATTTATGTTAGTCAGTATGATTTTTATCCCTAAGATGCATTGACCCTTTTTGATAAACCTGTTTGTTTTTTTTTCTTTTTCTGAATGAATGTTAAGAAGAAAGAGTGCGTCTATTTTTTTTCAGAAGAAGATGACACACACATACGCAGGCGAAAAGTTTTTGTTTTTTTCTAATAAAAAAAAAGAAGTATAGATATATATATATTATTTTTAATATGCTGGTTGAGTTTGAAATTTCCATAGAATAGGAGATTTGTAGGACGTGTGACTGCCTGTCGATAGTTCGCATAAAAGTTCATATTCACGTCCGTACGGTGAGCTGAAACAAAGGAAAGTTTTCATAATCGGAAATCGCTTTGTGCACATCTCATACCGATTGGAGTGTTCATCATTGACGGATAAACATTTGTTTGTTGGTGCATGAGCAAGCACAACTTTGTCATCAATCTAAATCAGGAGCAATTCAGAGAAAACTAAAAACGAAATGAATTCCTTACTTTCACTTCGGATCCTTCGAATTCTAATCGTAGGTGCGAACTTGGATGTAATACAATCCAAACACTGCTTCGATTTCGATGATTAGTAAAGATAACATCACATGTTCGAGCTGAACGCGTTCCACTTTTGACACACGATAAAAATAACTAGAATCAATCGATTGACTAATCAAATCAAATCAAATGCAGTATTATTTACTTGTCCACTTGTGTCCGATATCATGATTTCATCACCGTATCTAACCGTTTGTGAATCCACAGAAAGATTTGGTCTTTGGATGACAAAAGCTGAGCGAAGTGTTGGTCGCATCAACGTCGTTCCTGTTGCTGTCAATTCTGTTGCTCCTTCGTTCGCACCTGAAGCATGTGGGATGCCCAGGGCTAAGCAACAGTTCATTTCGGATTTCTCTCCTGTATATGGAGCTGATTGTGTCCATGCATTGGCAAGAAGTATTTGATGACCAAAACGAAGTAAGCCATCACCTCCGGATACACTTAACGGCAGCTAGAACAAGAATCATTTCCAATATAATCAACAAGAAACTTCTTCAAACAGTTTCCTTTACCGATTGGGACATACGTTCCACTTCGGTCATTTTTTGCGATGCTAATTGACCGGAATAACGTTTATCGAGGAAATCATTTAAAACTTCCTAGGAAATATTCAAACAGCAATAGCATGAACTCAAATATGTGTTTTTTTTTCTAGCCCTACTTCTTCCATGACTCGATCTTCATACCAATTTCCAATCAAACACTGAGGATTATAAGGCCGAACGTTAGCACGACTGTTCATCATCTTTACAGAAATGTCTTTCAACTTTTTGAAAAATAAAGAAATCCTATGTAACCACAACACAATTTTTCTTTTCATCCAAAACGTTGCTATGCATCCATTAGGTTGTTAGGTACAATAACAAATACGGAGTGTTTTTCGTTCGCATCTTCTGTATGTGACATCTATGGATGGACGAAAGCATGTTGAGCAGAGATTGCATTAAGCTAAATGCCATGAGATGAATTTCAAGAAAGAATATGACATTGCAAGACTTTGACTTAAGATGCTTCATAGGATCAGAAAATGAAAACAAGATTAAAAGCAATTAAGAATTCAGAAAAACAATGTACTGATATTTTTTGCCAGTCCCCGATTTAAACAACAGGATATGATCTAAACTATTATTGGTGTTTTAATAAAAGATTGGTAGATATCATACTGGAGGTCTTTATCCCTCGTTCAAGGGCATCTTTGATTTTTCGAGTAATGAATACCTCAGGCCCCTTGCTGTTTTTGGCAAACCGTCGTCTATAACTATGCTCATGTACTTTTTATTAAAATCTTCACAGTAATTAGATGTACTTCCTCAGTCATTGTCTCTCCAAACACCTTGGAAGTTCTTATTTTGTGTTCATAGTTCGAACGTATGTTTCAGACTTTATCAAGTCGATAATACACATATTTATTTACTCGCGAAAAGTACTTTCTCCTCATCTAGTAAATGATGATGTTTACGATAGATGTTAGCACGGGCGGAGATTCTCCTTTTTCAATGTCGAAAACCGTATGTCTCCTTGTTAGCACGCATAGAATGAATGCTAATGAATTGAATAATCGGGATTGAACGATGCCGTCCTCGATGCACTAGTAAAGCCAATTAGACTAAATACATTCCAGTCCCGGGCAAGTCTTTCGGTGCAAGTACATTGTGAAGAAAAAAAACAACAATCGGAGATTTTCCGCCTCCACAATGTTTCTCTGTCTCTTCCCACTGACGATCGATTTATTAATTGTAAGAAATTGTATTGCTTTTTAGTGTCGAACATGTTTTTGCTTTTGTTTTCATCATGGAAATCTCTTTGAGTTTATGCAAAATAACATCTCTTTCTCGTTTATTTTTCAGAATAGAGAAGAGATAGAAGATTGGATTCCGATCTCGACTAGAAAATCATTTCTTGTTCGATTCAGTGCATTCATTTATTAACGAACAAGTCTCCTTCACGTTACAACAAAACATCTTCTTTGTCTTTAGATCATATTTCCTCTTTATTTCAAAACTCAAATAATAACAGTATGCAACCAATCAGTTTAATTCTGATGTTGATCGTTGGTTATATTACTTTAATTACCATGACATGTGCCCTTTCGGTAAGCTTCACGACAGTCTTCTTCTTCTTCTCAATCTATCCTCTTTGTTTTTGTGTTAATTAGGAGGAAAAACATCAAATGGATGAAATGCATGTCAAACAAGCTTTAAGAAACAAACGTTTCTATGATTTCGGTTCTCGATCAGTTCATGCTGATGATGAAGATGCGCAAAATTTCAACGATGAATTCGAACGTCTCCGACGATTCTATGATTTCGGTACACGAAAGCGTTTCTATGATTTCGGCTCGAAGAAACGTTCTGATGAATAAACTGAAATATTCGTGACGTTCTGTATTTTTTTTCTCTCTCTCTGAATGACCACGCTATATCAAAAAGAAAATTCCTGAAGAACTTATACGAAACTCTAGTGTACACTTTTATTACTGATCGAGCCATTGATTCCATATTAATTTGCTTCATCATTGAATAAATATCAAATAAACATTTCTAGAATTTGCATTTCGTTTGAAGAACAATGCACGAAAGAAAACTCAAGCTTGCATTCCGATTGACTAATTGATCACTTGTTTTTGTACAAAATATCTTTTGCTACTCTATAAATATTAATCACAGATATCACCATAAATGAAATTAGTCAGCAGTACAGTGAAAATCATCGAACGAACGTTTTTCTTCATGCGTTTATTTTTCGACAAATATTGTTCGGTCACCACACACGCATCTTTACGCTTGACTTATTAGGCAAAATGAAAGAAAAAGCAGTGCAATCCGTACTCATCACCATTTCGATATATTTTTCAAAATAGATGAGTGCCGAATCTCTGCTTAAACAGCTCAAACCTGAAGAAATTGCCGAAATTAAGACAGCATTCAAGGAATTCGATAAAGATAGTAATGGATACATCACTTCGGATGAGATGCACGAATGTCTTCGCCGATCACACGTCTCACATGATAACAACGAAATCCTCCAAGTTATGAAGAACATGGACAGCAATCGGGATGGAACAGTCTCATTCGATGAATACATGACATTCATGGCATATCTTTATACCGGGCAAACACCTCCAGCTCCAAATATCACAAAACAAAAAGGAAAGAAATAAGTTAATCATCATTGATCTCCCGATATTTCCCGCAAACATGAATTTCGAAATAATGTGCTTTTTTGTATTGGTTGAAATCCTTACGAAATAAAGATAGAACGAGAAAAGAATCAATACTCAGTCATGCGCTAGATTAATTGCGTTTGAAAAAGAATAACTACGACATTAAGGAGTAATCCCTATGTCTTACGATCAAAGTGAATCTTTTCAGTAACATTCTAAAATGATATTCGAATAGAACTTATCGACCGTATTTATAAGCCATCTACATTATTTTAAAGTGACTTAATTTGATGCTGCGTGGTAGAACATTGAAGGATATTGGAAAAAAACATACCATCGAAGTGTAGGAAAAGAAAAAGCTTCGTACTTCAAATGTATTGACGTTAGATATCGTCGGTAGCGATTTAGTTTCAAACGATTGCGTTTAACGTGATATGTGTCAAAAAACAGCAAATAAAGAAAGACACTAATTCTCTTCCGAACGGTTAATCAATATGGTTTATTAAGTACCCATTTCTTGCTATTCGGAACAAATATTTCATGCACACAAACAACAAGACCTAGTTTTCTTAATTTTCACATCGAACTATGCATCTATTACGTTCAAGAGTTGCCATTACTCTCGACGTATTCGCGACATGTTTATCCAAAAATTGTTAACATTAATGTCCGAAAGGCTATTGATTCATTCTCGAAGTCGATAAACAAAACTCTCTTGACTGTTTATTAAAAGAAATACCATCAGATCGTTTCACTGTCTCCCACGCTTCTATTAACGAGTCGGATAACATGACGGAAATTAATGGCGAAAGTGTACATCATTGGATTTGCTGACATAAACAAAAATTATTGACAGATATCATTTGGGTACGATTGACAGTATCTGACTTGTAGCCGAGATACTTTCATTTCTCTGTCATGTCCAACTGTGAACAGTGATAAATCACACGATCGGTTGACTTAGTTATCTAATTTTGACAAACGTCGCTCGCATATTCATGCTAACAAATCGGAGAATCCTTTCATATTAGACTATATGTTAAAGAGTTGATTTGTGTGTTGGAAAACAAGACGAATGATTGATTCGTTTTCGTAATACAATGAGCAGAAACGAGTACGAAGAAATCAATCGGAATGGAATTATCGTTCATTTGGGAATGAAGAAGCAATAAGTTTTTATATAGAACGATGATTTCTCGTCTCAAAGGACGAATATTCGCTTCTCGATTTGCTTTCCATAGCATTAATTTTATTTATATAAGGAAAAAAACACACTCATCATCATCATCATCTACTGAGAATACCGAGTACATGATGCATATCTGGGAATAGGAAATAAATCGTTTCTTTCTAACATATATAGACACTAGACATTATCTATCCTTCTCGGTTTTATGTCTATGAATAAATATGTGCAAGAGAACAGAAAGAGATAACAGGAGACTCTTTTTTATTTGATGATTGATTCTTATTAAGAAGAATTGTCTTCTGATTGGAAATTTTAGTTTTAGCGTAATTCCATAACGAGAATGTTCTTGATGCGTGATGAGTTTGGAAAAGGAAAGCTTAGAATTTCTCTGTAGGTAAATATGTCTTACATTCGAATAAATCGAGATCTTCTTTTGACAAGTTCATATTTTATCATCATTAGAGACATGTCTACACATAGTGATGAAAACAAATGACTTTATTTATCATCAAACCAACTACTTTTTTCCTCATTTAGATCTTTGGTATCTCTAATGCGAAGTAAAAGGTTTCTGACTATTGTATTCATAGTCACGAAATATATTCAATGTTGAAAATCGTCATTCTCGCGTAAATATCTTTCTGAGAGAAAAAAAAAGCTCTACTATTTCATCCATTTAGACATGTAAAACAAAATATCTGATTATCATGAGTAGAAATCCGTGTGTATCAAATCACAACGAAACACTTCGTTCTGATATCTTACACGATATTGAAGTATATGGTTATCGTTATGTGATTCTAATCATATGTATATTCGGTATTGTATGCAATATTCTGAATCTATGTGTTTTACTTCAACGTCGTCTGAAAGAATCTCCGTATACGTATTTAACTGGGTTAGCTGTTGCTGATATGCTGACATTGATTTCGATATCGCCATTCTCGGTTGTTCGTGGCGATTACATTCGTCACGACACGATCTTTTTTGCTCTAACACGTTTCGAAGCACAGTTTTACATGCCATTAGCGAACTATTTCGGTCAAGTGAGCATCATGATTACGTTAGCATTGACTATCGAACGTTACCTATTTACAACTTATCCGTTACGTACGCGAAGTTTTTGTAAGCCACGCTATGCGCGTATTACTATCGCAATTATCCTGCTGATTTGCGCTTGTCTTAGTTTTCCTCGTTTTCTATTTGAAACAGTCAAATACGTCATTGGTCCTATCGGCTCATTGAATTCCTTAACATGTACAACACATCCGTTCATAATCAAATATTCTTCAACAAACACAAGTTATATTGGTCAATGTTTCTGTGTTGTTGGTTATCCGCGAAAAACATTTTTACCATATCGAAACGCATACTACATCAGTATGTTCATTCTGAATCAAATACTTCCGGCAATGATATTACTCTTTCTAAATTTCAAACTGATACAACGTGTACAACATTCGAATCGTTACACTTTGAATGAACTTGTTGCACGACAACATAATTCAGTTACGTCAGCCACACCAACCATGCATCCAAATAAACAAAAACGTTTACGCGACGAACATCGTTTAACTAAAACACTCGTTGCTGTCGTCGTGGTTTTTCTCATCTGCAATACGTTTACCATCGTGTCGTATCCGAATTTAGTACGAGCGGTAACTGAAAAACACTATCCAAAGTATCTCTTTGTCGGATTTCGTATTCAAAAACTAATCACTAATATTATGTTGTTATTAAACTACTCAATTAATTTCTTTTTTTACTGTGCATTCAACCAGAAATTTCTCGATACGCTTAAGTTGACATTTCGTCATCGATTATGTCTATTCTTTCAGGAAAGTTTTGACATATCGCATGATAGTATCATTGCCCGACGTGCGCTATGCAATAGTACAACATCATCAGCAGCTTCGTCTTATTATGTTCATTCGAAGATTCAACATTCAACGAGACAATTTTCAAGTTCTGATCAAGAATCTCAACGTGTCAAACAACATCAGCCGGAAATAATTGATATGAAAACCTTAAACGAAAAAGATGCGAATCTTGAAAACTAAATGTACAGACATCTTGTAATCGATTTATTCAATTTGAAACGAAAATAAATAGACCGAAATCGAACACTCCTGTTTCTGACAACGGAAATATCGATAATTAACTTTCAATTTGTATATTGATTGTTTTGGCAATACAGCAATCGATTTTGTTGTGATGTTATTTGACAAAGAGAGTTAGAGAGAAAAAAAACAGAAGCCTGTTGAAGAGATTTGATTGACAGAAGGGAGAAAGAAAGAAAAAAATGACGGTAGTTATGTTTTAACCGGAGAAAAGTCATAGCAACCAGTGAAATAAAAAGAATAATAGGTGAGCACGTAGATAAATTTTTCTTTCGTTCGTCATTCCATTAAAGAATTGGACTGATTACAAAGAGAAAACAGTTACACAACTAAACGAAGAGAAAACGACATTTTGAGTTATGCATCCTAACCAACAGCCGCCTATGTATACAACTCGACACTATATTCATAATCCGCAATCAAATCCTGCGTCGCGCCCACCTGCTCCACCTTACCCATACTATACAAATAATCAACCTCCAACGTCAGTCACTTATATAAACGACAGACCGAACTATGGGCAACCGATGCGACCGCAACAGCCACAATCCTATGCTTCACCGAACACCACCAACTATCCCCCAGCACAGCCAAGACCGCCGCCACCACCAACACAAAACAATTTTAATCGAAATAGTTATGGTGGCCCAGCTGGAGGAGTCGGTGGGGGTGGTATTGAAAAAACAAATATTATGTCAAATGAAAGTCCGTTTCATGATCCAGCACGTGGATACGAACAATACAATGCACAGCGAACTGTTCAATCGATCACATCGCCTCCAAAGGGTGGTGGTAACATAGAAAAGACAAACATGATGTCAAATGAAAGTCCATTTCATGATCCGGCACGTGGATACGAACAATACAATGCACAGCGAACTGTTACATCGATCACATCGCCTCCAAAGGGTGGTGGTAACATAGAAAAGACAAACATGATGTCAAACGAAAGTCCATTTCATGATCCGGCTCGTCGACACGAGCAATATAATGCACCACGTACCATAACATCGATAACAGCACCACCGAAAGGTGATGGTGGATTGAATAAAACGTTGAATCTTTCGGAAGAAAGTCCCTTTCACGCTGTTTATGCTAGTTACCACTATCCATCACAAATTGACCCAACGAAACGAATTACGAATCAAAATTCAGGTGTACGTTCGACGGATAATAAGTCCTTGAACTTATCCGATGAAAATCCATTTCATTCAATTTATGGTGGTTATCACTATCCTTCCCAAATTGATCCAGCGAAACGAATTACTGAAATGCCAAAAGCTGCCGGACCTTTGTCAGCAACAAATGACATGTCTCGTGAAAATCCCTTCAATCCTTATCGACCTCCATCCCCGAGAAACTATCCACCAGGTCCCGCACCAAATTCGTATCCGCCCAATAATGATAATTGGGACAGAAATAATAATATGGGTCAACCTGCAAATCGTTACAGTCAAGGACAGAATCAATCGTTACCACCACCACCACAACAACAACAACAACAACCTAACTATTATAATCAACCGCAATCATCATCGATGCGTCCACCGAGCCCTCCAGTACACCAACCGCCGGCTCGTCCCCAACCTCAAAAAGCAAATCCATCTGCTCCGTTAGATAAAACATCTTTGAATATGAGTCCAGATAATCCATTCGCATCAGCCTATGGACAATATCACTATCCATCACCAGAAGAAATCAAAGCTCAGAAAAGAGCGGCCGAACACATGAATCGCTATGGTGATCAACAACCGGTTAATAATACTCGACCAGGACCACCAGCAAATCAAATGACTGAGTATCCCGAAACAGAAAAAAAAGATGTCATCGCCGGGAAAGGAAATACAAAATTTTCTCGCTTCGACGTGAACATGTAAAACCGGAGACTGTTAATAAATCTTAAATAAACATTGTTATTCTACTGAGAATGTGCGTTGGTGAAAAGACAGACATCAGCTTTCGATATCATCTGTAATAAAGATTACATGTTTTTATTTATGTAAAAATAATAATTTTAAAATAGTACATATAGTTAATCATACATGGCCATACATTCTTCTGAACATTGTCGTTTCAAGTAGCCTTGATGAGAATATCCTTGCCAAACAAGATCATTGGCGACGTTTTCATCGTTTAGTTTGTTTTGCATATTTTCTGCCAAACGAATTTGTAATCCGATCATTCCACGTTCGTTATCGTATTTCTCCGCTTCTCGAAGCATCTGCAATTGAGCACTGACAATTTCAGCTGCTTCCTTTCGTTTACCATTCTTCGCTAATTCAGCGATCTCAATATCCATATCAGCAGCCCGCTGGGTTGCATACATCGTTTGCACATGAGGATCAACATTTGCAACGAGTGATTCATCTTCCACGAACTTCAATGATAAAGTATTTTTGATACTCATAGGTTCACCATTTAGGTCATCTGGTCGAAGATATCGAAGTTCGTAAGCAAGTGATTCAACTTCTTGCCCATTGCCGGTGTTAGCAGCAGCAGCAGTGGTGAATTCACAAAGAACTGATCGAAGATTGTTCGAATGCAAATCACCAAGACTTGCACCGGCGACAATATCATTATGACCCCAGATCTTTGTCACTACTGATCCATTCTTGCCACGGACAATTAAACGAGTTTGTGAACCACAAACGCCAAATACACTGACGAGAGCTTTTGTCACGAGTGGTTCGATAACTTGAGCTGATTCAAGAAAAAAGAATCGTGATCCACCAGCATCAGCAATACCTTTCATAATTTCAGCATCGAAATCAGCACCGATGCCAAATGAATCAGTGATGATACCGTTGTTGTTATACTTAGCAACAAGACTTGTCAATTCGGCTCGTGTTCTCAATCCAACGTTGGCTTGGCCATCAGAAAAGAGAAACATGCGGCGCGAAAATCCATTGTACACATACTTTTCGAGAAGGCCAGCGCCAACTTCGAGTCCACCTGACATATTTGTCGATCCGGCAGTTTGAATATTGTTGACAAGCGCATATAGATATTCGCGAGTAGATGCACGAGCATTTTCGAAGACGATCGACACATCGCTGTCATACGCAACAAGATGAACAATGTCATCGTCGTGTAAAAGATTCAGCACTGAAATAACAGCTTTCTTTGCGAAAGTTAACTTGTCATCCGATTCCATCGATCCACTTCGATCGAGAATGAGTGCGAGATTGAGCGGTGTTCGTTGATCTGATTCGTCCTTACTTTTCGTTTCGATGTCAAAACGTACCTTTTTTGTGTTGAGAACACCAACAAGAGCATATGAATTATCTGGTATGCATCGAATTTGTACAATGGGTGTTTGCGTATCAGTAGCCATTCTTTATGACTATGTGTAGAGAAAAACTGACGATTGATGTTATACGACGAGAGTAGTAATAGAATAAGTGAGACAAAAACATCCCGCCTATTTATACTATGACTGAAGCAAATTATGGTTGTGTAATGACAACGATATGAATCATGATATTTCACAAACATGACAGATATGTGAGTCACCTGTAGAATTTTCAATAGCATGTCGCCAGCCTGAGCTTATAGAGTGCACCTAGATGATCAGCAATTAATAAGAAATACAGTATCGGACTTTTTTGTATCGGATAGTATACATATTTAAATGTTTTCAGTACTCATCGCGATTACAAAAAGAAAAGCATCATACAAACACAGTGATTATCTTGTAGATCTGCTGATATACTTCGAACATTCTGTGTGTACTTTTTGCGAAAGAGTCGTTCTTTTCAAAAGTCTAATCGAACATTTATTTACCTATAACGGACGACAGTAACGTTGATAATACGAGATGGTCATATTTCAAATAGATCAGACAATAGCAATTCGATGAGTCACGCTTTTTAAATATTTATTTTTAAAAAGAAGTACAAAATTATTGTTAAAACCAATGTTTATGTTTAAAACATCCTAACATGAAAATGGCCAAAGTAGCCATAACACTCAATACGATGTAATAACCGTATTCGTACTTTAACTCGGGCATATTTTCAAAGTTCTAAAAAAATACGAAATGACGCTTAACTTCAACAAAAGATATCGCTTACCATGCCGTAAAGTCCACTTATAAATGTCAATGGTATAAAAATAGTTGATATGATTGTTAATGTTTTCACCACTTCATTCATCGCATTAGAATTTAACATCATATAGAAATCAATAAATGACGCTAACATTTCTCTATACGTATCAATTGAATCATTAACTTGAACAACATGATCAAATAAATCTTTCAAATAGATGTTTGTGCTCTCCTGCATAATCAAAGTTTCTTCTTCTTTCTGTAGTTTAATAATGATTTCTTTTAATGGCGATATGACCGACCGTAGATAGAGCATGTCACGTTTCATATCATAGATCGATTCTAATGTGTCGCGTTTTAATGTTTTCATCAATTGATTATCAATCGCTTCGACTTTTGAACCCATCGTATCCAGCACATCCATATAATGATCGACAATGACGTCAACGAGAGAATAGAACAGATAATCAACCTTAGATTTTCTTATGCGTCCTTTGCCTTGCCGAATACGGTCTGTAATGAGAAACAGAGATATGAACAAAGATGTAGTTCGAACAAGATTCGTCTTTACTTTTAATTGAATCGAATAAATCTTTGGGTGTTTCTTGAAACGTTATAAGAATATTCTCTTTCAAATAAAAACTCATTTGCTCTATAATTGTATGTCCCGTGTGTGCTACATCACGAAAGATTAATTTGCATACAAGAAATAACGAATCATCGAGTACATCGAGTTTCGTTCGTTGTTCTGTTGTCTTTATATCTGTTTGCACTAGTGAATGAATATCGTATCGATCAGCTAACTGAGATATGACATCTTGATAGTGTACACCATCGACATCAATCCCTGAAGATAAGCAGAGGCAATGAATGATCAGATTAAAGCTTTTCTATCATACATACACGTCATTTGTGTAGTAGGCGCTGTTGAACTAACAGGAATTTCATCTACTTTTTTATATTTTCCTTCCGTGAAAGTATCTCCATCGTAGGTAAAAACATTTAATTGTACTGGCGAACTAAATAATACAAGAATCATTCATACAATTGAGTGCATAACAATGAAATTTACGATGGATCGCTAATATGAACCAATGTACCCGATGAATGTACAGGCGCTCCTATTATCGTTAATCTTCTGCTACTAGGTTGATTTTTCCCAGTGGCTGTACGATTCTCTGCTCCGATGCCTGGTTTCGTACGTCTAAATGGCATAAATTTCGTTCGACTGCCTGAAAAAACCTTTGCCATTGTTTGCAAAACAATGAGCTAAACAGTACACATTGCATTGAGAAATTGCTTGACAAAAACATGCGCCACTTACTTATTTACATTGAAATAAAAACGATTATCACAAAAGATCACCGACACAAAAAATGGATATTTTCAATATCTTGGCAATACTTCTATAATATTCGTCATACGTCTACGTGATCAATACTATTATAAGACATGCTTGTATAAGTCGAGAACAGATTTTTTCTCTCGATTTCATCGCCATAATCATACAACGAGTAGGGTACAATCAGAGAAAGCATAGATATTTTTCGTTAATCAACCGTATCAAAGCAAGCATAGATAAATTGATAGGTGAAAGCAATCAAATATTTCGAATTATTTGTTTAGACGTAGCGAGCTTATCCTACAAACTATCGAATAAATTTCGTTGTTTTTTTTTCTAAAGGTTAGTCAGGTTAATCATTTTTCTCCACTCATATCTGTTCTAAGCCGGAAAATATGAAATATTGAGCTGTATATAATCATAGGATGAATCACGTGAAATCGGATTGAACTGAAATGTATTTTTTGAAATTAATCTTCAATAATATATTCACATCGCGAGCCGTACATCTGACCAGCAGAATTTTTTTATACAATACAACTAAAATATTCTCACTCAAGAATTTGTACAATATACAAAACTAAAAAAAAACGTAAACAAACAGTTGTGATCAATGTTTTTCAACATTCTATTGTTCGATTGCAAAGACGGCTGGTGAATTTGATTTAGTCGTAAACGGTAGGATAGTGTAAGTTTGCATAGAAGTATTTCGATCAGTTAAAGAATCGTTGGTTGATGTATCCAATAACTTCTCATATTGTTCGTAAAATTGTTCATAGTCGACACTATTCTCTTCCTTTTCGTCACTTGTCGAAGTTAACAACCCTTCTTTCATATGTGCCTTCAGTACGTCAGGTTGACATGGACATTCAAAATGAACGCAATGAAAAACTTCATTCGCAGTATTATGTGTGCCACATATTCGAATAAAACCAACGATTCGAGGCGAAAATGTTAGTATTTGCCATGAACTTGATGACAACAAGAAAATCAAAACACAATGAATCGAGTTTTAGATAAACGAAGGCAATTTTCTTACCGGCAAGCGAGCGTTCGTTTATCAACAATTTTAGTCCATGTTGCATTATCATAAGACGTTTCAATATAATATGAATATGATCGATTATCACAATCCCATAGTAACAACCTAATAAAGCATTCGAACGAAAGGAAAATCTACCCTTGTATTCGAATTTCAGATTTACCTCATCGAACTGATGATATACGGTTGACATAATTGTATAATAATTCCACCAGAGCCAATTTGGTGACATGTATAGCCTAGAATAAGAACTAAGTTTCGACTTTTATTTTGTATTCTATTTACCTGAATCCCAATCGTACGATTGATAATCGCCATTGATCAAGGCATTTCTTATTCGACTTACACCTTCAGACACAACTGCACTGCCTTCTATTGTCGCGACATTTTCCGTTGGAACTAAAATAGAATTTTCAAAGAAAATGAATCCATTCTACATTGTACGAACCATGAATATCTCCAATCAAAGCAAATGACTTTTGCATGTAATAAACTTCCATAGAAACAAGATGAAAGACTTTGTTCACAGTATTATGAGTACCCACAACACGAATATATCTATAAAGAAAAAGCAATGCATAAAAGACAAACAATCGTCAATTATTTAGTCATACGTTGTAACAATAGGCGGAAAATATAACTTTTGCCATGAACGACATAAATACAATCTATAGTCAATAATACGTGTCCAATTGATGTTGTCAACCGATACTTCGACACAATAAGAATAGGCACTACAAGAAATTCCACTTTTACCATTGTTTACCAAATGAATCCGTCATACCGAGTATCTTTATCCCAAAGAAGTAGTCGAATGTGATTTATGATCGAAGGTCCATCTAATTTTACGCAGATATTGTGAGTATCGTCGATAACATGTCTCGTGTAACCACGATCCTAAATATTATAGAAGCTTTCTTAGATGGAAGACAGTTTTAAAACAATACGAACTAGATCGTAATTTATTGTATCTCCATCCAGTAACGTGTGCTTCATTTCTCCTTAAAAAAAAGTCAATAGGATTACACCGATTTGTTGTAAGAAGAAAATCTCTAACCGGTGATAACTTGCGCAAGATAAGCTTTTGTTGCAATATTTTCATTAGTTCGCAATCGTCCTCGATAGTTCTTAATTCGAGTTTCATTATTTGTATCCGGCGATGTATTTGATTCCAAATGGATGGCATCAATTGCATCCATAATATGATTGAGATTAAATAAATTCGAATAGCGCACAATTTTTAATAGTTCACTCATGGTCATTAGTGTTAAACGAACTTTGGATACGATTTCGTCAGCTGGTTTCAAATTTTCACTTTGATCACGATAATGATATTCATGCCAGTTTTTAACTGCATAGAAAATCTCGATTTCCGGACAATGAAACGAATCACGTGAGATAATAGATGCGAACGCATCCTAGAAAAGATAAATTATAACACGAAATAACAAACAGATGTTGAACTCACTGCTGATAGAGCAAGAAATTCACTGGTTTTTATAATTTCTGTCGCATAGTTATCAATAAATTGTGCACAATGTTGTTGGAGAGCGTGCAATTCATACAGACAAGCTGTATCGTAAATAATACAAACATTATTCAATGAAAGAATGGATTTCAAATAGATTGATAAACTATTTTCTAATTCTTCAAATACATACTGATGAACTAATCCGAGTAAATCGATTAGAACATCTTCCTAAAAATGAATATTTCGTTTGAATTGGCAGGTGATCGAAAACAAATCGGATGTTTTACTTTTTCTTTGATCAAACTAATTCTTCCTGTATAAATATACTGTAAAAGAAGTTTGAATGCTGCTGCTTTACATTCTTTTATTTCAATTGTTCGATTATCATGTTGAGATTCGCGTAAACCACCATAGAGTAACGCACGAAAGTATTCCGATCGTGCTGCAAGAATAACTCGATGTGCGCAGAAACGTTCTGCTTCGACAATTAATTCAATATCGCTGTAATCCGATTGATTGTATAATTTACCTAAAGAAAAAAGCGATATTGATTGGTTAACAGAGAGAAAGAAATGCATTGTTTTTTGATTAGTTATCAACTAGAACATACCGAAATCACCGGATAAGACTGAGGTATGATTGATTTCACCCAATCCATTGGATCTTTCGCTTGTTTTTAATCCATCAGTTGTAGTATGATTAGTTGTCGATTGACTCGTATTGCTAGTTGCAGTATTAGATGATGCATGTTGTTGCCAAGTTGACATATTTATCTATCGTAAATCGTTTTGCTTGACAAGATAAAGTCAATCTGAAACGCAAAATCATGTTATTCTGCTTTAGTATCGTATTGGCCGATGGCTGCCGATCAACCAAATATTAATATTCGAAAATTTACTCTTTTCACTCATGGATCCATTTGAATAAGATAAGGAAAAAAGTTGTCAATCGGGAGAAAATCTTCGAACACATAAATGCATTTTACTTATAGATGTCGCTCGAAGGCAGTGAAAATTACTAAAATACAATTCTACCTATCAGATCAGAATGAACGAAAAATACTACTACCTTGAACAATAATGTAAGATTCTTCTACAACTGATAAATATTTTCTTTCGGACTATATTGCGAACGGGGCTTACTGAGTAAAGTTCTAGGCCCATGCAATTACCTGCATCACTCAAGTAGTAATTACCATTGATGTCTCTTTAGAGAAAATATTTTCGGAACCACTCAATTAGTTCAAGTAGTTCACTATTCGAATTCATACCGTTAGGAAACATACATGCCAGCATAGTCAACAGCATTCATTGCAAAAGTTACACTAACTGATGTTCTCACAGCCATTCTTTCCAAAGACTCATCCGATATAACTTCCCTTCGGCAGACTACACTGATGACTAAAAAAAATCAAGAATTCAACAAGACCGTCAGCTAGTACATAAACTATACGTTAAATTCAGAGAATTATACAATATGGCTGACCAAACTTAACTATAAGGAACTACATAAAAAAAAGACAATAAACATCGAATGGCTACAGTTGAAGCAATAAAAAATTGCTACATCACTGTAGAATGCGACTCAATAGAAACATACAAAAACTAATATAAAGAACAACAACCCATTAGTGAAGAATTGAAATTGTTGATTGCAAACATGATAAATAGATTGCCCAATATTTAATTGCAAAATAGTGTGGACGGAACTTGAATATGTTGTTACTGAATCATACTTTTTCATGTGATCGTTTTTACCTTTTAACGAACATGTGACTTCATTGAAGAAGACTCGTACTAAATATTTTTATGCATAAAGATACATTTTTTTGTTTGAAGCTGACAAAAGTATTGTTATCAATAAATGTTAGACATCACAGTCGGAATTTCGTCTTCAGAAAAAGGAGATATTTGATTAAATCATAGCGAGTTGAACAAAACCTAACCAAGCAAATAAAAAACTTCAATCTCTCTGTATTTTATTGATTAAAGTTCCAAGATGCAGAATGTCGATGTGTTTCTCGGCAACAGCGGATGATATGACTGCACTACATATATAAATAAATAGCTAATGAGTTACTTGATAAAAACGAGTTAGGAGTATTATTAACGGACACTCATTATTTGAGATAATTACTTTTCATCGAAACAATCGTCAAGGAGAAAAGAAGAAAAAAAAACTAATTTCCGTCTTTGCACATACTTCCATACTTCTTATGTTAATCATGCACACAAGGAGTCGTCTTCTTACAAATTGACCAAACATCTGCACTCTGTCTGTTGAGAAAATCAGATCTCTGTTAGTTTAATGTACCTACACTATTACGATGATCAATTGCGGAACTGTGAACTTGTATTCATTCCAACACTCAGTTGATTAAAATAGAAGCGTTTCTATTGTCAATCATTCGATTGAATAAGCGCTCTACATTCTGATGATATTTAACCCAGAGAATAAGTAAGAGGAGATCATGATTTTAGTTTTTTTATTTTAATGATTAATGACGGCTTACCAAATCATCTCGTATAGTCGCTTTTCTCCATCTCCTTTTTTTTCTCTTCTCAAGAACTCTTGCTGCAAATGATGTGCAAGTTGTCAGACGACAGAAATAAAAAGGAAGAGGAATAAATAATTAAAGTAACAAACATTCTGACAATGGCGAATAGAAAACGAAACATGTAACCTTATTATGTTTATATCGTGCAAAGAAATTCCATTAGATATTCAAGTGAGTATATGTACTATTAATTGTCATGCATCTGTTTGACATTTTCTTGTCTAACAAGTCAAATGAATATCTATTATTGAAACAAATGGAACACGCATCATAAGATAGTGTCTTTATATCGTTTTAGATCATTAGAAACTATCTGTATGGATGATGTATTTAATCTACGTTCATTTGTTGGAAATCAAGTAGAAAAACTCTCTACGCCAACAAATGTCATCGTTGATAAATTTCGGCAAACAGTTGACAATTTTAAATTTCCATTCATTTTATCAACAAACACTGATCGAGACACGTTACAAATGCCAACAAACGATGCAATACATAACATTTATCCATCCGAATCACTCTCGACGTCATCAACATCATCAATAATTAGTAGTCATCATGTGTTAAATTCACGATGGACTCAAATAACCTTACCGGACTCCATGTCGAATATGACACTTGCTAGTGAACAGCAAACATATCGTCATGCAACTTTGAAACGCCATGTTTCAGAATCGAACAAATCCGACGAAGCAAATCTCTCTCGACCAATCTTTCATGACAATCCACCAATTGATGTTAGTTGTTTACTAAACAAAAGCAATCCTTCACAAACAACGCACACCGATCGATCTCGTTCCTTAATTCGACAGTCAACAGATGCCACATGTACATATCCTATTCGCCGTGCCATGCGTCGTATGGAATCGGTTGAAATTCCTGGCTTAAACGGAGTTAAATCGATTCGTTACATAACCGATGATCTCGGCAAATTAGAACCTGATCTTTATAAAAAGCAAATCTCGTCCAATGATTCTTCCAACGAAACTGGTGAACTGACATTTACACTTTTCTACAATCAAACACTATCATCATTAATAGTCACAATTCTTTCCATTGATAAATTGCCATACCGAAATTTGAATTCGAAAACTTTACCAAATCCATTCATCAAACTAACATTGCTGCCTGATCGTCGAAAAAAGTTTCAAACTAAACTCTACAAACATACACGCTCCAAACAATTCAATGAAACATTTCCTATACCAATTGCTTTCGATGATTTACTAAAACGCATACTACTCTTCTCCGTTTACGACTTTCGTCGTTCATCGAAACGTAATCTTATTGGTACAATCAAAATCGAAGATATCTATTCTATACCAAATCTCACATCGTATGACGTCACATTTACAAAACATATCATGCTTGGCATGGAGGTTAGTTTTTTCACGAGAAATTAATCTTGAATGATACATTTTAGAATATTAAGAGAGCAATCAACATAATTGCTCACTGTTTCACGCGAGAATTCCACTGGGATTTATGTTTTTTACATTGACATTTACCAGAGAACATCAAGTATAAATAATGAAACAAAAATGAAGTTATCAGCAAGTCGTCAGACAAATGAGTTCGATATGCAGATGTTATTAGATTAGAGGACATCAGTTGACAGAAAAAAAGCTAAAAATAAAAATGAATAGTTTATGGGTAAATTGATTGTACTCATCATAGTATTCCGAAAATGAGCTAAATGTGACGAAGAAATAGAATTGGAATTGAACCATAAAGTATCCATAGCATTTAATAGGTATCTCAGATTATTCAATCGAGAAAAATAAGAAGTTTTCAGGAGGGTAAAAGGAATTAGTTATCATGTATTTAATATTAATTTTCATATAAGATGCACGAAAGAGAACTTGTTCATGATTGTAGAGCGATCCTGATCTTGGTGAATTAACAGTTTCCTTATGTTATTTACCCAACGCGAAACGTGTTACAGTGACAATTGTTAAGGCTACTTCGTTAAAGCCGATGGATATAACTGGCAAATCTGATCCGTATGTGAAAGTCATTCTCCTGATCAATGGTAAAAAAGTTCGCAAGAAGAAAACATCTGTTCTATCAAATACGCTCAACCCAATATACAATGAAAGTTTAGAATTTGATTTACGTAATGAAGAACTGGAATATGCAGATTTGATATTTAAAGTGATTGACTATGATCGCGTTGGTTTGAACGAACTGATCGGATGTATAGGTATTGGTGTCAATTTTAACGGACTACAACGTCATCATTGGTATCAAATGCTAGAATATCCACGTGTACCAATTACTCAAAGTTATAATCTGCGTGACACAGTGCCGAGTCTATTGTATACAAAGTCCAAAATCAACCAACAGAAAAAATAAGTTTCTATCGATGCTCTTCTTCTTTGCGTTTTGATAATGAAAAATAAAGAAATGACAGGAAAAACATGAGCATTCATTGATTTCAGCAGAGATCTTCATTTGGATGATTCGTTATCGTCGCCGATTGTTTAGCAAGTTCTGTTTGGTCTAAAAGAGCTATTGGTACTTCGCTTCCATCCTCAACTATTGTTGGTTTTCTCGGATCGTTTTTCTAAAGTATTATCTGTGAGGAACAATTCGCCGAAAGATATCTCACCTACCGGTATCAAGGATAAACGATGCACAAGAAGAGAAACTGGATCATTGATTATTTCTATTTAACATAACAAATCGATAGAGATGTTTGAGGCTAGAACTACGTTCGTCAATGGTTTCTTATGAAAAAAATGAATACCTTGTGCGTTGGAATCGAGACGAGCAGTGTAGGTCGGTCGAACAGACTACTCAAAACAAATTGCATGGTTATTATGTTAGAAAATGATTGAAAATTTTACTATCTGACGAATGGCACCAGTGGCTTGAATACGAGTGAAATTAGATGGATTTCGACATGGCAAATCTTTCAAGAATGAAGACTAAAACTCAATGACAATTGTTTTTTGACATTACACATCAATTGCATGTAATTACCATATTACTCCAGTAATGCAGGTAATCTCAGATGAAGTACATCGGTCACTATATCATTATAAATGATAAATACGAAAATAAGATTACTAAAGCTTCTTTTCTTAACCAATAGAATGGTCTGACGAGTGAGATGTCGGTGACGAGCACAAATAGAAAGAATACATGCAAAAACTGTGTACATAGCTAAATGAATTATTACGATAAAGTTGCTAGTGTACAATTCTGAGCTGTTTTAAACCAATTCGCACTTTATCCGAGATGTGGTATCAGCTACCTCTGAGTATGATGTAGCAAATTCTGGACAAGCATCTGCCTGATTTTCTCATGACCGATTTGCCAAATAAAAAGCAATGATCAAGCGAATTTTCCTTTCCTGTAACAACAAAAAAAAAACAAGACTCAGTTGCGACATGTTTGATTGTAATTATTTTTATTATATCTTCTTTGGATTTGTTCTTGTCGTCCAAACAAGTTTAGCTCATAAGACTGGTATATTGAAAAATGTTGGCGCATTTTGTGCAAATGATACAACGCGTGGTGATCCAAATTTAATTCCGATTGATGTAGGTCAACCACGATTTATCAATAAGGTTGAAAATGGTACACTTTATCAAATTGGTTCTGGCGAAGATCAAGTATGGCTTATTCATGTTTATGGTAATAGTGGTTATGATTTTGGTTATGCTTATGGTACATTATTGCGTGATCAAATTCATAAAGTTTTACCGCGAGCTTGGGCGCATTTTGAACAAGAAATTATCGATGCTTTGAAAGATTTAAAATTACCAAAATGGTTCGAAGAATTAATTGCTGAGAAAGGTCTTCCTATTGCCTTAGATATCCAAAATGATTTAGTCAGAAAATATATGGATGAAGAAGTCTATAACGAAATGCGTGGTATTGCTGATGCAGCACAAATTGATTATAAAACTGTGGTGAGATTACACATGCTCGGAGAAATCACTCGCGGTAAATATTGTGTTAACAAATTTGAAAATAGAAGCCACATTTGATTTATGTAGGTCGATGCTCACTCTATGGTCTTTGGGGTAATGCAACACTCGGAGGAAAAACATTGCAATTACGTGCACTAGATTGGGATGTTGACGGTGGTTTACAAGACTATCCAGTTATTACTATTTACCATCCTGGTACATCGAAACTTGGCCATCCGTTCGCCAATGTTGCATGGGCTGGTAAATTTCTTAACTTTTACTAACTTTGATTCTCTATCTCTTTCGTACATCTACCAAGGGTACATTGGTACATTAACTGGTATGTCGTCATATCGTCTTGGCATCTCCGAAATCGGTGTTTCATTTCCTGACGATACTTTCGGTGATGAAAGCATGAGTGGTTTGCCATTCATCTTTGTTGAACGTTACATCTTACAATACACTGAAACACTCGATGATGCTCTTTCATTCATAGCAAATGTACGACGTACATGCCATTTAATTCTCGGTGTTGCTGACGGTAAATTAGGCACAGCTCGTATGATTCAATACTCTCATTCAAAAGTAAACTTCTTTGATGATCAAAATTTACAACCCTTGGCCGATTGGCATCCACGTATTCCAAATGCTATCTATTCCGGTATGGACTGGTTATGTCCATCACGACAATATAAATTATATCGAGCTATTGTCGATCAATACGGACAAATCACACCCGAATTATCAATTAAAAATATCACCTCGGTTGTCAAAACTGGCGATTTACATGTGGGTGTCTATGATTTAACGGATAATATCATGTATGTTGCTAATGCACGTGGTACTGGTGAACAAGGACCTATGGAAGCTTACAAACGTCAATTCGTTAAAGTTGATCTTAATGTTGAATTCGCTCGTACTCGTTAAAATCAAATAAAATTATTTGATTTCAGACATAATCCATTGTGTCTTCAACATGTCAAGTGATTTGTTTAGTTTAACAAAAATATCATTTTTTTTTATTGAGAAAACATGATCGCCTGATTAGAAGTTTCACTTCGACATCTACACAACATTTGTTAGTTTTGAGAAACGTGAGAAAAAATTTTTATCGATCATAAATAGAAATCACATGTAAGACAAGAACGCGAACTTGTTGTCGAAGATTAAAAAGTTAAGTAATCGATTGTTGATCGACGGATATAATGATAATTGTTTGATATCGCTTGGATATTGTTTAACATGTATTTTAATAACTAGACGACAAAGTGATTTCAACGATTGACAGGAGTTCTGTTGTTGATGAAAAACATTCCTTTCGAAGAAATGCATGAAATCGAATTTCTTGTTTTCCAATTTTTTATTTACAAATTGATATGAATCACTCTGCAGAATCAATCGAACTTGTCGTAGATCGAAATAAATCTCACCGTTATCATGAAGCGCGCGAAGAAACCGCCGAAAGGTTTCCTTTTCTTCCTCTTTGTTGTATTGATAGACATTTGGAAAAGAAGAATAAAGTGCAGGAGACGGAAATATCATGTCAATCGAACGGGAATGAATGAAAAATTCATGATAATGTGATGAGAGATAATATATAACGATCATTTCCAGAAAGTAACCGGTCATTTTTTGTCGACGTAAATTATTCAGTGATCGATTGTGAGCCGAATTGGTAGTAAAAATATCCGATAAACGATATCTCAAGAGAAAACAACCTAGAATGTCAAAGAGAGATGTAAAATATGATTCGTGATCGAGTGAAGTCTACATGCCTAGTTCTAATAGAACATTGACATTGAGTTCGTTCCAAATAAAGTTTGTGTAACTATTGAAAGTGTTTTGATAAATTGCTCGATTGTGTACCGGTGGAGAATATTCGAGAAAAGCTTTGGAAATTTTGCCATTTAAAACTAATAGTTGATGTAATAGTTGATATAGATCATATGTTATTGAATCAGATCGATAGGGATGAATTTTCTGACAAAGTAAATAGAGTAGGTATTGATCGAGAATTGTGTTGCCGTATTGATCAATTTCATTGGCTATTGTGCGAGTTAAATTCAAATTCAAGGAAAACGATTCGTTTAGTGTTGTATCAATATATTCAAGTAAATTAGGCTGCTCATCCGAACGGCATAGACGTGGTCGATTAGCGGCATGATCTGTTGCTGGGATTATATTAGTCATCGATCTAAAAAACAAGATTATGTTCAGAACAAAATAACGTAACAAAAACAAAATAGCAGAAAAATGCGAGAATAGATTATATCAATGAACTAGATTCTATGTGAACGTGTGATCATTGATGCTTTGAATATCTTCCTGAGTAAGATGGATATTCAATGCCTTGACTGAATCTTCGATTGACGTTATTTGACTAGCACCAGGTATAGGAACGATACATTTCGATTTGGATAGAATCCATGCAAGTACAATACAATACGTTGAACAGTTGTATTTCGATGCTAAATTTGTAAGAAACTTATCTTTATTGAGTTTCTTGTGTTTCCTTCGTCCACCCATGGGTGAATAAGCTAGAAATGTTAGTTGATTATCTTCACAATATTTCAAAACACCATCTGTTTCAGCACCGCGTTTAAACAAACTGAAAACGTTCTGCACGGCATGAATTGGTACATAAGTTTGCGCTTCTTTGATCTGTTCAAGATTGAAGTTCGAAACACCAACATATTGGATTAGGTTAGCTTGAACTGCTTCGCAGATCGGTTCGAATATCTCTTTCAAAGTATATTTTTCATCTTGAGGAGAATCGTGTAATTGCCATAGAGGAATCGGTTTTTGTCCTCCAAGACTATCGTAACTTTGACGTATGGCTTGGCGAAGGCGCGATGGACTTAAATCTGTCTCCCATGCTCCACCAGGACGGACAAGACCACCTGAAATACATTTTCAAAGAATTCTGTACTAAATCAAACAAATACGAGATACCTTTTGTAGCAACAACAATATCATTAATATTTGCCGAACCCTGATACGTTTGTAGTGCTTGACAGATTAATTTTTCACAGTAGTTTTTGTCATTTTCATCTGCACAGTACGCATCAGCTGTGTCGATCAATGTTATTCCAAGATCAAGTGTTCGATGAATGACTTTAATCGCATCTTCACGTGTTGGTCGCCCGTTAATTGCCAATGGCATCGAACCTAAGCCAACTCTCGATATTTTCAGATCAGTTTTACCCAAATGAGTAATTGACATATCCAGACTTTATTCTTATCTTTCTAGAACATCATACATTTGAAATACTCAAGAGAAGAGAAAATGAAAAACAAATATATATATATATATTTTTTTTAAAGATTAAAGCAAGCACCAACAGACAAAAGAACAAGGGTCATTATATTCATCACTGTTTTGTTTTTTCTCTAGAAGATATATGTAATATAATTGAATAAAATTGTATTTTGTTAGATTTGCAGATCTCTTCGAGAACGATAGTTAGAGGAGAAGAATGTTATCACTTGAAATGAACTGAGAAGAAAGAGGCGAGGGAGAAGAAAACAAAAAAAAAAAGAAAAAAAATTTGACATTCGACTACAAATTTAGGAAAACAAACTGTACGATGAGAAAATTTCTAAGAATAAAAACACTCTGATGAATGAAATGAAAGAGAAAATAATGTTCATTTGTTCAAAAATACTTCTTCTTCAGTAATATTCTAACATTTGCTAGCGAGTTTCTCTTTCGTCGGATATGTGCCTTTTTCTTAAACGGGTACACTGCCAATCATAACTTTTGATACAAAATTGACAATGGCAGTAGCGGGCTGAGATGGATCAAGTTCAGCAAAGATATGGCATTCATTTTCCGGCTGAGAAGATTTTGCACCATTGATTTTCTTCGAAACGAAACCAAAACATCTGAAAGCAAAACATGCGATATTCGTTTTCTGGCATAGAAAATTTTCTTAAGCAGACTTGGCTCGTGGTAACATGTCAAGATCACTGAATTGATACGTCCAAAAACGATCGGTTTCATAATCAGCTCCGCAATATGTAACATATTCTTTCGGAAAATGACGTCGTGAAAAGATTCTAAGAAAAATCACATTTTACAAAATGAAGGTGCCGAAATCGAATGACCTACTTTTTCTTCGTGTCAGTTAAGGTAATGCCAGTATTTGAAACTTTAAAATTAACAATAGTAGCTTGTAAACGTTCAGCATTATCAAATGTGCTACGTAATGCTTTTGCTACAGCCATTTGACCGGATAACGATTCAACATCCACATCATTTAAATAGATAACATTACAAGCTAAATGATAGTAAGAGAATGCTGTCGAATGAAGTCTGATTAAAAGATTTGATTTTACCGGCTCCTTTTTCAAGTAAATCTTTAACAGACATCTTCTTTGCTTCGTGGTGTTGACTGGCGGCAGGACGATAATCCTCGGCGATGTCGGTCGTCGGTAAGACGAGTTTCGTTGGTAATGCTAGTGCAGCGATTGTATGTTGATACACCAATGCAGAAAGATTTACTAAAAACAAATAAATCTTAGAATACATCGAATTTGTCGTAGATGAATATACCGAAATCAGGTTCATTGGGACAACCTTTCAGTCGAACATGTCCCGACGGTGTCCGTTCGATCAGATAATGTCGAACGAGTTCAGCATTTGGATCTGCACCTGCAAAACAATGAAACTGTACTATTTGAATTTGCAATCATTTTTTAATGAACAAACCTGGTTTCGATTGAATACCCGGCGGTAGTTTTTCAACTTTAACAGCTAAACCATAAGAACCTGGAAAACCTTGACTATCACGAATAAGAAATGCTCCGGGTGGTTTTGTTTTGAGTAAATTGATTGCTAATCAAGAACAGACAGTCGATCGAACTTCAATCAAATGACTTATCTTACCATCTTCACGTGAGAGTCGTTCTTTGTACCAAAATTGACTAACATTATGAGCTTGATACGCGGCTGTACGAGTTGCATCTGTTTCTAGGAGAAAAATTTGATATGTTAGAATAAACAAGACATTTAAAAGAATTCTCAGTGCTGAGAAAAATGTTATCTTTGATTTGATAATTAAAACAGTGTTTGTTTTTCTGTAATGAATTAGAGAAAGGAAATGTTATTTAAGATAATAGTACCTGAAGGTGAAGAAACATTTGATCGTTGTACAGTTTCCTCGGTATTGCGCATCGAACTGCAATTGATAAGAGAGCATAGTTGACTTAGCATTAGGGGTGTTACTTTATCTTTACTTTATTCTTTATTTAAAGAAAAATAAAGATAAAGTAACACCCCTACTTAGCATTAATTCCATGTATTTACCTATTGCCAACACGTGATGGAACATTGGCATTGTCTGAATGAGACGAAAGAAAGAAGATAAGTGATATTTTATATGAACTTTAAAATATATACATACAAGATTGATTGATGGCTGGAAACGTCGGTGTTGCTCCCGTGATTTTCGTTGTTGTTGTTGTTGTTGTCGTCGTCGTCGCCGTTGAGGCTTGATTTTCCACATTTGATTTAGGAGCCTGTAAGAGAAGAACGGAATGTTTCTCAATCAACTGTTCATAGTAATTTGCGGCAATCAAAACAAAAGGGTTGCGAGTGTGTAGGGGATGGTTGATCACGTCAAACGTGTATTTCTTACAATCTCAGATGGATTCGAGACTACTTGTGGATTTGTTACGGCAGAATCAACAGATGATTGAATTACAGTACTTTCAATGATAACACCATGTGGTCGAGTAGATCGATTTGTAATATTGTCATTCGAAACTTTAGGCGTTATTTCAGACTCAGATATTTGTTGATGCTGCTGCTGCTGTGCTTGTGGTAGTAGTAGTTGTTGTTGTTGTTGAGATTTATGATCACTCAATGGGTTTGACAGACCCACAGAACCAGGAAAATATGTCGGGATTATTGAAATGTCTTTTCTACTTGTTTTAGTTGTCGATAATGATGGCGATGGTGTTACACTTGTTGTCTAGATTAGACGTAGATTAATGGAATGTTGTTTTCCACTGTTCGGAACGCATTCCGTGCATATATTCATATGTGCAACTAAGTCTGTGTTTGACTATGTCTTTTTTTTCTTTCAAGGATAATTGGAAGAAAAGAAAGAGGAAGAAAAGGTAAAAATCTTTATTCTTACTCGTTTATATTTTTGCTGTTCAGATTGTTGAGTATAAACAGGTATGGATGTAGCACGTATATGCTCTTGTGTTTGACGATTATCGACATATCGTTGTTGTTGTGGTTGTTGTGAACTTGATCGTGACATTGATTGATTTCCTACCCAACCGCTATCGCTACATTGGATGTCTACAGGTACTTGGCGATATTCATTAAAGTGCTGTCGCGTATTTATACTTGAATCTGTATCGTAACCAGCGAGATGTTGCGAACGACTGTTTTGATTGAGAAACGCACTACCGCGTAAATCAGTTGGCATCTGATTCAGATTTGATGATGATACCATTCGATTATTGACAACAACGGTCTCTGGTATGACAGCCATGCGGGGTGATAGTGTGCGTGTCATGCGCAATCGGCCACTACTAATTAAACCACTGTCTGTGTCATAACCATCGGGACGAAACGGCGGACGATGATGATACTCAGGCGGATGTTGTGGATAATAGTATGGATACATGGGTTGTGATGGAGGTGGTGGACGATAATATCGTGGTCCATAACCACGAGATGTCGTTATACCTGTGTCAGTTTCATAGCCCGAATAATCATGACCGCCACGAACGCGAATACCACCTGATGGTAATGTTGAACGTGAATACTGATAATGTTCTTGAGGGTGTGGGTATGGTGGGTTAGCATCCACGTATGTACGAGAAGGTGAACGAATTAAGTCCATACGACGTAATTCAATGGGACCATCCGGTGGCGGTTCTGATGTTGCACGGAAATGTGCCGGAATGGTATTCGTTGATCCTGATATATACCCATCTTCATATGAAAGGAAAGGATTTACCTTGATTAATAAGAGAAAAGAGAGAGGAAGTTGTTCTTAATTTACCTCGTGAATCATTTCGATTATAATTTCGTCTCGATGACAATGTACTCGTTGGACTCTCGTTTCGATTAAGTTTGATAGGAAATCGGCCTCGATTGGGATCCATCTAAATAGAAAGCAAAAGAATTTTCTTTCTTAAGTATTTATAAATTGTCCAGACATGTAAGCAATCAATCAATTGATTTTTCAATATGACCGCTATCAGTGAAGTTTTGAATGATATATTTCAAAGTCATAAAAGGTAATGTTAATAAGTACCATTCAATGAAGTGGGTATATATGTGTATTCTTTTTTTTGGAGTTGATGAATCTTCTCTCAAGGTAAAATGTTTTTCTTATGAACTTTTCTTACGCAATCTCTGTACTATCTTCTTTTTAATCGAAATGATAAAAAACAGTTTTTTTTTGTGTGCTTCTCTTCTTAACATCACATATTTCCTTGAATAACTGAATGGACATTTTGTATTCTCTCCGTTTTTTTCCTCTTCTCTCTATTAAATATTAAAATGTGCTGATTAGTCAAGCGAATCTTTAGCTAATTGAAAAGAGAATAAAGTTACCCGATGAACCGAGTCGGTATTGTAAGAAGCACTTGAACTATAAGTTCGTCGATTATGTATGGGTAGATCTGTTGACCAATTTGATTGATTTCGTTGAGCACGCTTCTGTAATGTATTCTGAACACTTTCTAATAATGAATCGATAAGATGTTCATCAATGGCTGACGATGGTATTTGCGGTTTCGTCGTCGTAGTGGTTGTAGTTGTTGTTGCCATAGATGATGATGATGTTGTGATCGGAATTTCAGTATTACTACCACCACGTTTGATTCTGATGCGTTCTTCTCGCACTGTTCTGGAACTATGCGGATTTTCAAAATCGTAACGTTTCGGATTGGTCAGTGTTGACGATGATGATACTCTTGAGTTCGACAGATCATTATTTGAATGACGTTGATATGTGTATCGATGATTATTCGATTCACTGATTGGTCGATTTACTTCAGTTAGTAAATCTTTGACAAGATCATCAAGTTGGTCAACATCGGACTTTAATTTTGATGAAGATGTTGACGACATGATTTGTTCTGAAGGTTTATAAGAAACAGGTATCGATATACCGTTGTCACTAATATTGCTACTATGCGAAGAAGGAGAAAAGGCTCTAGTTATTTGTACAGGCACGCTAGTAGCCTTTTGGGTTGTCGTATGTGACGGAGAGGAAGAAGAAGTAGTTGTACTAGGAGCGTTGTTATAATGATTGACTTGCACGTTTTTGTACATAGCCTAGAACAAAGGAGAAAGAAAAAAAATCAACGAACAACATTAATAATGTGCTGGTGCCAGAGAAAGAAAGAAAAAAGAATGAAGGAGATGTTCGCCTGCATTGAATAAGGAAGAAGGGCAGTTGGAATAGTTGGAAGATCTGTTTTTCTATCTCTCAATAGCGGTACCATTCAGTTTTTTTCTTTCTTTCTTTCTTTTCTTCTTCTATGTTTATGTGTGCACAATTTTTACGTAACTCTTCTTTCATCCCTCAGTTTAGTATTGCGACGAGAGCGCCCGTCGTCTCTCCTATTGCCTACATAATGGCATCAACGGCTTGCGCTCTGTTCGTTCGTTTCCTATCATGCTGTATTACTTTATCTGATACATACATACATACTGTGACGAACGAGAGAGGAAAAAAAACTACCATCGATTGTGTATATGTATATACATATATGCAATAAATCGATTTAGGAAATTTTTGATGAAAGGCATAGCTTAGATGTGCATATAATTAATACAATTATTGAGAAAAAAACGATTCGATTCAATTCATGACATGATGTTGTATTTTAGAAGAATTCTAAAGAAACTCTATTTTCTGTTTTTTTCTTCCAAGGATAACGTAAGAAAACTTGTTATTAACAAGATTATCTCTGTTTAGAACCATGCATGCATGTATGTATGTATGTATATACGTACCAATCAAACGATGTTTAAGCCATCGTTTACTGTTAGAGTCATCAAAACTCATTCATCTAAAAAAAAGAGAAATGAAACCGGAAGAAAGGCATAAAAGACGAGAAAGAAAAAGAAATACATGAAGAAAGAATCAACAAAGCGAAATGACAAAATTGTATAGGACAAGATTCTTTTAAAAAAGACAAACGTTTAACGGTAAATATGTGTATATCTGTTTGAGCAAAAGCAGATAGCAAATGAAAGCAATCAAACAATGCGTCTTATAGACACAATGTCATTTATAATCGCGATGAAAAACTGTAAGAGAAACAAGTAAGACAATTAGCGTCGCCTGTCTATCTGCCGTACTGTCTCATTTTCTCACATTATCTTCACTCGTTCTTGTCTCTTCACGAGACACCAACTAATTCAAGTTCGTATTCACATACGTATTATACAGTGATCATCATCATCATCATCATCACCTGTTGTCTCATCTTTCGCTAACGAATCGATTTCATTTTGTTCTTTCTTTCTTTTTCTCTCATATGTATAAGTCTACATCAAACATACCGTTGACGGCGGTGTTCACTTGAACAGTAAAGAACTAACACAAAAAAGAAATGTATGTGTGATGGGACAATGCATCGCCTACTGCCAAGTTACATATGCACACGATTCACCCACTTTCTTTTTCTCCCTCTCTCTCTCTCTCTTCCTCCTCGTTCTATGTGAATATGTATGTGCATACAAGATGAATTCATTCAACAAAAGGACAAAATGGTGCAATCTAACTCAGTTAGACGTTCTTAGTCGATGTTGATGTTCTAGATGATGATGATGATGATGATGACGATATTAGTTAAACAAAACGAACGCTTCTCAGTTAGCACGATGTCCATGCTTCGCTGTTTATATAAACATTTTCTCGCCTGAGAACGAGCGGATGTGTCCTTCGGAAAGCATCAATAATGATAAAGAAAGAGCGACCGAGACGAGGAGAAAAAGAAAGCGAGAGATTTGTATCACCAACAGCTTTAGTGATGAATCTCATCTAAATCAAGGTTTACATATAAAGATATCTCTCATCTGAACATTGTTACGGTCAATCAGAATGAATCGGAGATCTTTTTTTCTTTTCTTCTATCCACTTGTGGACGATTAACATCAAGATATACGATATGATCGCAACAGTATTTGTACGTGTTTATAGAAATCGATCTACTATTAGTCAAGGTCAAGCTATGGTAGACAATAACAACCAATATATTAATCTAAAGCTGAGAAGACTTTCATTATCATTGTAAGGACAAGGGAAAAATAGCAGCTTTCTGCCATAACTTTCACTCGACTTTCATGTTGTCTCCATCATCCTTCGGACATGTAAAATACTATGGTAACTAGAGATAAAAGGGCATACATCTCTGATGAGCTTGCGTAAGCATGTATGGCAGCACTCATTGATCAAGGCAATATTGTTGTTACAACAAGCGAAGTGGACAGAAAGCGATTATCATTCGGTTGATTAGAGTAAGAAGTCAACCAACACAGACGTGAGCAACTTCTAGCGAGACGTGTATACATTCAGCTGACCAAATTCTCTCTTTTTTTTCATAGCTATCAGAAAGCAAGAATAATAGAGCAAGAAGAAATGTATAAATTCTCTTTGACGTACAAGAAGAAGAAGCCATTGCGAAGTCTGTTGACCGAATATCAAATGGCATTCATATGTAAATACACATATAAATGAACATGTAATAAAAGAGACGACTGAAATCGATCAGTGTTCATCTGAAATAAAATAATTTGAAATTGACAGATAAAACACAGCAATTCACTTGGAAAAATGGTTCTATAATCAAAATTCATCTTCTCTAATTCGATTATCTCTGTGTACATAGCATATAGCAGATAAAATACAAATACTTCGGCAAATATTCATGAAAAAAACCACATTTTATTTCATCCGTAGGCGTTGTAAATACCACAACATAACAGAAAAACAGGATCAAGTTTTGATTTGCACTTGACATGACAATAAATTGATTATCAGCGAAAAACAATTTTTTTATGAATCATTTTGCTGCAAAGCATTCGATTGGTGGACATTCAGCGAATCATATCGTACTGTCATTATTTTCTTGATTAATTTAATAATTAATACGAGAAAATGGACTTTCTAAATTGAAAAGAAGTGTGTCAACAAATAGCATGCAAAAGTTTGACTTGATCTACATATTTTTATTCTAATATTCGTTACTAGGACACGTGATTCTCTCGTAGGTTGCTAAATAACAGCCTGGCAGGCGACAAGTAATGGTAAAGAGCAATCGTTTTTTCTTCTTCTTTCTTCCGTCAACTCCTTCGATCGACGTCTCAAGGCGCAAATTTATATATTTTTTCTAGAAACTTTAATAGTCATTTGTTTCTCTTTTCTTATGCAACACTCATAGTGTTGACTATCTCTCTCTCTATCTATTCTCATTAATTATTAACTGATCTACCGAATAATCCAATAACAATGGCGAGTATAAACCGAATGACATTTCTAATGGCGATTTCAGAAATAACACCGCATGTTTTCATATCAGGTATGCATTGTTTTGTTGTTTGTTTTCTTTTTGGTTTAAAAATAATACATTTTTTAGGCCAAATAGCAGCAACTCTCGAACAAGTACAACGATTGGGCATCACCTACATTGTGGTAAGTTGTAGTTTGTTTTTCTTCTTATCCCGCCTCTGCTTGTGTATTTATGCTATTGGTAGAATGTTGCATTGGAATCTTCGCCTATTGTCTATCCAAAACATGTTAAACTCGAAAAATTCGATATACTCGACTTTCCAAATACACCGATAAGTAACTATTTCAATACCATCACTGATAAAATCCATGCTCATCTCACTGCTGATAAACAACACAAAGTGCTTGTCCATTGCATGGCTGGAATTAGTCGAAGTATGTACACATACACATCTGAATAGTTTTCATGTTTCATTTCGTCAAAATCTGTTTCTTTTTCTCGTCTGAAGGTACGACAATAGTCTGCGCATATTTAATGCGTTATATGAATATGACCTTACGAGAAGCGTATTTACAATGCAAAAAGCATCGCCCAATATGCTTTCCAAATTTAGGCTTCTGGAACCAGTTGATCGCCTATGAAAGTCGATTAAAACGAGACAATAGTGTTAAAAGTACGACTTCTTTTTTTAATTAAAAGTCTCTCTTGGAGAAATCTTCGTTCTCGCTCTCTCTCTTTGTTCAGTGGTACCTACTCAATATGGTAACGTACCTGATGTTGCATTTGAAGAAATTCAACAGTACGAAGCTCAACACCAAAGACAAACAGGATCTCCACCTGTATCTACTTCAGCATTTGCATCAACTACAAGTAATCCAATAAATAGTAGTGTGACCTCTAGCGATATTCTATCCAGTCAAAGTCGAACAAATGGTCGGGATGCACATCCCAGTTCTACAACCAGCGTTACACGATCCCGATCATTAGCATCTCAATCTACAATTCGACCATCCGTAGCTGCTGCATCAACTTACGTCAGTAATCCATCCTATCAAACACCATTATTCACGACCAACAGACAACCTTTTCATGCATCAACACGGCCAGCTGTTAATCGTTTGACAACAATAACTAATCCTCCGAATTCACATTCATTTTCATCCGGGTCAACAATTTATTCAAGTAGTCGAACTATACCTGTCAGTATACCAGCTAATGTCAAACATCGTTATACACCCCATCATCCGCACCACCAACATCACCATGTCCATCAGCATCATCATCTACCGAATGAAACAACTAATTCTATTACAAGTGCAGCAAGTAATGATCAACAACGTGCACGTTATGATACAACATATCGGTCAAGTTTTATTAAACCTTTAATACCATGAGATATGATTTTTTTTCTTTTCTTTCAACATGATACGCATTTGTAGTTTTCGGAATGTCAGATGCGTGTCTTCCGGTTGATTTTGTTTCTATTTCAACTATGTTAACAAACAAAAGCCCTATTTTTCTTCTTTTTTTTTTTTTCAAAAAGAAATGAAATATCTCTAATCAGTTTTTTTTTCTTCTCTTGTCTTTGTTCTAGATCGTTCGACCATCGATCAGTAGATATGTCGGGTATATCGGAGGTTATCGAAAATCTATACATATCCGGCTTAGAATCCGAAGCAGCGATTCTCAATAAAGGTATACGCTCTGTTATCAACATATCATCGGATTGTCCACGACAGGATCTCGGTCCAGCAGTTGATTATGAACGAATCGCTATACCCGATTTGCCGACGGCATCCATACATATCTATTTCGATCGACTAGCCGACCGAATCGAACGAAATTTACAACAAGGGAGAAAAACATTAGTTCATTGTTATGTTGGACGTTCAAGATCAGCATCAATTATTTTAGGTTTGTTGACTTAGTGGAAAGTTTAGAAAAAATACAATAATTCGTTTTCGTTGATTTGCACTTTTAGCATATTTAATGAAATATAAACAAATGTCATTACGTGATGCATTTTACCATTTACGGTCACGTCGGCCGATTGTTGGACCTAATTTCGGTTTTATAAAACAAGTAAGTAGAAAATATTAGTCACGTTAACATTGAATGCTTCTCTCTCTCTTTTTTAGTTAATAAAATACGAAAAATCTCTCTTTGGTTATACATCTGTTTCATTTATTGAAACGTCTTATGACTCGATACCTGATATATATTTATCATCAAGTGAAATGCGGACATCTCGTCGACCAATACTAAGAGATTTAACTTATTTCAACAACAATTTATATTCACCTACATCCAAAACATCATCGTATCTCTACCGTTCACCCACCCAAGCTTTACCAACATTGAGCTCACGGAGTTTTTCAATTCCTAGGAGTTACCGACCGTTGAGTTCAAAGAGTTTTAGTCCATCATCATTTCTACATGATCAACCCGGTGAAAATCGCTACTATTCATCGACTCACTATCTCGATGATCCATATCTTTCGACTCGATTCAATACCTTGAGATCTAGCACATATATTCCACCTGTCTACAATCGTTTCTATTATCCATGACTCATTTAGATTTGTCTACATAAGTCGCCAGCTAATAATCTCATCTCTTGACACGACAGTTCAATCTCGGGGTGATTCTATCAAATCATATTTACCTTTTTGATTCTCTCTTTCAATACATATATAACCGGTGTGAGCTTTGCTTTTTTCCTATCCGACTGAGAATGCTATACACTATGACAAATGCTATTATTTATGTTTTTTTCAATATTTATAATAAATTTTCAGTGAATGACAAAATTTCCGAATCGATCAAATGTCGTGTGTATCTTCTCGTCTCAAATCTAATTGATTCTGCAAGGTATGCCATTAGCGTGCCTCGACGACCTGATCCGACGTCTTGTTATTTGAATAAATGACTATCATTAACCATGAGTCTTCGATTGCATTCGAACAATATATCAGTGAATAGAATCAAACCATAAGGGGAAACTCACCTTGCAGTCGTTCTTTACGGACTAAACCTTGAGAAAGAGAACGAGGGGGAAATATATATAAATGCATATGAAGACGAAAACAAGGCGTACGCAGCGTGTGCGTGAATTTATTTCGGGCATTTTAATGACTTATTGAATGTATCAGAATTTCGTTTGTAACATTCAGTAACAATACGATCACATTCACAAACGCGATGAGCACATGAGCCTGGTGTATCTTTGCAGTAAGGAAGAAGACTTTTGGGATCAACATCCCAACCATAAAAACTAACGTATGGTGAACATGAAAACAAGCCTGAGCCAGATGCGATAACCTCATCGTAACATTCATCGTGAGCTTTGCAACAAGCATCAGTTCCATCGACAGGTTCACCTTTTCCACCAAATCCGCACCAACAGCCATAGCCATTGTAGTTCAATGCGTTTGTGCCCAAGATTTTGTTGATCATATTACCGAATTGGATCAAGTTACGTCCTTGACTAGTAGGACCGGGTGCAGGTGTTGCATTAATTTGTAGAAGACAGGCAAGGAGGAGAACGGGAAGAATCAATAAAGACGAGGACATGATGAATTAATTAAAAGGATTTGCTTCTAAACGAGAAGAAAACAATTAACATATATGTATATGTCGATGTAAATCTAATATATCAAGTTTAATTCAAGCAACAAGGCCGTGTATATATACAAAAATAACAAAATAATAGATTCATTTTTATCAAACTTTTTGGAAAAAATGGATACTGCTATTTGAAAAGATTTATTCACTTATGTAAGTGATAAAGAAGATAACTGTGAGAACCAGAGTCTTGTTTAATACAGATGACGATATTTGTATTAATCCCATCGCCCACGTGAAGTTTTTTACTAAATAACTGGTAGAACACAATGATTTTAAGATTATAGCTTATCTATTTCGATTAAATATCATTATAAGATTATTCTCGCACAGTCAGATTTTTTATTGATCGGTTTTTCGGAAAACATTTTCAGTTAACTGTATTGACATCATTGTATTTAATAAAGCAAATATATCTTGTTTATAGTACAAGTGACATGACTGTAGTCATACAGAAAATTCATTTATAGCATAGATATCTTTTGTAATATCTATCTTTTTCAGTCTACTAAAGTCGTGTTTATCGATTCGTATGTTTGGGTGTGGCATGCATCATCATTACCGATGATATGCATTGACACATGTAAATATTTCTTCGTTCGACACAGGTGCAATACGGGAAGCATCTTCGATGATCATT
The DNA here is from genome assembly GCA_905250025.1 of Adineta ricciae. Lineage (NCBI taxonomy): Eukaryota > Metazoa > Rotifera > Eurotatoria > Adinetida > Adinetidae > Adineta > Adineta ricciae. The sequence goes on from CAJNOJ010000030.1 coordinate 536,395, forward strand.
AGTACAGGCCATGCTTGATTTCATACACATTTTTCTTCTCTTACTCCTTTCGCGTCAGTCACAATAAACGTAAGTACGAAACAAGTGTATTATATTTACAAAATACATAAATACAACGTATGAGTACGGAAAGAATGTCTAGTATCGAGATGGATTTGCCAGCACCACCTCCATATACGGCTGCTGTTGAGAAACTCAGTGAATTTAATCAAGATTTGAATCCACCACCGGTATATACCGATATCGATGGTCAATCTGTCACGTATATCAACAATTATCCTGGTCCTCCACTAACTGATGGATGCATAGATATGATTTCCGAAGTTCGATCCTCTAACCCTGAAAACATCATGCCAAAAAAGACTCGCATTTATCTACTTATCAACGGACTTCTGACGGTATTCTTGTCTCTTGCCGCTATTGGTTTACAAATCGGTATTCTCGCGTTGCATTCAATCGTTTATTACTATTATGGATTTTGGGCTGGTGCATTCCTCATATGTATGGGTATTAACACGATTTTCATGTATCGTCATTATTCCCGAAAAACATACTCGAATCTTTTCCATGCATTCTTTTGGCAAATGATTCTTATCGGTGTCGTACTTGGTATTGGTGTAATAATCGTCTTAACGGATAAATGCGATGATAATAACACTGATGGGACGTCACCTTCACGAGATCCATCATGTGAAGTTTCGTATAAAGTATTAAATGGATTTCTAATTGGCATATTCGGACTGTCATTTCTACAATCAATTTTCAACACAGTTGTTTTTGGTACCTTAACAAAATATTCGCCAGACATTCTTAGTTTTCTGTCATAATGCAGTTTCATTGAAAATTTCGAGAGAAAAACATGTTATAATACAACGCATACGAGACTGTCCTACTAGGTTATTTATTGAGTAAGGTATGACTCTTGTTTATCCTTTTACATATGATAGTAATTTGTAATAATTCGTAGCCGCGATGATCATGTCTGACATATGTAATAGTTTGAAGGTATAATTACGCTAACTACAAGCATTTGTAATTATTTACTCGAATATTTTTCTTTGTCAATTGCTGTCAGGATGATCTGTTATTCGAAGTATTGGATGCATGAATGAAACTCATACGAAATGCGAGTCGACAGTATCGGGTTTTTGTTCGAGACATTCATTAGAATCGTATTCTCAGTTCTTCACTAGTTTTTCAGGTATTCTCTCAAAATAGTGCATATTTAATTATTCAATATTGTATACACATGACAATAACAATCAATTAGTGTTTGTAGGATCTCTCTCTCTCTGTCTCTCTTTTCCCTAGTGGTAAAATGAACAGCATTACTTTGCGATATACTTTGTTTTTCTGTGATACCGTCTGAAATTGTCGACTGTTGTGTGTTTTTTCTCTCATTTTCTTGATTCAATTCGGCGGACAAGTAAAAGATAAGCTTCTTTTGTAGGGTAAATGTTAAAATATTCAATGAACATAATTTTCCGTGTTTTGTGCTGTTAAATAAATGAAAATGGCAGATTTCTTTTTCAACAGGCTTTCTATACTCCTCTGGCGTGACACACTTATTCTATTTCTTTCATATATATATATTATTCTATCATCCTTAACATTTAACCGACGCGTTTTCTGCTCGACAAAACCATTCTCTTCAAACTTTTACATTTAACGATGAGTGAAGAGTCGTAAGTAGAAGTTTTCTTTCCGGTGGAAAATAATGCTTAACATCAAATTTGATTAGTGTGAAAGTTGCTGTTCGTGTTCGACCATTCAATGATCGGTAAAGTCTTACAAAGAGACAATGTTTTCATCGATGAAAAATTCGTTCTTATTCGATAGAGAAAAAGATCGTAAAGCTAAACTTATCATTGAAATGAATGGAAATTCAACATTCATCATCGATCCACGATCATCAAGTAAGTGCTGTAGTATATTACACATCTAATAAGCAAGTTTTGCTTACCGAGATTCTCTTTTAGTTGACGAAAAGAAACAAGTGAGTAGAAAGAATAGCATCAAACTTTAAACACGTGATCAAATTTGTAATTTATTTTGTAGTTTTCTTTTGATTACTCATATTGGTGAGTCGGATAGATTAATCAAATTAATCACCGAGCAAAATGTTTGCTAGGTCGCACGATGGTTTCGTAGAACTTTCTTCCGGGAAATTAGAAGCGAGTGATTCATCATCAAATTATGCTAGTCAACAAAAAGTTTTCGACGAACTCGGTCGTGACGTGTTAAAAAATGCTTTCGAAGGTGGGACGACTTGTATACTTCTGTTTGACGATTGTCATAGTTTCTTTCACAGGTTTTAATTGTTCGCTATTTGCGTATGGTCAGACAGGATCTGGAAAAAGTTATTCTATGATTGGCTATGGTGTTAATCGGTAGAATGATGTGCTTTTTCGAGACGAAATTTCTTTAAATATTGATTTTCTCAGTGGAATCGTACCGATAGCATGTGACCAATTGTTTCAAAAAATCGAAAAGCAGAGAAGTGCAACGCTGGTGAGTCGTTTGTGATTTTGTTGAGGACGAATATTAGAGTACGAAAGAGTTTTTAAGTAAAACTTTTTCAAATAAAACGGAGAGAACAGAAGCTTTTTCTTAATTACCATTCTGAAAAATCACGACTCCTTCTAGAAAAAAGTAGAAAGAAAAAATGAACTTCAGTATGTTATCACGTTGGCAAGAAACAAAAGGAACAGTTTTTATCCTTAACTATAATAGTTATCAGCTTGATTTCATCCTAAACTAATAACTTAATCTGACTAGAACATGATTTTATCATGAAACACATCGTCGGCAAAGATTTGTGTCGATGCTGAGCGTGTGCTAATTTTTGCTTCTAGCGTTTTGAAGTTGCTGTATCAATGATGGAAGTTTACAATGAACAAGTTCGTGATTTACTAACACGAGATAATCCTAAAGGAGGTAAAATTTCCGATCGGAAACGAACAACGAATGAAAATGTCATTAGGTTTAACTGTTCGACAACATCCGACTTCTGGTTGTTTCTATCCGCATGGTCTTCGAATTGTACCAGTCGGTAGCTATGCAGATATTGAACGCCGAATAAATGAAGGAACAGAAAATCGAACAATAGCTGCGACAAATATGAATACAACAAGTAGCCGTGCACATACCATCGTGACGATTCATTTTGATCAAATCATCAAGAATGATCTCGAGAATACGAAAAAAACCAGTGTTATCAATCTAGTTGATCTTGCTGGTAAAAACAGTCGAGAGTTGTTGTTTTTTAGAAGAATTGTACGTTTGATTTGTTTGTCCAAAGGATCGGAACGAATCGCTACGACAGGAGTGACGGGTGATCGGTTGAAAGAAAGTACAAATATTAATCGATCATTATCAACACTGGGAAATGTGATTTCGGCGTTAGTGGACATATCATCAGGAGTGAAACGGAAAATAGTCGTACCGTATCGAGATTCTGTTCTAACGAAGCTTCTTCAAAATGCATTGGGAGGAAATAGTAAAACAATTATGATTGCCGCGCTTTCACCAGCGGATGTCAATTACGATGAAACGTTGAGTACACTTCGTTTTGCTGATCGGGTAAAACGTATTAAAAACGTTGCTATTGTCAATGAAAATCCCATGGATAAATTAATTCGGGAATTAAAAGTAAGTGAAATGTTCAATCAGAAATGTTTGAATTTGTTGTACTCAAATAGGAAGAAAATCATCGTTTAAAACTGTTAATCGACACCGGAAATTACAATTTTGACCTAGACGTAAAACCAGGTATGTCTGTGCAAGACATTGAGCTAGCTCGTAAGCAAATGGAAGAAGAAATTCAGTCACAGATACAAGACAATCAAAAACTGTTACTAGATTCCAGTATATCCTGGGATGATAAGGTAAGGGATGAAAACAAACAGAATTTGCCGAATTACATCGAAGATCGATTTAGCTTAAGAACGCTCAGTTGGAAAATAAACCTCGTACAGCGTCGATAAAATCCAATCAACAAGTTCCGTACTTAGCGAACCTCAATGAAGATCCGTTATTGTCATATGTCATCTCGTATTATTTGAAAACAGATAAAATAACGATTGGTAGTCGTGACTGTATGATATATCTAAATGGAATCAGTATACTTGAATACCACGCGGTTATTAATCGAACGTTGACAGATGAATATGAATTGACACCTGCAGAACCGAGTGCGCAAATTAAAATCAATGGTTTCTACATTAATGGGTAGACTAATTTTTATGAAATTGAATTCCATTGCTTATTTCCTTTGTAGAGCTACTGTTCTCAATCATAAAGATCGTATTCTATTCGGTGCCAATCATTTGTACGTATTTTTAAATCCAAATAAGGAAAAAGACTCATCAGGAAATGTTCGAACATCAATAACATGGGAATTTGCACAGAAGGAAATTGCCAAAGTCAAAGGTTACTCATTTGGAAGTAATTTAAGCATAGAGCAAGAAGTTATCCAAGAGAAAATCTTAACATTGTTACCATTGCTTTCGGAAGTGAACGCGATCAGCGAAGAACTGAATAAATATCGCGTATTTGAACTTGTTCTTATGCCGATTTCAACATGGGATGGTGTGCCTATGAAAGGAACTAAGTAAATCTAGAGAATACCGACTTCATTCGAGAAAATCTCGATGATATCCTTTCTAGAGTTATGATTCGAATGAGAAATTTAATCAATCAGAATTTTTGGTACTGGGATGATATGAAATTTTTCAATCGCAGTTATATCATCAAAGTAACGATTAAGCTGTATGTTCGCAGACAAATACATGTACAAATATTTTTAGGAACATTATCAGAAATTTCTCGATGGTGGTGAAGACATACTATACATTGCGAAGGAAGACGATCCGTAATGAATGATTGTGAGTTGGTGTGATAAATAACTGACGTTTATTTAGGTTTTGGGAACCAGCGGAAGATGTTTTAATCGGCAGTGCGAATGCTTTCGTACAGAGTTTAGCTTATCTACTAGATTTCGACGACGAGATTGCTATTGTTGATCATAAAGTAAATATTTGCATCTATCTTCGAAGTAGATCATTGATTTCGTGATTAGGGTTTAGAACATGGTCGACTCACTCTCAATATAAGTCCATGTCTATCCAATGGTCAAATTTTAACTGAAGAACACTTTATCGATCAGCCAGAAGAACTTCTCAACAAGCCATATTACTTTAAAGTAAGTTATTCCTCCATTTGCCACCATGAGCTACTCTTTTTTTTCAAACTTTTACAGGTGACAATAAACTACATTGAAATCACCGATGAACGGTTTAATAAAGGTCTTCGTATACGTCATCGAGTTTTTAACGAAACGGAATTTAGCGAAACAAATATCATATGTCGTAATGCGGTGTGTTCTCGAATCAAACAAACGCGCATGGTGACCGTCAACAATGTTGATGAAGTGAGGTTTAAAATGTAGTGGTATTTTTCTTCAAAAGAGAATGTTTGTTTTTTATCGAATAGGACTGGTTAGACTTTTTCGAAAATGGTTCAATTATCTTTCAAATCTTTGCCGTGCAAGAAGAAACTAAACCTTCGGCAAAATTATATCGAATGACGACGCGTGTATGAGACGAGATTTTACGAACTGAAAGGAGTGAATCGTTGTTTTAGGATATGAAAATCATGGAACAAAAACAAGACGATACGAGCTTACCACCTGCAAACCATACAAACACAAGTCTACCTGGGGATTCGAAGTTGAAAGCTGAGCTAACTCTACTTCACAAGAAATATATCCGCTTAGAGCAGAAAGAAAAACGAATTCAAGTACGAAAGTTTCTCCGTTGATTAGGTTTTCACTGTTTTTCTTTTTCTATTAGCAATTATGTCGTGAATGGGATGATAAGAATGATTATGCCAAATTCTATAAGCTAGTCACGGCGGTTGTTTCGAGTACAGGAACGAAACTAAAGCCAACAAATAATGTGGTAAATGCGCAGGAAGAAACAAACTTCAGAATAAGATTGTATTTTTTAGGATAAAGAAGATAGTACTATCGAAATCTATCTATTTGGCGACGAAGAAAAAGAATATCTAGATGATATCGAGCAGAAAGATACAAATAAACAAAATCAAGTAAGTGTAAGATCATTCTTGTTACAATGAAGATGTTTTCAACACATATTAATCTTAAATTCGTTTTTTTTTCTCAGTGGGATGACTATTACGCAAGAATGGTCAACCAACAGCGGCGTGTTTCTCTATCTTATCGTGTTAGTATGAGACGATCGATTGCACCTAAACGTTCACACAGAACCGATTCGGATGCATTATCCGTAATTCATGAAGGAAACGAATTAACAAATCAAAGTAGAACGTCAACTGCAAATGATGGGAGATCCCGGGCTGATACCCAATCATCCGGATTACTTTGGAAAAAAACAACAAAATCAGATCATTCTAATCGAAGTAATGATTCACCCACATTGTTCTTTAATGATAAACGTTCGGCGGCATGTACAATACAATGAGGTTGGACAAGATATTGACAATTTTATTTTGTTTTATCCGAATTTTTACCTTATTGACATAATTTAACCATTCTTCCACATAAATAACTGAATAAATATCAGAATATGTAAACAAGACATTGATCGACTTTGAGTTTTGAGAGAGAATCTCTTGAATATCAACATTCATCTCTGCGGCTTCTATAGAACTACTTATATCATCCTATTTATCGCTTCTTCTAGTCAATTGGCAGCTGAGTATACAAATATATAATGAAGGTTACTTGTGTACCAATAAATATATATATATTTCATTGTTCGCAGAATCATTTGTTTGCTATTTTGAGGTGTCACTAACTAGATAACTATTAATTAGAAACTTCTATGTTCTACAGAAACTCTTGAGATCTATTTTAAGGAATATGGTTGATATTTCGTATTCATTGTTTGTGATTGGTGATATACTAGAAGCCGATAATGCGAACGAAGATCATTCATCTCTTTTAGAGCCTATTGACGTCGTCAATCTGTTTGTTGTTGTTATTCGTGTTGTGTATGACTGATGTGATTCTTAGAAGCCAGTCTAAGCGGGAGACAAATGCAAAGAAGTATTGTCTACAGATGGAAGTGGGAGAAGTACAATGAATTTTAGCGTTCTATTATTATTATTGTTCTGTACTGTTTTTTACCGATAGACGATAGTTATTCCTGAAGGGATGATTAAAGAATATTTGGTATCGACAGATACGTTCTTGTTGTTCTTATTGAGATAGAAAAGTTCAAATACTAATATATAGTTAGACAAAGAGAATCGTTCTCTCGTCGACAATTCGCCGACAAAGAAAAGGAAGAAGAACACAGCGGATGTGAGACATCAATCTGCACGACTATCAGTTAATGGCAACAGCACAAACGATCAAGGTTACTCTTCAACGAGATAGTTTGCAAACCTCATGGGGTTTTCGTTTGCAAGGCGGGGCAGATTTTCGATCGCCATTCGTTGTTAACAAAGTAGAACTCGAGATGTTATTTTCATAAAAGCTATTTTCATAATTCTTTGCAGATCAATGCATGTAGCCCTGCTGATGGAAATCTCCGTCGTGGTGATATTATTTTGGAAATTGATGAAACGCCAATTAGTTCCATGTTGCATACAGATGCACTCGAATTAATACAACGAGCTGGCGGCCGAATAACATTTCTTATACAAAGGTTTGAGCTATTTTTTCTTGTCTAAATATTTATTCGATTGGATCTGTTTAAAGAGGATCTGATCTTGGCTCTCTACCATCACCATCACCAAGAAATCAACGTCCCATGTCAGCGATATCATGGTCTCATGAAAATTCATATTCACCTTGGTCACCTTCGACACATCAATTGACACCTATGGTAATAATTATGTTTTTATCATTGATTAGGATGCAGTAATCAATGTTCATTTTATCTTATAGTCATTCTTTCGAAATCGACCATTAGAACGTATACCTGAGCCAAAGCCATTACTTAGGTACGATCACAGATCGATATTTTCTTCTTAAAATAAACTTTTTTGTCTGTTTTCTAGTCAAACAGGTAGCCCAATGATGCCCGGACCAGTTCCGTCTGTTTCAACGAAAACACGAGGTTACATTCAACCGCCACCTTTTCACTCAGATCGCAACAATGATTTCAATAATAACAATCAAATATCCTATTCTCCTGGTCGTCTTTTCTATCCCGGTCCAACTTATAATCATCGTCCTCGTACGATGTCAATAACAAATTATCAAAATTCTTCGAATACATCGCCATCATGGGCAAATTCTTGTAATAATGACTCTGAATCATACGTCCCATCATATCAGAAAAAAGTTCAAATCAATCCTTACGTTCAAAAACAATACTACGATCCGTCTGTACCACAGCCAACACATCTCGTTCATCGTCAATTCAATTCACCTATTTCACTCTACTCAAACGATAACGTTCAAGAAGCAATGAATCATCATATTAGTCGTGTTAAGTAAGTTCAGATCAGCTTTCCCGACACATGTTTCTCATCTCTATTTCCAGTCCTATGAATCAGAACGAATTTATAACTGATTTCTAATGTAGGTTCACTTTATTTCAGTAGCATCGTACAGAAAAAAAAACACAGCAGATTAGTTGCATGCTTGTTTTCCTAATCGAAATGCATTCGACCGGAAACAATACTATATCCATATGTTTATATTTCAGTGTTATCCCATCAACATCCAAACCAACACAATGTGCCTTTAATATCACCGTCTTACCAACAAATCCTACATATACCTCAACAAGTGTGCCTGTTTATTATACAACATCCGATAAAACTATCTATGTCACAGACTATTGACGATAACACTAAGAAGACAACGTAGATGTAGTTTGTTTGTTTTTTTCTCTTTGCCAACATGAATATGTAAGTTTTCTTTTGTTTATTAAAAGAACGAGACATTTTAGATTTAGAAATATATGTGATGGTATATATATACTTTAGTCTATTGTATATTAACGACCTCTATGTGGCAGATGTCGTTAATTAAACTGAAGCATATTTTAAGAAAACGAACATTTTTTATCTATACGATTAAAAAAAGAATAAACTGAACTGTTTTTTGACTTTTGAACTTCAAAATTTTCTATCATTAATTACTTAAAATGCATCTCTGTCGAGACCAACGCAAGAATTCAATTATGGCTCTCTAACACACGGGCAACATATGACGATGAGAAAAAGGAATTTTTCGCTCATTTATGTTGACATCTTGTTCAACACGTATCATAGCGAATAGCTGGAGATATGATTCATTTTCTCTTCGTCGACATGATTTATTCGAACAGCGAGAATCTGAGAAAGAAATAAACACTTTCATAGTTCTTTGTTGTCGAATGTTTATTAATTTCAATTGTTTGTTTGTTTTTTGTTCGCACGGTTTTATTGTTTTCTTCTTCTAGACATCAGAACTTGCGCTTGTTCGATTGTCATTCTTCGTTTCAACTTCCCCTTTTATATTAAGCAAATAAAAGTTATTTCCTATATTCTGTAAGTAAACATCATCTTCTTCGACCGAAAATTATCTTTTATCAAGATTCTCTTTTATCTGCAGTTTTTCAAATGACGACAATAAATTCAAATAATGGCGATGGTGAAACATCACCTGTTCATGAAATCAATGGTCAAAAAGCAGAAGATGATAGAAAGTTATTTGTCGGTAAGGAACAATCTTCTCCATCGCTTAATTCATTTTTTTCACGGTGTGCGCTATTCCATCTAGGCGGCTTAACATGGGACACAACACAAGACGATTTGCGTGAATATTTTTCTAGTTTTGGTAATATTCTTGATTGTTCAATTAAACATGATCCAACAACTGGGCGTAGTCGGGGTTTTGCTTTTCTTGTATTTGATAGAAAAGATATAGTTGATAAGATTCTTTCACAAAATGAACATTTTGTCAAAGGTCGAAAAGTCGACCCAAAACCTGCCCATCGCCGCCTGGCGGCGAATAATAATAATTCGATGTCATCGTCATCATCAATGAATTCGATATCGAATAATAATCGTAAAGTTTTCATTGGTGGTCTTGATCCAAATTTTCCTGATACACAACTGAGAGAATACTTTTCACAATTTGGCACAATTGATGGTAAGCTGAACGGTTAACTTCTTCTCTTTTGAGTCAATTCGATGAAAAAACTTTTGTTTAGAAATCGATTTACCATACGATAAAGAAAAAAGTGAACGACGTCCATTTTGTTTCATTTCATTTCAAAATGAACAATCCGCACAAGAAGTACTTCGCTTACAGAGACATACAATTGGTGATATAACTGTTGATGTCAAAAGAGCCAAACCAAAAACGTTAAACAATCAACAGCAACAACAACAACTTTACGATCCATACGGTCAACAGAGTATATACGCCAATTATGGATCTGGTGTTCCAGCTTATGGTGTCAACGCATATTCAGCTGCCGATCCGTAAGAAGCCTATTTATGAACACTTATCGAGATAAGCAGAGCTTATATGATTCGAATGTCTCCATAAAATTGATAAACCGTGATGGTAGTATAAAAATGCATAATGGGCTTTTTTTTGTCGTAGGTACGCAGGGTGGAATAACTATTCCTACAATCAACAAGGCAATCATGCAGCTTATCAGTATGGCGGTTCTGACGCATCGGGTGCTTCAAATTCGGGAAGCTCGTCTTATCAACAATATTCCCAACATCAAACAAACTCTCAATATTCCTACGGGCCATCAAGTGGAATCAATGCGAACGAATATTATTCTCATTATGGATATGGTGCTCCTCATCCATCGTCCAATGTCTATGCAGATCCGAATGGTTTGTTCTTTTGTTTTTCGTAGAGTAGTTGCATTATACCAGTACGTCTATGTCTAGTCTATGGCAGCGGTGGTGGTAATGTTTACGATTACAATTCTTATTATACATCGGGGGGTCCAGGAGCTAATGGTGCAATCGTTGATAATGGTACAGGACAACAAGAAAATAGTTCACCGAATGAGAAGAATAACTATGAACATGATACTCCCTATGGAAAAACGAAAGCATCTATTATCACCAGTCCTAACTATCATCAGTATCCTATCATTTAGACAGGTTTTTAAAACATCATAAGATTTTCTTTCTTTTTTTTATATTCGTTATTATTAATTTGACATACGCGCGAGATAAATTCATACACACAGATATTAGATAAATCCGTATTGTTGTTGTTGTTGTTGTTATTTTTCTTCATAAAAACCCAAACACCCGGTGTATATAGGCAAAACGTTTATTTGTTGTTGTTTTTTCTCTTTTATATCTTGCGCGCTATTGTCACACCGTCTATGAAGTTTTACTGTGTGTGTGAAGATTTTTCCAAGAACCGTGATAGATAAAAAAGAATAATGCCAAAGAAGAAAAAAATATGATAGTAAAAAAAAGAAATAAAACTAAATCAGCAACAACATTCATTTTATCTTTCATTTTCACAGAAATCATCGTATATTTTATTTTCAGATAAAGTTGATATTAGCCGTTATTATATCGCTTATCGACGTTAATACTTTTTTCTTTTTTTTTTTCAACTACTATGTCTTCTGTTAATTATGGCAATGAAGGTGTACCTTCGACGGGCGATATCACTAATGCTTCAGGCTCAATTATTCAACATCCATATCTCAACCAAAATACCAATGCAGCCTACGCTGCAGCGGCTGTCGCGGTTGCTGCTGCTTCGTCGGTGTCAAGCACACCTGGTGTCGGTCAATATCAACATTATTACGGTCATGGGTTGCCCCCGCAACAACTCCTTCATGTTCAACAAACAGCAGGATTCTATCCAACAACAACAGGTTTAAATCATCATCCGCATCATGCCGACTTCAACACATCGTCACCGTCAGTTGCATCATCATCCAGTTCAATTGAATCCTCGCGTAAAACGGCGCATCGAAAACGAAATGCTGCTGGTTCGGAAAAATTACCTGGAGGCGCGGCAGCAAACAAAGCTGGTGGAAAGCGTAAAATGGTGAGTGTTAGCAATGGTAACGTTTTCTCTTATAGTTGTTTCTTTCTAGACCAACGATGATGATCTTGACGAAGACGACGATGATGACGACGAAGAAAACAAATGCTATTTACGTGGTGCTTCGATGCCAAATGTGATGATGTCGAACAATCATCCACATGGTGGAGGAGGAGCAGGCGGCGATGAAGATAAAGAAAAACAGGCACGCGAAAATCATTGTGAAATTGAACGGCGTCGCCGTATAAAGATGGCCACATATTTTGCCGAATTGTGTGACATGGTTCCTGCATGTTCCAATCTAGCACGTAAACCCGATAAATTGACGATCTTACGCATGGCTGCACAGTTTATGAAAACGTTGCGTACAAATAACAATTCGTTGTCATTGAATCCATCTCAAGTACCGCAACAGCAGCAGCTTGATCTGCATAAACCATCATTTTTAAATGATCAGGAATTGAAATATCTGATGGTCGAGTCGTGTGATGCATTTCTATTCGCATTAAATTGTGACAATCTACGAATTATCTATATAAGTGATGCAATACAACATGTACTTTCATACACATGTCAAGATTGGTATTCACGCTATTTCTACGGTAAAAGACGAACGAAGAGCACTTTGTTTCGAATTTGTCGAACGAAATATTCTGTTTAGATTTCGTACATCCTGATGATGTGGAAAAGGTTCGCGAGCAATTGAATTTACAACCGCAAGATGGGAGCCCAAATGGAAGTGGTAGTGGAAGAGTTTTAGATCTGAAAACTGGTACAGTTAAAAAGGAAGGGCATGCTACAGGTGCTCGATTAGGTAAGTCTATCTTGCTCATTAATAGAGAAAGAGAGGGGGATAAGATCTTTCTAACAAGTGTAGACTTGATTCATGCTCGGAAGATATTCTCTTTGAAAATGATTTGCTAATGGAAAACTTTTCTTCTTATTTTAGTTAGTTCAAAACGCTCGTTTATCTGTCGTTTACGCGTCGGATCGGCCAATCCACTTGATCATTCACATCAAAATCCATTTGTGAATCCATGTGTTCTACGTCGTCGTCATCGTACATCGTTGGGCCCATCGATTGACAATCATTTGTATGAGGTCGTACATATCAGTGGTTATATTCGTAATCTAAATACACATCATCATCCGTCATCGCATCATGACAATCCATCGTCATCATCGAATTCCAATGGTCAAATGGCATTCATTGCCATTGCACGTATACAAAATTCTTGTGCACCCAATGTCAATGATCTTACCAATAGTTCGATTTCGTCAATCAATTCCATTACAACTGAATTCACTTGTCGTTGCCACAGCGAAACAGGTGAAATTCTATTCATTGACCAACGTTGTGCACCAATAATTGGCTACAAAACACATGAATTATTACATAAGATCATCTACGATCAAATCCATCCCGACGATCAAATTAAATTTCAAGAGCTTTATAAACGAACAGTGACACAAAAGAATCTGTCAAACACATCATCAAACTTGACAAACATTATCGTACGTTTTCGTACAAATAACGACAACGATTATGTGTCATTAAAAACATCAACGTATGCATTTTGCAATCCATGTACAGAAGAAATCGAATTTATTATCGTTACATTTTTGTCAAGCCAGCCAACGAACAAGACATCCGTGATTGCCAATGCGAATGATTATAACCGGCAAGCATATGAAACATATGCAAGAAACTCCGGTGCAATTGTGTCGAATCCAATTGCACACTATCCAACACAATCACCGGCATCTTACAACAATCAAGAGGGACAAGAATACTCGACAGGTAATGGGAATAATGATGGAAGAACTTATGCAAGCAATAATGGCGGTTCAACATGGGCTTCAGCGAATGATAATTGGACCACTGGCAATCCGCCGGCCGCACCGCCAACAACGACAAATGCTGATTATGGCGATGCAGCAGCAACAATAGCACTCTATCATCAATATCATCAATAGATTCCGCGTGCCGTTTTGTCTCACAACAACGAAGAAAAATTCGTTTTGTTTTCTTTGTCTCTTTACTTCTATTGTACATTTACTATTCAGATAGTGTTCGTTTCTCCTTCGTCTTTTTCTTTTGTTCTCTATTTTTCTTTGTCTCGCTTAGATTCGAATCTCTCTATCTATTATATTTCCTCTTACTGTCTCTTGTGCATATTACTTGCCGCATCGCGACAAAATCATTCTATATTTACACACTGCAATAATCTCTTCGTTTGCATGCTTTACAACTTTTGTCTTGATTTTATATTTCGTCAATGAAAACCAAAAGTCAATAGCTTTGTCAGTCATCGAAAAATTAAACTAGAGAACGATTTTGTTTGTTTGTTGTTGTTTCTGTTGTTTTTATTGTTGTCATTTTAGTAGATGTGGTTTATTTCTTTCTTTCTTTGTTTTTTGTATAAACATACATACATCTGTATATTCAATCAAATAATAAATCACGAATGAAACAAAAAATCAATTTATGTACACCCTGTTACAAAATCGAGAAGGACTATTTTACTTCCTTTATTGTGTTTACTGAGTCGTCCTATTCAACGTACAGTATTCGAACAGACGCGAGCGAGCGACAGTAAAAAGTCGTATGATAAGTCATGCATTACATTCAATGTATACTTTCATTCAATGGGTAGGTGCGTATGTTACAAAGGCGTTTGCAAAAACCAATAAAATCCTCAAGTTTTGTAGACATTTTAGAATGATTTTCCATGCATCGACGTATTCATTATTATTCAACTCCATTTCGTAATACACGATTTTGTTCTTTTCTGATATGTTGGTTATTCGCTTTAGTATATTATCTGAATCCTCTTGCATACTTCGTCGCACCACTTCCTTCGCCAATAACAAGTCGATTACATCCAGACTTACCGTTAACATTTGATCTTCGCTCGTATGCTGTTTGTCATCCCGAGGAATTCCATTTAAACAAAATCAGTTCAATCTATCATCAGTCTTTCAAACAAGAGGCATGCTTTTTGATTGAAAATCTTGATGGAGGACCGTGGTGGTCTTATGTATCCCATGAATTCGCCGAGATTTTGACCGCCTTGAAACAAATTGGAATACGATCAAATGTAAAATACCGAACATTTACACAACCTACTGATTTTAATAGCGAAACTAATCTTAGTAAATATCTTCTAAATGCATGTGATCTCGATGAACAATCCTACAAACAAAATCCCGTCCCGATTGTTATTCTCATTTGGGATGTTAATCTAGTTCTATGGCATGAAGTTTCCGAGTATTGGAAATCAGTTTTCGAAAACTTCAAAGTTCGTTTGGTAGCGTTTATTGATGATTTGCATTATACAGACAAAAGTTATTATCGCAGTCGGCAGTATTTGTTCGAATCATTCGCATCCGAAATCTTTTCAACTTATGCTTATCTCTTCCATAATTATTACTCGAACATATCACAAAATCGCATTACTTGGTTACCACACGCAGCATCTCGATTATCCTATCACTCGATAAATCACACAGCAGCGAATATTTTGTTTGTCTCAGGTGCAAACATATACGAATGGTATCCATGTCGCGCACGTGCATTCGCTCTTTGCCTTCACAAACTAAAGCATTTAGTTAAATGTTTGAGACATCCGGGTTATGGTGCAAAAATGAAGCATGGCAGTGCTTATCATTATGGAGGACAACGATATTTTTCCTACATGCAACAATATGTTTTCGGTTTCGGTACATGTCAGTCAGTTAACTATGCAATAGCGAAACTATTTGAATTACCAGCAAATGGTTTAGCACTTGTCACAACGAATGATTTAGTTCCAATTTTGGAACGACTTCATCTCTATCATAATGAGCATTTCTTAACAGTAGACTGTACGTCGCTGCATGTATTAAAAAATGAAATAGAACGTTTGCAAAATCTATCGAATGTTAATGTTGAAAAGATTAGAAAGCAAGGTCAAAATGTTATCTTCGAACGACATATGACGGAACATCGAGCGCAATTGTTACATGTTCGTTTATTAGCACAAGCATTAATGCTAATCTCATCGACTGATCAAGAACGACTACGATGGAAACGATGGGGTCGAGATTGTCGTTAGGAATTCAGTTGTTTTTTTTCTCGATTAATCATTCTCTTTTGTCTATTCCTGGAATCAAAATAAATCTTGTTTTGCATCACGTATTTCCAGGGTAAATGCTTCTCTCACGCACTTGAAAATCATTTTCTTTCAAATGTAAAAAGGCTTTGTCTACAAGCATAAAATGTGCTTTGAAAGCAATAGTACATGTCAATAGACAGCGTTGAAGTACTTTTAAAGAAAAAAAAAATAGTCCGAAAGTTTAGTTCTTCTGTAAAATTGCGACATCTATGACACCTGAAGGCCCAAGTTACAGCTAACATAAGTAGCTAATCAGTTTGTTTTATACGCGACATACTAGGCAAATCAAATGATCTATCGATAATAAAGTGTATTATTAATAGTTAACCTTATATTTGCCTTTCTTATGTACTCAATAGAGAAAACCTCGAGTGTAGTTTAATGATACCATCATATTCGATTCGCACACCTCGCACACAATCGCCGTAAGGGTGAAAAGATTGGGCGTCCTTAAAGGGCATTTGTACCTACAAAAGCTTTCGATTCGTGACGTGAAACAGTGAATTATATTGTAGACTAAACTATGGCATCACCATCGGCGTCAGCAACCAAAAAACGATCCGAAGATAATGAACAAACTCAACCATCATTGAAGAACCTTGGTAGTAAACCACAAACGGGCACTGGTGCTAATATCGTCCTTCTTGGACCTCCAGGCAGTGGTAAAATGAAAAAATGTTCCGCATGTTGAAACAAGAACTAAGTTTTTCTCTCTTAGGCAAAGGAACACAAAGCACTCGATTGAGTGAACATTATCAAATCTGTCAATTGTCAACAGGAGATTTACTTCGTCAGGCTACTCAAGATAAATCATCTCCGGAAGGCAATCGAATTCGTCAAACGATGGAAGCTGGCGGTCTCGTTGATGATCATATTGTCATGTCGTTAATCGATAAGAACATAAGTAAACCTGAGTGTAGCAATGGATTTCTATTCGATGGATTTCCTCGCACAATCAACCAAGGTGAACAACTTGAACATTTACTTGAAACTAGACAAAAACGACTTGATGCTGTCATAGAATATGCCGTAAGTTAAAACTGACTTATTTTCACCATCTGGCATACTTCTCATTGATGATTTATGCTTAGATTCCTGATGATCTACTGAAACGACGTATCCTTGGTCGACTTATCCATAAATCATCAGGTCGAACCTATCATGAGGAATTCAATCCACCAAAAGAATCCATGAAAGACGATGTTACAGGTGAACCACTCGAACGTCGTTCAGATGACACAAGTGAAACACTCAATGCCCGTTTGAATACATACCATAAACAAACAACGCCATTGGTAACTTAACAAATTCTTTCGTCAATTTGTTCTTGTCAATGGTTCGTTTTCTTAGATTGAATTCTATAAACAAAGAAATATTCATCAGTCGATCGATGCAACACAAAAGGTGAACGATGTTTATCAACAATCACTTGATCTTGTTGATAATCTACGTAAACAACCAACATACAAACCATTAGAAGTTAACAAAGAACAAGGTACAGTTCGACAAATGGAAACTAGTGTGAATCGAAATGATTTTGATGACACATTAATCATCAAAAGTAAACCAATCAATAATCAAATCGATGTGGATACAAGTAGTCTAAGCAAAAATTTCCTCTATGTTTACAATTCAGTGACATCAGTCTTGCGTGATCGTGGAATTATCTAAAGTGGCAATGCAAAGCAAATTTTTCATTATTACAATTAGATTAGTTCCTATATCTATCATATTCTTGTCCTCGTTTTCACCTGTTTAATTTGTGCAACATTGGAGTGACTTTTTCTTTGGTGATGTTATAACTTTCTTTCAACAAGAAGAAAAAAAAAACTTCCCGCAGGTTGTGATGTTCTATCTGTTGACATATATCGATGGATAGGATTAAACTTGTTATTATTTTAGTGTTCGTTTTTTTCTAGATTGAATAGAAAAATATACAATCTTTTTAGTACAACAACTACGTCAAGAGTACCTTTTGTCTCATCAAGGTGACCTTGTTATCTATTCAATGATAACTTCGACGTTGCGTTTAGTAAATAGAGATTAAAACTATGATATGTGATGTTGATCTAAAAAGTCGCAATTTCAATGTATCGAAATTCAATTGTTGATGAAAATATTCATATGAAAAGCATTGTCCTTTGTTCTCGATAATTAAGAGCATATGCTGATTCGGAATGAAAATGTAATAATAAATCAATATCGTACAGTAGGAGAAGAAACAATGAGTCGGGTCATCTATGATATTTCCACAGTAATGAGTTTATCTACTGGAAATACTATTATCAAGCTGATTTCTTTTCTCTTTATACCGTGAAAAGCATAATCGATTCTATCTGCATGAGGGGTATCATCTTCCTTCATGCGAGATTCATCTAGAAACAAATATACTGATCGGAATATTGTCAGTCATTGTATTGACAGAAGAACGTGATTTTCTGCCAAACGAAGTGTCTAGAGATCTATTCATATTCTTTGCCAGTCAAACTAATTCGATTGTATCCAGTTTCAATAATTACTCTGATGTACACCTCACGATTAGTTAAGTTTGTTCTTTTATTATTTATCTTTCTTCTTTCGTTAATTACATACCATCGATACTCAAGATATTCATTAACGTCAATCCAACCGACGTCCTCCTGTTCATTTAATGACATCTCTGCTTGTCAAATGAATACTAATCGAAATCGTACATTTTTGTACATTAGTTGGAATCGAGCAGGATTCTGCAGTGAATTTAATCAGCTTCTGTTAGCATTCGCATATAGTATCTTCACCAAACGATATTTTCTTATTGACAGTCGTCTTTGGAATTACGGTCGTCTATCGGACTATTTCGATATACCATTCAATAATAATTACCCTTCTATTAATCGGACATTTCTTTCCGATAATAGTCGTATTAATGATCAAATTGCTCATTTGAAGACTACACGAATTGGTACGCAAGTGCGTAGATTCTGGATTGCAACACAACCGGTTCATTCAATAATGTTGAAACGTCAAGCGGCACATTATCTATGGAGAACAATGTCCAATGAAACCAGAAAATTTGTTGAAAGATATCGCATAGGAAATATTTCGAACTCTATTGGAATTCATATTCGAAAGGGAGACAAGATAGGCAAAGAAGCTCGAGAAATACCATTGAAGAAGTATATCAAATCAATCGAGCGATTATTCAAAAAAGATCATCGACTTCAACAGATCTTTGTTGCATCTGACGATCGTACAGTTATCAATAAATTGCGTCGATTAAAGCCGATTTGGCATTTTGTTAGCATTCATGACAATAACAACGATACAAGTAATAGAACTGGTCATTTTCAATTCTCTTTCAATCTTTTACCAAGAAAACAAAAACTAGTCGAAACACGTTTGTTATTGACTGAATTACAAATGTTAATTGATTCGAAATTTGTCGTTTGTGGAATGTCATCGAATGTTTGTCGTCTGATACAAACATTACGATATCAGCATCCATCGACAGTTATCTCATTAGATCACTCATGGCGTGCCACATAGATATTTCTCAAATGTTTTGCTTAATTTTTATCGATAAAGCACAAAATCCAAAGTCACTTCTGTTATCTTACACCAACTAACAGCGTGTTTGACTCATCTCTGTCGTACTTTTATCGTTTGCGTCCTATTCGGTTTGATATGAGTGACATCGAAGGTTTTTCAATCAATTGATGACAATATCGTTTACCTATTATTGAATGTCGAATAGCATCGTTGGTTTCATGCTACCTTTACCGAAATCATCAATATCGAATGTAATTACTTGAACAACAAATATGTCGTACGATCAGCGTTTTAGAAATATTAATTGCTCGATTTAATAATATCCATCTAGTTATTTTGTTAATGAAGGTTTTAAACGAGACGACTACCCATGTTGTTATCAAATGACGGTGAAAACAAAACTTGCTGCTGACTCCTAAAAAATACAGATGCCTAACAAGAACCGTGACAAACAATTTTGCAACTGAAACTGATCAGGATAATACAGGGACATGACATAACGGATTCAATCTTTATGATGGTGAACAGCAGAACGTAGTTAGGAGAAGGCAACGGTTCACTTCACAGTAAACTTACGCTATTTTGTTATTTTTATACTTATCAATGAATTTTTCAGTAAAAGTCTTTACTCTTCGATGTAAATCAGTTTAGTTTGTTTGTGTATATTTCATTGTTCTAATATGATATTGAAATTTCACAACGAAACACAAATAGATCAATGCTACTTGTTGAAATATTTAAATAAAGAAACATCTGAAAATTTTCATAAAAACAATTACGTAGTAATTGTATTCGAACATATCAGTATAGTTTTCATTTTGAATACTCAGATATTATCCATATTTACTATTATGCGCAAGAGTATTCGTTGCTTTACACCAGTTCTCCACATTTATTTAAACCTTCATTCAATTGGCAGTGATTTGAATGGGATTTCTTCAAATAGTGAAACTTTGGATTTTTGTCGTAAGATGAATTTACGTGCAGATTATTTCTAATTTAGTTACATTTACAAATACGAATTTCATGTTCGAAACAACTTCAAAAAGACAAATAGAAGAGAATAAATCTCATGAAACTCCGTTGCTGCCAATACATTTCAACCGAAAAGCCACGATCAAACATCCATAAAGCTAGATATTCGTATTTTAATACGTTCGTAAGTTCTTATCATTGAATTATATGTAGTTCATTTAATACTGCACTGAATATAGGCAATATGACCAAGAACAAAATCGAAGCGGTCACTACTGAGCTACATATAATTCCTACCCATAGGTGGGTCAGCGAGGGAACAATTGTTCTTATCCGTCTGAAGAATTTCTTGGCGGTGATTTTATGAAGTTTGCATTTTCTGCGGAAAAATAATGTTAAATAGTCTTGAATTTGTTACATTTTTTCCACAATTAAATCTGTGTTCCATTTCTTGGAATAACCGCGTGGAGACAACGACGTTTTCTGTGTCAAGGTCAAACAACAGCGTGAAAGTGTAACTCTACTAAACAGGATAAAAATCTATGAAATGCTCATTTTTTTCTCTCTCGAGAATATCATTCCATGACATCTATCGCACTGGAATATAACTTGAACATTACTGTATACCAATATCGGAAACACACTTGTGCCGTTTTCCTTCTTCACATCATTTCCATTAAAATTTGAGAGCATACATCATTAACCATCTGTTCATTTTTCTTTCTTGTCTCAACATGTTCATTCCGACTCTTCTGGTGCTCTTACTGTTTTGTCCTCGCCTTAGTTCTGCTGAGCCTATTGAACTAACAGACAAAACATGGAAAAAGATGCTCAGTGGACACTGGATGGTTGAATTGTAATTGTCAATTTAATGTCCTTCGCTATGTTCATCGGTCTCGGTTTTTTAGTTATGCACCATGGTGTTCCGCTTGCCAAAAGTTTCAACCTGTATGGAATGATTTCTCAACTGCAACCTCATCTCAAGATCTTAATGTTGCTTCGGTCAATATCGAGCAATACTCTGTCCTTTCCAGTCGCTTTCGCATAGCTCAATTACCTACTGTTTTCTAGTAAGTTTATCTACTGTATAGCAAAGTTTCAGAAACGTATCTCTCGAACTAGAGTTAGGCGTTAGATGTTCGTAATCCTGCTGACTGCCTTTATACAAATATTTGAAAGACAAAGTGTATATAGGGACTTCTTTTCATGTATTAACAATAATTCATGTGAAAATAATCAGTAATTAAGAGTCATGAGCACGTTCAGCCTTATTACAACTGGTTTTAATATAATCGTAGTGTTCGCGACGGTGTTTTCCGTAAATACGAGGGTGAGCGTTCATTAAAATCATTGAAAGCTTATATCGACAATGAAGAATGGCAAAAAACAGAACCAATTCCATCTTATCTTGCACCAAATGGCTTCTGGTAAATACGAAATTTCTTCTCAATTTTATTCTTCATTGCTTCATTATTTGCAAGGATGTCCTTTGCCGCATCATCCGCCAATGTACCCGAACTTATTAAGGTTTGTTCGATAAAATCTCAAACTTTACTCTCAGCAATTTCTTCTAGGAATTTTTTACATCATTACAAGACGAATACGGTTTACCAACGTGGGTTGTTTATCCAGTCACTTGTCTAGCAGTCGTTTTTGTTGGTGCTGGTTTAGGAACTGTATGATTGTTTCATTTCATTTCTCACGTATTAATGTTCTTTCTTTGTAGGGTATTATATCTTTCCTCAACACACTTTCACAGATTGTTTCAAAAATTTTCAAAAAGAAATCGACATCACCGGTATGAGAAGATTCTTTTCGAAACTGAAATTCTTTTAACGCATTATTTAGAATGAGAAAACAACGGACACATCGTTATCCGAAGCTGATCATACCGATGATATTGAAAACACAGATCAAACGATCCGACAGCGTCGATTAGAAACCTAAATTTTGATTTAGAATTTAAAAAAAAAACAGTCACTTTTACACTTTCTCTGTGTATATTGTAAGTGACAAGCAATCGCCGAAAAAGACATCGTGTTATGCTTTTTGTTATTTGCTTTAATTGTTTATCATGACTTTCTCTTTCACTGAAATAAAACATTGCTTTCGCGATGAAATATTTACTCTACGAAAGTTTCAAAAAGACAACATGCAATTGTTCCACAGTAATTGTATTGAATTTTAATTAAAGGTCATTGCTAGCATGGGTTTGATTTGAATGTCTAAAGTTTGGCGTGTCATACATTTAGTTATTTTCTCCTTACAGTCAAGCCGAAAGGAATATGAATTGCTTCTTATAAATGAAAATATTTTTGTTATTGTTCAGAAATGAAAAAGCAAAATTCAAGAATATTTTTGTTGCCTATTCTTCTAATGAAGAAAAAAAGCAATGCGAAAGAAAAACAGTTAAATAGGTAAGTGTAATTACTGTTAGTTTCTCTTGAGAATTTTCTTATACATTCAATCCAATCAATCAATCAATCACTTAATCGGCTTCAGATGACGACGACACTTTTTCTTTTCACTAACTGTATGTTTGAGTAACTATGCTTTATATGACGTCTAACAATACAGAAAAAAAAAAACTTTGCTCCTTTCTCCTTCTCGGTAGCATGTTCGAGCTTTTTCGGTTGTAATTCTGTTCGAACATAGTCACCACTTCTATCCGTGGGTGTGGGTGTCTTACGATAACATTTTACTTCAAATAACATCTATGGCGAGAATTGGCTCATCGAAAAACAAAACAGGACTCTATGCAGCTCCTGCGTTAGTAGAAAATCAAGCACCAGCACTAGCAAAAACAACACACAATCGTCCTACCCGACCGGCGAAACTATTGTTAGCATTGTCCGAACAGAAACATCATCACAGCGAACAATCACGCCTATCTAAACAAGAATTTATTCAACATTATGCCACAGACGAAAATCAAGATGCGACAACAAGCGCACAGTCGGCGAGAAGTGTTTTACGCAATGGCTTTCGACCATCACCCATACGCCGTCAGAAACAACGTGGTGCTACAACAGTTTCACATCGAGATATTTCTCAGGAGCTTTCTCCTCGACAAACATTTACTCGATCGCCTGGCTCTGCTCGTTTGAAATCTGAAATCGAACATATTACTAGTAAAATTAAACTACACGAAGATTCCGCTCGCACATCGCGCTTACAACAGAACCGGGTATATAGAATTATGTTTAACTTTCTTTTTTCTTAAAGAAGAAACCATAGAAAGTATGAAAATGTAATTTAGATCAAGATTGGATAAATAGAAAAGACAATATTGGAATTTTTGTATGAATTAAATCATGCGATCATTGCACTTTCCATTTAGGATGCAGCTGCCACACCATTTAGCGCGATATCCAGTTTTGTTTCTCGTGGACCTTCATCTGCATCTACAAGTTCTGTTCAACCACATCAACAGTTTTCATCAACAACAAAAAATGGACCAACAAATACGATGATCTCGATTCCAACTGTGAGTATTTCGATCGATAAACCTTTCCAAGCAGCAACAACGGTTTCCGGTTCCATTCAGACTATTAATGAAGACAACAATCGACCATATGTAAATTATCATGTTGCACATGCTTACCAAATCCCTCAACAATCGACTATCGGCAGCGAAAGTGCTTTCCCGTCGACATCACTATCAACTGTCATTCGAAAACGTGCAACAAAGACGAACGCACGAAATTCCACAGAAAGATACATTTCATGTCCATTCTATGTGATGCATCTAACCAATTTAACATTGCAACAAGAGATCAACCAAAACGAAAACGAGAAAAAATCCTCGTCACCAACAGCATCAGCAACTCCAACACCACGGAAAGGAACGGCTACTACAACGCGAATTGGTACATCTCTCTCACGTCTTACATCAAACCGAAGACAGGTTGCTAGTCCAATAACTATATTCAGTCGATCGACCATGGAAGATGATGACGATAATGTAATCAATATTGCTCCGTATTACAATAGCAAACGCTTTTCCGCAAAAATGACTGCTTTCGAACACGAAAATTCTCATCTATTGAAAGATGTTCTTCGAACTACGGCATGGAATCATGTACAAATGTAAGACCGTATGTTCTTTCGTTCTGAAAATTTTATTTTCATTATATAACAAATAGAATTATTTTATATCATATCATTTATTGCCGCTGTCGTCGACTTGGATACACTTCCATGATAGACGTATAAAGGTTTCATTTGTTGAGATATACAACGCGAACTTTGGGCAGAATTCAACACTCCATACACGCTCGAACGACATGACAGACTGTATTGATTTTTGTCCAGATTTTTATAGATATATCGGATTTCAGTGAGTTTTTCTTGACATGTGCATGTCAAGAAAGTTGGTAGAAGATTCAGAAAGATTAAACAAATTCGACTGACAGCTCGACGAAATTTATGACTCGTTAATAGATACAAATAAAAGTTCACTGCATGTTGTAAATCGCTTAATTGGAACATGATTATAGTGAGAATAGTCAAACGACGGTAACGTAACCATTGATGATAATCGTTAACTACCGGAGCCTTGTTAAAACCGTAGGTGACGTCGAGTACGAAATAGACACTGTTAGGTAGCGTTAGAAGAAGGAATAGAGCAGCTACAGAGAGTAACATTAATGTAATATGACGATGTCGAGATCGGATCACGTCGCGCTTTTGATTACAACGCATTTCAACATCATTACTACTTGAGGTCAGTACACTTGCACGTTTTGATAAATCAACTAAAAAAGAGTATTGATCAGCATACAAAAAAAGGAACTTTTCTTTTGACAGTTTGACCTATAGCCAACTGCGTCAATACTCTCTCGATATTTATGTCAATAACGGAAATGCATCGAGTCTAAATGAATGTTTCGCTCCACATACATAACTTAATTTATTCGGTTATAATGACATGGAGGAAATATATTCTCGTAAAAAGAATAAATATACTTCTATTCGGGATTAGCTATATAGATGAATGTATTTGAACATTCGATTGGACAAGTGCGTACCTTCTTGAAATCGTAGATTCGAACTGATAATGTTTCGAATGTGTTCGGATGAATTTTGTCGCTTTTGACTTAATTTATAAATAATCAGTATACTGAATGATAAGAGCAGAATAAATGGAAAGAAACACCAACAAACGAAGTCGATGTAACGCCATAGACGATGCAAAGAGGCGTAATGCAGCGTGTCATAATAACAGAAATGTTTTTTAACATTTTGCGGATGCGTTAAACTAGTAATTGTCCAAAAATGATGGAAGGAAATGATACTTGTCAAGAAAAAAAGAACTATACATGTATATTTTGCACGACTTATTGTACAAAAGTAGGATGCTTTTAGTGGAAACCAAACTGCAAAGAATTTGTCTATTGTCATGATAACAAGAAGCCAAACGTTGGTATAACCGAGGACATAAATGAGAAAATATAATATTTTACAAGAGATTATGTTCGCTGGAATAAAAACAGGAAAATAGACGAGATTTTTTGTTAGTAAAACAAGTGGATCGAGAACGCTAAGAACCAACATGAAAAATGCGGTTGATGTACCACGCATTTGTCGACTTCTTAGAGCAAAATATGATAAACTGTTGTTTATGAGTGAGATCGGAAGAATAATCAACGGTAAACACAGACGTAACGCATCAGCCATGCGTTTTTCTGGCCAACATTGTGACAAGACCTCATAAGACGTAACATTCTGTATTAGAGTCACATTTCGACAGAAGTTTGGTGTATTGCCCATCTGAAATACGATGACTTCTGCTTTTGACAAAAAAGAGAAAGTAAACTACGATCAACAAAGAGAGTTTGTAATAGCAAATGAACGCATTGATAATCGGAAAGCTGGTCTAAGCGATTGACACAAGCAACTCGGAGAGAAATTCGTTTTTCAAAATGATAGATACGAGAAAAATAAAGAAGATTAAAATCTAAATTACCCGGAGACACTGTCCTCCTCTCAGATCCGTCCTAACTGACAGAAAAAATATTCTTCGATGAACTTACACTACGAGCTAAGTACAAATGCCAATAGATTCTTTTCTCCACACTACAATTAGTTCTTTTTTTTGTATTATCTTAATAACTATCAGCGCATGTTTATATATCCCAATAAGAATATATTCGACTAACTTCAATCAACATGTTGATTCAATTCGGCTTACAACCTAATCATACTGTTTTGATTAAAGTGCTATTCTATCGTTGACATGTTTATTATATCGTTACTTTTCTATCGATAACTTATAGCATATTCTCTAGAGGTGAGATAAAATCATGATTAATACATCCTATTGAGTTTGAAGAATTTCTCGGCGTCCGGACTACTTTCATATAGATGAGGGTAATGTCATTTGACGAAGTTGCGCTTGTACTTACGACCTGTCGATCAAAGCAAATAATAATATCATTGATTGGAAAGCGACGAAAAAAAAAGGACAGCATAGAGCTGAGGAGAAAGGAAAAGACGGAAATTCTCATTGGCAATGATGAATTTCTGAGAAATCAAATTAGATATTTCCTATGCAGCTAGAAAGATTAATAACATTGACAGCTTCGTTCAACAAATATTATGTGCGAAAAGGCACGAGGCAATTGAATTATAAATCAGTGCTTAAATTCTGCTCCTTTTTTGTACTGTTTACTTACTGAAAACTGAGCTAACGCTGGGCGTCAAACGGAATACGAGAACATTTTGTCGAGTACGACCAATCCTTGTATTTTGCTCATGTTTAATTCATGAGACTGAATCGTCTGTTACACGAATTTATTATTCTGTTCAAGACAAAAGCATGTATCAAAAAAAAGATTCTATATATATATGATTATTTTCGTAGACAAACATCAGTTATCTTCGAATATATGTACGCAATGCATATGAGATGATAATTACAATAGTACACAATGATTAAGACCTTAGAAAGAATCTGACGAAAACATTTTTCATCTAAAGATAATAACATTATGAATTGCCGCATATTTTCTCATAGGGTGGTGGTCGTTCCGTGTGGAAATCATCTGTTGGTTGAGGCGGAGCACTTGGTTGAGGTAACATGGGATGATTCTCTAGAGCCCATGTGGGTTGGAGAGGTGGAGCTTGTTGTTGATAGACTTGTGGATGATAATTGGCAGGACTTGTTTGAATAACGATCGGTTGAGGTACGCTGTGAAAACCTGAAATAAATTGAAATTTTCAATTCAGTTTTGTCTTTGTTCTGAAGTTGATCTACCTTGATTTCTTTTTCTATCACTACCACCACCACAGCAGCATTTAATACAAATATAGATTGTCGTTACAACACAGCATACGATGCAGACAGCGATAAGGACAAACACAGAAATAGCAACCTAAACATATAAGATTCTCTTCGAGGTTTCTCATCGTTACTGATTTAATAAGTGACGATTACTCATGGTTGTATCGTTTTATTAGTGATTTCCCTAGAAATTGTCTACGACATAACGCTTTTTATTAGATAAGACAATATTCCCATATGATTTCTCACACACTTCAAATACAGATTTTTCAGTGTACTCTAGATCTTACCACTCTTTCACAAATATATCAAAATCAGTAGACAGAAGTATCCCAAACGTTTTACGACTTGAATAACAACTTATTCGTGTACTACTCGCTCTTTGCTATCTACTCGAGAACTCGTGCAGACCAATGTCATCATCTGAGTAATTGAATTGTTTTATTTGAAACATGTTATAGGTCACGAACATTGCCCTATATCGCTGTCATAAACAGTTTCAATCATTTACCGTTTTAGCCATTCCCCAAATTTCGTCAGGGCTAAAATTCAATTAATCACATGTTATTTGTCATATGATATCATATCACTTACTCATACGATCCACGACGAAGACGAGTTTTTGCTGCTGGTTCCGGGACATGTGGATCCAAGCGAGTTATTCTATAAGAAGCATATCAATTCGATATCTTTCGCTCATCTATCTCCTTCTCCTACCGAATTAAAGTTTGTTCAGTTGTTGTGTGCCATGATTGATTATTAGATTCATTTACAGCAAGATCATTTGGCATGTGTTCAACGACATTAATGGCTAATGATACAGAAAATGGAAAATAGTTTCTGATAGAATGCATTTGAGTTCTTACATTTTGCGTGATTAATATCAATATTAATAATAACGAGTAGAAGAGAATAAAACACAGTTAAAAAATGTATAACCATGTTGAGTTGTCGAATGTGTTTGCTTTTCCAGATAGAAGAAAACGAAGGTTATTTACATCTTTATATCATATGTGCCATTATGGAAAATTTGTTCATAAACAACCAATAGATCGAAGAAATCGGACAGATGTCAGTAGTTCTTAATCGATCATGCGCATAGATACAATAAGGAAATATCAATTACAGGAAAAGGTATTTTATTAATAAATCTATTTGTTAGTTTTTTTTTCTAAATGGATAAACTAATGTTGCTCTCTACCATCATTTTGATCCTTTATGGTCTAAATCACTATACTACTGTGTCTAGAAGTAGGAACAGCTGAAATTGTATTTCTGTTGAAAAGGCTTATAAATTACAATGAAAAGAAGATGAATCATTAGTTTTATGTAATTGGAAAAGCCATTTGAGTACCCGAGCATTGCGTTCAATGACGGTCACTGTTGATGGCATCGGTGCACAGATAAATTGTGTCGGACAATCGATGCTATCCAATGTTGTCTGGTCAGAAAGCGAGAGAATACTAACACTATCAAATGTATGATCGATATTCGATTTCGATAAAGTTTGAATGGAACTTTCTAATCGATATTTATCTCGATTGTATGAACGTTCTTCACATGGAGTTCGTTGTGATTGTCTAAGAAAAGAAAAGGTTTCAGTCTGTTGGAAGATATATACAACTTACAGGATTTGACATGTTGGAGTTAGCCGTTGACTATTGGATAAAGTTTGCCGATTGTAAAGAACTTGCTGACTCTTCACAAAGAATCTTTTCGATTCATCTAATAATTCTCGTGCTGTTCGTCGTGGATACTGTTCTAAGAAGAGAAGACGAAATCTATTTTGAACTTTCTCTTCGTAAGATTAATTAGAGCAGCGACAATCCATCAGTATTATGTTACATCATTCCTTTAAGTCAACTACACACTAATCCGATTTTGTTGGTATATAACAATCAATTGATTATGAGCTGATAACTAAGACAGCTTTTACAATGAATAAAGGTAGTGACATTTTCTACGAGCTAACTCTTTGTTAAGATACTTACTTGAAGAAGAAGCGGCTGCTGACAATCGAATACGTTCTAATTTCGTATAAAAATCATCGCATTTACTCTTGTTTGTAATATTGATCAATCTCGCTTGTCGTCGATCGACATACGGCGGATGTTGCTGCATCCTATGTCTCCTGAATCGATATGTTCGATAATGTTTGAGTATAAATGAGAACAAATGACGAGAGGGAGAGTATGACAAGAGAAGAGAAGAACAAAGAACAACTTTCAGTTATACGTCTACCTTGAATTCTAAAAAAATGTAGAAGAAAGAGAAGATAGCCTTGACAATTGCATTGGAATATGTGAGTTGTCTCTTTCTTCTTTTTTTTTATGGTTACATCATTGTTCATTATGAATTTTGACCTGTTCGAAGACACGTCACGGCTCGGCGCCTAATATTTATCGAACCATCTGTTTCAAATGTTCATATCTGATTGACTATTCATCAAATAGAATATTGTACATTAATTTAGTATACAACATATGTCTGATGTTCAGTACTATTGAAATGTAAAGATCGAACTAAATGGAATCATCAATGTTTACTATCTATCATCGATAAAACAAAGACTAATCTTTGTTTAAAGC
The DNA here is from genome assembly GCA_905250025.1 of Adineta ricciae. NCBI lineage: Eukaryota > Metazoa > Rotifera > Eurotatoria > Adinetida > Adinetidae > Adineta > Adineta ricciae. Next base: position 566,953 of record CAJNOJ010000030.1, read on the forward strand.
ATTCGCCTTTCTTTGTTCAAAAGTAATATGGATAAATGTGTGATGTGTCCGCAGTAGTAAATGCCATAGTGCATCTACGTATTAGCTGTCGGCATACATTATTTGATGTAAATGAAGACGAACAGCTTTCGTTTCGAGAACGATTGAGGCTGATTATTTGAACAGAACCGAGTGTTTATAGAATATAAATGAAAATAGAAGTGAATTGATATCCGATGTATATAGAGATCACATTACCTCTTGACATTTTTGATCATCATTCATCAAGATAAACTGACTGCAATAAGTGTCTAACAAATAGATTCAATCATCTCATAAAACTTAAAGAAGATAAACTTCATTTATGTTCACAGTCGATTTGTCAGAAGAAAAGAAATGAAATTAGTGAGCATGTCTCGCATAGGAAAGAAATCCTATTCGAACTGTAATTAAATAATGGAATTGTTTATTTTGAATATTAAATATAACTGTGCGTAATAAGAGCTTGATATTTCTGTTTTGTTCGATCTTACTCGTATTGCGTCAAAGACATATGATAGTAGCATAGGTAATTTGAAATAAGAGTATAGTAAAACAAGAGAACATCTTTGTATCATTGTGTCTTTTTTTCAAGAATGTCGTTTATTGAATTTCGTGACAAACTGGAACCTTTTTGTTAGATAATCTGTCTCTTATTGGAAAAAATGCATTCTATGGAATAGAACATAGGACGAACCATTGACATGTGATGCATATGTATCAGAAAAAATCATTGATAGTTGATTAGTTAAAGTTTGTATGTTGACAGTAACAACGTGAAACGTGAAAATAAATAGCAATGTGAAGAAACGAAGCTCTCTTTTCCTTTCCCTTCTGTAATATACTATTTCCGACAAAAGAGAAAATGCTGTCAACACAACTTATAAAATTTACAGAATCATATCCAGTTAATATGAATGATTCACGTGTCATTTTAAACGTGGGCGGAACACGGTTTGAAACGCAACGCGCAACATTAAAGAAATTACCAGCGACAAGATTGTCAAAATTAACTCCTCAATTATCATTTTATGATCCCGTTTTAAACGAATACTTTTTCGATCGGCATCCGGGCGCTTTTTCGCAAATACTCAACTATTATCGTACAGGAAGATTACATTATCCGACAAATGTCTGTGGACCTTTGTTCGAAGATGAACTCTCCTTTTGGGGAATACAACGCGAAGAAGTTGAACCATGTTGCTGGTAAATTTATACTCTACCAACAAAAAATCGCATTTACAGATATTGTTCATGTCATTTTGGTATTCTTAGGATGACCTATACGAAGCATCGATCCACTCAAGAAACCTTGCAAGTATTGGATTCTTTAGAATTAGATACCGTTCGTTCCACGACGGATGACATTGTAAAAAAGTTCGGATGGGAAGATGATTTTGATTTGATTACTAGCGGTCATCTATCAAATCGAAAACGTCTGAAAGGTATTATCTGGCAACTATTCGAAGAACCAAGATCATCATTAGTATCTAAGGTAAGGGAAAACAACCATTTGAAGTTCTTTTTTGTTCGTACTCGATAATCACAGTGTCTATTATACCTGAATCACGGAAATAATCATTACTTGAGCGTTCAATGAGTAAAAAAGAAGCATCTAAAGTGGAATAAACACTTCTATTACTTTTGTTCCGTAAATGCTCATTTATTTTATAATTTAAAGATCATTGCCGTTATATCGATGTTTTTCATTATACTTTCCATCGTTTCGTTTGTCCTTCGCACTTTGCCCGCATTTGAAATTGCTGAGTTTACCTTGGTGAATGTGACGATTGGATATAATCGAACTGAACAAGCGATTATGTCGAATACACAACAGCGAAAAATTATCTCGTCATTTGATACAATCGAATGGATTTGTAAGTCAAACGAGAAAAGAGAAAGAATATGCTTTTCTTCTTTGTGTGTTAGGTAATTCTTGGTTTATATTCGAAATCACGCTAAGATTTTTAGTTACACCATCGAAAAGAAGTTTTTGTTCATCTATTTTGAATTGGATTGGTAAGACAAGCGACGAAGGAAAGAACAGGCAACGAGACTTGGTTTTCTTTAGATTTTCTCGGTACATTCTGGTTTATTTTTACCTACATTCTCTACGAAACATTTTATTTTCACGGTTACAATGCAGCGCTCGATCTTGTCTCAACTATTCGCGTTGCCCGTATGTTCAAATTATGTAACCTTCATCCACGTCTAAAAGTGATCATCACATCCATGTCGTATTCGTCGGGTGTTTTAAGTTTATTGATCTTTTTCTTCTTTCTCGCGGTCATGGTTGCCGGTGCATCATTGTACTACATCGAACGTTTAAGTAATACCAAAGATAATCAGCTAATATCCATCGTTGAAGGTGTATCATTGGCTATAAGCACGATCAGCACACTAGGTGCAGGCGAAGTTGTACCAAAATCGCTAAGCGGAATGATTTTCGGTGCAATAACTACGGTCGTTGGTGTCTTGATCATTGATTTGCCAATGCCAATCATCGTTGAAACATTTGCTAATTTCAATTCACATTTACAAACACGTCAGCAATTGCCCAAACAACGACGACGAGTTACGCCGGCGGTCATACCAAGGAAAATCAAACCATTAATACCACCTAATAGATATGCTCGTTACTGAATCTATTCTAAATGTGTTTGTTTGTTTAAATCGAAATAAATATCGCCTAGTCCTAGAAGCTCTCTCGTATAAAGACGTAGTGAAAGAATTTTAAAAAATGTGTTTTATTTTTGTTGATATCTTATTGTTGTTATTTTGTTTATTGGTTTTCTAACAACTCTCTGATGTAAAAGAGTATCACATAGAAAACGAAAACAAAACTGTCGAAGTTCAGTGGATGATAACATGAACACTGCTCGACGATTACCGAAGGCGACGTGCTTCACGTTCCGATTCGAGAAGAACTAGAACATCGTCGACACGTCTAAAAATTCAAATCAAAATCTAACTCAAGTGATTATAAAGAACAAAAGATATTCCTACACTGGTCCCTTGACGTTACGAATAATCGATCGTTTGGATGTTGATGTGTCGATAATTTCGACACGAACTTGTGTACATTGGCCCTGACTGCCAGTGCGACCAAGAATTTTGACAACGCGTGCCATAACACCGCCAGTTGTGTTTTTTTCCATGATGGTGAGGTAAAATGAAATCTAAAAGATAAACAACCGATGAATTATCATTCAAAAATGTAAAATAGCGAATGGTATCGGAAAAAAGAACAAGCAAACAGCGATCTTTAGTGTCGCCATCTTGAACAGAGTGTACTTTGTCCTTCAGTGTTTTTCTAAAAGTAAGTGGAAACTTTGTGAAATTATTTTTTGGGAATTATTCAAGAAATTTTCGTTGAGAATATTTAAATTCTACTAATAATTATTCCAACCAATCCAATTCATTTGCGATTCTTAATTATATTCCATGGATTTGATTTGACATGAAAATCATCAGGATTTATCAAGATATTCTCCATTATCATCTTTCATTCTTTCGAGTACAGATAGTTGTTACCCATCAGTACATAGATGATTCATTTTCTACATCAATTACGAGTTAATTACATCTTTTTTTCAGTGCATGAAGGCCCTTAGCAACGTAAAATTATTAGCAACAGGCTAGTCTCTATTTTAGATTCTGTTCAATCATGTCTGACGAAGAGAAATACGACGCACTTTTAATGAACATTGCTTCCCAACATACGGGTGGCATTCATGAAGTATTTGAATGATTTGAAAAGGGAATTACGAATTTTTTTTTATGTCTTCTCTAGTTACTCGATACATTGTTCGGCTTTTTCGCACGTAAAACTGACTTATACACAAGTCCAAACGTTAATCAAAAGCCGGAAGAGTTGATTTTACAATCGTTTCGTAAATGGGAGAAAGTTGCGCTCGAAAAGCATAGAAAAGATAAAGCTGAACGAGATGAAGTACGTCAATTATCATTTATCATGTGAATGTTTCTGATTTGTTCCATAGGCTGATCGTGTTCGACGCGAGAAGATACGTCGCAAACGTGAAGAAGAAGAAAGTATCAAGAACGATCCGTCATCACGAATTGTCGAAGTTACTGATGAAGAAGCTGAACGAATTACACGAGAAAGTGCGAAAGCAAAAGTAAGTGATCGTGAATTAAATTTAATCGTTCTGCAACATTTTTACACTTTCTAGGCTCAAAAATTGGATTCTGATGAACAAGCTAAGGCAGAGAAGGACAATGTTGTCGAGCCATCAGATGACAATGAACAAAATAAAGAGGAGAAGGTAAAATAAGTTAAGAATCTAATTGTTTATGGATTATCAAAAGACGAATTCTTACTCATTAGAAAGAAGATGAAGATGAAAATGAAGAAGATAAAGGTAAAGAAAAACCCAACTCTGGTAATGGATGGACAGGTCCAAACTATTCCTGGACACAAACACTCGAAGAGATTGATGTAAGTCGTGTTTTGTTTTTCAGTTATCATTTGTTCTAACTATGTGGCTTTATTCGAATTAGTTGCGCGTTCCAATTAACCTCAATGTTCGTGTTAAATCGAAAGATGTCATCGTCAAATTCGAACGCAAGGTATGCAGGTTCATTTTTTGTTGACAATAGTTATAGGAACGATCTATTTAGCATTTAACCGTCGGTCTTCGTGGTCACCCACCAATTATTGATGGTGAAACATTTGCCGAATTGAAAAAAGAAGACTCTGTTTGGACATTGGATGATGGAAAACTACTACATATTGTTATCGAAAAAGTATTGTCCTTTACTCTGACGGTTCGGTTTACATTCTATATATATATATATATATATATAGGTTAATAAAATGGAATGGTGGAGTCGAATTGTCAAATCGGACCCGGAAATTAACACGCGTAAAGTTCAACCTGAAAACTCGAAGGTAAGACAATTTCACAAATGGTTCGTTAATAATGCGCGTTTTAATTTAGTTATCTGATTTGGATGGTGAAACACGTGGTATGGTAGAGAAAATGATGTACGATCAACATCGACGTGAAGCTGGTTTACCTACTTCTGATGAACAAAAGAAACAAGATATGCTTCAAAAGTAAACCATTCTTTTTCAGTTTATAAATCATAGGTTTGTATTTTGCGATCGAATTAGATTTATGAGCGCCCATCCGGAAATGGATTTTAGTAAATGCAAGTAAGTCTAGTGAATAGAGATTCTGATAACATGTTTATCTACTGATTTATTTTACAATTAGATTCAATTGATTGATCAATAAGTCGTCATCTGTTTTTATCGTCTAAACCAAGAATGATTTGATAAACTGTGATTAAACATGTTCATCGTTGCATTCGTTCTTTGTACTGTTGTGTTCTTTTTGAATTAAAACAAAAGCAAAAACAGAACTAATCATCATGAATTCCAACTCGCGTACGATTGAATGAATAGTATTGTTTCTGACTGAAGACTTTTTACCTGTAAAGATAGCAACCATGTTGTGTGTTTCAACAGTCCATACGAATCTAGTCAAAATAATTCCGTCGTTCTGCAGATTTTAATAAGTGTGTATTTACGTGCATACTTATTTTTCTGCAGAGTAAATCAAGTATTCAGAAAGAGTGCCTTTCATCAATAACATGACGAACAAATGTCAACAGGAGAAATACATTTGAAGCTGGATGTATTGTTAGTAGTTTCTTTCATTTTTTAACCTGTTCAATACCGCTGCTGATTCGTTTGCTTTAGTGAAGCATATCTATACACAGAAACAATGATAAAACAGGAATCGAATATTACGGAGAGAAATGAGCACGGACCAATGTTCCAGTTACCGGCAGGTGGGCGCCGATGCATAAGTAACGAAAGTTCGCGCAATATGGTCGTAGTTTGGTTGAATAATGATATAGTTGATCATAATGAAAATTATCAGAACACAATCACACAGCTTCAATCTGTTCTCGACGATGTCTATACATTTACGGATAATGACGAGTGCGTCGATTCTATATCGAACATGACAGACAGCAAAGTCTGTTTGATCATCTCCGAATCTCTTGGACAATGCATTATACCCTGTGTTCACGATATTTGTCAGATTCACTCAATTTTCATCTTTGGCGACACCAAGAAACGTCAAGAACAACCAGTCGAAAAATGGCACAAAATAAAAGGAATATTCACAGATAAAGAATCAATTTGTAATGAACTGAAGCAGATAGTGCGCCGATATAATCAACATACTGTGCCTATGAGTTTGATTTTACCTGATAAAAAATTAGATCAATTGGATCCATCGTTTATGTATACACAGATTCTCAAGGAAATTTTATTTACTATTGACTTTGACGAAGAACACATCAAAGAATTCATTAACTACTGCTGTGATACATTTGATGTCAATGAAAATCAATTGACCAAGTTTAAACAATTCGAACGAGAGTATCGTCATAAAACGCCGATTTGGTGGTATAGTAAGGAGAATTTTATATATTACACATTGAACTTTGCTTTACGTGTGATGGATGCAAATGTTATCGTAAGAATGGGTTTTTTTATTAACGATCTTCATCGACACATCGAGCGGTTACATAAGGAACAGCATGCTCGTGAGCCATCTCGTAGATCTTTCACAGTTTATCGTGGCCAAGGTTTATCATCGGCTGATTTCAGCGAAATGGTAAAATCACAGGGTGGACTATTGTCGTTTAATACGTTTCTATCTACCAGTAAAGATCGCGCTGTGGCCGATCGTCTTGCAGAAAGCAACGCTGATAATCCTGATCTAGTTGGGATTGTTTTCGTCATAATGGTAGATCCTTCTAAATCAACAACACCCTATGCCTATATTCGTGAGATAAGCTATTTCTTCGACGAAGATGAAGTTCTATTTTCTATGCATGCCATATGTCGCATTCGCAGCATCACGCCGACTCACTCTAACAATCGCCTTTTTGAGATCAGTTTATCAGTTACTGACGATAGCGACAAAGATCTCTGTATACTTACCGAACGGATCAAGCATGATAGTTTTTCTTTTAATAATGGATGGCTCAGATTAGGCCCAATTTTACACGAGATAGGCTACTCAGACTATGCTATCAAAATCTATGAAATTTCTCTTTCTCACACAATCGATGAGGTTACAAAAGCAGCGATCTACAAACAAATTGGTCTGATACAAGTTGACATGGGAGAGTACTCGAAGGCGATGCTATTCTATGAGAAGTCTCTCGCTATTTTTCAAAATACATTTCCTCTTGATATTAATTGTTTGGCTTCGTGCTACAATAAAATCGGTGACCTATATTTCCGAATAGGTGACTTTTCCAAAGCAATTTCATCATGTAAGAAAGCCCTCGCACTTCAACAACAGTCAAGTACTCCTGATCGCTTCGAAGAGAACACATCTTACTACACTATGGGTTATGCATACTACCGCCTCCGCGACTATACGAAGGCTCTGTTTTTCTTCGAACAAGTTCTTTCGATCTGGCAACAATTACTTCCTAACAATCATCCTGACTTGGCTCTATCTTATAACAGCGTCGGTAATGCATATTATTCAATACACGATTATCCCAAATCTCTTTCTTTCTACGAGAAAGCACTTACAATTCAACGTCAATCACTTCCTTCTAATAATCCTGACATTGCCACCTCATACAATAATATGGGCAATGTATATTGCCGAATGGGCGACTATTCAAAAGCACATGTATTTCAACAAAAAGCTCTCTCGATTCAACTGCAGTGCCGTCCTTCGGATCATCCTGATTTGATGTCCTCTTACAGAAATATCGGTTCCATTTATATTGAAACGGGCGACTACTTAAAGGCTCTTGCTTTCTTTGAGAAAGCCCACGCGATTTGTCTACACTTGCTTCCCGCAAATCATCCTGATCTGATTTCAGAGTACGAACTAATTGGTTGTATATATTACCAAATAAACGATTATTCAAAAGCTCTTTCTCTCTACGAGAAAGCACTTACAATTCAACGTCAATCGCTTCCCGAGAATCACCCTGACATTGCTGCGTCCTACAAAAAGATCGGTTGCGCATACTACATGATGGGTGACTATGTAAAAGGATTTTCATCATTCGAAAAAGGTTGTAAAACTGAATCACAATAGTTTATTTTTGCTCATCCTTGTTTAACTTTGTTTTGTATGATATATAATCACTCGGAAGTATGAGGCACAAGCCATTTCGCAGTCATTGTGTAACGCTTGATGACTGGTAGCGTCATCTTACCACAACAGATGCGGAACGAAGAAACATACATACATACATAGAAAGGTTTGATTTCATTGATGTAAAGAATCATCCAATAGCTGTGATCTGATGTTTCGTGGTACGTACGTACACGCGTAGTACTTTGGATTCGACAGTGTCGGATCTTACATATTGATAAACATTAAATAGAATGCCGAAACGGAAAACAGGACAAAGGAAAAAAGCCGAAAAACAGAAAGAACGTCAAAAACTCTTGCAGTCAGCTTATAGTAATAAACAATTAGTCGAATGGCCATGCAATTACATTATGGTTTGTATACGATTTCCACCAGAAACGATCTCATCTACCCTTTTTTTTTACTTCTTGTAAAGGAATGTGATAAATGCAAAAAACAGCAAAAAAATCGTGCATTCTGCTACTTCTGTCAAGCTGTACAAGCGTTACCTGTCTGTGCACAATGTGGTTAGTCCTTGAATTGCCTAAATAGCTTAGTAATTTTCGATAACTTTAGGAAAACAAAAATGTTTGTCGAAAACTGGTGACTGTCTTGTGAAACACGGCGTTGTACATGCAACAGGCCTTCAGCTAGTGGTAAGGTGAGTTTATTTCATAGATTCCTTTTCGTATGTGTACGTAATTTCTAGGGCGCTATTTGTGATTTTTGCGAAGCGTGGATATGTCATTCAAAAAAATGTTTACAAACACATCCGTGCCAATGTCCACTGCAAAATGGTGACTGCATTGAATGTAATCGAGGTGTATGGGAACAGGGTGGCCGAGTATTCCAATGTTCATTTTGCACTCAATTTCTTTGCGAAGATGATCAGTTTGAACATCAAGCATCATGTCAAGTGTTAGAATCCGAAAATTACAAATGTACGTCAGTTGAATTTTCTCTTTATTCAATTAAATTTACATTCTTCTCGACCTGATCTAGGCGCATCGTGTAGCAAACATGGTCAATGGTCGTGTTTAAGGTATATCCTTGCTTTTAGTAAAATCTTGTGTAGTCTTCCTTTTACAGATGTAAAGTTTGTTACTGTGATGAACACATCAAACGACGGGGTTTTAAATATAACCAAGGTGAAGCTTATCCGTGTCCTAAATGCAACTATCCAACAAGAGAGACGAAAGATCTGTCGATGTCAAGTAAATCTTCGGGTTTTTCAATGTATCAGAAACGCACCGTATCCTATTGTATTTTAGCTCGTGCTTATGATTACGGAAGAAAGACTCAAATTGATTACGAAGACGAAGATGATTCCTTAGGTATGACAAGTGGCTGTGATTATTTCACACGTGGCGAAGGCAGTCGAAATTTTACATTTGGTGGAAGACCTATTGAAGAACGAGCAGCGAGAGATGAAGATGATGGTACATTTCTTTTATTGAAATTAGTGATCTAGTGAATTTATTAATGATTCCTTCGTTTAGATGAAGAAGAAGATGAGGACGGAGAAGAAGACGACGACGACGACGATGATGATGATGATGAGGAAGGAGAAGAAGAAGATGTAGAAGAAAATGTTGAAGAAGAAAGTGAACAACATTAGTGAAAACATTTGTTCTAATTCATTAACCATTTTGTTTCTCGTATCCATTCTTCTAATGTTTTCATTTTATCATAAACTTCTTTTGTTTTCTCCGGATGCCGTTCTTCGAAATCTCCATAGTCATTGTACCATCTTAAATTATCCAGTGATTCCTTTGCTTGTCCAGCACATTGTTCATCTGTCAATTGCGTATATCGAACCTTATCATTACCAGTGACACGTCGAATAATTTCACAGATTTCTTCCATTGTTAAACGTTGTGCAACGATTGGAACAACATTTCCTTGTCCCCATCGATCTGGATGTTCGAAGCATTGAGCAACTACGGCGCCAGTATCACGAACATCATAGAGAGGAAGACGGGCGTGCGGTTTGAGTAAAACCCGAAACTCTAAATCTGCCGTTGGTTGAAAGAACGTATGAAAATTTTGATAATAGAAACCAACATGAACAAATGTGACATAACGAAACAGCGGCGGGTTTTGCTGAGAACGTACATAAGCTTCGATACGCGCTTTCGTCCTAAACGAACAATACTACTCCAAATTCAAAGGCAGGTTCACGTGATCGACTTACATATAATGTGGCAAATCTAATTTTCCATTTGAGATAGCTACTGTATCTGCTAAGCTACTCCAGATAAAATGCTGGACATTTTGTTGTTTTGCAGCATTGACCATATTCATGCCTTGTTCGTATTCTTTAATCGGACCACATTCCCAAAAGTTAGTCATTGCAAAAACACCATACGCTCCTTTGAATGCCTGTGAACATTCATTTAAAGAATCGATGTTACATGACATCACCTCTACGCCTTTTTTAACCAATTCCTAAAACGAAAGCCTAAATCTAATTCCATATCTTTGGTCGATATTCATTACTTGACTTTCTTTCGACGAAACATTCCGTGTCAATCCTCGGATTGTCCATTGATTCGAATTAACCAGGGCATTGATCACACTCCCTCCTTGTCTACCCGTGGCGCCCACAACAACAATCAACGGTTTCATTCTTTCGCTTTTTTTCACTGTAATGTCACTTGAGATAAAAACACAACACATTTACATACTGATAAAACTTCTGTGAGTAATCGGCAAATAGAGATCGACGCATTCTTTTTTCGCCGCATTCACTAACTCCGATATCTTCAAAGACACTGTCATGTAAATATTTATTCGCACTTTAGTCAATCGATTTCTTTCTTTTTATAACCACAGGACGACTAATCCAGGTTATCAATCAAGTTCGAGTAGTGTTCGTTACACACCTTCATCGAAAATACAACAATTACAAGGACAAGTCGATGATGTATGGAAATATTTGCTAATGATGTAAACTATGAACGAGAATTTTGTAGGTTACAGAAGTAATGAAAAACAATCTTCGATTGGAATTGGAACGCGGTGGCAAGCTCGATGATCTAGAAGCGAAATCTGGTAGACAGAAAAATTAGAGATTGAATTGATGTTGTTTTCATTTGTATGAATTTAGATATTTTGAACGAAGGATCTCGACAATTTGCAATTCGTGCGCAAAAGTTAAAAAGGACATATTGGTGGAAAAATGTCAAGGTAAATGCTTCGAAGAGACTTTTTTCTCAAAACCAGATATTCTTTGCTTCCCTTCAGATGTGGATTCTTATTGGCGTAATCGTCACCGTAATCATTGTTATTATCATTGGTAAGTGTCCATATATAAGAAAAGATCAAGTGTAATTTACTCGTTTTTTAGTTGCTGTTGTTCTAAGCACGAAAAAGAAAAGTTAGATAGGAAACTTTTCTTATTGATTTTCTTTATAATCTTTCAATATTATCATAAAAATGCATTTCTTTTTGATTGAGTAATTAAATTGAACAATACAAATAAATCATTACTTATCTACGTGAACGTATACTGGAATCACTATTCATATGAGATGTACAAGTCTTTTTATTTCTTTCAAAGAAAATCTATAACTGTTCTTTTTTCGGATCAGTCAAGTTCAACGCTTGGTTGAGGTGATTCAATTGCTTGAGCTTGATTAGCATTGGCTACAATTCGATTTCTTTTGATTTTGTTTGCCCAAGTCTTACGCCAATTTTTCTTGAAGAGTATATATCTAACTTGCCGACGATACCGAGGTGACGAGATCAAAAAGATATAGAATACGGCCTAAATGGAATCGGAAGAAGGTTGATTTTGAATGAACTCCTTTGTAAAACGTCCTACCGAAGTGTCAATTGTATAAACGATATTGAAACATGTTCGAATCACTTGATCGACAGCAACAGCAAATGGATCATTTTGGTCAGGTGAATGATTGATTTGATAGATTCGTAGGCTTACATAGGGTACCGTCGTGCAGACAAATAAAGCAACACGAACGAGAATCATCGCGGTTAGCTGGTGATCGAGACGACGCCGACCGCCAGCTGCAGGTCGACGAACAATACGACGAACATTTTGATAAGCTAGACAACTAAATAGTAATGATATAACGATTGGGAAAAGACCAATGAATAAACAAAAATGAACGAATGAATAGAAGTAATTGAATCCAGGATTGAAAGTTCCACATATGATTTGAATTTCAAAGTAGAACAAAAATATGACAGCGTATAGAAGAGCGAAGATGATAAGTACAGCGACAGCTCGTTGTGCCAGCTTATAGGTACTCAATTGTCGTAGACGATGATAATAATTCGTCGATAAATATTGATCAATAGCCGCAAAGCAGATGTTAATCGTCAAAATCACGGCGCCCATGTTCACGAGATAAGCCCGAAGTTTACACCAAAACAATGAGATTCGAGTTGCATCATAGCCCGACGCAACCGAAGCAAAGCGAGGTGTTGTTAAGAAAAGCAACTGCCAAGAATCGAATATAGATCCGATTATCAGATAAAATGCCGATGGATTGCCACGAAATAGTCTTAGTTTAGTAAATACCATAATGTTGATCATATGCCCAATCAAACCAGGAATGACAGTTGCATATCCCGAATAAACTGTGAGATAGTAGTTAATTGCTTCGAGTGTATACTCTGAAGAGTTCATGATGAAATGATTTCAATGCGACTGTCGAGTTTCTCTTTTATAAGTGAAAAAACAGAAGATATTGATATTGCGAATGAAATTATTAGCTAAATGATATTCATCTGTCGAAAGTATTGTATTACGAGTCAAATGACGTATGATTTTATTGCGATGAGATATGAGCGATATTATCCAAAGATTTCACTGGAAATCATTAGTCTAAATGCAAGCAATTATTCGCCGTGGGTGAAATTTCAATCGTCTTAGACTGTTACTTAGATAAATTCAATATCTCTGATGATCAGCAGAAGAAATACTCGTTTGCTTTCCGAAAAAAAAAGAAAAAGTTCATCAGGTCTGGCTGAATATCTGTGTGTTCTACTTCTAAAATAAAACTTCATAGACAAGCCTTCGCTTTTGCACTTTCAAGACGACTTTTTTCATTGAATGGATCGATGAATAACATCTTCTAGCAATAACTGATTTTCTTTCACTCAAAAACACCAGCATTCGTTCAACACCTTCGGAAAACACACTTGCGCGACGGTCGACAAAAAAGATGGCACTATATATCGTCATCATCTTTACCTTTCCCATTTGTTCTTTTATTCAAGTAGAATAGTTCTTCCTCTTTCTTGTTTCCGACCATAATTTGATGGCATCGCCATAGTGACAAAAGAAAAATCAACTTGTTTTTAACTAACGTTAGCATTTTGTCATCTATTTACGAAGATCTGCTGGCATGTTTGCATATTAAAATATTCATATTTTCTACTCATCAATAATTTTGGTGCTATAGTTGGTCGACCGTCTGTTCTGAGACATTTTCAGTCAATTTGAACAAATGTCGGATGTCATTTCTTCATATTATCAATGGCCACGCCAATCAATAACAAAATCTACTCGACCCACCGATCGCATATCTCGATCGACTCGTCGTACTGTTCCACAGTTTTCCAAAGAACGATCCTCTCGTTCAACAACACGAAAGATCACACTGTATCGCAATGGAGATCCTTACTTTTCCGGCAAACAGATCAGCATCAATCCGCAAAATTATAGTAGCATGCAACTCTTCTTTCAACAATTATCAACTATCATCGATTTGCCTTATGGTGTACGACGTTTATTTACAATACAAAATGGGTCCGAAATAACTAATGTGAATTATTTGAAAGATGGTGCATCGTATGTGTGCGCATCATTTGAACCATTTCAGAAATTATCATATACAGCGATAACAACGCCCCGAATCCCTCTAAAAAGTGAACACTGTAAGTAACCCTTAGTTTCAGTTCTCTAGCTACTTCGTTTTCTCTATTTTCATCTGTTTATATTTAAACAAATATTTCTCGTCTTCTATTACTTCTTTTTCGTCATAGTAATTGCTTATTCTAATTAAAATATTCTTTAAATATACATAAGAAGGATTTCTTTTCCCTCCCGATGCATGTCGACATTCGTTTGCTTACATCTCTTTTAATTACTATTATGCTTATGCATTACAAAATCAACATCGATGAAAGAAGAAGAAGAAAAATTCTAATTTTGCTTTCTTTTTTATCGAGTCTTATGATTACTGATTCCTTTCTTTCTTTCTTTCTTTCTTTCTACTGAGAAACAATTCGAATATGTAGCTCATATACCAATCAAACGATCTTCTGTTTCTCGACAAGGAACAATTATTACTAACTAATAAACAACAGAACGACGAAGCACTTGCTCAAAACTTCATTTTTTTTGTGCAACGAACGAGATTATAATAACAAAAAAAGAAAAAAAATGACGACGGTAGCAGAGAAAGAGAAGAATACTATGTCAAATAAAAATAAGAGAACAGCGATAAAGTAAAAAGAAAAACAAATGAAGTACAACTCTTGAATCGTATTAACATTCTCGCTCATTTGCACCAAAACTATGTTCTTAACTCCTAAAGTATTCAATTTTAATGTGTATCAATCACTTGGTTGGCCTGGTGAGTTGAAGTGAATGAGAAATTTAAAAAAATGTTTTTCACATCTTAATCGACAAGTTGAAATTAGTTAGAAAACGAAAGTTTCTCTCATGGCAAGAAATCGAATAAGTACTGTGACGAAGTCTTCCGTTTTTCTCATAAAAAATCTCTGCAAAAGTTTTCAAATCTTTTCCTTCTTTAGTTCGTCAACCATTAAATGATATTCATTCACCTAATCGCGTCCACGTACGTCCTTTACCGACGAATCAGTTCACAAAAGTAGGTGCTATCCATGGATCCATATCCACAACTCATGCAAACAATCGTTTACTTGCAAACAATCTCTTTCTACAATCATTCACTTCGACAGCAGCGAATCCTGTTCAACAGCAAAAGAAATTTCATTTCAAACAGAATAAATACACTCCTGAATCTTCATTTAACAAACCTCGTTCGATAACTATCATCAAGCAAGGAAACGAGAAAGTGAATAAAACGATAACTATCTTACTCAATCGAAGAACTGTGCAAACATTCGATCAGCTACTCTGTGATATTTCTGAAGCATTCGGATATCAGAAGAATCGAGCAGATAAGGTACGATAGTTTTCTTTTTGTTTCGAGTTTCAATCGAATTCGAAGGATATTTTACACTGAATAGATCAAACGGTTATTTAACCTACGAGGACGACAAGTAAATGGTATCAATGATTTCTTTCGTGATGGTAAAATTTCATCCTCTCAATTTTCATATTAAACATGCTGTCATCTAGATGATGTGTTCGTTGCTGTCACGCATAATAATGATATATCTTCAATGGATTTGCATGAGATAAGCTTGAAGTTATTCACTGATTCTCAAAGTTCTCCTATGCACCGAAGGCGTGCGAAGAAAACTGTTCAAACATCAACCGACGCTGACACATCCATCGTAGAGCAAAGTAAGAGACTGAAATTTTCTCTGGAGGAAAAACAGACGTGCGAAATATTATGTTTAGAAGATGAAGAAAGTCTTTCGCCTAAGGATAGCGCATTCATGTCAACCCGAGCGACGAACAATAAACAAAACGAAATCGTTCCTGAACACCCCTTCACATCCAACGATTCATCTCCTCTGAAAACGAAGAGTAAAATACTTAAGATTGATCTTCACAGAAGAATCGATGTTTATGTCTTGTTAAAGGAACGAACAAATTACCGACGATCAGTATTATTGAACAGCAACGTGAGCGTGAACGGCAACGTTTGCGTGAAGAAGAAGAACTACGTCGCAAACGAATTCTATCCAGAAAGGAACCGCAGCAAGACATTCAAATATATTCTGTTCCAAAGTTTGAACAACTAGCAATCGATACAAATGCCGATGCTTCTCATCCGAACAAAACCAAAACACCAATCTCAGGTACATAACAAATCGTATGATTCTACTATTTGAGAAATTTGCTTAACTGTTGTTTTTGTTAGTACGAACGAAATTGTCATCGATAAATTCCTTACCGACAAGTTATTCGAATGAAAACGATCTTTCACCTGTATCAAAAACTTTCGTAATCAAAACACGTTCATCAGTTATCGTAAGTTTTCTATTTACTCACCAAGTGACTTTGTTTAATAACTGAAATCATTGCAGCATTCAACACCGTCCGTTGTAACTGATAAATACGAACTTGGCAAAAAGATGGGCGATGGAAATTTCGCCGTAGTTCGTCGTTCAAAAGCGCGTGATAGTGACCGAGAAGTTGCAATCAAAATTATTGATAAATCGAAGATGCAAGTAAGATCATTTACTTGTTTATCACCCATTCTAAGTTTGTTCAATAGGGCAAACAATATATGCTTGAGCATGAAATCAATATCATGTATATGTGTCGTCATCCGAACATTATCCGTCTGTTCGAAGATTATGAAACACCTGAAGAGATCTATTTGGTCATGGAGTTGATTAAAGGTGGAGATTTGTTTGAGTATATCACTCGACATCGTTGTTTCGATGAACCAACATCATCACTTATGATTCGAGATGTTGCTGAAGCTTTGATTTACATACATGCAAAAAAAATCGTCCATCGGGATGTTAAACCAGAAAATTTGCTAGTAATGCATCGAAAAGATGGAAGAATAACAATCAAATTAACAGATTTCGGTTTAGCATTACAAATTACAGATACAATTAAAACAGTCTGTGGTACACCAACGTAAGTTTGGAGTTTAAATAGCATTCGATCCGAGAAGAACAAATCTATTGGTTTTAGTTACGTCGCGCCTGAAATTCTTGCTGAGACAGGTGAGATATTTTAATTGTAAGACGACTCTTTGTATGAAATTCGATTGCCATAGGTTACGGCACCGAAGTTGACTGTTGGGCTATAGGTGTGATACTCTACATTCTGTTGTGTGGCTATCCACCATTCAAAACCGTGGAACGCAATCAAGATGAACTATTTCAAATGATTCAACGCGGCAAATTTTCTTATGATACTGAATATTGGAATTCAATTTCTCCAGGTAGAAAACGATTTTCAAATGAAAACTGTAATTTTCTACGATTGACTGTTTTTATTCTCTAGCTGTGAAGAATTTGATCGATCATTTACTGATTGTCGATCGTCAGAAACGTATGCGTGCTGATCAAATTCTTCTTCATCCATGGATAATCACAACCGGCCATTCGAAATCGATTCTTAACATGGAAGAGTTGAAAAAAACTCTTCGTCTAGAATACGATATGAAAATGGCCGAGTACGCCATGGAAAGTACAACGGCAAGTTGATGAGATTGAATGACAAGTTCATGTCAGATGCTCCTTTCTTTTTCGTTGGTTGGATTTTTCTCCATGTGCATTATCCTTGATTGATCCGTTTCTATTTGATAGATAAGCTATATATTTATTTTTCTATAGCAACATACGACGAAGACAAAGAATGATTTTCGTTTTTTCGTTCTTGAAAGCAACAGTGAACTTTTTATCAAGAATAAATTTATTTTAATCGAAAAACCAATTGGATAAAACGCTCCTTGCATACCTGAAAGAAAAAATCTCCACAACGACACTCGACTTCTCTTCATAGTAGAAAATAAATATTCAGAAAGACGTGATTGTTGCATTAATCCAATCGAGATAAAAGCTAATGCGTGTATAAACACCTGATGAAATCGATGCATCGCATTGTCGATTCCCATAACTAACAATTCCAGCGGCGACGAAATACCCCTTGTCTCCATCACGTTCCACCACAACCAATGGTGCACCACTATCACCCGAGCAAGCATCAATTGGAAGGTTTTCATAACCAGCACAAAGTTGTCGATCAGAATCGGCAATGTATTGACGACACTTCATGTTCTTTTGGTCAACTATTGGAAGGACAACATGCTGGAGGATAGGAGACTTGCGACTCGTCGGTTTGACCAAGATTTTACCCCAACCACTGATCACGGCTTGAGATTTCGCTTGCGGATATGCATTTGATTGTCGTTCTGGTAGACAACAGGGTTGAAGATCTTTCGCGAAGGGTCTCTTTGTCTTAATCAACGCGATATCGTTTACATGCATGCTATCATTTATGCGATAATCGGGATGGACGATCCATCGGTCAATAGCATGACGATCGCCTTGGAAATTGCGAATATCATGTATTTTAGCTAGAATTTCTATTTGATCTGAAAAACGCTCATTCAAACAATGAGCGGCGGTTAGAATAACATTTGAAGAGATGATAAATCCAGCACAGAACGGATCTGTTCGATGACGATCGGTTAGAGTAACAAGCCAAGGATAAATGTACGGCGAAGCATCTTGTCCACCGACGATTTTTGGTACAGAAAACTTCATCTGATTTACATTAGGACAACCGCATGGCCGTTGATTGCAAACAAAATTTGGATATGCTAGAGGTGACGATACAGCCGTTCGATAACGTATAAAGTAAATAATAAACAATGTGACAAATGTGCCGATCAGTAGTAAAGCTAAAAGTATGCTCAATGTGATGATCATACATCGTCGAACAGATCGATCGCGAAGTCTTTGTGACGATTGTATGTATTGCATGTGTTTTGTTTTGTTGTTATTATTATTGCGTTCGAGTGTTAGAAAAAAATATCAATGCATCACTATAGCTAAGCTTTGCCCTTCTAGGAGATTAACCACCAACGTAGACGTTTTTCGTTGTTTCGCTTTCGAAATGATCTTTACATGACAGATATTTTCGTTTTATTTCGTATATTTTCGAAAAAAGATGCAAAGATCAATTAAAATCTACTGGAAATCGTTACCCATCATAACATCATCGTCGTCGTCATTATCAATATCCTTCTTGAATGAAATAGTTTTCTTTTTCTTCATCAATGGTGCTGGTTTTGATTATTCTTCGAATGTATTTGTTGAATCAATGAAATAATGTTCAATACCAGGAAATTTGTCGTGTGGAGCGTGTTTACAGTTAGCACAGCATTTTGGAGTAGAGATGTTTGTAGGTTGAACTTTCTCTTCCGGAATAGAAGTGATTTCAGGTGTAGATGGTTTTTCTTCTTCTTCTTCTTCAGGCGGAAGAATAACTAAAATAATCAGTTGGATTCTATTGTGCACTAATGAAAAGAAACTTGAAGACATACTTTGTAGATTACGCGGTGCAGGCTTATTGACAACAGTAATGAATTCTGCATCTTCTTGAGTTTCATGACTGGGTACAGTGAATTGCATTAAATCAGATCGATATGTTTCTTTTCCATCTAAACAAAATCAATAGGAACTTGTAGCATAAATGAGTGACGTACTATTCAATTGTGCTACTAGTTCGAGTGTATGTCTTTCTCCTGGTTTGAATTCGCCAATCTTCACATGAAATGCGTCTCTAATTTGTTTTTGTCGTATCTAAATAAATCCTTTTCCATTCACTAACTACAAAGAAAATCTGGTGTTAATATACGTGTTGAATATCGAGATTGTCTAAGTAGAGAACATATTTCTGAGCATGATTGTCACCAAGATGATACCATTCTATAATCAGATATGCATGCGGTTTTTCGAGATCTTTATGCCATTCGAAAGTTATATTGGGACTCAAAGTAAACACTCGACCAGTGAAAAAGAAATACTAAATAACAACTATCGATCATCAATTTCATTTCATTTTCTTACAACTTACACGAGTTTTCGATCGTTTTGGTACTCCCGACCATTCTCTGTTCATCGGAATGGCTTCAACATATGCCTGTGGAAACTTTCGTTTGGTGTTCAAACCCGATGCTGCAATCGTTTCGTATTGACGATTAAATTCTACGCGATTGGTTTTATTTACAACTAACTACGAATCACAATCGTTGAAAAGTTGGTAAATATCATATTTTAAAAGAAAGGTTTAACTTACGATAAATTTCTCAATTAGCTTCCGAGATGATTCAGGAGTGATTGTTACCGTTCCATAGATTTTATTATCAGGAAATCTGTAAGATTGAAGATGAAAATCGAGTTGAAGTTCTTGCCATAATTTCTCTTGTTTCTAGAATCGTATTTTATCAATAGAAGTCCGTTGCTTCTTAACTTACCGTATTATGCCTTTCTTTATCGTTTATGATACTATTGAAACAAGACAATGATCATAGAAAACTACTTTTTTAACACACCTCTGTTGAAATCATCACTTACGATGCTTGTTCGATATCAGACATAACTAATCATAAGAAGGACGATCACTTGATATGTTTTATCGTTGAATTTGTTGACAAAGGAATGATTGTTCGTTTGACAGAATATTAAAAAAAAAGAACTTTTCTTTCTCTTTGTCACTGCATTTTTTATTGACGCATATTTTTTCTTTCTCTCTCTGCCTTTCGTTTACACGGTAACGCTAATTTATGGTATGGTGTTACTAAACAACCTACAATGTGTGCATAGATATATATACATCTAAACAAAGAAAAACGACAAGGAGAAACCTTAATTTCTACTTGTGTGATCGTAAGTGGTTGTGTTTTTATTTTTTTACAGAACGTCGACCAAGCGCTTGAGAGTGATGAGTAAAAATCAAGCGCCGAAGCTTTCTTCGGTAGAGTAAAATCTTTATTTGCTCTCAACTTCCATCGGTGATCATATTTTTAGGTTAATGCAGAATCGTCCCCGGAAGATGTTTTCAAGAAACTGAACATTCGGTATCGTGTCTGTACAAAATTCGCTAAAAAGAGGTACGAAATGTTTTCATCATTGTTGAGTACTTATGGAATGATTAGTGACGACGAGCCGGATATTTGTATATGTAACCGACCGATGAGTGCTCACGATGAAAAAGAACCGAGTGAAACACATTGGGATATGCATCACAATACTGTCGAAAAACTCGATCCTGCTCATGGCGTTGTGCTTCTCAATGGGGCACTGGTATGTGAAAAGATCCGATGGATTTTGAATGAATTTTTCTCTGAAATAGTTTACTCGACTTGCCCTGGACACGCCCAAAGTGAAAGTTGAAAGACTGTTTTCTCATTATTGGCGTATGTCAGAACCACGTTTGATTATGTCGATAATCGGTGGTGCGAAATATTTTACGCTGAGTGAACGTTTAGAGTCGAATTTTATCAACGGGATCATTGATGTTGCATTGAAATCAGGTAGGAACAATTCATCGTTATCGGTCTAGAAGAGAATTTCTTGGTAACATACTGCTAGACACATGGTTAATCACGAATGGATATAATGTTGGTATAGTTCAACTCGTTGGACAGGCGATCAATAAAGTAAAATTAACCAAATTAAATCGACATATTACAGCGATTGGACTTTGCAAATGGGGAAGTATTAAAGACGTGGAAGCGCTCACTAGTTCTCAAACAACAAGTAAACAAGTAATTAGACAACAGCCGTCTGAATAGCAAAACTGTCGATTGCTTCATTTTTTAGAGTAAAAGTCGAACGACTATAAGTGATACTAGCAACGATGATGATAAGAAACGTGAAAGAGGTCAACGAGATTTGGAACTGAATCATAGCCATTATTTAATGTTAGACGATGGACGACATCGATTTTATGATATTGGTGATTACCGAACGAAACTATGTGCACATTTAGCAAAATTACAACATGAATACGAACCGCCAAGTTCGATTTGAAACATCTTTCTATTCCAATTTTTCTTTGTCTTCCACTAATAGTTCCGGTCGTGACAATTGTTGTCGAAGGCGGACAGGATACAATCGCGAATATATATTACGATTTACGAGAGAATATTCCTGTTGTCATCATCGATGTAAGTTAATCATGTGAATATAAAAGTACTTTATATGAGAGACTTATGAATAGGGCAGCGGACGCGTTGCGGACTTCTTCAAACGTTGTTTACTATATACGAAAGAGTTTGACGAAGCGGATAAACACTCTGACATTGCATATGAAATTGAAGAGATCAGTGACGTCTCTACCGATACAACAAGAGCAACTAAGAAACAGCATTATGATGAACGTACTGGAAAAACAAAGTAAGTTGCTTATAGATAGAATATATATATATATATCTGTTTTTTTCGTTGTTATTTAGTGAATATACACACGTGACAGTTGAACTGGACAAGTCTCGGAATACGTAAGTGAATGAGTGCATAGTTTCTTTGTATATGTGCAGTTCTATTATACTTGTAGACTTGAGGGAAACTTTGAAAAGTTTGCTGATCGCTTAAAAAAGGATTTGGCTGCTCTTTTATCACATGAAAATGATTCAGCGAAACGAAGTTCAAAATCA
The DNA here is from genome assembly GCA_905250025.1 of Adineta ricciae. NCBI lineage: Eukaryota > Metazoa > Rotifera > Eurotatoria > Adinetida > Adinetidae > Adineta > Adineta ricciae. The sequence continues at coordinate 589,442 of CAJNOJ010000030.1, forward strand.
AATAAAGATGATAAAGGATTCATCACAACACTTCGGCAAGTCATGTATTGCCTCCAGCCTGCTGTTCGCTCCGGTTTATCTGTATTTAATTTAAACTCAGATAATGACCTTTCTGAAACTATTTTTCGAAGCATCTGCAAAGGTAAAGCTCATTCTTTTCAAACAACTTCATAGTCTCATTATGATGTTTTCAGCACAGCAGAAGTATTTCGAACGACGAGAACTGGACCAAGCGGACGTGATAGACATGCGTCACCGCAGGTTTCAGCCACCGCCCACTGCCGAAACGATTCAACGACATGCAACCGCAACTAACAATGTTCACAGACGGGATCGAAGTGCGCAACGTTCTGATTTATTACTATTAGCAATGGATTGGGATTGTATCGACGTTGCAAAAGAGCTGATTTTACAAAATTCCATCGATAACATTTTAGTACGTAGAAGATGTCGATGAACTCTACTAATCTATTTGCTTTTAGAATAAAGAAGAAGCTTTTCGCTATGCTTTATCACAAAATTTACCGACATTCGTCTATGAATTTCTGAAATTAGGTGTTAATCCAGCTGAAATCTTCTTTCCAAGGGAAACATTCTTTACCGGAAGAAATCGTTATAGGAAACTGATTGAATGCATATATCGAATCGATAAAGAAGTATCCTACTACAATTTTTTTTTCTTTGATAATTCTAACAGAAACATTTCCTTCTAGACAAATGATCAGACTCATTTAAGTTCATTCATAGAAGCAAGTGACGAAACCGAAAAATGTATTCGTACAACTGATGATCTGAACACACTTCTCGCTACACTTGTCGGTGATTATATGCATAAATTATATTTTGACACCCGTGAAGAAGAGATTCAACATAGACGATCTTGGGGTTTAGTTGATGATGCCACGGAGACAAACTCAACGTCTGTTTACATTGTTGAAAATGAAGAGAATTATGCAAGAGCTGCTTGTAAAGAACTTGTTAGTGATTATGTCATGCGCGATCTATTCATCTGGGCGATACTAGTGAATCATACAGACATAGCAAAAGTGTTTCTAAGTCATATGAAGTACCGAATATGTGCTGCATTGGTTGCTACGAAGATTTTGAAACAATATCATAAAAGAGCAGCACATGGAGATTTGAAAGATGGATATGCGAATAGTATTGACTATTTTCAAAGTTATGCCATTGCTTGTATCAATCAATGTGAGAAAAATGATCCGGAATTAGCTTGTGAAATTGTTCTACAACGAATTGAGTTGTATGGAAATGCGTCCTGTTTACAAGTATGTAGAAAAACGTTTTTTGTTGGATATTTATTTGAATGCGTATGTTGAAGGTTGCTGCCGATGCTGAAGATAAACTATTTATTGCCTCATCATGTTGCGTTCAAGCCATGCAAAATATTTGGTATAATAAAATGCATCCTGATCAATCAAGAAAACGAAATGAAGTCGCAATGACAATCGGTTTCTTCTCATTTGGATTGTTAGCTCCATTTCTAGTCAATTTTCGTAAAGTATCCAAGGTGAGATTGCATTTCTTATCACGAAAGTAATTGTCTCGATCGTTGATGTTTAGTTACAGAAAGATCAACATTTAACTCGAACGTATGTCACTCGTTCTAGATAATATTCAACGTATACAAAGAAATATTCATATTCTTTTAGTTTACAACCGTATGGTATAAACTATCCTGATCCGTATCCACTTGAACATCCTCGATATTGCAAAATACCGCCAGTGAACACCTATCTGCATAATGTGAAGAACTTTTACCAATCCTTGCGCGTAAAATACTGTTGTCATTGCGTATGTAGTCATTTAACTCAATGGTAATAATCATGATATTGATTTTAGATGGTTTACTGCTTCTTCCTTCTACTGTTCTCGTACGTACTTCTGTTTGACTTTCAACCGCCGACAGATAGCATACCATCGATTCATTGGACGGAAATTTTAACAATTATCTTTGTTTCGATCATGTTAATTGAAGAAATTCACTATGTAAGTATTGATGCATGATCAAATAGAGTGAAGAAAGGCATCTTTTTGTTCTAGTTTATCGGGCAAGATAGTCTGACGATGCTTGGCAAGTGTATGAGTTACTTTCAGAGTTTATTCAAGATTATGACGCTGCTAGGATTCGTACTCTTCTATATTGGATTAATTCTTCGATTTACATATGCGAGTGATCAAGTTTCTTTCGTGGCGGCAAGGTATTTATTGAAATAGATTGTCTGTGTCTGAACCATAAGTTCGGAAAAATCGATTTTGTTCTACTTCAACTATTTTTCTCATACAAGTCAATATTCTTTTCTTTTTTAGAGTAGTAATGGCATTTGATCTGGAAATCTGGTGGCTTCGTTCGTTGTCGTTCATCATTGTTGTACCCTTTCTTGGACCTCATCTTGTTGCTATTGGAAAAATGGTAACTTGTTCTCACATTCCTTCGAACAATCTGATTTTGATATTCTTTCTCTTCTACTAGCTGAAAGATCTCTTATTTTTCATGTGTATTATCGCCATTGTTATGACTGGATACGGAGTTGCTTCTCGATCAATGGTCTACTATTCCAATGCGGATCTATTTCCAAGTGAACAGATTGATACCTCTTTCAATGGACGAAGTATATTTCGTCAGATTGCTTATCCAGTATATTATCTCATGTATGGAGAGTTTGGCAATGAGCTATCCGATCTTGATGGTAAGTCAAATTTGCATTTCACCAATTGATGACGGATTCTATTTTCATAGCAAATCGTGATGCCGGATGGTCAATCTCGACGCATGTCCTGCTCGCGGCTCATATGATTTTCGTCAATATTCTTCTAACTAATTTGTTGATTGCCATGTTCAGGTAGATAATTGCATAAGAAGATGACTATTCAATAATTAGCAGTTTTCTTCCAGTAAACGATTCGATCAAGTTTATGAAGATACACAAAATATTTGGCATTCTCAGCAATACATTTTTACTAGAGAATATTACACGCGGTCTCCATTTTTTCCTCCGATTAGCCTTTTCTACGATATTTACTATTTGTGTCGTATCGCATTTTTCTCTATTCGTCGAAAGTGCTTCAAAAGTAAAGTCGGAGATCGCCGAGCGAAAGTCTTCAGTAAGTTTCGATTTCAATAACACAAACGATCGCAACGTTTCCTTTAAGAAATGATTCCGGTCAATAAAGACGTGGAACGACGATGGTATGAATTCGAAGGTGCATCAACGTATGAATACGCTCATGCTGAAGTGAAATTGGCAAAAATTTCATCGACTATGTTAGTAAAAATACGTAGAAAAAGAATTTCTTACAATTGTATACTCGCTTTAGATCAACCAGCGGATCAGATTCGACGAAAAGCGAAAAGAAAGACGATGCAACTGATAATAATGCCGCGAATGGGGATGCAAATAATCCAGCGAATAACATTCGTCAAATACAAGATTATTTAGCAACTGTGAATGACACTTTGGAATTAATGAAGACACAATTGAAAATTTTAGTTGAAGAAAAATATCATTAGTGAAAGAAATTCATATGACGTATTGACAAAGATGAAAATGTTGTTTATCTACTGAGTTTTATTTATTCTCGTGATTTTCTCAATAAATATCTATTTTACAAGAAATCGACACGGGTGAGAGAGTGCGTAGACTTATCAAGCTACTGTTCGACTCATTGCTAATGGTTTGCATAAAAACGACAGATTGACACGTTGTGTATAGTGCTTTTAGATACAATAAACCAATCTCTATCATCGCGAAAAAGAAAGAATACTTGTCATTTATCGTTTTTGTAAAGTGTTGTGTATGATGTTACGACCAGCTATTATCTTAGTTTTAACTTTATCATATGTTGGTGCATCTGACAATGAGGGGTGCACACGAAATGTACATCCCATTGATCGAAAGTATTTCTATATTGGAGGTGAATATGTATTCGATATGGCAACCAATAGATCTCTTATGAGTGGACAGATGTATGTGGAACATCTAAGTCCGTCTTATGGCATTCAGCAACCGTATCCATTAGTTTTAATTCATGGAAAAGGTATGACTGGAACCAATTGGCTTAATACTCCGGACGACCGACCAGGCTGGGCAATGTATTTTCTCGAACAAGGATATGAAATTTACATTGTTGATCAACCAGCACGCGGTCGATCTACATGGCTATTGAATGATATGATTGAAGTGAACATGTTTTCCGCTGAGATGATCGAAGAACGCTTTACAGCATGTAGTTTTTATAAACAATGGCCACAAGCAAGTGTGCATACACAATGGCCTGGCGATAATAACCTTACTAAAGGTCGAATGGGTGATCCAATATTCGATGCTTTCTATGCGTCAACTGTTCAATTTATTGTTAATGAAACCATCACTCAAACACTGATCCAAAAAGCTGGTGCAGCTCTATTAGATAAAATTGGTTCAGCTATTCTACTGACTCATTCGCAGAGTGGCAGTTTCGGATGGGTGATTGCCGATGCACGACCGCATCTTGTCAAAGCTATCGTTGCTATTGAACCAAAAGGGCCACCTTTCCAAGAAGCTGTTTTCTCAAATAAATCCGCTCGTTCTTGGGGAATAGCTGATATTCCTCTAACGTACGAGCCTGCTATTAGTTCATCAATTGATCTACTTACCAAAGAAGTTCTATCCACACATGACAATTTAACATCATGCATTCTTCAAAACGAGCCTATTCACACTCTTATTGATCTGATCGATATTCCTGTTTTGATCGAAACTTCTCAAGCATCGTATCATGCCACTTATGATCATTGTACAGTGGAGTTCCTACGGCAGGCAGGTGTTCATGTTGACTTCATTCGTCTTGAAGAGTTAGGAATCTATGGAAATGGTCATATGCAAATGATGGAAAAGAATAATCTTCAAATAGCTGAAGTTCTTCATCAATGGATTCGCAAAACTGTACATTGAATAGGAATAAAGTTCAGTTTTTCATATCGACATTTTTCTTTATTTAGGCTGAAAAACTATAAGAGCAAAATGAAGAGAAAATATAAATAAGACAAATCAATGGGGGACATTAATGTTTGTTTCCAGCACTGATCTTTTGTGTATCGCCGTGACCATGTCCGTGAGCATCCGAGATTGCCTTTTGTGGCCGTGGTGGAGCGCCAATGGGATCAAGTGCTTCATCTGGCATGACCCATTCGTGTTTGTGTGGAAGTAATTCACCACCTTGTTCGACCCACCAACGTAACGAATCTCGTTTCTCATATGGTAAAAATTGAATATCTTTCAATTTATCATGTTCATCTTTGTCCCATACACGTGGATAGACAGCTTCAGGCATGTAGAAAGAAGCTGAAATGAATAGAAACGAATATATTTCAAGTTCAAGTAGAAATTTCATCCTACCTAATTCATAAGTAACTTCATCAGCTGGAGGTACATTGTCCCATCGATCGAATTCTTTTCGCAGTTTTTCTACTTCACCTTCGGCTAGTTTGACGAACTCCTGTGCACGTTTTTCTTCACTTTTAGCGTATTCTTCAAGTTCCTTAAGACGATTCGCACTGTCTTTTGGATAAGCAATCTGGGCATTTTCATACTACCGAAAACAGACACTCGACATCATGCGAGCAGAAAACTCAGATGTTTAACTTACTTCTTTTTGAAGTTTATCAACTAGTGTTGGATCAGAGACCATTTTTCGATAATAACTAAAATCAATTTTGGGTAATGTGTCTGATAGGGCATTCATTCTAAGGAAACAAAGTTTAATTCAAACATGTTCGTTTTGCTTGACCATTCTTACTTTACTGCTGCTTGACTCCATTTCGATTGCAGATTGGAAACTGTTGTTGTATTGGAGCCGCTTAATTTCAGTATACGATTCCAATCCATTTTACTTGCTGTAAAACGAGATGCAGCAACTGCTGAACGACCTGCTTGTTGTGCCATGACAATTCTTTACTATCTGAAAAAGTAATCGCATCATAACATTTGTAGTGATCAGAGAAATTAACGAAATCATGTGTTTTTCAAATCTATATTTGCTTTGTTTGACTTAAAAAAAGAGAAAAAAAAAACTAAAATCGCTTGATTATAGATATGGACAAGATTCAAGTTGTGCTAGTTGATTTTAGAAACGACAACTACAATAGTACAGAAAATAACCATTCATTCTTCAGCCGAATATGTTATTATTTCATTCCACTACAAGACGAAAGTTAGTCACATTAGATGATAGTTTTACTTTTTACTATGAACTAGGTTCGAATTTTCGTACATCGATAAATGATCAAATTCCATACTAATCGTTGTCGTTTTACAGGATAAGTAATACATAGCACGCTTGATTAATTATATATTTAAATGGATTTATTTCCTGGAATGAATAAATGTAGAGAGAATGATAGATTGCTTTCGAATTTTGCTGGGGAACTTACCATTTGCGTGGTGGTGGAGTAGCAACTTCACCGGCGTCTTCTAGGAAGACTGGATCATTTCCGCGTCGTGATTGATCACCAGATACACCTTTTGTTTGTGGAAGAGCGTCTTTAACGGTATCACGAACAGATTTAGCCGCATCTTCGACTTGCTCTTTAGCATGAGTGAGTGATTTTTTCACTTGTTTTGGATCGGGCAATGCATCGCGAACGGTGTGAACAGCATCTTTAACCTAAGACGCAACGTTATGTATTTTTCCTCTACGAATAAACAAGAAATACCTGATCAGCGGCGTGAGTGACAGCACCTTTAACTTTTTTATATTCGGGCAGTTTATCATAAGCATCATTGATAGCATCTTTAGCTTGTTCAGAAGCCTTTTGAATTTGTTTTTGATCTGGTAATTTGTTATAGGCAGCATTGGCAGCATCTTTAACTTGTTCACCTGCTTTGCGGATTTGTTCCTTATCAGGTAAACGATCAGTGACACCTGACAAGTCCGGCATTTTTTCGGATATGATAGTTGTCAATTTCTTGTGACGACCGAACACAGGGTCGATGATTTTATCGAGTCCAGCTAAAATTGTTGAACTCAATGGAATCGTAGATTCAACTTTGCGACGGAATGGACCATTGTCATATTCAGCATAGACAAGCGTAACACCGAGACCGAGTGCGAGGCCATAGACAACTGCCTTGACTGTACCACCGCTGCCTCCAGCACTAGCGCCAGCCGACGAGGATGAAGACGAGGATGTGACGGGTCTCGATGTTGGTGGTGGTGTTGTGGTCGTTTTCTGCGGATTATTTGTTCGGTCGATAGGTCCATTCGATGATGGATTTGTGGATGCTGTTTGTGATTTGCTAGCCGATGGTGGATTGGTAGTTTTAGCTTGAGTTGAGGTTGAACCTGGCGTCGATTTCGCCGAAGCAGTGGTAGCTGAACCTGACGAACTAGAGGATTGCTGAAATCTCTTGGCGACAAGAGTTAAATTTCGTGCTGCTGGTTGAGCGCGAGAGGGATTTATTATGCGGAGCATTTGATTAAATTTCGATAGTTTTCCTTTGCGAAAAGATAAAAACAAAATCTATAAGTAAATCAGAACAATCAGTTAGATGAAGAAAAGTTCGATAAGTGTATTTGATTTGTCTTTTCTCTCAGCATAACCATAATGGTTTTCTATCAGCCATCTTGTGGTGTAGAAGCCATTAAGACTTCTTGATAATAGACTTTCACCCCAAAAATTCCGGCTCATATTCTAAAACTCATTTTTTTCAAAGATTATTGAATATACATTAGAAATTAAAAGAACTTTTCAACGAAATGTTCAACCTTTTGTAAATATTTGTTATTGTAGATGCCGCACATAGTCACTCATTGGTTTTCTTTGTATATGGAAATCTTGGTTCTACTAATTTTATTGACGCTTTTCTCGATTTAGACTAAAGTTAGTATATGCTATAGATATTAAAAGCTATGGAGACTACAGAAAAACATCTAGTTAATAAGGATCTATTGCTATTTCTATTGTTCTATATGAAGATTTTCACTGGTATTATTCAGTTTGTTTCCAATAATTTGTAATTGATGTAAAATTTGGTTGATATCTCTTCTCAATTGGATATCATAGTCCTGGGGAGTACCATATCGATGATGTTGAAATTCCCGACAAAGTCGGGCACAGTGAAGATACGCAATAACTTGCTTGCACCTCTCTTTTTGATTATCTTTACTACGTATTGACCGAATTCGTTTGTTGACATGCTGTAAACGCCACCATGCTAGGATAAATCGCGCTGCTGGTCCATATAATTGTTTACGCGCGTGACGTTTTTCATCGACGGATGTTAAACCTGCAGAAATAATTCCAGCTGGAAGTGTCCAAAGAACGACACCTATACAGCACAATGTTGCTGTTAGGAGTCGACCTACAAGTAAATAAGGCAAAGTATTAAACTAATCGAAGGAAAATGGACATCACCAATCAATGTCTGAGGCCAAGTATCACCATAACCAATCTACATATAGGAAAAGAAACAAGTAATGATTAGATTTGCATTCATGTTTACCGTCGCCATTGAATTGATGGTAAACCATAATGAATCGGTGTATGTTTGAAAAAAATATAGATCATTGGTTTTAATGGATCTCTCAACAATCCAAAGAAGATAAGCTGTTGGTAACATAAGGAGAAAGCACATGTAAACCGTGGCTAGAAGAACTCGACGGTATTGCCGGACGATCTTCCAAATCAACGGAATCGATCCAATGTATCGATCCAACGGAATAAACCGAAACAATTGAAGGAAACGTAGTGCATGTAGAAAAAGAGCATGCGAGTGGTAAAACTTCGCAAAATTCCACAGAAAAACGATCCCGTAACACACTAACAGAAGAAAATCGAAGATCAAATAATGTTCCAAGAAGAATCGACGTTTGCCTTGCATCCCACAATAACGTTCTTTGGCATTGGATGCATAAATTCGAAGAATAAATTCAATTAAACAATAGACAAAAATGCTCAATTCAATGTAGAACAATACCGGTACACTTGCCGTACGATGTTCATCGTAAGTTGTTAATGTACCGACATATGTAGCAAATGTAAAGACGAAAAAGAGAACATAAGCATAAATGGGTGTTTGTTCAAATAATCGATATAGAAATAGTGAGAATTTCGGTGCATGATGATGACGATGTTGATATGGTTTTTGACGATTATGGTCCAGTTTTGATGGTAAGAAGATTTCTGACTCGACCTGCATCTGTCTTCGGTACAAACGGATACGAAAATGACAACTGACCTTTTCGAGATTTTTAACTTTGATTACTAAAGTTCTTCTCTTATCAAATGTCTGATCATATTAATTACCAACACAATCTTGAAATTCCGATGAAAATCTATCTGACTTTCTTTGAAAAAAGGTTATTACTGACGTCTATCTTCGAAATTAAAATCGATAGATCAAAACAGATTGTTGTGTTATTTCCATTGCCAATTCATATGTGGATAGAAGACGTCTGTCAATATGAGCAAACCAACATCTTCAAATTTCCTAGCCAAATCAGTATCACAACAACAAACAGATGAAGTGGAAATCTCGACAAATAATCTACCACATTTCGACTTTGTCGTTCCAGCGTACAGCAAGAATCGACGGTTATCATCAATCACTTCGACTGTTTTGCCTGAGACACTCATGAATACGATTTCAGCAAACGTTAGTTTCTCCAGCGCTGAACAAAATCCGTCATCACCAGAAACTGAAAACAGTAGAAAGAAAGGTAGAAAAGTGATTTGTTCATTTGTCAAACGCTCGTTTTTCTATTATCAATTAGAGGATGAAAATCGATACTCATTGGAACAAATGATCTCCTATCGTCATGGGCAACATGTTGAGGATAAGGCGTTATCTCGTCCAGTTCGGTAAGAAACTCTCGTAAGAGATTATTCGATAAGATGATGAACATTTAGGCGATTCTACGCGAGGCAGGATGAAATGATTGATCAGTTATCAACAATTCATGAACGACACACATCTGGTTCGTCGCACGATGAACGCGCGGAAAAACACAAACGATGGACGATCATATTGATCAAAACTACACTGATTTCTAACATCGTAAGATAAATTAATTCAATGATTAAGGGTGTGAATTCGTACTGTTGTGTTTTGCTAGATTCTGGTTTTAGGAAAGATCTTTTCTGCGATTATATCCAAATCTCTTTCAATTGCTTCGTCTGCTATTGATAGTGCTATTGACTTAATGTTAAACTTTGCTATTTGGTGGGCAAATAGAGCTATCAGACAACGAAATCCATATCTCTATCCACAAGGTTTATTTGTATAACTATCGATTGTATGCATTTCATAGAGAATTTGTCTTTTCGCATAGGACGAACACGACTTGAACCGATTATTATCATTATACTAAGTGTGGTTATGTGTGCAGCTAGTTTTCAAGTGATTTTTGAAGGTGTTCGTTCCGTTATTGAAGATGTCAACTATTTTCGGAATGTTAGCGGTTATGCTTATGAAAAACCACCCGTCGATATCAATCCTGCTGCTATTTCAATTATGTGTATCACTATTGGTAAGATCTACGGATCTTGTTCATACGAACATTGCTTTTCTTTTATACCCTGTTCTGTTAAGTTATCAAAATTGTATTGGCGGTTTTATGTTATCGGATTTCTACGCCGACGATGTCCGCTCTGGCTGCTGACCATCGAAATGATGTAGTTGCAACAGTTGTCGCCTTGGTTTTTGGTATTATTGGTAAGATAGAATTCAGATATGCATAGTTGTTTTGAGAAATAAATGATATTCTTAGGATCCAAAGCAATCGATGGAGAAATTAAACCGAGAGAACTATCAGTTATTGATCCAGTTGGTAAGTGTATGAGTCAGACATTCAGTCATACCAATTCGATAACTTTTTTAGGTGCAATTGTGATCAGTTTATACATTATCATCTGTTGGATTCCTCAAGTTCGCCGTAAGTTTTCGGCATTTTGTCGAGTTCTTATTCAATCCTATATGAATATTTAGTTCATATTCGGAATTTGACTGGTTACACGGCACCTAGTCACTTTCTTCAGCAATTAACTTGGCTTGCTTTTCATCATTCGCCTTTAGTACGTAAAATTGATGCTGTCCGCGCCTATCATTTCGGTACGCATTTTTTGGTCGAAGTTGATGTTCTTCTTCCCAATGATTTGCAATTGAGTGATGCAGTTCATGTTGGCATTGATCTCGAACAAAAGATCGAAGCATTACCCGAAGTAGAACGTGCTTTTGTTCATCTAAATTGTGAACAACCAGATACGAATACGAACACGAGTACCATTCCACTCGAGCAAGAACAATCTGCAGCTGCGGCTATTAATCGACGACAACATAAGGTTGTCTGATGAATAAAACCTTCTAGTTTTGCCTAAACACCATCGATAATTTTCGATTAATTCTCTAATATTTTCAAGAACGTTTCCTCGATTTTTGCGTAGATATTTTATTTATAAATAAACAACAACAAGAAAAGATCACACATTCAATTCCGAAAATTACCTCTCTCATCTTGCTGATCAACACTGCCATGACCATAATAATTATCATAATCGTTCTGACTACTACTACCAGCTGCTATAGCATAATCATATTCAGATAGCAAATGTAATTCCGAATAAGGTGTTGGATAACCATGCCGTGTCGGTGAAGTCAGCATCGGAGGATAAACATTAGGCGGTATATCATCCGTATATAAACCCCAATGTGGACGAACCGCACGCGAGGACGATTGACGATTACTTGTTATAGTTGAACGTATGGCTTGTTGACCATCTTGTAAAGCAAGCGATGTAGCCATGTCTTTTGTTGATACTGATGATGGTACATTCGACGGAATGATTTGTTGAGCGGATGTCGCGTTTGAATTGGAGTTTGCCGCAGCGGCAGCTGTTCCAGGTGCCGCTTTCAAACCTTTGGGTGGCGGTGATTTAGGTCGAAGTTGTTCAATGCGTTCAGTGATGTTTTCAAGTGCTGGCAGCGAGGTTTCGAAGTATGACTTATAAATGCGATGGTCGAAATTTGATGTGCAGATATCTGAACCAACTGAGAACCAACCACGTCGAATAGTGGACTCTCGAGCAAACAAATGTAGACGACGACGGCCCAAACAAAAATGTTCTATAATATGATATAGTTCAATTGGTTTGTTTGGATCGCCCCATTCGGGTTCTTCAGTTATGATTAAATCGATATCCACATTGGCATGGATAAAGTCAGAGTCCACAGAACGACGAACGGTACCACGAATACCCATCAAACAATGTTCCTTTAAACAACGATAAAATCATATGTTTAAGAACGGCAAGATGAATTACTTTAGTCCGTTGAAAAATGGAATCTGATTGCAACGTCAGTGCTGTTCGAGAATTCGTTCGATTCGTTTTCACCCAACAGATATCTTCACATCGTCGAAATCCCCATTTTTTCAAACACTACAACATTGAATGCATTGAATTCATTTTCCAACACTGTTTCTCTACATACTGCTCGTCCTTGATCCAAACCTTCGGCAGATCCACACCATAGAAAAACAAACGATCGCTGAGCTGCCACCGATTCCACATCAAGTTTTATCACCTAGTTATTTTCTTCGAATTAAATCAATTTCTCTATCATTAAACTTTCACTTACCTCTTCCCAGGTGACATAACGATCAAAATGAATTCCACTTGTTCGTTTATATTCTTCCAATGGTGGCTCAATAAGAATAACATCAAATTCACAATCAAGTGATGCCAACGTAAAATTATTTGCTAACAAATCGCAACGTAGATACATCGGCGGAGGACTGGTTTTCTCAATGTAATCATCTTTTAGACGAATTAATTCACGTAATTTAGGATACTCTTCAAATCGACCACGAAGACCTGTTTGCAGTTTCCGAAGTTTACTCATACAATCAAGAGAATATGGAAATGTACAAACCTGCATCGCGAATATAATTCTGCGGTCGTTGACCCGTATTTACAAATTGTTGACAGTAATCATTATTCGGTGCCTGTAATTAAAAAAGAAATTAGACACAATGTAAAATGAAGTTCATATATATACTTCATCAAATTCATCGTCATCTAGCCGAGATATTTGATCATATAGATGAACCTTAAAGAAAGAAATCTGATTAGTTTCAATTCGGAGAAGCAAATGGAAGTCATACTTCATCAGTAACAACACGAGATGTTTGAATTGGTTTGGAATCGTCCGTTTGTTTGCGTTCCGCTTGCGTCCTGCATCATCACATTCAAATGTACAACTCGAAAAATTTCTTTAACTTTACTTGATTTTTGATAGAATTGAGTCTTTAATAGTTTCATCACACTTGTCTACTACTAGTCTCGATAGAGCTGTCGAGCTCAAGCCAAACTAAATGAAAATAATGTTAAATGTTTCGACAGTTGAAGAAAAAAGTAGAACGGCTTACAGATTTAGCTAAGGTTCGTTTGATTATTGCATTACGTTTTTTTAAAGTCAATTGAAATTTCTTCTCCGGATCTGTTTCTGCTTTCAACAAATCATCGTACTCATTGTCGCTGACAGTTTTTCGTCGTTTGGACTTTCCAGATGATTTCGTTGATGATATACGAGTGTCACTTCGTCGACGTTCTGTCGATCGGGACCGACTGTGACGAGTGCGTTTGTTCTGGCAAATATAAAAAATATTTTTTCAGAAGAATATCGAATGGTTCTTACATCGTAACGATTGTCTCGTCGAGATCGTTCATCGGAACGAGTGTGTAGTCGATGATGTCGACTACTTGATTGAGAAAAATGGCGACTACTTACAGGTGCCATGTCAACATAGTCTCACAGTTTTCTTTTACTTGGAATTATTGTAAAAAATTAGGATATGTGATGAGGAATGAAACATTCTATTTAGTTGTCTTGTTCCTATGAGAAGTATGAACAATTTCTTCTTTCAAAAATGCACCAATAGAAAAGGAAATGAGTCACAATGTAGAATTGTCGAGTAGAAAATAGAAATATTTGAAGAAAGCGAAAATTAATAAATGGCCATTTTATCGTATAAGTTTAACTTCCAGATTTTCAAATAGATGTACTAGAAGAGATTGGCTACGTTGTCGCTAGTGCTAATGTTTATTTCATTGAGTTTCTTAAAATAATTCACGTCGACCTCGTATATTCGAGTAGGTTTATTGTACACACTGTTTTAATATTGATGCGCCAAATATAGAATATTGAAGACTTGTTTCTCTTAGACGTTAGAAATAGCAGTACGTACAAGTCGAGCACGCCATCTGTCGATCAACTTTTCATTTGGTCAATCAATTCGAAAAAAATACCTACAAGCAAGATATGAAGTAAAATAGATCAATCGTTCGAAAAAACAGGTCGTATTATCCAATGACGTTAATATAAATCCAGTATTCGAATAATAAAAATCAATGACTCGACTATTGAATCATTATTTTTAGGAAAACGAGTCCTTTATTGTTGTATTACTTTCCAGATAATATTCTCACCATTCCACACGTGTCCAAGGATAAATTTCAATCATTAGTCACGTGTGATTAGAAAGACAGGATGACTAGTGCTATTCATACACTCTACAACAGTCTGACACGACGAAAAACGTTCGAAGCAGAAACCTTGCATGCTTCTCAATTGAAGCGATGCTTAACTTTATTTGACTTAACTATTTTGGGTAAGTAATCGATTGCGATGATATTATTAATCTTTGTCTTTTCTTTTTCTAGGTATTAGTTCAACATTGGGAACAGGCACATATATTCTTACTGGTCAAGTTGCTCATGAAACGGCAGGACCATCTGTGATTCTTAGTTTTCTCATCGCAGCTGTTGCATCTGTACTTGCCGGACTTTGCTATGCAGAATTTGGTGCACGGACACCACGTGCTGGAAGTGCCTATACATATACATACGTCAGCGTTGGAGAACTTATGGCTTTCATTATCGGTAAGATCGTGTTTTATTTAAACGAAACTCAAATTGTATATTTGAATTTAGGTTGGAATATGATTTTAGAATATGTGATAGGTAAGTCGATTAGACAGCAAT
The DNA here is from genome assembly GCA_905250025.1 of Adineta ricciae. Classification (NCBI taxonomy): domain Eukaryota; kingdom Metazoa; phylum Rotifera; class Eurotatoria; order Adinetida; family Adinetidae; genus Adineta; species Adineta ricciae. The sequence goes on from CAJNOJ010000030.1 coordinate 604,479, forward strand.
TTTTGTGACATGCTTTAGTAGTATTCAATTACGTAAACTTTGATATTGTTATCTGTATACTATTCAAGTATGGAGAGATAATAAGTATACAGATTTTAAGATAAATACCATAGTGTTCTTTAAACTTACTGATGAGTGAGGAAGAAGCGTTAATTCGTCATAAATTCATACCGACTATAGACCACATTCGTTCGATATTCTCGTCATGTGATTGCCCTAGTTTTTTGACGGAGTGATCGTATTCACGTAGTTATCTTTAGAACTTTATTGCATTTCTTCTAACAGATATTGAAATTGTGAGGTAAATCGATATCATCAGTAAGAATACAATCGATCTGTTTTACAAAGCGAATACTCGTGACTGGTAAGAATAGAAAGCACTCAAAACAAGCATCAACACCCCCACAGCACTTGTTTTGATTATTACTAATATATACAAATACTGCTTTCTCTTTAATGAAAGTACTGCGAAGCAATCATTCAATGTTGAATGTCATTTATACGATGTCAAGAAATGATTGCTTTTATTTTCAATGAAGCGTAACTTAAAAATATCAAAATGAAGTATAACCGACGAGTGTCGTTGTCACGGATATAAACTAAATGGAAATTATTTTGAATAATAGAATAAAACCTCTTCCACATTGTCCTTTGAAAGTTCGATTATTATAAACGTATGAAATCGTAAAACGAAGAATAAAATCGTCTATGATCTTAGTTTTTTGATTCTGTAGATGTGTGCAATGTTGAACAATTGATAGAAGTTTGTTCTTGCTATGACTTTGATCGAGCGCTTGCTAATCTTCATGATTGTTGAAGAAAAACAAACGATAGATATTGTTTCTCTGTCTTTTAGGTGCTGCGAGCACAGCTCGTGCATTAAGTTCATATTTCGATTCCTTGATTGATTTTACTCTAAGAGAATACTTTACTCAACATTTTCCATTACATGCGGGAATGTTCTCAGCATATGCCGATCTATTAGCAATGAGCTTTTGTCTTCTTATCACAGGTAAATCAATCGTCAAATGAGGAATTTTCGAAAATTTCAAGATCATTGTTTAGTTCTTCTGGTCATTGGAATCAAAGAATCCGCTGTCTTGAATAATCTTCTTACAGCTGTGAACCTCACTGTGATTTGTCTTGTCATTGTTGTCGGTTTAACGAAAATTCATGGACATTATTGGAATATATCGCCTGATGAAGTATGCTGTAGTGCCATGTAATATCGATGCTTATGTTTGTAATTTCATTCGATGTAGGTTCATAATATAACAAATAGCACTGGAAAAATTGGTGACGGTGGATTCTTTCCTTTTGGATTTGAAGGAACATTAGCTGGTGCAGCGACATGTTTCTATGCGTTTGTTGGTTTTGATCTTGTGGCTGCGACAGGTATATGAAAGTTTTTCGTTTGAAACAATATAAATCCTTTTCTTTTCCATATAGGTGAAGAGGCTAAAAATCCACAACGAGCAATTCCAATATCAATTTGTTTGACTCTGCTTGTCTGCTCGATTCTCTACTGCGGAGTGTCCATAGTCGTCACATTAATGGTAAAATATTATGAGAGAAGCGGCTTCTTCGAGTGAATTTATGACAGAGATCAGTACATCTGCATTTACTTAGGTTCCGTACTATCTCATCGATCCTGATGCTGTTTTACCCGAAGCATTTCGTTATGTAAATCTACCTGCTTTTAAATATATCATTGGCGCTGGTGCATTGAGCGGTATAGATATACATACGATCAAAAATTCAATTCAATTGTATCTTTTCTATTAGGCATTTTCTGTTCTCTTCTTGGTGCTCTTTTACCACTTCCGCGTGTGCTATATGCCATAGCGTCAGATGGACTAATCTTTCGCTTTATAGCTTGGATACATCCACGCTTGCAGACGCCAATAGTCGCAACTATTTTCGGTGGAGTTGCAGCAGGTACACTAACACAATCTGAATTTTTGCCTGTTCAATTTTCTTTCGATTACTTTAGCAATCATGGCATTAGTATTCGATTTGCAAAAACTAGTTGAAATGATGTCCATTGGAACATTACTTGCCTATTCTCTTGTATCAATATCGGTGCTGTATCTTCGGTAGGAGACTTCTAACGGAATATTTCGAATAAAACTCCAAAGTCTCTTAGTTACCAGCCCTCAGAAGAGTCAATATTGCAAACGGAAGATCGAATCGCCGAATCGTTCTACGTTAGATTATTCAAACCATCGGCAATACGTCCAACAAAGGACACAGCAACTGTGACGAGATATCTCATTGTTTCCTTGGGTAACTTTCTTTTTCCAACTTTCGTTTCATTCACCTTCTTGTGATTCATACTAGCCATCAATGGTTTCCTTCTTTGTGCAATACAAATTTTCGCTAGTGATTATATAATGCGAAAAAATCCCCTGGTTCTCACTCTTTTCTTAATTTGTATTATTTTGGAAATATTCTTCGTTATTCTAATAGCAAACCAACCTAAAAACTCGGCTTCACTTTACTTTCAAGTAAAATTTGTTCATTCGAAATCAAGTTCTTATCTGATTTTGCTTCTATTCAATAGACTCCATTAGTTCCTTATGTACCTATATTAAGTGTACTGATCAACACCTATCTCATTCTTAAATTGTCGCCCGCAACATGGATACGATTTGGTATATGGATGTTTACTGGTAAATATGTTTTTCACATCATGATTCTTGTTTATTTCCAATTGAATCTATATTCAGGTTTTCTAATTTACGGTTTCTACGGTTTCTGGCATAGTTCTCAACGATTCGATGACGATCGACGACCACTCATATCCGACCGGCAATCGTCATCAGATAGCTCTTAACATTTTGTATATTTCTTTTTGGATGTCTATTCATATTTTAATTAATAGATCATTTGAAAGAAGAAATTTGTGATTTGAAAAGGTTTTTTTCTCGCTAACGATATGCTTCTTCACTGATTTAGATAAAGAATTGAAAAATATCAGCAAATGACTTACCGTCACACATCATTGCTTTTCATCGTATCGTCTTTCGATCTATTTTCAATAACCTTCCATTCAATATGATTTGACAAAACATGCAAATTAATTATTACACAATCAAGGATTGTTTTAGCATAAATGCGTCGAATGATTCATTGTCAATCTAAAATATGTACTCTTTTTTAGATGCCACATAAGAAGCGTGCGAATAAGAACCACATTCAAGTGAAAAAGATACTCGCCAACAGCGAATCATCTTTGCTTGATAGAAAAAAAGGAAAGAAAAGTTTCGAACGTATTCCACGTCATGATAATAACCCAGCTGATCGCAAACGCGAAGAACGTATATTGAATGATGATTCATCCGATGATGAGAATCGCAAGGTCAAAATCAAACGATTGCAATTAAAAAAGCACATTAATAAAGAACTGGAAAGTCAACAGCAAAGCTCACTTATACCGAAGAAAAGCCGAAAGAATAAATATTATCTATTGAATCATCCGGAATTGAAGGATGTGATTAAGTCCGTAACGAAAACAAACAAACGTCAACGTCAATCCGACGATGAACCCGAAGAGCAACCAGCCGCGAAAAAACCTTCGCAAGAATCAAAACCGTCAATTTGTGATAAACTTGTTTCTAATATGATTACATCTCGTTTTCGTTATCTTAATGAGAAATTATATACCACATCAAGTACGGAAGCTCAAAATATGTTTAAAAAAGATCCTCAATCATTTTATGCATATCACCAAGGTTACGCGGTAAAGTTTAGCAATTATTTTCTCAAAAAATCTTCATATCTTGTCTCTTTAGACAAGCATGACTCGTTGGCCAGATCCACCGTTAGATGAAATTATCGCGTACATTCGAAAACGCTCGGGAAATCTCATTATTGCCGATATGGGATGTGGCGATGCTCGTCTAGCTCGGACGTTGAAGTTGACTCATCCAAATATTTCCAGTTTTGATTTCGTTGCTTTGAATGAACATGTGCAAGTGTGTGACATTGCACATACACCAATGAAATCAAATTCGGTTGATATTGTTATCTTTTGCTTGTCATTGATGGGAACAAATTTAACTGATTTCATTCATGAAGCGCATCGTATTCTTCGTTTACGTGGAACGATGAAAATCGTCGAAATTGCTTCACGATTCGAAAATCAACCGCAGAAGTTTGTACGAAAAATCGAAGCCATGGGTTTTCAATGTTCGAAAACGAACTCAATGGACGAGAAAAGCAACGCTCCATCGAAGTATTTCTATACGTTCGATTTCGTGAAAATCTCCGAAGATATCAAATCGAAAGCTACTGTCACACTTGCACCATGTTTACATAAAAAACGTTGATTATGTCAGCATATTATTATTATTGTTGTTGTTGTTGTTTTGTTAAAATAAATGACAAAAATAAGGAGGAAAAAAAACAAAAAAAGAACGGAAAAGAAATGTGTTAAGGTAATGTTAACTCAGGTGATAGAGAAAATAATCAATAGACACCTAAATGAAAGAAGAAGAAGAAAGGAAATCTAACATCAGTATTCACACATATATGTACGAACAATAAAGGGAATGTCGAGATCATATTTGTGCTATGTGTCCCTTAGAAGATCAGAAAAAGGAAACTTGCATTTGAATCTGGGAGAAGATGGAGGAAACCTTCTCTTTTCCTTAGCGAAGCATTGGAAAGCCACCGCCCATGCCACCCATGCCACTCATGCCTCCCATGCCACCAAAACCTCCCATTCCTCCCATTCCTCCCATTCCTCCCATTCCTCCCATAGCACATTGATTCAATGGGGCAGCGACATAGATAACTGGACGTTTGTTACCAGCAACAGTTGGAATGTAGTATTCAGTCCATTCGGTCACTGCCCATGGTTCGACACCTCCTGTGGTGAAACCTGAGGCTGCACCAGGAAGGGCACCAACACGATTAGGAACACCAGCACCTATTCGGCGGTCAGGAAGTTTTCCGGGTGCTTGTCTAGAAAAAACGAGATTAATGGTCACATACGAAGAAAGTGTTCGACTTACTGATTGGCTACTGGAGCTCGTTGTGGAAGTCTTTGGGCGGGACGTACGTTCATTCTGTCTAAAAACAAAAGAATACAATTATTACGAAAAGAATCGTATGTTTATATGATTTTCTCATTGAATTAATGATGATCGTTGGTCTATTGAGGAAAATGATTATGCTAACTACCTTAAAAGTGAATGAGAAGAAGAAAACAACTATTAAAATAACGTGGCAAGATATATATGTTTAAGAAGAAAAGCAAAAACATAACACAGATACAAATAAAAAATACATGTATCGCAATCGATCATCAAATGATTGAATAAGTTGTAGAATATGAAATAAAAGTAAAGAAGAGTAATGACAGAGAAGAAAAATATGAGAGGGGGAGAGAGAAAAAAACGAAAACTAGTCAAATGAAAGAAAAAAACATTTCAATTAATAAGAAAAAAATGACGTTGATGAGGTGTGGTTAAGTGATATGCATATACATAAGTATTGTGGCGTGAATCAATCAACCATGACGTCAGTCTTGTATGTCTTATAATTTTGTTACGATTAATATGTGCAATAACAAAAAAAGGATACTTTCTTGTTTCTGTGTTGCTAGCATTATTGAATAGAAGGTTGTTGTTTGTTGTCGATGATGATGATCTAGTTTCGAAACGACGAGAGAAAACAAGCAGGACAAGAACGAAAGAGAAAAGGCGTTTGAAAAGAACAATATATGAAAAAAAAGAGATATCGAGAGCTAAATTCAAATTAATCGCCTAGAAGAGTAATATCTATATTTGATAGATGTATATAAGTAATAGAAATCCGTCTAATGTTTCATTCATTAATGTGTAGTACAAACGAACGATTAGTTTTTATTGATTAGCACATTATCGTGAAGATTCACTTCGGAATATGACTCGGACATCTGATGTGAAACGTATCGATTGTTTAGTATTTTCTTGTTATTTGTTATACATCCGAATAGCATTGAATCAATTTATTTTAATATTGAATAGAGAAGACTGTTGATCGAAAAGCAAATTTCATTTCGACACAAATTGAAACTAATTAATATTAATCAAGTCACTATCAATTTGCAAATAAAAAAGTGTTTATTATTCATTATGAGCACTCGCCTTGAGGCATCTAACAGGCGCATATTATCACAGTTGTTTACACTGATATTATCGGTAAAAAAGCAATTTTTCTTCTCACACTCATTACACAATTTTCCCTCTCTCTTTGAAATATACGTTGCTGTATCTTCGCTTGGGCATTGCAGTATCACCGATGTTTTCTTGATCACTTTATTTTGTTGTCTTAACCTTGAAACCGTAATAAATAGTGATTCTAGTTAGACATCAAGCGAAACCACAAAAAAAATTGATGATCAATCAAATTGATTACAAAAATTGTCTCTTATTTACTTTCTTTCTCCCTCTCTCTCTCTTCCTTTCTCATGCTATCTTTGGTGTAAAGGCAAGCACCCTTTTCAACTCATCAACGACAAGGTTATCAGAAAAATACATACACATGCTACAATGATAACTTGCCAGTTTTTCTTTCTGATCAATTTCTATTTTCGCATGCGTTCTCATATCACATTCGATTTTTCTAACCATTCATTTTCAGAAGAAACAACTACGTTCAGGTAAATTATACGCGGTTTTCTGGCCGTGAATATAGGTGTGGCAAATAAAATCATTTTCGTATCTCTCTCTCGTCTTCTCTCTACCACAGACAAAACGGCCGTGGACGGCAAAAAACAAATTTCTCTTTTTTTTTCTATGCCACAACTAGAATTAATAACCTTCGTTTCCTTTATGCGTCGTCGAATGATGCATGGACGATTCGAAGAAAGATATGATAAACCAATTGTATCGTGCAGTTTTCGTCCTCAAAATTAGGGACAAATGTCTGGCCAAGCAATTTTTTCGGCCGGAAAAAACTTCTTCTCTTCTATTTTTCTTCTTTTTTTTCTCTCTCTCTATTTTCCTCTCGTTTGTTAACTAAGAAGCAAAGGTGAAACCGCTTACCTATAAAATAAGAAGCATTCATATTAGATCGATTACTCTAGATCGACAGCCGTGGTCGTCACTTGAAGAAGAGTAGGTAGCGTGTGTGTTTATATACGTATATACATCTGTGTATTAGATATATGTGTGTATGCATGTCAGCAGTAGTAGAAGGAAAAGTTGTACCGTTACTTTTTCAATAGATATACTACATAGTTCATGAGTATGGAGTTTGTTTCTAATCTATTTCTTTCTTAGTTCTAGGCACTAGATTAGTTACATAGCAATATATACGACAAAATGGGAAACCGAGTAAATCGTCGTCAACAACCAGGTCTTTCAGGATATGGTCAAGCCTATGATCCTAATTACGGAATGGACTATTATGGTGGAGCTTACGATCCAGTATCTTGTAAGTATTGATATGATTTCGTATTCATTCGTAGACATCGAGTACGAACGTGAATGCATTGCTCTTTCAGATGGTGGTGCTTACCCAACTGGTGGTGCCTATCCAACTGGAGGCGGCTTTCCAACTGGAGGGTACGGAACAGGATACGTTACCACAGCCGTCGTTCCTCGACAGCCTATCGGTCCTCCACTCGGTATGAGTGGTTCAAGTGCTCTCGGCGGCTATGGTTTAGGTGGTCTCGGAGGTGGCTTGGGAGGCGGCCTTCCACCTAAAATTCGTGTCATCTTCATCCCACAAGGTGGTGCCGGTGCTGCTGGAGGGTAATTTCATTGAATTTACGATGATTCAAGTCATGTACTTTTCTTACCTCGATGTATAGATGTGCTCCATCGTGTCCAATGCCAATGCCACAAATGCCAATGCCACAAATGCCAATGCCTATGCCAATGCCTCAACCAATGTGTCCACCCCCCATGCCAATGCCTCAACCAATGTGTCCACCTCCAATGCCAATGCCAATGCCTATGCCAATGCCAATGCCCCAACCAGCGTGTCCACCTCCAATGCCAATGCCTATGCCAATGCCAATGCCAATGCCCCAACCAGCGTGTCCGCCTCCAATGCCAATGCCTATGCCAATGCCAATGCCAATGCCCCAACCAATGTGTCCACCTCCAATGCCAATGCCAATGCCAATGCCTCAAATGCCCATGCCTCAACCAATGTGCCCACCCCCTATGCCAATGCCAATGCCACAAATGCCCATGCCTCAACCAATGTGCCCACCTCCAATGCCAATGCCAATGCCACAAATGCCAATGCCAATGCCAATGCCAATGCCAATGCAACAACCTATGTGTCCACCAATGGGCGGTGGTATGTTCACAGCTGAATTATAATTATGTTTTGCTATTGTGAAATTTGCTTCTTTCTATGAAAACTATAGGTCTCGCCAGCTATGGTGGTGGTATGCCAATGGGTGGTATGCCAATGGGCGGTATGCCAATGGGCGGTATGCCGATGGGCGGTATGCCAATGGGTGGCGGTATGCCATTCGGTGGCGCTGTCGGTGGATTTAGTGGCGGTAAGTTTTTCTGTTTTCTCTTTTTGACAAATAAATGTTTCGTCATTCTCAATTTTTTGTAGGTTATGGTAGTGCTTTACCAATGTTGCGTTGTTCACAATTTTCATAGACGCACTATTGAAGTAAAATAAATTTGACAACGATACGGTGACGGCGACAAGTACAACATTGAGACGAGTCGTATTACATTGAAATCAATGGTACGTGACTGACTATTTGATTTGTGAATGATTTGAGGGTGGCGGTATCGGTGGTTTGGCTTCCTACGGAGGTGCTGCTGGTGCTGGTGAGTTTTGTCATTGACTCAATGAATTGATTATTCAGCCGTGTTAATTCTTTTCGAACCATAGGTTATGGTACCGGATTCACTGGCATTCCATCAATGAGCGGTTTCGGCGCTCCACAAATGCCCGGTTTTGGTGCTCCACAAATGCCCGGCTTCGGTGCTCCACAAATGCCAGGCTTTGGTGCTCCACAAATGCCAGCTTTCGGCGCTCCACAAATGCCAGGCTTCGGTGCTCCACAAATGCCAGGCTTCGGTGCTCCACAAATGCCAGGTTATGGTGCTCCACAAGCCGGTGGATTCCCACCAGGATGTGACTTCGGTATGTATTGATATTCTAAGATGTTTTTTTTATTTCTGATGAAATCTTGCAAAAAAGCGTATTCTTGTTTTTCTACAACAATTTCCTCTATTATAGGCGGCCAAGCTCCACCAATGGGTATGATGCGCTCATTACAAGCTGTCGGTGCACCATTGATGCAGCCATACCAACAAATGCAAGCTGCACCACCACCACCACAATTTCCAGCACCTATTGCCCCAGGTCCACAATCATGTAAGGATTTATGCTCTCGTTGAAGCATGATGTACGATAATGTGTGTCAATTCGTCGTTCTAGATCCAGTTCCTCAACCATATCCTCACCCATACCCAGTGCCTGTACCAGTTCCTCAACCAATCGGTCAACAACCATCATTCCAAGCACCACCACCAAGCTTCCCACCTCCACCTAGCTTCGGACCAGCACCAAGCTTTTCACCACCACCTCCACCACCACCACCACCAAGTTTCGTTCCACCACCAAACTTTGCTCCTCCTCCACCAAGCTTTGCTCCACCATCTAACTACGCTCCACCTCCACCAGCTCCACTACCGCCTCCACCCCCGCAACAACCCTATTCACCTCCTCCGCCACCACCACCAAGTTTCCAACAATCCGGTCCTAGCTTCGGTCAATCTGATCACTTCCACGCACCACCACCTCCACCACCATCATTCCCACCTCCACCTCAACATCAATACGGTGGATTTCAACCACCTCCAAGTGGTGCCCCAGGTGGCAGTGGCCGCATGATTTGCTGTTGCTTTCCAGCACCTAACTAAAACTTCAACTTAGATTATCAGTTAGACACTTGTTTTCTTTTTTGATCTTTTTTTCTTTTGCTGTGTAATCGCATCTTGCTTACTTTTTACTCTTGTGCTTCTGGGCTCGTAAAAAAACCATCACAAATACTTTGTCGTTTAATAATAGTCCAACTCAATAGAACATACTTTTAAAACAAACAAACAAATAACAATCGACGCATGCACGCCTATACATACATACATACATACGCACATACTTAGCTACAATTTACCACGAACAAGTAAACTTGTTCGCTTTTATTTCAAGACCTTATCAGTCTTATTTAGTTCAATTGGAATCTTTATCGATGTTTCCTTAAACCATTTTATGCTCGTAATTTATTTCAGATTAGTATTTTAGTAGTGAAGTATATCCTTCTTTCTCGCTCATCATCATTGTTTATAATTCTTTTGCTCTTCCTTGTTGCGTGTCTGTTTGTTATACTGCTTCATTTGATTAACATTTGTTTAAACAAGAAAAATAAAGGAAATCTCTACACATATGCATTTGACCTGTCTTCATTTGTGCACAAATTTTCTTGCAACTATCTACATCTGTATCATATATGCATATAACTAAATATTAATCATTTTACAACGAAAATTTCTTTCAATTTTCCTTCTTTCATGGGGGTGTACATATGCGTGCAAAGCTATGCTACAAAAAAAGCTCGGTAATTATGATTGTAATGATAGATTTTTTCTTCTTGATTTTCGTCTGATATACGCTGACAGATGGTAACGAAATATAAAATATTTGTGTGGTTTTGATAGCTGTCATTCTGATTTGTATATTTCACTAGACATAGTCATTTGATAGACAGGTATTGATAGATAAATAGATGTTTGTCACTAAAGATACACGACACGCACTACTAAGTTTTCCTTGTCAATGATAGATGTGAAATGAATAATGATGATCCGGATAGTTATTCAATCTACTATTACACTTTTGACAAAATGATTTAATCAAGACACAAAAACTAGTCTGCATGTTCATGAGACGATATATTAATCTTTGAAAACGAACTGATTCTTAACTATGCGCAATAATTACACGTCGACGAAGACAGCCGATTTCAATGGGCCTTGTATGAAGGTGAAAAATATTTTCACTAATGTTCAGTACTTTGAGGTAATACGAAAAACATCGGCGCGACAAAGATGCATACATTGAAAGGACACCTTTTCTGCCATGGATGCGCAGATTGCTATATGAAATCAATATCTTCTCTCTTTTAACTGGTTCAATTAGAATGATCAGGGCCATTAAAATAAAATTTGATTGATGATTTCGATCTGACGTATAATATGGAGAGTTCAACAAAAAAATTGTCGATATGCTATTGAGAAAATATTCTCTTTTCTTTTCCGCTCGAATTGCTTTACAATCTCTTCCTTTTCTCTATTCTTGCTCTATTTAACGAAAGTGTTAAGATATGATGGAAATCTTTGTATGTTATCGATTGTGTTCCGTCTATCAGTTGCCGGTGATGAAGCAATCACATTCATTTTAACACATATATTACCAAAACCTTCTACTCAAGTATATAAGCAAAAGAGAAAGAAATCAATTCCACACTTATGACAAGCGTGTGACAAGTTAGTCTGTGCGTTGGCCGACGATATAATTGTCACACTGATATATTCATCAGTGTTGTACAATAAGCATAGTATGCGTAGTTTCGTTCTATCTATTCATTCG